>JARFIW010000822.1:3600000-4218969 GCA_036346225.1 Platerodrilus igneus
TTTGTTTTGATGTTCGGGAATAGGATGAAACTTTGGGTAGGTCTTTGAGCTCAAATAGACAAACCTGGTTAATTAACGTAAAAGGGTGGTAGATGCTCCCTTTATACTCAGACTCCGGTCTGCTTATCTTGTTATATTAATTAGTAGGCATCCAACAAGGACTTTAATTTTGGATGCACAGTAAAATGATAATAAAATTAATCCGGAAATTTTTTTTAAAACTGAATTTTATGTTCAAATTTAATTTGAAAATTTAATGTATTCTGAATATTGATGTAAATAGAGTTAACGTTGATGTTTGTGGTAGGAATGTGTTGTTTAATTTTTATGATTGAGAATGGAAGTTATCTAGAAGAGGAGCAGCCGAGGCGATTAATAAGAGAAAGACGACGGACCAGGTAATTCAAGAGGTTTCACAGCATTCTTGGCGCCCAACGTGGGGCTCGAATGTTTTTTTTTTAAAGGGCCAGTACCTAGAGATATGAGAGGAATCACAGCATTCTTGGCGACCCAAAAGTGGGGCTCGAGTTCCAAATAAAATTTTTGTTATTTTATTCCAGGAAACTGGCGATCTGAGAGAGAGAGTTTCTGGTTGTGTATAAATTTAAAAGTATTTTAGAGTGTGTGAGAGTGATTAGAACGTATGCAGAGAAAGGAGTGGTTAAGGAGTCAAGGAGTGGAAATTGGAAGTGACGATAGTGCATTGTGTGGGAAAAATTCGAAAATGGAAGAAGCTGGAGGCAGTAGAGATCAGTCGAGGACGGAATCAGGGGATCAAGGAAACGAGATGATAATGAGAATGCTAGAGAGGATGAATGAAGAATCGAATAGAGCGAGGGAGGAGTCTAACAGAAAATTAGAACAGCTAAGCGATGAATCGAATAGAGCGAGAGAGGACTCAAATCGAAAATTTGACCGAATGAGTGAAGAATCGAACAGGAAGTTAGAGGAGATTAGTCAGAAAATAGATAAGACGAATCAAGAAGTTTCAGAATTTAAAAATAGTCTTACCGTAAAGATGGGGGAAGTTGAAAATAGGGTTGATAAAAATGAGCGTGATATTACAGGTCTTCGACAGGAAATGGGACATTTAAGGTCCGAAGTACGCATTTTTTGTGAAGAAGAGATTAATGTAAAATGACTGAAGTAACGGACTCATGTAGGGATCAGTTAGGCAGGGTAGAACGCGAAGTTAGTAGTATTAAATACAACATGTCAAATTTAACGGGGGATGGTCCCAGATTTTCTACAGGTGGAGTATCATTGGACCAACACATGAAGTTTTATGGCGATAACAGGGTAAATCCACAAATTTTTATTAATAGTGTAAGAAATCTAGTGGGAAATTTATTTGACGAACAGACTAAACTAAATACGATAAAGGCTTTATTAAAGGACAACGCGGAAGCATGGTACAATTTAGTAGGACAGGACATAGACACGTATCAGGACTTTGAAGACAAATTTTACAACATTACTGGAGTGATCACAAACAGGATCAGATTAGGGACGACTTGATTACAGGAAAATTTAAGGAGAGTTTGCAGGTTCTAGGAGCAATATGCCATCCGCAAGTACAGTGTGGCCAAACAACTGAATCCACCATTGACGGACAGACAGATTATCAAGTACCTATCACGACATTTTGAACTGGAAATTAGACAATACGTGGCCTTACAAAACATCACAGAACGGGAGACATTTTAGAGTATTTGCAGAGATATGACGATGTATGTGTAGGACGGACAAGAGAGATACGAGAACGAAACGTTAACACAGTTAGGTTTGACAACAGGACACCGAATTATCCGAGACGGCCTGACTACAACAGAAATTTTCGACCGAATTGGGAACGACGAGGACAGGAATACAGAAGTAATAGTGCGACTAGGGGACCGACGCCAAGACCTAGTTACACGCGACAGAACAGTTTACCGGAAGTAAACAGGACTGTGACCAGCACGCCGAATAGAGACAGGGACACGGATATTAACACGAGAAGGACGTACGCACAGGTTGTAGAAGGACAACCAGGACCAAGCACGGAAAACAGGATGAGACAGGATTTTTAGAACGTGACAGACCACTAGATTTCTGTGTAAATGTATACGAACATCCACGTGAATTTTTCAAAATTGAGGAGGAAGTAGAGCCAGAAACTGAGGAAAATTATGTTTGCCAATTATTAATTTAGAAATTTTTGAGAATAATGTAGAAGTATTACTTGATACAGGGGCAGAGGCGAGTTTAATATCGGAGGAATTCGTCAGCAAAATTAGGGATAAGGTTTGTGATAGAATTATGCCTATAAAACGTAGCCATTTAGTAGCTCCAAATAAAAAGAAGTTTGCTGTAGTAAATAGTGTTGTGGTGCTTAGGATAGATATAGGAGGTTTAAGCTGTGAACAGGAGTTTGTAATTGTACCTGGACTGAAGTTTCAGAGCATTTTAGGTGTTGACTGTATGATGAAGTTAGGGGTTTTGATAGATATGGAAAGGAAGGTAGTAAGGATTAAGGATAGGGTAGTGCCATGGAAGGGCAGTTATGAAGTCACAGAGGATGACACGGGGTTTAGTATTAATGTAGTAGAGGTAGAGGATGATGAAGGTAAACAGATCAACACGATAAGATGTCCAGAGGATAGGAGAGTAGAGGTTCAAGCTTTATTACGAAAACATGCAGAATTAGTGGGGGTAGAAGCAACAGCAGCATATCAGGAGCAGGTGAAGGCGAAATTAAGCAAAGATGGCAAGTTTGTTTTTAATCAAGTAGATTTAAGGGATTCATTCTGGCGGATTCCATTACACAAAAATTCTAGAAGGTACATAGGATTTTCCATAGAGGGAAAAATCGATAATTGTAAAGTAGTATCGTTTGGTTTGTCGGCAGAGAAGAAAATAAGAATAAATGAGAAACAGACATGTGTAGGGACTGAAGAAGAAGCAGTAGTTAAGAGTCAGGATAATAGGGATGATAAGTTTATTGTATGTGAGATAATAGAGATGTTAAGTATAGATATAGAAGGGGGAGAGATAGGGATAAAGAGTATTAGGTTGGTGAGAAGAAAGACTTGGAGGGTCAAGAAGAGAGTTAGATTTAAATAGAATAGGGATAGAATAGGTGTATATAGAAAAGTAGAAGTAAGTGTTTATAGAAAATAAAGCTAGGTATAGGACACATATGGGAGATAATTAGGAATAGGTTTAGGATGAGGATAAAGAGTAAATGTAGGAAGAAAATAAGATAGGTTAAGTATAGATATTTTATATAAGATTAGTGGAGAGGTAGGAATAGAGTAAGAGTAGGATAGGCATATAGGATTAGGTAGGGGGAAGTAAAGTATAGTGAAGAGTAGTTAAAAGTTAGGAATAGGATAGGTATATAGGATGTATATAGGATTAGATGGATAAGTAGGTGAGAGTTAGGAATAGGATAGGGATATAGGATAGGTGTAAATATTTTTTTGGATTGGAGACAAAGTAGGTAAGTTAGATAGATAAGGATAGAGAGAGATAGGCAAAATTTTGTAAAGATTTTTGGCAGTCTAAATATTTGATATTTGCATTCAAATAAGTGGGATTATTTGTATTCAAATAGGGGAAAATACTCATATTTAGACCAGGGTAGAAAATTAAATAATCAAATCAAATAATTTTAATTACCGTGTATAAGGAATTTCATTAAATAATACGCTTTATTAAAACCTTGAAGCATAAATAAACTCGGTCGTTTCAGTAAAATAAGAAATTTAAATTATCTATAAGACGCTTTACATCAAAAGAAGCAGTATTGAAAAGCGCAGTGGATAATTTAATTATTCCTAAACAAATGGAAATTACGTGCAAAGTTTATATTAATTAACCCTATTTTAAGTAACGGGTAGTAAAACAAAGTGTACATATAATAATTAATATTTAAGGTGTATTCGCTAAAAAATGAAAAGGATGGAAATCAATTTTAATTGGAGTTAATTAAACCGTTAATAACATATAATAAGCATAAAAGGCTTGTGAAAACCCAATAATAGTCAAATCGTAGGAAGGTTATTTAAAATGTTACGTTTGAAAACACCTGCGTGTTTTTAAAAGGCAATTTCAAGTTAATTTGTTTGGATAAACATGTTGATTCTAAGGATATTGGAAACGATCAGATGCTTTAGCAGGAAATACAGAACACCTGCGTATTTTTAAAAAAGCTCATTCTGCGTAAATTTGGCAAATAATTAATGTTTCAAAGAATCTTGGAGAAACCGGGGCTTAATATTCACGAGAATGTGCGATACGGGGTTATTAAACCAAGATAACAGTCCGCGTGGACTAAAATATAATCGATAATGAAGAGTGTCAAGTTGCACCAATACGAACAGGTTAGAGAAGGAAAGAGAAATGCGTCAAGCAAAGACACATATTGTAAAGGGCGGGATTTAAGCAACGTCAAGGGGTTGCGATTGGTTAAAATAGGATGCATATATCAGAGGTAGAACAACAATTTCTGTATAAAAGTAATTAGTTTTTCTCGGACAACTTTGCGAGCCGTGTTGAAATTTTCTGAGATCTCAATGGGGTGAGTACGAAATTCATAAAAATCGACGTGCAGGCTACAGACTGGGAACGTAGAATGAGGAATTCATTGGAATTACCCGTTTTAGGGAACAAAGCGACGTGTCGGCTATTCGCTATATATACAGGCGGGAATATGTGTTTCTCTCTTAGACTCTTAGACTTTCGACGATTCGATGCGTTAAAAGCTCGTGCATCCGCGACTTGATATTAAACAGTGCATTTTAGTTTGATTAAATAATTTAAAGTGTGCTAGTATATTTTAGTGACTCAAAATAGTTGGTTATTTTACGTGCTAACATGAATGTACTTCAGTGCACTTAGATACAAGGTAATAAAAGTTTATTATCGCGGTACCAATTAGTAAAATTTACAACGACAAATGTATACCCAAAAGTAGGCAGTATTGGCGTATATTGGTAATATTGGTAAAAGGAAGTATGAATTTCTTTGCTATTTTGCGGGGGTGTTAATGACTAAATGGTTCGTAAATGTGTCTGCATCCACTGAACCAGAGGCAGATATACACAGATGAGTTCCGGAAAAGCCTAGAAACAACTTTAAATTAATGGTGATGGAGAACATTTTTAAAGCGTTGACAACTTGAAGCTGTAAATAGAATCCGGTTGGAATGGTGTGATTTACAAAGGGACGATTACACTGAAGCTACGAGGACAATAACCTTCAGGTAAATTGTACTATTTTGTTTGACATTTTTTGTGTGTATTGAATGACTTTATAATTGATTTACTTTAAATGGACATTAGTGGAATTTTTCTAACCATAAAAATTTAATTTTAAGATGAAATTTGCTTGTTTAAGTAAAAAGGGGTATTTTGTTTTGATGTTCGGGAATAGGATGAAACTTTGGGTAGGTCTTTGAGCTCAAATAGACAAACCTGGTTAATTAACGTAAAAGGGTGGTAGATGCTCCCTTTATACTCAGACTCCGGTCTGCTTATCTTGTTATATTAATTAGTAGGCATCCAACAAGGACTTTAATTTTGGATGCACAGTAAAATGATAATAAAATTAATCCGGAAATTTTTTTTAAAACTGAATTTTATGTTCAAATTTAATTTGAAAATTTAATGTATTCTGAATATTGATGTAAATAGAGTTAACGTTGATGTTTGTGGTAGGAATGTGTTGTTTAATTTTTATGATTGAGAATGGAAGTTATCTAGAAGAGGAGCAGCCGAGGCGATTAATAGGAGAAAGACGACGGACCAGGTAATTCAAGAGGTTTCACAGCATTCTTGGCGCCCAACGTGGGGCTCGAATGTTTTTTTTTTAAAGGGCTAGTACCTAGAGATATGAGAGGAATCACAGCAATATATATATATATATATATATATATATATTGATATGAGAACGCCGTACTCGGTGTAATGACGTTTTTACTTAACGCCACCGCTATGTGTTCTCACTTCAAATTTTACTAATTTTATTATTATGCCACGGCTAGCCCTTTTTAATCTACACAGACTGCACAACGTTACGATGATCAATTTTTCTCTTTTCCACCCCTTTATGATTAGCTATTTGTTTGAATTGATAAAACGAAGTCAATTAATTTCATATAATGAAAAGAAATTTTATTTACAATTTTTGAAATTCTTTAAATACACTCCTCAATCAATCAATATCATATGTATCATTTATCCCAAAATTTATATACTTTAAATTCAATCTAAAGTCGCCAGAAACCACCTTTTTACCAAAGAAACCTGGAACGTTCTAGACCTCTCTATAATATATCACGTAAGTTTAACGTATGCAATGATTGTTGTTGACTTCATTACAGGTTTTATGTAAATTGAATAAATTCAGTATTGAAATTTAAATACAAAAATATATTAAAATTAATTAGATCTGAATTGCGATGTTTGTTTGGGTTGTGAATCAACACCCCTTTGTGGTCCTCATTCGCCTATCACTGCTCTGCTTAGTTGAACCAGTATTTCAGTACAGTTACCCCTCGTTTTCCAAAAATTACTTCTTGCTTCTTTATTTTATATGCCTTGAATCTCCTCCCTTAAATGCTTTTGACGCAAATCAAAATTGTTCCAGAATTGTACCAAAATATAATTGTCGACCTAAATTTGAAATATTATTATCGACGCAACTTGAATTATTGCAACTTGAAACATTCAGAAATACGCCACCAATTTGAATTATTATAACCAACGCATACTTGAAATATCCAGACTTAAAGCCTTTAGGATTAATACCACACATTCAAAGTATTACATCGACCCAAATTTGAAATATTGCAACTTGAAGTATCCAGAAATACACCACACATTCGAAATGTTATATCTATCCAAATTTGAATTATAATCATCAACTTGAAGTATCCAGAAATACACCACGCATTCGAAGCTCTATCTATTATTATAAATATTCAGTTTAAATAAATTACCCCAAATTCTACTCACGTTAAACGGCAAAAGTCTTCGTAATCGTTGCACTATTATCACTGTAACATACACTGGATATTCTGCTTTATTTATTCACTTGATATTCTATTTAAATTACGCGTGACTTTCTGATTAACAGTGACGCAGCTTCGTCCTGCATGAGTTGTAAACTGACCCGTCTTGTCATTGCTCTGTTTTATATAGGCTCTTCCATGGGTTTCCAAGCAGTCCTGTAGGTATCTCAACCAACCAGGTCTTTAGTATTCCCTGCATTTCGAAGTTGTTTATCACGTAATTTCTTCGGTTTTTCGTGTAATGGTGTTTATTTGATACCATATTATTCGTTAACTTGACCATACGTTGTTTTGTGTAGATATCGCCTTTTCAATAATTGAACAAAATAAATGATGTAACTTTAATTCTGTTTTCGTTTATGTATTTTTATGCGTCTTTCAAAACTGCGTTTTTTTATCAAAAATATTTATTGTTTCAGAGTAATTGCATAAAGCTTTGTTAGGTTTTATCTCTTATCTTCGTATTTGTTTTATAACTAATTAGAACACTTCTCAACGCGTGTTTAATTACATGTACTACAATTTCTTCTGAATACGCGTTCTATTGTTGAAAGATATTCTTACTGGCATTACTTAAAATTAATAACGGTCTATATAGAGAGTTAAATACTTGCTATTTACATAATATATGAATTACCTATTTTTCTGCCAAATACGCGTTCTATTGTTGTAAGATATGCTGACTTGCATCGCTAAAAGCTAATTACGGTCTATATACAGGGTGTTAAAGGCTTGCTATTTACATAATGTACGAATTACCTAATTTTATGCTAAATAAATGCAGTTTTCTGATTCCTATTGCAATTTATGGTTACTACACGACCCTTACTGCTCAATACACCCCTAAACAACTCCTTATCAAAGCAATTTATATATCATCATCATTAGGTCTTCAGTCCTAGAACTGGTTAAACGCGTACCATCATTGTTCCCTATTCTGAACTAACCTACAGATTTCCCTGAAATATGCACAGTTTTCATCTATAACTGTCTGATCTAGGTCTACATCTACCTCTTTTTTCCTATCTCTGCTTGTAATATATCACATACTATTCCCGAAAAATGCCTTAGAACGTACTCCGCCCTACTATTTCTCTTTTTCCCCAGATATCCTTGTTCCTCTACTATTTCTGTAACTTATTTGTTATTATCTTTGTCTGTCCATACTATCGTCCTCATACATCTTAAGCACATCATTTCAAAAGGCTGCTACCGTTTTTCTGTATGCGTTTCAGACTTCCCGTATTTCATAGGCATACTGTGCTGTGCTCCACACATATACTTTCAAAAATTTTCTTCTTGTTCTATGTTTGTTGTCTTTCCTCATAGGCGATGTTCTTTCTTGTTAGATGCAGTTCGATCACTTTCTATTGTTTTACAGTTATATGCCCTATTTCTCCGACCTTCAATGGTTGTGAAGGGAGGTAAGCAGTCTGTGGCTGCCAAGTTCCCCCAACACTTAACCATTTGGCGATTTAATATATTTTCCAATTTATCTTTTCGCACAGTCAACATTAGTTGCAGGTATTTCGCAGCCATTAGGTTTTCCGTCTCAAAACTGGTTGGACACGTACCTGCACTTATTTATATTCTGAGCTAGCCTACATAGTTCCCTGAAATTCTCACACAGCATGTGTATTCAGGTTAATCCTCTTTGGGAATTAAACCACTCATAGTTTTTAAAATCAACTTTATTTATGTTTCGATCCATGACCTAGGATCGTTGTCAAAATAATAATAAAAACTTTTATTATTATTATTATTATTATTATTATATATATATATATATATATATATATATATATAACTAAGGGAGCATGATATGATACATGTGTACGACGTGCTATACTTGTTACAGTTTTTTTTAATAAACGTGCTTTCTTATATTAAACGACTATCACAATCTCATTTACAACAGTTATAATAAAAAAACAGATAAGAGGGGGTAAATGTGCGTATGAAATTATTCCAAGAACTATAATTATAGAATTTGCAATTTCAGAAAGTGAAACTATTAATGTATATAAAATCAACAATTTATGATAACTAATCTTTTGGAATATTTACGAATTGAGAAATTATCTTCAAACTGACTAATATATATGCTCAACCGATTTTGATATCTAGCTATTCATAATATCAGTAGGTGGAGGTGTGCTGCTAAAGACCGTGAATAAATCGCCGATCATTTGAGGATCAAAACGAGTTCATCGAAGCGTACAGTAACAGAATTCACACTCATCGAGAAACACGAAGAACACGAAATACAATTGCCCGCGATCACGTTGCGAACGATTTTACTTTTGATAAGTACTTGAGATAACGGAGCTTTGAACGGGGTTCGATAACTCACAACTTCCAAAAACAGTTTTTTGGCTAAAGCTTGAAGTATTGGAATTGACAGCTATAATAGAATACAATTATAGGTCCTTGAAAATCTCAACTTTGTGTTTTGAAACGGACCCTTTCTTATTTGTTTAAATGTAAAATAAAATTATACAATGAATATGAATACAAAACTATGTTGGTTTAGACAGAATCATATAATCTCCTTAATATAATCTCGATTGACTTATTCCGTAAACTAACTACACTTTATACCCTTTGGAACACGAATACTTTTTGATATTATAAAATTCATATTTAGGATCATCGCTCTAAGTCTACGTCATAGCTTCCAAACCCCTTTTCCAAAACAAAGGATTTTACATAAGTAGAAGTGAAAGATTAGACATTATAAAATGCAAATGTAACAGATCCATTACGTAGTAGTAGAGCAAGCAGTGAGAATATCAAGCTCAAAGGTTATAACGAAGATTGGTATATTAACTGCGCGGAACGTGACAGGCCTCATGAGGGTATAGTACCACATTTAACAAATGAATGCCTTCTCCAGCCCACTAAAGTTTTACAACAATTTCAATCAAAATGATAGCAGTATTAGTCTGAACTTCGAGAGGGTGTAACGACATTACAGAGAGTTTAATGTGACACAGGCTTTTTGTTTTGGTTAGGGCTTCTACTTGACTATCTGCAGTGCTTGTTCAAAATTAAATAATTGAAGGCATTTGCATTTAGATAAATTAACTATTTGCGTCAGTGCTGAGAAACGTTACAAAATTCGGCTTATATCGAATTTATACGAAGTTGTCCAGAAAGAAGCTCTGTAGTTAAGGTTGGTAAAGGAATAAGTCTGTAGACGCTCGACTTTGTACATGTTCCCATTATAAACTGAGGAATAACTTATTAAGCACTTTTTAAACAGGAATATCCGCGTTCATAGATAAGAGAGTGAGCTTTATACACATAGATTTCGAAAGACTTTGTCAGAATGGAACATGAAAAATTCTGCCCCCGCAAGTGGCATAGGGGACTTTACAGATGTATTAGTAATAGATCGTAGAATTCTAATTACATCAACAGCAATAATTAATACAATATAGATTAACGCTTCAAAAAGGTTATAAAAGTGTGTTTCCACATCTTTTTAAAAATTACCATACAAGAATAATAAATTGTCATTCAAACTGAGCTATTTTGAGTTACCTGTTAAACTTTTTTAAAAACATTTTTTTTAGCTTGAGATATTCTAGCTATTATATCCCTTCTGCTACATCCGTCCTTTGTAATTATACTACATAAATAGCAAAATTCATCTACCTCCTCTAACTCGGTACTACCTATTTTTAATTTTGGTTTAGAACTAGGCTGCAACTCATTTGTCATTAGCTTTGTCTTTCCTGAGTTAATTCTCATACTATAGTTACTCTGTAGTATCTCTTCTAAAATATTTAAAAACTCTCCTAATTCTTTTCTAGACTCTGTCATAATGGCTATATCATCTGCAAAATGTAACATATCTATTTTTTGTCCCTATACACTAATACCTTTCTATTTACTCTCTCTGGCTAAGTTTAAAGCTTCCACAATATAAACATTAAAAATCAAGGAATATAGTATACAGCCCTGTCTAACACTATTTCTAATCTTAGCTTCCTTTTCTATTTCATCAAATCTAATTACTACGCTTTGGTTCTTATATAGACTGTAAAAAATTTTTCTATCCCTATGAGAGATTCCTCTTTTTCGCAAAACTCTGAATATAACAATCCAATTAACCACATGAAAAGCTTTTTCTAAATCAAAAAACGCGAAATGAATCTTTATATTTTTTTGTAACCTTATTTTCGATAATTACCCTAATCATTAGTATCTATTCTCTAGTCCCTCTGTCTTTACGAAAACCATATTGGTCTTCGCCTAAATAATTCTCAGTCAAATCTACTACTCTATTTTTAATTATTATTGTTAGTATTTTGGAAGCGTGGGAAGTTAAACTAACCGTTCTAAAATTCTCACACCTGTCAGCTGCTGACTTTTTTGGGATTGGGATAATAATATTTTTTTCGAAATCTATTGGGACCTCACTGCGTCAAATATTACTTTTACTGGTTCATATAACCTGTCTAAAGTTTCCTGACTTGCACATTTTATTCATTCAGCGGGTATATCGTCTATCACCGGCGCTTTATTTAGTTTAAGATCCCTAACAGTTTTATCAAATTCCTCTCGTAATATTGAGAACCCTATTTCTACATCCTCTTCTTGGTAGTTCTCTAGCTCATTCGTATCGTCTCCCTTATATAAATTTTCTAAATATCTTTTCCATCTATCTGCTACCTCAACTTTATTTATTAGAAGTTCATTATTCTCATCTTTAACACTATTATATTTTTTCCTATCTTCCCCGAAAAACTTTTTAACTGCCCTGTGAGCCCTGTCTGTCTAACCTACTCCTAAATCATGTTGAATTCTCTTACAATTCTTTTCCATCCATTTACTTCTAGCTTTTATACACTCATGTACTATCTTATTTCTAACTCTACTATATTTTTGCTTACTTTCACTATCCAATTCTCTAAAAGGTTTAAGCTTTCTTCTATTCTCTATTAAATCTAGTATCTCTTTTGTTACCCAGGGTTTTCTCGGTTCTACTTTTTCTTACCTATAGTCTGTGTTGCTGTATCATGTACAGCCTTTTTTAATACTTTCCATATATTTTCTACGTTCCCTCCTATAGCTATGTCTTGGATCTTATTATCTAATACAGTATTGCCCGAAATAAACAGTACTGAAATTGTAATTGTTTTGTATATTTAAAAAATACATATTATTGACACTTTATTATATGTTCTAAATGTGCACCTCCTCGTTCGAGACAGACTTCATAACGATGTTCTAAGTTTCTGGTCATGTTATTGAATAACGGTTGTCTCAGGGCTGCGAAGAAGACTCTAACGGCATCCTTTAATTCATCGATGTTTTGTGGTGCCCGTTTGAAAACGGCATTTTAAGCCATGCCCCAAATGTATGCGTCTGGAGGTGTGAGGTCTGGAGAATGTGAAGGATAAGGGAAGTCAGTAAATCGTGATATAAATTTGCTTGGAAAATGTTCTTGAAGAAATTGACGAATTGCGGCAGCAGTATGGGAAGTTGCCCCGTCCTGCTGAAAAAATTGGTTTCGAAATGCCAAGTTACGTGCACGACAGAATTGACGTAGATCAGGGATAAATCGTGTTAAAATTTGTCTGTACCTCTATTGATTAAGTGTGACTTGCCTACCATTCTCTTCGATAAAGTACGGACCAATGATTCCGTGTCCGGAAACAGCACACCAGACACTCACTTTTTCACTATGTAAAGGAACCTCTTGAACCTCATCGGGTCTGGCAAAGCCCAGAAATCGATTTGTGCGACGATTCACATAGCCTGACAAGTGAAAATGTGCTTCGTCTGAAAACCAAACATTTTTCAAAAATTCAGGATTTTCATACTGTAACGCGAAAATTCTGGCGCAATATTCCACTCTACTGCGATAATCCCGAGGATGTAGTTGTTGATGTACTTGAATCACATACGAAAATGTACCCAGCTCCTTCAGGATTCTTTGAAAGGAAGTTCTTTTTAAATCAAGTGGTAACGCTATCCTTGCCTGGCTGACTTTCGGATTTTCTAAGATTTGCTCAAAAACACGTTCATGGTTATTGTTGTTGTTAACTGTCCTGGGACGCCCCGAGTTTCCTTTTCGTTGGCACAATACACTACCTGTATTTCTAAACTTTTCAATAACCTTCAAAATTACAGCATTACTTGGAGAACGTTTATTAAACCTTTGTGTGAATTGATCAGACACGTATAGCAAACTTGCACCATTATGTCGGCCGATTCCGTATGAACGAAAATAATGCTCTACCAGAAACACTTTCTCCTCTGTACTTAACACCATTTTTAACAATTAGGCCCTACTAATTACTTGTTTGAGGTTTACTTGACAGGTCTATACTAGCTAACTTGAGTGTGGCAGCGCACGCATAAAAACACCGCCAACTTAGTTTCAGTACTGTTTATTTCGGGCAATACTGTACTTTTTTATATTCTCCTTTTACCTCATTATTATTAAGCTTATCTAGATTCAACACTTCATTTTAACTAAGTTATGATTGCTATCGATGTCAGCCCCTGGATAACTACGACAGTTTTTACTTGGTTTCTAAATCTTTGTTTAACTAAAAAATAATATATTTGGTATTTAGCCCTATCACCGAGCGCTTTCCAGGTATATATTCTTTTAATATGTTGTTCGAAGAGGGTGTTTACAGTTACTAATCTATGTTCCTGGAAAAACTCAACTAATTTTTCTCCTCTATCATTTGGTCTGTCATTCCCAAATTTTCTTACCATTTTTGCCTCACTATCTTCGCCCACTGACGCATAAAAATCGCCTATAACTATAAAATTCTCATCTCCGTTTGCTTCTCTCACTATAGTATTTATATCCTCGTATACCTTTTCTACTTCCACATCCTCGTACTGAGTTGTTGGCATGTAAACCTGTACTAAAACAGTGTCTGTGGGTTTAGTACTCAATCTAACCATAATTATTCTATCATTAAATTGTAAGTACTCTTTAACTTTACATCCTAATCTTTTACATAACACTATTCCTACCCCTGCCTGTCCATTAGTTGAAGAAGTAATTATTCTATAATTATCTTTCCAAAAGTCATTACTATCTAGCCATCTCACGTTACTAATACCTAAAAGTCCAGCTTTCCTTTTCTCATTTCGTTAATAAATTCGTTTACTTATCTACTCTAAGTAGTCACCTTACATTCCAAGTCTCTATCACTAAATCGAACTGTTGTTTTAAATTCTTACGATGACGAGTCCCAAGTACCCACTACCGGAGATCCGAATGATGGGGGTATTTTACCTACGGACAAGAATTTTACTTGTAAGCTTTCTATCATACATAGTTCGCGTTTTAGGACACGCAAGCCTGGGAAATATTGTGGTACGTTCCCATACCTTTCCACAACGCAGTTTTTAAAGATTTTAGCAAGAAATCGTATCTGTCACGGCCAACTCCCAACAAGTTTGTATATTATTGAAAATCGCCCGAGACTAACCGACTCTCCTCCAATATCTTTTAACCAGCAAGGCTGCTGCCCCTTGCTGCGCCTTTTAATCGTTTTTTACGATAAGCAGGCTTACTATAGTAGTATTCTTTGTCCGCTACTACAGAGAAGTGTATATGCCAAGTACAGTTAAATTGTTGGTGTGTCATCGGGTAGTGCGTGCAGTGAGTCATTTCAGAACACCATCCCAAATAAAAATTTCGCGGAGGCAGTTGAATGTAAATGAAAGTTAAAAAGTCAAGGATATTTATGAGAAATTTTAGAAGGCACATAAAGATTCCGCGCCATTCATATCAATAACAAAATTGACGTTATGTCAATATTTTTGAATTGCTCAGAAAAGGTGAGAACCTCGTACAATTTTAAGGGTGCACTGGTTATCTCTCAGTGGTGCAGTAGTGGGTTCCTATGAAAAATATGATAAAAAGTACAAAAATCTAAAAAGGCAAAATGGCTGAAATATAGAGGTACTTTAAAAATACTACTTTCCTTGAAAGCTTTTACTAAGTATCAAGATTAGAGGATTACAAACCGCAATATCGAGCGTCAAATTTTTGTTACGGCTAATAATGACGTTGCGTTATTAATTTTGAATTGCTCAGAAGGAGTGAGAATCCCATAACAATTTCAAAGATGCACTGGCTAGCTTTCAGTAGAGAGAAAATGGGTTTCTAATTTTCTATGAAAAACATGATAAGAAATAACAGAAATCTAAAAAGGTAAAATGGCCAAAATATAAAGCTAGTTTAAAAATACTAAAACTTGAAAGGTTTTACTAGCAGTCAAAACAAGGGGGCACCAATCCGCCATATTCTAGCGATATTGTAGACGTATTTGCAACCCGGAAGGCGGTTATTCCGGTTAGCTCTCCTTGCTTGTAATTTTGAAGTCATTCCCTCAGCTATCTCCTTTTGTTCCCTACTTAAAAGCGCTTCCAGACTTTCTACTCCTTTCGCTGTAAAAATAATAGTCAATGTGGAATAAATGGATGCATACTTAAACACCATCAGCTACTGCATAGTGATAACAAACACAACGAGGGTATGGTCATTAATAATAACCCCAATTGATGTGACAGTAGGGCAGCTATCGAATTGCAACATCAACCACCAGACAAAAATCAATCTTGTTTCGAGTAATACCGATCATCTTGTATAACAAAAGTATTAGCGTTAAAGCACGTGCATTTCTTGATGAAGGCTTATCAATAACGCTTATTGAGCAAGATTTAGCAAACCAGCTCCAGCTTCAAGGATATCCCAAACATTTATGCTAAAAATAGAGTGAAGACATTGTACGCGAAGAGGCTGATTCCAGAAAAGTATTTCTAGAAATATTTGGCAGCTACTTTTACGCACCTAGATATATAATTTCGAATGTGCGTACGGTTAAGAATCTGCAGTTAGCAACACAATCGGTTTCAACTAAATCGCTAGAGGAGCGACATCCACATCTAGAAGGCATCCCGCTTGAATTCTACAAAGCAGTTTCACCAAAACTACTTATTGGAATCGACAATTGGCGTCTAGGGCTGCATCTGGAAGTACGAGAAGGTAAATGGAAACCACCGTTTGATACTGAAACTCGTTCGAGATGTGTATTAGATGGGTTTTATGGTGACAGCGCTCAGGCCCCTAACAAAGTAGTCCACCATCACAGTTTTCATTATTACAAATGTTCGTCTACTGACTGTTACATCAGGAAGTGCAAGAGTTCTTCTCGTTTGATAATATCGGTACCACTCCATCGCGTAACGTCATTGATTCAGATGAAAATAAAAGATTCGTCAAGCAATGCAGGATCACGTTCCAAAAGAATATATCAGAAATTAGCAAACTGGCCAAAAGTCTGCAAAATTGGTTAGTTTAAATATTACAGACAAGAAATTTTCTAATTATTTTCAAAGAGCCACTGCTGTTTCGTAATTGGCGAAAGCGGATGTATCGGAGCAAGGACTGATGAAAATAACAGGGCATGGTAATAGTAGTTCTATTAAACTTTATTTACAATTAGATCAAGAGCAACACAAAAATATAATGAATAAAATGAGAACCAGCCTAAGAAACACTGCAGGATCAAGTAGTAACGACTAAATTTCTAACACTAGCACACAGTAATCACACTGACATTTCCAGCACATAATAACTCAAGTAAAAAATATAGTTTATAATAATTGTAATTTTTATGGCGATACCATGAACTTTGATTAATAGATTGTTGCTATTGCTTAATCGTACCAAATAGTATTCATACTTCAAAATAAATACGGTTATACACTTCAAACTTCCTGCATAATTACAAATCGTGTCAGTTTGACAAAATAATCCTCGCGCTCCGCGGTCGGATTATTTTAACTGTCAAACTGACACTCCTTGAAATTATGCAACAGGTTGTCGTAGTATAACCTGATTATTTTGAAGTATTTATAGTATTATTACTAATTATATAAATGAATAGTAGTGCTTGGGTGGTTAATGATGGTGCTTCGATAGAAAGTAATTAAGAATATAGCATCGTAGTTTTAAAAAGATAATACTTGCACTGTTAGCGATTATTTGGAAATTAATTGTTCTGAAAGCTTTTAGAATTTTATATAGTTACGAGTTATTGAAAAGGCTTGTATACTCGGTTTGAAAATAAGGAACTGTTCTTTGTGTAAATAGAGTTTTCGTTACCCCACCATAATATAGTTATGTTGTGTGGGCTAGCAATTTCTTAAGAAACACTAACTATTTGTCAGAGTACGTTAGTTGCGCCAGTCCTAAGTAATCGGCGCCAGTAGTATAACTGAGTTGATTTAACATGAGGAGAGTCTAACGTTAATCCAGTCCTATCAGAAAAATGTAACACAATTCGGTATCTATGCCCACGCTAGCTATTGATTGGAGTTGTAGTACCTGATGGGCGCCATCTGGCAATATAATGTAAACATATATTTATTATTGCTCCACGCCTTGGGTGATAGTGCAATCAATCTAGCTACACGTTCCGGGCGCAAGTGTAACTTTCTAAATAGATGTTTATTTTTTCTTACAAAAGTCGTGCAGAAGATGTTGTTATATCCGTATTAACACAACTGACTTTTGAAGACTTCCGCACTGGCTCTGAACAATATCTTCAGCGGTTTAGAGAGACTATCAGGGGGTCGCTAAATAAATACGGATGGATAGGGCGCCACTGTACTTAGATAGTGTGTATAAGCAAAAAATATCGCTAAGAAAAATACAGGAACATCAACGAGTATATTCTGTCATAAGAATACAACATTTTGTATTTTTAGATTGTACTACTTTTATCCTGAAATAAAATAAAGCAAATAAAATAATATTAGAGACAGCAATTTGCGCCTCAACATAAAAAATTGAAAATCAATAAATCAGATAGGTTTTGTGCATCTATGATATTTTTCTTTCGTGCAATAGTGCATGGACACTTTACTTATTAAATGTATGCACTTTTGGTTTGTATATAATTTATAGAATCCAGTGATAAGTATGATCAAAATAAACACCATCTCTTAAGTGCTTCTTTAAGTGTAATTAACCTTGTTTAAGTTTATAAAAAATTAAGGCTGTTAAGTATCAACTCATATATTAACTGAAAAATATTTTTGATTTATTCTGACAAATAATGATTATAAATTTTCTGAATGTTTAATTAATTTTATGTACTTATTTTGTTAATCTTTGTCAATTTAAATAAAAAAGCCTCTAAAGTAAATAGGCACTATAAATATCATTAACATAATTATGAGCTTTTTTTGTCATCTTTTCAATACTGACTAAATGACTCACATGTATTCAAAAGTAGTTTTGTAATAAGATCTTTTAAATTAGCAATCCTAATGTTTCTTAAAAAGTTGCCATGTATAATCAAGTATATGACTATATTATTTATAATAAAAATTCATAAAGATTTTGTTAGATAAACAATTTTATAAAGCATAATTTTGATCCAAAACCACATTTGAAAATTTAAGTTCATAATTAAATATTATCACAAAGATGTTAGTTTCCACGGGTTCAAACTACCAAAACTACGGTTTAACATGGCGTAAAGGTCGAACGGATGACTGTGTCAAAAAGGGTATCACCTACCGACCTTGAATTCAGGGCATGGCTGCTTACAGACCAGTTAACAAACAAGCTCGACCTACATGTGGACTTCCAACATTAAACAAACACATGAAAAAGCAGTTGTCTACATTGCTATAACAACGCCTCGTAAACTAGAACCATATTGTAAGTTTCCAATGCCTAATCGTTTTATACGCAATTAAATTAACTTTTTCTTAAAACCATTAATCAGCTCACAAGTGTTGCTTCTGAATTAAAACAAAATTTCCAAGTTGAAACATGAGGAACGTATATAACTTATACACAGCAAAAATTTAAAAGTCTCGCACGACCATTACAGCTTCAATTCTTAAGTGTTGTTTAATTTTTATAGTTCATTAGTTCTTTCGTGTTGCGCTAAGGAAAACCAAATAAAATTAGTTTGAATTATTTAGAAATAGAAATTACAAACCATGATGAGTTTCTAAGCATTCAGATCGATGGATTGTTCGAAACTAAATTGCGACTCGCAAGTCAGCTTTGGATATCAATTTATCCATATTGACGTTAGAATGATCAAAAGCCGACTGATTTGACTCGTCGACAACAACTTCAACAAGCAGGTGCGCGAAAGCATGCTATTTGATATCACTTTGAAGATACTTTGTGAAAATTCTGGACGGCTTGTTCGAGTTTTAGCATGGCTTTACAATACAAACTGGACATTTATAACTATGCGCTTTGTTTACTATATAATTAGAATAAAGAAGGACAATAATTGGGGTGTTTCGAAATTATGATACCTTGTTTTAATTTCGTGTTAATTGTAGAAGTGCGATTTATATTAAATTATAAAAGTAAACTTAAAAATTTTATAACATAACATAATTTTTATGCGTTATTTTAGAAGAGGAAAAACAAACTGTTACAATAAGAAGGTAAAACTACAAAAAATTTAGAATGATGAAATTCTTCCGCTGCACCTTACAATACATACTACTAGAAATACTACTTAGTAGAAGACATACTTGATGCTTCTCCCGGACACTTAGATTTTAGATAATAGCCGTACGACAAAGCTGTTATAACTTCCAAAGGATGGTTCTCTCCGCAGCGTTTGGAGCACATAGTATTTATAATGGTCTCATTAGTTTCGTTTGCTAAACACGGAACACAGTGTTGATACTTTAGGTTTCGATATTTGCAATTTAAAACCTATCAATATCAAGTTATGCGGTATTTTTATAATCCTTAAAAAGTTTATTAAGACAATTAAACTGGTCTTATATATAATTATTGAATTTAATCAAAAACTTTATATTAAAATAAAATAAGTTTTGTTTAATTAATAGAACTTTGAACAAACTTCAAGGGTGGAAACGCTTAAAGTATTTATGCTGAGGCGTATTTTGCATTTAGAATGTCTAAATTGAGCGCACACTCTACATTAAGAGTTGCAAGTTAGAATATCAGGACATGAATTATTAAAACACTAAATGTAGAGAACCGAAAGAGAGCCTGTTAATAACTTTTCTCGTAAACAACTGAGCATAGCTAGGGAGTTATCTTTATCCTATACTTTTCCAATCGCAAAGTTTTCAAATAGGATTTCACTTGAGTGAGCTTGTTCTGTTTTATCAGGATCTTGGCGATGCTCGGTACATATTGTTCCATGATTTATTTCTCGCCATTAGTTGTTTCCATTTAGTCGACTGGATCGACTATCTACGATAAATTACCTTTTTCGATTATCTTCTAATAGAGAAATTTTTAAAGCTGCCGTGAATTTTACTGCTGAATTGGAGATCGGGGATGATATAAAAGCGTTTTGTTCTTGGACAAATACATGATTTGGTGGGGTGGTTCAAAAAAAAAGTGTGAATTGCCTTAGAGTGGATAATTAACTATGTGTTTGGGACACGTATTTCAAGGTACTGTGTATCATGCATCAGCAGGATTACCTTTATGTATATATATATATATATATATATATATATATATATATATTTGATAATTAATTACACAAGGTAAGTTGATAAATACTTTCGTATTACAGTGAATAAGATGAAATAATAACTTAGACTTTTATGCAAAGCCCAAACGATCATTTCAAATCGAGCTAGTAATTGAAAGATGGCAAATATAAGGCCATGGACAGGGCTCAAACCTGTATCTTAGTCTTTCGTGGACCGTACGTTTTACAATTACGCCACCGACACCGATGACGACAATTGGAAAATTTACAAATCATATACGCAACCATACATCAACCTAATTTTCAATTACGTTTGGCATTTTTGTCAATAATTAGCTGAGTGTCAAGTTTTTGATTTATGTTAGTTATAGACAGGAAGCGACGCTCAAAATTACGGCTATAAGCCAAATATTAAATGTATAAATATAGCAGGAAGTTAACTACATAAGGTAAGTTGATAAATACCAATGTATTATAGTTAATATGGTCCCGGACAGGACTCCAACCTGTATCTTAGTCTTTCGCGAACCATGCAAGTTCGAATCCTTTCTGAAACCTTATATTCTCCAACATTCATTACTACCTCGATTTGAAATGATCATTTGGGCTTTGCAGAAAGTTTAATTTATTATTTCATCTTATTGACTATAATACGTTGGTATTTATCCACCTACCTTGTGTAATGAACTACCTGATATTTTTTTATATTTAATATTTGGCTTATAGCCGTAATTTTGAATGTCGCTTCATGTCTATAATTGACATAAGTCAAAAACTTCACACTATCATATATGATTAACAAAAATGACAAACGTAATTGAAAGTTAGGTTGATATATGGTTGTGTATATGATTTAACTTGTCGTAATCGGTCTTTGTGGAGTAATTGTAAAACGCATGCTCCACGAAACACTAAACTACAGGTTCGAGTCCTGTCCGGAACCTTATATTTGCCATCTTTCAAATACTAGCTTAATTTGTAATGATCATTTGAGCTTTGCATAAAAGTCTAAGTCATTATCTCACCTAATTAACTATAATACGTTAGTATTTACCAAATTACCTTGTGTAATCAACTACCTGATATATTTATATATTAATGATTCATATGTTTCAAAAGTACCCGAAAAAGAGTTCTTGAGGTACAAGCATATTTGTTTTATTATGAACAAATATAAAAATTATTCTATTATTATTATATATATATATATATATAGATTATTGTGAAATTTATAAATTAACAGGGGTTAGATAGGTCATTGTATAATTTATTACAAGTTGTCACTTGTAATTACAACTGATTAAAATTTTGAAACAATGTCCATATCTCCAGCGTGGATATTTACAATTGAGTGAAAAATTTTCAGTTATTATAAATGAGTGACTTTGCTTCATGTGTTATAATGTAAATATCGCACGCGTGTATAGTGTACAATTTAAAAGAGGGTAAATTAAAAACATATTTAATCATTGTATAAAGTATAATTGATAAAACGTTAGCATTTGCATAACCTTCAAAAGCTCAATAAGTGAACATTACAATGTTTGTTAAACAGAGGGTAGAAGGAAATATTTCTTAGTATTGTTTGTAACAGGTGTTAAAGTGTTTTAAACAAACCTAACGGTTACAGAGGGACAGACAAAACATCACGTTCTTGGTATTTGTATACGAGCTTGAAAGTAGTTTTGGTCAAGGATTTCCTAATATTGTTGTAAATATGTTAAACCGGCGTTAAATTTTTAGGTATTTCAACAGCGAACGTGCAAAATTGGGGGAAACGCAGGGAGACACGGAAAGAATGGATTTCATATGTACGAGTGAGATGCCGCATGTTCTATAAACATCATTGAAAGATTGTAATATATAGTGGGGCATAAAAAAGATAATGTACACGTACAAGCTGCTACAAATAAATAGAGATGGAGTATCAGATGGATTATATGTGTAAATGAGACAGAAGTATTTAGAATAATGCTTGGAGAGGGCTATTGCGTCCTGGACAGGAGCAAGTTGCAAAGAAATTAAGCGATGGGAATGTGTGTGTATTGTATGGAAGTAGAAGGGATATTATTGTAAACGGTGGAGAGTAGTGGTTTGGATTTGACGAAGCTGACGTCGGTTAGAGCGCAAAACTTGCGTCTTTGTAGAAATTAGTTTGTGTGTATCGTTAAAATTCTGAGATTTCGTCGACGGTTGGTGCTCGGATACGAAATTTACAGGAAATTGATGAAGGCTAAACAAGTATTTTTCGGAATTAGAGTGGCAGTTGAGTATTTGTTGTGTGGGGTTTTAAGAAACATGTTAACCGTTTGAAATTTATCAAGAAGGCTGTTTTGTTTGAATCAACGGAGTTGCAAGTATTTTGAAGCTTAATGGGGGCAAAATTGGATTATATAAACACCAGCAGGAGGTAGTAGAGCTCTCTTTTGATATTCATCGACGCGTCTACTAATAGTAGAGAACAAGTAATAATATTATACTTGAAAAGAAGTTGGTGTAAAATATTTGTACTAGCAGTATTTGAATTAATGTAAAGATAGGAACGATGCATACGTTGTGCAAGTAAGTACAAACTGCTTTTTATATGGTTGTTGGTGCAAAGCATGCACAAAAATGCAGCAGTGATTGTTGATGGATCGATTTACTGGAGTATCCATGGTAAATTGGACATGTAGCAGAGTTGGTGGAGTCTGGCTGTACTGTCAAGTGATGATAGAGAAAACAGCGTGCAGTTTTAAATGATATCATACAACTTAAGGAGGTTCCACAACGCGCAGTCCTAGATGAGGGCAACAGTCATCCATGGTAGTATTATGGACACATGTGGTGGTGCATTCCAGGTAACAGATTTTTGTGTATAATTGTTTTGTAGATTTATTTTGTGTATAATGACATTTTATGCCTTATGTGTAGATTTCTATAAATTTTAATGGACTAAGAGGTACCGAATGAACTTTTATGATTTATTATTTGACCATATTTTTATGTGGGAATTTTATGTGTAAAATAATTTACGTAATATTTGTGTATGTACAAGGTAAACGGGACTTATGGTATTTGCCTGTGCGAAAATTAGCACGAGTGTTTATAGGTTTTACTATGAGCTCTTATTAAAACTGTGGTAACGTAAGGGGTATGAAAACGCCCTGTTACTTTAAAACAAAATTTAATCTGTGGATAAAAATTAAATCAGGAAATATATGGAAAAATGTATTATTCCAAAAGTAAATGTGTGTAATTTTATCAACGTGTGAAATAAGGATTGATGAGGATTTTTGGTGTAGTATGTTGTTGTGAATAAATCGTCACTGTAGATGCATTTGCTTTTTAGTACGGTAGTATATTTCAAATAGCATCTGAGCAACCGTGGCAAACTCCTCTGATGATGCTGTGATTTGGGGATTTATAGCAAAAAAGCTGGCAGTAGTTTGACGTACATTAAGAAAGGTCATCTTCAACGATTAGTTCAACTACAGAGCATTCAGGCGTCCAAATCGTGTGGCCGTAATAGTAGCAGCTAAGTTTTTTATTTTAGCAACCTTCAATCTAAGTAAACTACAGAGCATTATGGCGACCCAAACGTGAGGGGCTTGAACACAAATAAATTAAAATTTATTTCAGGAAACTGACGACCTGAGATTAAGGTTAATTGTGTTGTAGATTTTTGTAAGTATTATTAATTTTTGTGTGTGTAAGCGTACTGTTGTGAAGGTATTATGGAAAGAGTGGTTGAGAAGTCGAGGAGTTGAGTTCGGAAGTAGTGATAGTGCTTTATTTGAGAAACCAGAAATAGAAATGGAGGAAGCGGCAGATAGTAGGGATCAGTCAAAAACGTAATCGGGAAAAAAGGAAACGAATTATTAATGAGAATATTAGAAAAAATGAGACGAGGTACGAATGAGTCGAATAGAAGGCTAGAGAGGATAAGTGAAGAACAGAATCAGAAGTATGAACAGATGGCTGAGGAATGGAATAGGAAGTATAAACAGATGTCTAAGGAATCCAATAGGAAGTATGAACAAATGACTGAGGAATCGAATAGGAAGTTTGAACAGTTAGGTGGAAAAATCGATAAGGCTACGAAAGAGTTTAGTGATTTTAAACATAGTTTAAATATGAAATTGGAGGAACTCAAAACGCGTGTAGAGCAAAATGAAAAGAGTATAGCAGGGGTTAGGCAAGAAATTGGGCAGTTAAAAACGGAAGTTAGGATTTTTTGTAAAGAGGAAATTAATAGTAAAATGACCGAAGTAAGCGATTTATATAGAGATCAATTATGGAGATTTGAGAGAGAAGTGAATGGGATTAAATGAAACATAACAACTTTAACGGGGGATGGACAGAGTTTTCTCCCAAATAATGTATCTTCAGAAAAACATATGAAATTTTATGGGGATAATCGGGTGAATCCCCAAATATTCATTAATAGTGTTAGGACGTTAGTTAGTAATTTATATGATGAGCAGGCCAAGTTAAACATCGTAAAGGAATTATTAAAGGACAATGCTGAAGCATGGTTCAACTTAGTACGATTAGACATAGAATCATATATAGACTTTAAGGAAAAATTCCTAAAACATTATTGGGGTGATCATAAGCAAGACCAAGTGAGGGACAACTTGATCACAAGAAAGTATAATGGGGAATTTTCAGGATCTAGAGAGCAGTACGCAATCAGAAAATATAGTATAGCGGAGCAGTTGAGTCCGCCGTTGACTGACAGACAAATAATTAAGTGTCTATCCAAATATTTCGAAGTATAAGTTAGGCAACATGTGGCGTTGCAGAATATTATTAAACGGGAGTCATTCCTGAAATACCTACAAAGATATGATCATGTAAGTACAGAGAGGACAAAAAAAATCGATACAAAAACGTAAACCAGGTTAGATTTGAGCAAAGCGGAGAGAATTTTAATAATAGACGAGGGACAAATTTCAACCGGAACTTTAGGAATAATTAGGAGCAAATGAGCATTTTGTATAGAAGTAATAGTGGTACAAGAGGCACGAGTCAAAGACTGTAAATATAACGTCAAAATAGCTTACCAGAGAGGACTAGAGCACAAACAGAAGAGAAGTTGAAGAAGTTCAAGCATTGTCAAAGAAACATTCAAGTTAGTAGGGGTAGAAGCAGGCACAGGGCTTGTTACGTGCCAAATCGGCACTTAAACATTGTTTCTAGGTTAAGTTTTGATGTACGGAAGTTTCGCGCCATAATTTCAAAAGACGCAGGTGCGCGGGAATTTTAAATAGACTAGGCGTACTTCCGATACGTCATAGTGAGTTTGCGCAGATGGCGTGACCCTAGAGGGGTAGACGAATAACTTCGTGCGGATGTGAAAAAGACAAAGAGTGGGGACAAAGTGGGAGAGGTTTTTCCGTGACGCTCGAAAACGTGGCCTTTTTGCCTTGGTTCGTCGAGTGAAGTGGTTGTTTTTTTGGTAACGTATCGCTAGCTTTACCTATGTAGATATCCTGCTTGCTTATCTTTTGTTTGTCGACCCTTACCTGTTTTTTTTCCGTCATTCCCTGTATAGGTAGGTAATCAGCAACCTTCGGCAAACTGGACTCCACGACCCTGATGTCCATGCCACGCTAGCAGCTCCGGAGGAACCACCATCTTTAATCCCTCTGGGATGTAGCCGGATATCTTATGTGAGTATTCTGTTTGTTAAAATTATTCGCTTTCATCTTTCATTGTTTAATTTTTTATATTTCCGATTATGGCGCAATGTAATTTGGGGTAATGATGACGTCATGGTAGTTGGCCACGCGAAACCTGTAAAAGGGGTTCGCGCTGCCTTCCGCTAGAGGCGTCACTCGCTTTATTCATTGCGCTTGCGCGAAGTATCTTATGAACTTTGGTAACTGTATTATCGACTTTTAACTGTATTACCGACTTTTAAAGAACTATCACCATATAAGTGTATCACCAATAAAATTGTAAGAGGCTACTGTATGAATATGTTTTGGAAGTAGGTAATTCCGGAGCTTTTAATTCAAAAACATGTCCGATACCTGCAGCATATAGGGAGCAAGTAAATCTAGAATTAACAAAAATGTCGAGTAATGGTATACTCGAATTTTCAAATACACAGTTTTTGAACCCGTTGGTTGTAGTCAAAAAGAAGGATAATAGCATTCGTTTGTGTTGAGATGCGAGAAAAATTATTCAACGGACTAAACCGCAATTTCATTGTTTGAAATTTACCAAGAAGGCTGTTTTGTTTGTATCAGCGGAGTTGCGAGTATTTTAAAGCTTAAGGGGGGCAAAAATGGGTAATATAAACACCAGCAGAATTTTAAAATACAAAGTGAAGTGTTTATAACGATGAATTTATTTACTAGATAAATTAAACGAAAGAACAATAAATAGGGTGTTGCAAAATTACGATAACTTTTTTTTAATTAAGCATAGGTTCTAGATATACGATTTGTATTAATTTAGAAAAAGAAAATTAAAATTTTGTAACACAAAACAGAATTTATGTGTGTTTCGGATAGAAAGGAAAAACAGAACGTTACAACTCTACACTAATACGGTTTGACCTCGATAACAATTTTTACTAGAACGCTCTAAATTTATTAAAAATATCTTCATATAACTTAAAGTTAATGTTTTTATGCTACTTCTTCGCAACATAACAAATTAATAACTTTACCTCTTTCTAACTTATGTCATTTTTCATCCCCGCAAGGGTTTTAATAACCACCTTAAGTCATACTACCATACTTTTAGAGCACTGAATGTTTGGCACTCAATAAGTATTAATTTGATGTTTCTCTACTCTCCATTCCTGCAGATGACAACCTGTAACTCAATTTACGTTCAAAAGGGAACTAAAATACAGGGATCTTGGGCCATATTGAGAACTTGGCCTACATGACCTTCAACTGTCTTATCTTCTAAACGCTTGTGATCTTTTTTAACTAAACTATTGTAGATTTTAAAAAACATTAATCCTGAATACAATTTTATTTGTGTTAAAAAATTTGATTAGCTACAATTCGGTCAGTAAGCAATGCTAATTTATGTTTAAGCGATTTACCTATAGTTGTTATTAAAAAAAAAAGATTTCCTGCAGACGCTGCTGATCGTGTCTTACTAATACTGAAGCGGTTTAGTTGTTAATACAGAAAATGTATGTCACGTTAATTACATTTAATTCTAATACACTCATCAGGGTTGTGAAAAGTAAGATATGTTATTACGTACAGTTTTGGCACCAGAAAATCTAGCCAATAATCCACAAAAAAACTCGGTGAAGTAGCCTGCTAAAATTATGTTTTGGTAAAGAACCGAGAACTTCGACTGTGCTAATAAGAATGATTGCCGACTAACTCGGTGGTACTGGTGGTGTAAGTGTTTGAAGATGGTTCCGAAATGATATTGAATGTGAATATCTCTTAAACGAGAAGTATTTTGAACGTCACCTAATCTCGAAGTACATAAGTTTCTAAGGAAGGTCTCCTGAAAGAATAGCAAGGATATGCCAAAACCTGAGATCAGGAAAGTGATTCTGGCCTGAAACTCGCATGAGAAATCACTAAGTGCCCTATTGTTAAAACAAATGTTAACCATAAGAACAATTATATACCTATTTAAAACTGTTAGCTCAAAGGAAGGTTTCTAGAATCAAATATTAACACGTTTGCCATGTTGTGTATCACAGGCGGTGCATTCCGGTTACAACCATCAGTCGACATGTACCATATGTGGTACACGCTATGTCAAGTTATAGTGTTTGATATAAACTCAACGGCTGCATGTAGGACTTTGATATTATATTACGGCTGGAAGAAAGGTCATGTGGCCCCCTTTGCGTATCCGTTTCAAGATCGGAGTTTCTTTTATGGATTAGATTAGATTATTATAAACACAACATTTTTCAATTAAAATTTATTCAGATCAAATAAAATCATTAGAAGATAAATTAAAACCTAAATTATTGAAGTTATTCAAACTTGAAATTCGCCTTATAAATAATTAAACTAATAATAAAAAATAGAAAATACCACGAAACAAAAGTAAAAGCCGGATATGTTTTATATTAAAGCAGTTCAAACACGTTGATGGATTGCCGCGCAGCTATCACAGTAGGTCATATTCGTTTAGTCTTTGCTCTTGCTTCTTTAGTCCCTCTATACCTTTACATTACCTCATAGCATGAAAAACAACTTTTACGATTTTGTCTTAGGTTCCCCTCAAATCTCTTCAATTTATGACTCATTCTCTTCTCTCACTTTGGTTTTCTTCTACATTTTGGTGGTCTTCCATTCCTTGGCCTTCATAATCAAAATGTTTGTTCATAGGTTGTTCTTTGAATGGTAAAAGTCCAATTTTTTCGTTATTTTTATTACACACTCCCCACGAATTAACTACACTGGTTCCGAGAATGATTTCAGAAACAGCTTTCCTATACCATTTGATAGTTTTCCGACGACAAGTGTAATATGAAGACATTTGATTCGAAACGTCTACTCCGTTTTTATCCTGATTATAATCTATAACCGAACTAGCCTATTTTGTCTTGCCATTTAAAAACTCGTACCCCTTTGTTATTATGCTTCCCATATATTTCACCTTCCTTTTTTTTGATATACATCTTCTGGATTGTCTTTCCTATTACTCCTCAAAGTGCTACATGCAAAGGTTTTGTTTAATCGAAGATATTTGGTTAATTTTACGCTATTGTAAAAATTGTCAAGATACAAGATTCTCTCTTCCTTCGATAAACCGTCCATTAGCCTTACCGTTTTCATCAAAGGTGTGCACATGTCCACTGACATGTTCTACAACGCCGTCATTTTCACCACAATATATGCTGATTTTATGTGTGACTTTTAGGTGTGCATATCTTATATATATATATATATATATATATATATATATATATATATATATATATATAGAAGACAGGTTATTTGCAGTCCGCAATAAGAAATTGTATAGAACAATATATAAAATAAGATGTATCTGTAAACAAACTCTATGAAAATAATAGAGTCTATTGACGAATACAAATCGGGCTGGTAGTTATATAGCCATTAACAAAACATTAGCTTATTACTTCATAGGGGAGGAAACATCCACTGACCGACGGTTTCGGCTTTATTAAGCCTCCTCAGAGTGAAATAGTCTCCAAGAACCCTATGAAGTAATCGAAGCTATTATACTGGTATAATTTCGAAACAATCTCTGTACTATGGCAAAAGTAAATAAAACCGCCATCAGGTGATAAAACACCAACACTACTAAAGTGTGGAAGTACAGAATTATCAGTACTGGGTTTTGTAAAAGCACCAAACCTTTTTGAATTGTTTTCTAATTTAGAAAACAATCGTTTATCTGGCTGCCTTCTTTCCAAATATCTTTCATAATACATATCACCAGCAGCATCACAATTTCTGTTACAGGCATAGTAACAAAAGAGCATATCATTTTTTTCGTCGTTTGTATACATTCTCTATTATAATCAAATAAATTTAAAAGTCTTCTACACAAAATTTGCAACCCAGAGCAAATAAACACTTTAACTAATAATATCTGACAAATGCCAGTTGTTTTTGTTTATTTAAAATATGTATCCATGGACTCCTTGATGTCCGCAAATAAATAAATCGTTTTTCTTTATTATGAAGAAACTACTGAAAATAAGTACATCAACCCTTACATCAGGGTAATCAGAAAAGAAAAACCTTTCCATTTGGGTTATATTGAACTATGGTTTCTATTTAAAAAGTGAGGTTATGTTTGTAGCTTGAAAACCCATTTCCAATTAAAATTGTCATATACGCTATTGAATTCTACGTAAAAGTTACCTTACAAGCAGTTTTATTTTCTCTATAGGTTAAACCGTTAAAAGTTATCAGCGTTTGAAAAAGGGCAAATTTCAGTTTTTCAAATATCTAAAAAGTTGAGCATCTAGGTGAGTTTTCAAAAAGCATCATACTACTCGTAAATTTCTCTTCAACTTTGCTAATTTAACCATCATTGTATCTTCTATAATAAAAAAGTTACCCATATACGGAGATAGATTGTGGGCACCCTGTATATATATATATATATATATATATATATATATATATATTACTCATATTTAGACCAGGGTAGAAAATTAAATAATCACATCAAATAATTTTAATCACCGTGTATAAGGAATTTTATTAGATAATACGCTTTATTAAAAAAAAACCGTGGAAAACAAAAATTCATTCGTTTCATTAAAAATAAGAGATTTAAATCATGTACAAGACGCTTTATATCAAAAGAAGCAGTATTAAAAAGCTCTACGTAAAGAAACAAAGAGAAATTACGTGCAAAATTTATATTAATTAACTCTATTTTAAGTAACCGGTATTAAACAAAAATGTACTGATAATAATATTGAATATTTAGTTAGGATTCACTAAAATTTAAAGGGTATTAATTTTAATTGAAGTTAATTGAACCGTTAGTAACATATAATATCTATAAAAACTTGTAAAAACCCAATAAAATTCAAATCGTAGAGGGGTTAGTTAGAAGTAGGACGTTTAAACACCTGCGTATTTTTAAAAAAGCTCATTCTGCGTAAATGTTGCAGATAATTAATGGTTACAAAGAATTTTGGAGAAACCGTGGCTTAATATTCACGAGAAGGCGCGATACGGGGTTATTTAACCCAGATAGTCCACATGGACTGAAATAATCGATAATACAGAATATCAATTTGCACTAATAAGAACAGGGTAGATAGAGACAGATAATATGCGCAAGACCGAGACACATATAGTAAAAAGGCGTGAGTAGAGCAACGTCATGGGGTTGCGATTGGTTGAAAGTAAAAGGCAAAATTTGAGAGGTAAAAATAACATTTCTGTATAAAGTTCAATTAGTTATTTCCAGACGTTGCAAGCCGTGTAAGAATTTCTGAGATTTAGCTGCCGGGCTGCGGAATGGGAACAGAGCAGGCGAAATTCTTTAGAATTGTCCGTTTTAGAGACTCGACCGACAGACAGGCTAACCTCTATATATACCCAGGGGAATATGAACAAGCTCTCTTAGATCTTCGACTTGATTGAACGCGTTAAACAGTGCTTTTTAGTTTTCCGGTTTTAATATTAAATAATTTAAACAGTTTGCTCGAATATTATGTGATTTAAAACAGCTTGTTCTATACGTGCTACAATGAATGTACGTTAGTGCACTTAGAAAAGAAGATACAAGGTAAAGAAAGTTTAGTATCACTGTACCAATTGGTAAAATTTACTACGACAAATAAATACACAAAAGTAGGCAGTTTTGGCGTATATTGGTGAAAGAAGTATGAATTTCTTTGTTACTTTTCGGGGGTATTAATACTTAAATGGTGCATCAACGTGTCTGGATCCACGAAACAAGGGTCAGATATACACAGATTAAACCCAATAAAATGCAAATCGTAGAGGGGTTAGTTAGAAGTAGGATGTTTAAACACCTGCGTATTTTTAAAAAGCTCATTCTGCGTAAATGTTGCAGATAATTAATGGTTACAAAGAATTTTGGAGAAACCGTGGCTTAATATTCACGAGAAGGCGCGATACGGGGTTATTTAACCCAGATAGTCCACATGGACTGAAATAATCGATAATAAAGAATATCAATTTGCACTAATAAGAACAGGTTAGATAGAGACAGATAATATGCGCAAGACCGAGACACATATAGTAAAAAGACGTGAGTAGAGCAACGTCATGGGGTTGCGATTGGTTGAAAGTAAAAGGCAAAATTTGAGAGGTAAAAATAACATTTCTGTATAAAGTTCAATTAGTTATTTCCAGACGTTGCAAGCCGTGTGAGAATTTCTGAGATTTAGCTGGGGCGAGTGCAAAATTCGTAAAAATCGCATGCCGGGCTGCGGAATGGGAACAGAGCAGGCGAAATTCTTTAGAATTGTCCGTTTTAGAGACTCGACCGACAGACAGGCTAACCTCTATATATACCCAGGGGAATATGAACAAGCTCTCTTAGATCTTCGACTTGATTGAACGCGTTAAACAGTGCTTTTTAGTTTTCCGGTTTTAATATTAAATAATTTAAACAGTTTGCTCGAATATTATGTGATTTAAAACAGCTTGTTCTATACGTGCTACAATGAATGTACGTTAGTGCACTTAGAAAAGAAGATACAAGGTAAAGAAAGTTTAGTATCACTGTACCAATTGGTAAAATTTACTACGACAAATAAATACACAAAAGTAGGCAGTTTTGGCGTATATTGGTGAAAGAAGTATGAATTTCTTTGTTACTTTTCGGGGGTATTAATACTTAAATGGTGCATCAACGTGTCTGGATCCACGAAACAAGGGTCAGATATACACAGATTAGTTCCGGAAAAGCCCTGAAACAACTTTAAATAAATGGTGATGGAGAAAATTTTTAAAGCGTTGAGAATCAGAAGCCATAAATATAACCCAGTTGGAATGGTGTGATTAACAAAAGGGACGATGTACATTGAAGCTACGAGTGCAAGTAACCTTCAGGTAAATTATACTATTTTGTTTGAACTTTGATATTTTGGTGTGTGTTGAATAACTTTATAATTTATTTACTTAAAATGGACAGTAGTGAAATTGTACTAACAATAATATTTTAATTTTAAGGTGAAATTTGCTTGTTTAAGTAGAAAGGGGTATTTAGTATTGATGTTCTGGATTATGATGAAAATTTGGGTATGTCTTTGAGCTCAATTAGACGAACCTGGTTAATTAAAGTAAAGGGGTGGTAGATGCTCCCTTTGTACTCAGACTCCGGTCTGCATATATTGTTATAGTAATTAGTAGGCATCCTACAAGGACTTTAATTCTGGATGCACATTAAAATGATAATGAATTTAATTTTGAAACTTTCTGATATTAAAATTTATGCTGAATTTTAATTTTGAAATTTTAATGTATTGTGAATATTGATGTAAATAGAGTTAACGTTGATGTTTGTGGTAGGAATGTGTTTGTTTTTTATGTATGAGGATGAAAGTTATCTAGAGGTGCAGCCGAGGCGATTAACAGAAGAAAGTCAATGGACCAACACAGTTAAGGTAATGAATAGCTTTTTGGTGGTTTCACAGCATTCTTGACGTCCAATTCGTGAGGCTCGATTCGAAAAGCGTAGTTCACGGATTTTGTAGGTTTCACAGCAATATATATATATATATATATATATATATATATATATATATTAATCTCACATTTATGTGATTTAGCTGGAAGATGTGGTCGGTCTCACCGATGATCATCTCTTTGTTAGGTTTAGAATACTCTGAATATTGCTTATAATTAGGTTTAAAATAATTTTAATTTTGATTAGCTTATCAGTATTTTGAGGAGTAGCGTTATTTAATAAATGACTAAACTTTAGCAGCAAGTCCGGCCACGTTTCATGCTTCTCTGTATTACGTCATTTGCATACATTTTATTTTTGGACAAATAGATACTCATCTTTGGTAGATGGTTCGTGCCCATTATCACCAAAATGCCGAAAAGCTTTCGAAGTTCGTCCCTGTCCGTGTCTTTCCAGTGACGAACAAGTGGTCGTCGGGAAAGATTATGACTGAATATATTATAATGGGTACTTGCTTGTCTTGTCTGTTATTAATTCAAGGACACTAGTGTCTATAAACTCCAGATAAATTTTGTATGGACTGGAAAATCAACCTGATTTAGTTGTGGATCATCAGAGAATGGAAAAACGTTAAAGACATTTCCACAAGGGCCCCAAGTAGTAACATGTGTTATATTCTCCTTTGAATTATCACCGGAGCTCTGGTTTGATGAATTGTCTTTATCGCCAACCCTGTCATTACTACCCAGAAAATCCGTAGGTCTATAAAAATCTTCTAAACCTTTAAATAGATCGTTTTCCTCGTCTGACAATTCAAAAAAGTGTTGTTAATCATTTATATTTCTAGAAGAACAATCTGTACGTTCCTTTGGTTTTAATACTAATTTCGCTTCTGGCATTCTTGCAAACCTGGTGGATTATTCTAAAATATGTGTTTAGATAGAAGCAAATGCATTTATTGTACTGGTCATATTTTGTTGTAACAATAAACTAGAAGGTGCACCTTTCGTTACAGACTTTGTGACTTTCTTAGCGAGAATCAAAATTCACTCGCTTCTGGTGGCCATTTTCAAGCCGAACCTTTTGCAGAAAATAATTTATCTGCAACCATAGTGAGTACCGTATTTATTCACAAGTAATTATTTTCTCACTTGAAAAATTGTTTGATTGTATACTTATCATGGAACTCTTTATTTACATAAAATTATATTGTATCATTTACTATCACCGGTAGCAAAAGACTGTCATTCGCGAGAATTGTAAGAAGTACTTTTGCTGTAGACAACCTATGCGCCATCGGTGGCGCACGACGGCCACAAACTAGAAATTCCAGTTACGAGCCGCCGTGCATTACCGGTGCACAACAAAATTAAGTAAAAATAAAACGGTATGTCTGCAAAAAAACAAAACTTCTAGGTAGCAAACGTGTTAAATTATCTGAATAATATCAATGCATCTAGGTAATTGCAAAGTAATTTATTACAACAAAACTGGAATCATTATCTTTACATTATTGTGAATAAAATCAATAAAAAAAGAGGTCTATTACACGATTATGTTTTCAACTCTATTACACAATTATGTTTTCACTACAAGTACGCGATAAGCACTCTAAAGCAAAAAATAAAAACCAAATTTATCAAAAACTACTTATTTTAATTAAATGTTTTTGATGAACAAAATTACTATCTAACTTCTTAACCTAATAACAAAAACGTACTGTGGGTACGTTTATAAATTTCATGCAATTATTAAAAAATCTTTGTTTATTTACAGTAACTGTAGATTATCGTTTCAAAAATTTTAATCATAAACACCTGAAAAATGATTTTTAAATGTAGATAACTCGAAAACCACTAAAGCCTTTATCTTTTGAACGTATTTTATTTTTGCCAAATTCTTTTGGGACTTTGATAGGAAAATTAAATATTCTTAAACAATTAGGGTTTGTCCAATTTTAATTTAATGGGAACCGAGATGTCTCTAAAATTAAAAGCAACCAACCTGGTAAGTATTTTCTGAACTTCAATAACTAACTGCTTTAATCAGGCTATACGTTATTTTCTTAAATGTTTAAGGAGTAGCAAGGAGTAGTGCTTTACTGAAAAGCTTTCTCCATAAAACGATTCCAGACATCTTTGGCATAATTGAGAGGGGTTAATTAAGACCGCAAGTGTAAATTACTTAGTGTCGTTTTTCTCTATCTAATATATGTAAACCTAACCAACGTAAAGGTTTACTAAAACCAGACAAAAGTATTTCCCATTTTTTTACTTAGCTCAATTTTGCATGTAAACGTCTTTGTGTCCAGACCATGACGTCATAAAAGCAAGCATAATACATTATTAATCAAAATAAACGAAATAACCAAACTTTAATAATTTTAGAATGCAAAGTTACGTTGCTGATTTCATTTCTAACCTTAAAAACCGCCATAATGAATTTAACAAACTTTGGGTATAAACAATATAAAATGTAAGAATAATCTTTCCTTTGAAAAAGAATACATACAAGCCTATAAATTTCTTAAAGGAAATAACCTAACCCTACAGGTGAGATTTACTAATATAGAAACTATTAAAATGAAATACGATTGTAATATTTCAGAGAACGTCACAATATTTGTGATTATTTCAGTAAGCGGCATGTTTGTGGGTTTGCTAGTCTGTTTAGCAGGAAATGCAAATCTTCTGCTAATGTTAACTACGAAACTATAGGCTGTAACAGTTTTAAAAATACGAAGCGTGTCCCGAACAAGTATTGATTAAAAGGGTAAACAGAGCCCCACGCATTGTGCATCAATATAACCGGGCTAATTATACAGTTAATCTGCTAAAATTAAAAATTCTTTATGATGCGGTGCTAATATAGCGGTCTTAAATAATTTAAGCGAGCTTAATCACAATAACTGCAAGTGGTACGCGGTAGTAATGTACTTTTAAAAAAATTAGAGTTTATACATTTTCAAGATGGAAATGTTAAAAAAATTTTTGTCGACGGCTAACTTGGCTGTCACCCCAAGGGAGAATTAGAGATGGGTGTGGGCTGAAATTTTCTGAGTTAAACTGAACACAATTTAGAATAATGTTAGACGCCATTGTATCTAGCAAATGTTATCAAAAGAAATTTATTGTAAGGTAGATAGAGAAACCCCCATTGTAGTTAGCGATGTTTTTCTACTTGAATTCTTGGATAATTGATTAGACCCCTTTAACATGGAAAAAATTACTAGAATGATAATACTTCTATTCCATAACAAACAATTTGAATGAATAACAACGACTGTTAACAAATAAATTATATCAGAGACATTTTAGTGTAAAGAACTTGAACAAAATATCTTTACATAATCGTTCGTTAATGATTGTCAAATCTGGCAGTCATGTACAAATTTAATAAAAAACGAAAATGTTATATAATCTAAATGTAAATCTCATTTCTTTACTTGTAAAACAAACTATTTTAAACTTCTTGTAAGTGACAGCTTCTAATAAGGGAGAATAACACATTTTTAAGAGATCTTTTGAACGGTGAGGACTTCCACGGTTGGTAATTTGACCACCATATGTGGAGAAAGAAGTTGTTAAATAAATTCGGTTAAGGATTGGGTACCAGTAATCCTTACTTACCTTTAACCTTACATGTGATTTTTCCAATGCTCCATCCGAAGGTACTACATTGGCCAAGAAGCGAGTTTTTTCTTTACCTGGAAAATTTAGAATTTGGCTGAACCCTTGCTGTTCCAAGCAAGGTAAAGCTCTTTAACGTGCGTGACAACACTCATACGGGATCTCCATTTTACCTCTCATCCGAACGAGGGCGTATTTTTGTGAAAAATGCTTGCCTCACATTTTTCAAGCGGACCGTGTCGGAATTCGAACCCGCGACCTTGGGCGTAGTAGTCACACACATACCACTACGTCAAGGAGCCGCCACTCACTTTTAACCACCAGTTGTCGTCTGCTACTCTTGTGTTGGTTACGATTGGTTTCAGCTCATCTTTTTCCATTCACGTGCAGAAATAGATTCATTGGGGACCATATTGACTCATTGAAGTTACTGACCTGATGGTGCAACCATTAACCTGAAGGTGTTCTTTATACTTGTGAGTGTTTGCGTAACAACGACACCCAACCTGCTTTGCTCGAAGATTACGTGGAAGTGATAGGATTAAAAAAATAACTCATTAAGACAATTCGAACTGAAGAATTCTTATCAGAATAAATGCTTGACAACCACGCGCCGTGTTTACGAAGCAAGTTGAAAACCTTAAGATATATTGTGAACAATTTACACAGACTTTTAGTGATTGGAATGCTATTTAAAACTTTCTAAGCAAGGTTTTAAAACACCTGTATTATTTTCTATATTATTGTTGGTACAAAATGTGAAACTTAGCCTTGTAATTTAGTTAAACTAGAAAATAACAGATCATATGTTGTTTTCCATATGGAACTAAAAATTTATTAAGAATTCGAAAACTTATTTAGGTTTGCAAATAAATAGTCTTTAACGAATTTTCACACTTCTTTTGTTTCGTTAGTACAACTTAGTTTTTTTGTAAAGAAATTTTGTTACACCCAAAAAAAGAACTTACAAGGTACTTGTTGAGTTTTTGTAACTTTGCCGCAGTTAAACAAGTAAAAAGTGTTTGACAGAAATACATTGTGCAAGTCTTTCGTCTGAATCAAAAGTTTGTATTTTAAAGCAAGTTTTAACAATAACATGTTAAGGTGATTGCAATTCCAAATCATTGTACAAATAAGAAAAGGCATTGGCCAATTATAAAATGTCACAAAGTGCAAGGTCATTTTTGGAATAAGGATTTGTAAATCGTATAATGTATAACAATTTTGACAATGGCTAACCTATGGCATAATGCAGGCTGAAAATGTCGCAGTGATGCCGTACTTACCTTATTTGTTATTTGCTACTACTTTTCTGCGTCTTTATACAACTCTACCTTCAAAGAAATCAAAATGAAAACCAAAGCACGCAATTACTGACTTTTGTGACAACATTGAATTTATATAAGTCTTTTTGAAAGGGGCTTTGAGCTCTAGTCTATCAACGTTCTTTCCTAATTGAAAATTTCACTAAATTTTTATTTTTAATATAAATGAAATGTTTTATTTTAGAACTGTGTAAAAGATTGGAAATGATTAAATCCTTTGAAATAAGTTTCTTTAAATTGTACAAATACAAAATAATATTGAAAAGAATTTTATAAGGAAAATAATTAACTTCATAGATAACTTGTAAGGCTTTTTGTATATTTTATCGTGTTTGTTATGTACTAATTTGTATTCGTTAACCGGAGAGTAAAAGTGAGGCCGAACATTGTATGCAAATCGACTAATTTGCACAGAGCAGAAATTTCACCACTACCTAAACATAAATATAGCACTTTCCGCTTGGTTTACATAATTATGATTTTATGTAGCGATTGGAAAATTAATTGTGATTGGCAGTAGTTCACGTGGAACGTTTATTAAAATTGGTTTTGAATTTTAAAAATCACTTAACTTCTTTACTGTGTTAGTTAGCTTATATCTGTATATTTGTATACCTTGCTTATATAAATGGAAATAATACTGTGAGCACCTAGTTCATAGCCAGTTGTAGTAGTATTATTAACCCGGCGTCAGTACGGTGGGCTTCAGTCACATTATTGGTACGGTGGGGTATAAGTGCAAATGCACTAAAAATTAAATTAATTCCTACTAATTAAATGAAAATGATTATCTATTATTATTGAAAACGAATATACAAATCTTATATTACTAAACCTTTTATGAAAAACATTTATCACAAATATTAACAGAATGTTGTAATCATATTTATTAACTGCATTCCACACAATTGTAAAAAAATTTGCGGTCTTTATTTCGTTCACAAATTGAGCTTTGTACGGATTTATTTTGCTTCTTTCCCGGATGTTTAGTATTTCTTTTAGGCACACAGTCAGAAAATATGCTAGTTATATCAGAAATTTTTCTTTTTATTCCGACAAAAAGTCTAGGATTAACTTATAGATTTTTTAAATGTAAAAATATTAAATCCAAAGCTAGTTTCTTTATATATTTACGATGATTTAGTTTGCTATTTGAATTGTTATTTAAATTGAAAACAACGAAAATATTTATTAGCACTGTATTAAAAACTGAGAAAAATACAGTCAACGGCCATCTACGACTGTTTCGTGATACATCAAAATTGCTGGAAAGTTCATCAACTACATCAAAACCCCCTTTCGTACAGTTGTAGAACGTAAAAATCTTTGGTTTGTGTTTGGTTCCTGTAGAATCATCAATTGTATCAGTGATATATTGTCGATAATAATAATACATTTTGCCTTTCTTCGGTACTTATGATATCAGAGCCACATATTTTTAAAATGCAAACCAATGGACTGTCTTCAGCTCGATTTTTTGCTTGTAAAAGTTGCTTGTTTGTTTTTCGCGAAGTACCTACAGATGTCAGTTTATATTCTTTGAGTAATCTGATTACAAGAAGGTAGCTTGTAAACCAGTTATCGAATGTTACGCTACGACCACTATTTTTTATTAGCCCACACAGCCTTATAACTATATACTCTGGTCTATTACTTAAGTTGAAGAGACCTTCTTGCTTTCCAACGTAAACTTCTTGATTCAGAACCTAAAAAGTTCTCGCATCAACTAAAGCAAATATTTTTTCTTACTACTATTTAGTAATGCAATTTTTATGCATTTAAGAATGGGTGAACAATAGTACTCATTATTTTATAAATGTATATGAATCCATAATCCAACAACTTTATCCAATCAGGAACTTTCAGGTCATGGGTTAGGATCATTATCCAACACCTCTAACCAATCAGTACAAACCTCTATTTTTCATAATCCACTAGGTATAATTTTCGTATCATGAGAAGTAGGCTGATGTTACATTTTGAGAAATAAATTTTTGCTTGCTTTAAATATTTACGAAAAATGGATATAGAAAAAATGTGTACGCCGTCAGAATTTTATAGATTGGCGTCATAAAAAATTTGTAAATTCGTTTTCAGAAAATGTTCATCTAGCGTATTTTAGAGAACTATCCGAAAAATATAAATCATCATCACTATGGACAATTAATTCTATGTTAAGAACTACCTTGAATATACCGTGATGTATTTAACAGCCAGAATACTCATCGTACATTACACAAGAATATCGGCATAATATAATACAAAATCAATTTTATGGAGGCCTAGAAATAAAAGGCAAAGATAGAAGTGTACAGATTTTAAATATTAAGAAGAATTGAGTGGTACCTAATGTTAGTTCGAATAAAGGAATGGATATAAATAATGATGTTTATGGCACAGAGATAAGAGGGTCTTTAGGTAAAGTTGAAATGACACAGAATGAGCTGAGACAAGAGGTAAAAGCATCGCAAGCTCAAGTAAAGGAATCACAAGCAGAGGTTAAGGAACAACTGGAGCAAATGGAAGGGAGAATTGAAGGGATAAAAGAGTCTATACTAGGTAGTTGGGGTGTATTTAGGGATGAGGTAAGAATGGAAGTAGATGACAGGGTAAAGGGGGTTGAGAAAAATTTAGTAACAGGTTTGTCAGAGCTAAGGGGTGAAATAGTAGGAGTGGATCGGAGACAGACAGAAAATCTTCAAAATTCAAAAAAGGAATTAATAGAAGTCATTCAGGCTGAAATTAAAGATTCAAGGGAATTAAGGACTGATGTAATAGAATTTAAGGACAAGGTTGATGAAAAATTAGGTGTACTTGAAGGTAATGTTAGGGTGATTAGTGAACAAATGACAGGGTTAGATGGGGGACGTTTAGTGACAATTGACCAGGGGTACTTTAAAAACGGACGAGAGATTTTACCAAAATTTGAGGGAAGGCGTTTTGAACAGCCAATGCTATACCTAGATAAGTTGGACGAGATAATGGAAGGTGAGCCAGAGAGAATGCGGATGCATATGATAGGAGCTAGTTTAAAGGGTAATTGAGAGCAAAATAAAGCAGGAGAAGAACAACAGACACTTATGTAGAGTATTCTTCCAACAAAATTGTAAAATAATAGTAGTAATCAACAATAATTTCGATTCATAAAAATTTTTTTTATTAGGTTAGTTGAACTCGATAGTCACACAAAAAGACAAAGAAGGTGTAAGGACCTATCCACGAAAAGGACAGTGGTGTTAAAAAAATATCATCAGCCACAGTTGTGTCCAGACACGTGTAAGTATTTTGTATTTGACCGTGACGATTAGTAAAATTTCAATTTCATACATCACTCAGTACTAAGCCGATGTGATTTGTGGCTCTGTAACTACATCTGAGAATATTGAAAGGCTATTCACAAATATAACACTGTGTTGTTTGGTTGAGTTAGGTCTGGTTAGTTAGGCAACCCACGCTAAACAGATCTAAGCACCCTGAAATTAAGAGTTCTTGTGAGTTGCGCCGTGGAATTTATTTTATTTATAATACGATTAAAGCTATATTCAAGCAAACAATTTAGACATATTTAGCATCGTGGATTATAAACAAAATAAAATATACAGTGGGATATACTTTAATACATCAGAATGAAAATATCGAAAGGTATTCAAAATTACGTACATTTTTAAAACGCAAATATGATGGTTACTATGCAAAAAGGCGAAAACCTTCACCTCTGAGGAAATCAATAAATTTATTTAAAGAAGTTTCTGATCATAATGCCTTGCAACAAAAGAAAGATATGATTTCTAATTAAATTTTGACATAATGTTCTTAATAAAATGTTTTTAGGTTGCATTAATAATGGGCATCATGGGAGCTTGCTGCGCAAATGAATATACCTTATGAATCTTGAAGACTTTAAACATATAAATTCGTACCTTTTGACGACAATACGTAACGTGCAAGAAATATATTAACCTTCGTCCAAAAAATGTCAAAATTACTTCATTATTTACTAATTACCAAAATGGAAAATGCATGTCTCAAAGAATTGGAATGAATAAATTCAGTAAACAAATAGCAAAATATCTGAATTTGCAAGAACCAGAACAATATACTCAGGACACAGTTTTATAATATCTTCAGCTATTTTACTAGTTGATGCAGAGGGGAGTATTACCTCCCCAAAGCAGCATGGCGGTTGGAAATCGACATCGGTAGCGGAAGGATACGTTGACGACTCCATGAAAAATAAGATAGATACTGCAAATTAAATTTCAGACTCAGTAAACAACGAACAACTCTCTACTAGCGAAGAATTTAATACTAACTCGAAAAGTAATTCAAGAATGGTTAGTCAAAATAACCAACCGTCAGCTGTATAATTTATAAATTGCTGAAATGTTTCAAACATTACGATTAATTATAATTTATAATATAAATACGAATTAAAATGTTTCAATAAAAAGTAAAATCTACATTTTAGCCAATTCATGTCTATTTGTTAGTCGTGGGAAAGGTATAGTATTCTACTTGCGAGTTATGGCCATTACTCATTCGGATTACGTCGCTCGCCCTAGCGGGCTTGCAGCGCAAAACCTTCCGAATGAGTAATGGCTATCATAACTCGCTCGTTGGTTAATATACTATTATCCCGTACTTTGCAGGCTTATTTGGTATGAATTGGCGAAAACTACATCGACCTCTGAATGCATCCAGTTTCTCACCTATTGTAATGTATTAGCTAGGTAAATAAACCTCTAAATAATTTTTAATAAAAATATAAAAAATTTGCTGTGATGGCAACAGGTTTGTCCAACTGGCGCCTCTCTCTCCGAGATTGCGATTATTAAAGCGCAAAGTTTGTAATAATAGACTAAATCTTTTCTGCCACACTGTTGCTCTAAAAATATCAACTTCTAAACCATAGGTAGTCTACAATTCATCAAGATTTAACCGTGTTGATTTCAGTAAACCAGCTATATATAAAAGTCCTATGAAAGCGTTCAATTCTTTAAGCGTAACATCTTTAGTCAAATGACGCGTGTCAGCACGATTATAACTCTGAGTTGTTTCTCTTAGTTTCTCGTTTGTGTATGCTACAATATCTGACAGCATTGTATCTGTAAAAAAAGTTGCCAGCACCGCAACGGTTCTTGGAGATTTCTGATTGATCGCTCTACACCAGACAGATGAATAATTATATTTTCAGGCCTTGTTTTTACGGCTAAGTTTTCATGTTGCTGAGGCCATTTTGTCAAACTAACTTTTCAAATATATTCGGTCTTTATCCTAGATACTATGGTTCTTGATTCCGTGTAGATTGAAACTTCTGCATCATAAATTATTTGTCCAGTGTCTGAATCTGCAGATCTTTCATTAAGAAGGTCCTCTTTAGTTTCTGAAGCTGACTCCAATTCCTCTCTTACGATATTATCGGCTCTTGCACTTCTTCTCGTAGATACCCTTGCTCCTTTTCATAAGACATCAATTTAAAACATAACTTGATAATTTTCTAGAACTACAAATACATTAGATAAATTTACCTCGAAAAAGGAATAAAAAACTGAAACAAAATATAAAGTGTACGGTGGTGTGTAATACTAAGTTCAATAATTACAGAATCCGTACTGTGAGGTGTGAGATGCACGCACTACATAAAACACTTGTTACTCATATACTAATAGCTTTCCAACTAAGATCAGTACATATGTTTGCTGAAAGGACTAGTACGAAGATAGACGAAATCTAGCAGCATTAGCACTCGTTGGCGCCTCGGTGTGTTGCTGTAAACTACGTTGGGGTATATAATACCCCACCATACCGATGTTGGGTTAAGAAAAGGCGGATGACTTTAAAAAACCTGAGCGGCGTGGCCATTTTAATAAGCAAAATAAAAAACTGAAACCAGAAAATATAGACTGCTTGCATAACCAGAGCAAAAAAGTGCCTAGCAACCAAAGGATATTTTTGTTACTAGCTTTTGTTGCCTTTTGGCTCTTCCATAAATAAAAATGATTTAAACTAACTCTTAGATATGATACTTTCTGTAATAAATAGAAAATAATTCATAGTAGTCTATTGTATTGTGCCTAATCGAGACAAATAAGTCTAAGGTTGTGTACATTATAGCTGTCTTCCACCGTAAGTAATTATGTATAAAAGTTTCTTTTTAGAAATTTAAAGTATAACAATAATACTAAAAGTAATACCTTAAATACTAATATCTACCATAATATACATGTTGCTTTTATTTTTCAGATTCTACAAATTATAGGTGGTCGGAAACGTTTACCTGGAAACCAGTATCAAAAAATCAGAGAGATGAAACCGAAAATTGTTAAAGAATTAACTACAAATATACAGCGTTTTTCCAAAGGCAACACGAAGAAACGGCATCTTAAAAATTCAAAGACATATCACCTTTTCAAGTTGAACGTTGTGCTATTCAGGGTTCTCAAACAAACAACCAAAGTTCCTAACAAATCGTTTTTAAAATTTCCGCCAAAATCGTCAAGAAGATGCTGAAGATACGCTAAAAACTTTCACTTCTGGCCGTTTTCAAAAGTTCGGCCAAATTGTGCGATCGTGAAACATGGCCCGATGTTACTGACGAATAAATAGAACTAATCGTGGTTGATAGTGGTTCAACAACAAATCAATTTTAGTTATCACAAGGATGCTCACAATAGATTCTTTTCAGATAATTATTGTAAAAAATATTTACTTGCTTTTGCTGCAAAAATTTTAGAAATCAATCTACTTCTTGAGGATGCAAAACTTGTATTTGTAAGTGGCAATATTTTATCAAGCATGAGAAAAGTAAAATTCAGATTAAATGCCTAAATAATTTGGTCAGTTGCAGAACTCGAACAAAAATAAATCTTCTGGAAATTATTTGAATGAATACCTTATTGCCCAAGAAAAAAAGGTTGGACACTGGTTCTAGAAAGAATTACTGTAATAGTACAATATCTAGTCTATCAAAATTTAGCTTTACAAGGAACAGAACATAAGCTCTTCTCAAAAGTTAGGGATAATTTTTTAAAAGTGATTAAAATCGTTTCAAAATTTAACCTGTATTGGCCAAACATATCCAACGTATTGGAATAGATGGTAACACGACCCATTACTTAGAGAATAAAATTCAAAATGAAAGATTACACTGGACAACAAAATTTTAGTTTTTGTTTATTACTAGAACTGTAACAGCTGAATCATATTACAATGTTTTTAGTGCTGATTTCAATTCCTAACTGCTTCACTTGGATTTTCTGGCGTACTCTGCTGCAGATAAATCAGTCTTAAGATTCCAGCAAAAGTCAGCTAGCATTCTGGGGCTCCACTTTCCTTGGTAACGTATTTCTATGGTGAATATATCCTGATGGAAGCGTTCACCATGCTCGTCACTCACAGCTCCAAGATTGTTTGGAAAAAGTCCAGAAGTGAATCTAAGAAGTAGATCTTTAGTGACATATTACAGCCAAGTACTTTATAGCTTTCCAGAAGCTCAGTTATCAGTTCTTTGTAGTTATCTGCCTTGTAATTTCAAAGGATTTTGTTAACAACATTTTTAAAAGATTTTTAAGCAGCAAGTTTACAGTCATTCAAACTGCTTTCGAATCCAATATCATTCATAAGTTTTCTTATATCCGGACCAAAAAAAATACATTCTTATATTTTTGCATTACTTAAATTGGGGAACTTCTTTTTTAGGAACTGAAATACACTTCCCTCTCGATCCATTGCTTTAACAACATTTTTCATAAGAGTAATGTGCGGGGGAGGAGGACAGGTTTTACTAGTGCTGGACTCACAACGTTCTTCTGTCCAACAGTCAATGTTTCCCTTTTTAGCCACTGTCTCTTAAGATAATGATTCTTTCCATCTCTGCTGTTCCACTCGCACAAAAAGTAACCAAATTTTGTATAACCAAGTTGTAAACCAAATAACAGTGCTATAACTTTAAGATAACCACAAACATGTTATGAATGTTTCTCGTACTGAATCATATCCAACACAAGTTTCAAACTTTCATATGTCTTCTTCATGTTAGCTGCATAAACCAAAGGAATCGACGGGTATTTATTCCCAATATAAAGAAGAACCGCCTTCAAACTACGTTTTGAAGAGTCTATAAAAAGACACCATTCATCAGGATTGTGGGTATCCAAAAGTAAAGATTCCACATCATTGCAGTAAACTAAGTCCGCACACTGTAAGAAAAAACATTTGAAGTCACCTGCCTGTCACGGAAACCACTTATTTTTGTGTTGCGTTGTAAAAGATTCCATCCTTTCTGTCGTGGTGCTAGTATTTCAGCTTGATTCTTGGATACATGTAGATCACGAACGAGATCATTTAGTTCAGACTAATTTATTAAGTGCGGTTCAGTATTTGCATTTTCTAAAAAGTCTAGGTCCCTCCTTTCTTTATCATCCGATAAATCTGCACAACCTTCAACAACATCGTCGTCTAATTGCCACGTTTTTGGTGCTACCGGTATTGAAAGCTGTGGACTTTGAGGCACTGGTCTTAAAGCAGTTATGTATGCATAGTGGTGAAGATTCACTTATTTATTCCGAAGGAAGAATTAGTATTACGAAAACTGACGATAAAAAATTTAATACTAAAAGAATTTGCTAAGATTCAAAACCTCGCGTCCGTTTTTGATGCGGAACGGCATCCCAGCCGCGGATCAGTGTCTTCTCGGACTTCTTGCAAACGCTTAATCGGCTCAAAATCCCGCACATGTAATAAACGGATATTGCCATATACTTCTTTTAATAAAAGATAAGTTTCAGTAGCGGTTTTTTCTAGTTTCATATGAAACTTCACGAAAATTTGTTGCTATATTAAAACACTTTTTTTTTGGCAAAACAAAAAGACGGACCTTATACAAACCAAGGCCACTGGTAGACAAGATATTTATAGACACGGAAGGAGCGGAAATCGAACGACAAGAGTTTACGCTGCACAGTTGTTGGTCGTATGACTTTGGCGCATGCGTAGATCTCGTTTATTTTTAAGACAATAAAGTGACAAAAGGAAGTGTCAACAAAAATTAATATTTAAATTCCCTTGGTATTGAAATTTAAATTTAAAACCCCAATTTTTAGTTTTACGCTGTTTAATTTGTGTGGCGTATGCGCATTATTGAGATAAAAAACACAACCTATAAGTAATTCTCATAATGATAACTTTAGACTCTGCGTATTTTGCCACACAACAGCAAACTCAAGATGTTATAAACTCTGTGTAATTGTATCAACACGCCTTTGGTTACATTGTGTTTCAGCAATATACAAATTAAATGTTACTACTAGTTTTCACTTACATGCGGCTAAACCCAGCTTTGTAGTTATCCTACTAGTATTTTGACAACACAGCAAATAAAATTTATGAAATGGTTTCTGAAAGATCTTGCTATGTGCGTTCTTTCACTATATTATAGGAAAAACTATTGACAATCTACATTTCAAGGAGTAAATGCAAATTAAAAGTAGGCTCAACGCATAAGTCATTTATTTTTGTATTTGTACCGCAGTACCAAATGCTCTTAACTTATATAAAGCAACAACCACTTGCATCACCTTGGAAAGTGTAGAAAAGGAATTTGCTGTCACGCAGTACGTAAATCTTTGAGCTGTAATACCATTGGCTGCGTTACTCACTATTTCTGTCCTTTAGTAGCACCTATGGCTTGAATATTTAAGTCGAAACGTTTTAACGCTATGAGCTTTCTGAACTTTATTTGGTCTTCCAACCTAGACTTTTAAATCATCTGTACTACACTTCGAACTTCAATAGTTTTTCTTTCGCAACAAAACATTATTTTCTGTTGTTTATTTGAATTTTAACTTATTTTTGAAGTTTTTACTTAATAATAATCTATAGAAACACTGTGGCACGTTTTAAATAAAATTAAATAAAAACCCTTAACCACAAAAAATTACTAGACACAATTCACTTGTTTGTTGTTGAGAACACCAGCCTGCGGGTGAGGAGAATATCCTCGATAGTGTTTAAAGCAACAATATAGTAAATTATAGGTTGGGAAGGTTCACTTCAGCCTAAGTGGTGAGGAGAATATCCTCTGAAGTGTTCCAGAACAACAGCTAATTTTTTTTTTCTACTGATGATGACCACATAGTGGTCGAAATACGTATCTAGTAATTTAAACATTTTTTGTGGTTAAGGGTTTTTATTTAATTTTATCTTACTTAATAGTTGTTCAATTTGTACTAACAGTTCGAGGATTTTAAAGTCTTATAAGTCACATAGTTAAATAAAACAAAAATGTTAGAAATTTAACATCTTCTTTTGGTTCTAAGTAATTTGTGTCTTCTATACTGGTCTGTTACGGGTAATACAAGCCTTATTTTATAAATAGAAATCTGCCTTAAAATGGCTAGGACCGTGTAACAATTTAAGTGTTCTTCGACTAACTATAGTGGTGCGGGATTGAGTTCCTATGAAAGAAATAATAAAAAGTAATAAGAAAATTCGAAATAAGAATAGTGAGGAAGTGGCTGAAATACAAACAAACGACGTTACTATATTTACTTTTCCTGAAAGGTTTCTCGTGGCATAATTAAGGGGCGTCAAATCGTCTGTCTCAGAAATCTTTTCGATATTATTCTTATACAAAAGGCGCTTATACCGCATGTGTTTTATTTACTTCCGGTTTCCTAAATTTATCACATTATACTTTATCTGTCTCAAAAATACCATGAAAACCCTTATCAAAATATTGGTTAAATTAAATAGAATTGTAAAATAAAATGTCTTCCAAATACGATTCTATCTCTAGGATGACTCAAAATCCTGTTACAATAAATCCTAGTTTATAGATATTGCAAATATAATTCGACATATATTTAACCTCTATTAACATTAAATAATAGCAATATAAACATAAATATACTTAAAATAAACTAGGTTCTTAATCGTACTCTGGTCAGATATTACTTAAAGAAATCCTAAGGAGAACATTAAATTAAATCCATCAATAATACTATCACTCCAATTTTCCTGCTTCTTATATTAAACGTCATGTCATCTTAAATCCAAATTTTTAAAAATGCACTTAATAACAATTTAGGAAACAGCTAAATACAAACTTTTTCTATATTCCTTCCATTGTTCATTCAAAATACTAATGTTTCATGCTTTAACTAACACTAAATCCTACCAATAATAATATCCATTTAAAGTTCCATACGTAGATATTTCTTAATAAAATAAAATGTTCCAAACTTCATGCAAGATAAAATTATGCATAAAATTAATTAATAATAGCTCCGTCGCTATTTCATCATCTAATAAAATAATTACTTTCGTGTTTGATTAATTTTCTGCTACTTGAATATAAACCGGTTTATATTTAAAATTCACATGTACATTATTAAATGGTATAAGCACAAAAGCTCGTAATAGTACTTTATGCTTGAATTCCAATCTTTGAAACTTTAAGGTTGCTCAGAGATTTCCAGCACCTCAATTTCGAGTCCTTTCAGTTAACACAGAGTTTTTTTAATTCAGCATAACACAAAATTTCAAATTGTGAAGCGGTAAAACCTCTTATATAACTGGCTTAATATAGAGTAATATTATTCTGAGGTTTGCTTTGTAACCTAGTATCTGTGAATTTTATTAAATTATCGGCTTTTCCTTTGTATTTATTTACATTTTAATAACCTTATTCTTATTTTGTCTTGGTACATTGTAAACAATTACTATAATGGCTCCAGCGTATTTATAAATGGAATTATTTCTAATATACGGTGTACAAAAACTTTTTTAATTTGATGACAGAAATGCTTGACGTTGAAAGCTGTTTTCCCTGTTGACAGTTTTTATAATGAGTTACTGACGTGTGTTACGTTCATAAAAGATTTAAAACGTATAAACCAAAATAACTATTATTCTGCGACTTAATACTAATACATTTTTGATTAATTAAGTACATTAAATTTCAAAACACTTCTAGCAAAATTTACGTAAGTAATCTATCGCCTTTTGTAGAATGATAGTGATATGAGGTGCTACAAGAAGGTACCCGAACAGTACTAGGCACGAGTGGTGGACGCCATTGTACAAACCAGCGCGCATGCGACCGTAAACATAATATGTAATGAATCAGTGTGACGAATTGCGTTGCGGAAGGTAGTGTTCGGAGAAATAGTGTTCGTTAGAAATTTTATGATGGCTTTTGAACTTGGTAAATTGAAACAGCAGTTGTCACAATGGAATAGTTCACGATCACCACGATAGAAAAAAGCACGGCAGATTAGAAGTGAAACAAAAAATTTTCCGATTACATTATTTGACATTAAAAACATTGTCCTTCGCAGACTCGTGCCAGATGGTATTACACTGAACTCAATTAAGGCGTTTTGAGGCGGTTGAGAGAAAATCTGCAACAAAAATGGCCCACATTGTGGAAAGACCAGAACTGGCTGTTGAATTACGACAATGTACCTGCTCATGCTTACTGAAAACATCACACTTGTTACCCAAAATTAATACAAGTGCCATCCTACACCCTCCACATATACTAGATTTAGCATCATGTTACTTTGCTTTGTTCCCTACCACAACCTTCTTTTTGAAGGACCTGTTACTAAACCAAATGTTTTTTTCATATATGGCACCTGTTTTTGAACCGCTAGGATGGTTATCAACTATTATTTTTGTAGCTAAATGTTTTCTGTAAAGGCAATGGTTGCAGCAGCTCGACTGAGATGGCACCCCCGATGATATCTGGTGTTGTGGATGGAAATACTTCTGTAATCAATTTTCAATTTTGTCTCGGATCAAAATTCCGCGTAGATTATCACGGATTAATGGTACTTAACACTTGCTAGACTTTTGTGACGCTAGCGAAAAGGAATATCGCGTATACGTCTATTTACATGTATCTTTTGGAACTTCTATTTTCTGCTATATGCCAAGAACAAAGTTGCAATCTAAAATCTCTTACATTACCTCGCTTAGAGTTTTCTGTTGCTTTGTTGCTTTCTCAGGTGATCTACTCGATTACCTCCAACCTTTTTGATTATCTTTTAAAAAGGATAAAATTATACTCCGACTCTCTAGTTGTCTTAACTTGGTTAAGAACTTCTACATATTTACTTACCAGTCTTGTAGCATATCTGATTTTCTTCTAATAATGTCCAGATTTTACCTCTGCCAATTTAGAAAATTTCTGAAATAAAACCCTCTGTTACAATGTTGGTAGCATCAACATGTGGTTTTTCTGAGTTCATCAATACATTTTCTTTTCTCGGTAAGCTGCAATACCGTTTGGAATACATGTACCGTTTTATTAATAATTGCCGACATTCTCAAAAAAAAATTACACGGTCCAATTTCTGTTGATGAACTGCAAACTGCTTTAGAGGCATGTGTTAAACTCGTTCAACAACAGTACTTTGGTTCAGAAATTAAATTACTAGAAAATGGCTAACCTCTACCTCGTTACATGTATAAGCTATCTTCGTTTCTTGACTCCCTTGGCCTCGTTAGAATAGGCGATCGCCTTCGGCATTTCTTGCTGTTTTATATAAGTAAACACCCTTTGTTATTGCCCAAATCGGCTCATTTCAGTCTTCTCATGTGTGATCATTATCACGGTTTATCGCTACATTCTGACCCCTCTACTACACAAGCCCTCATTTTTAAACAATATTGGGTCATTGGTGCTAGATCTTTGGTAAAGCGCCGTAATCATAACTGTTTACCTTGGTTTCGTTTAAGCATAAACCTCTTCAACCTATTATGGCTGATTTACCTCTCTCGCGCGTACGCATTACCCGTACATTTACTAATGTCGGTGTTGATTTTGCACGCTCTTTTCTTCTGAAATCTTTTACTAGTCGGAATGCACTTATTCTGAAAGGTTACTTCTATATTTATGTTTATTTATCAACCAAAGTTGTTCATTTAGAGCTTACATCAGAGCTTTCCACTGTTGCATTTATGGCATGTTTTACCCGATTCGTTTCTCGTCGCGGTTTACCCCACTCTGTTTATTCTTATTTGGGGCAGAAATTTCCTAGGTGATCACGTGTAAATAAAGGAAGTGCTCGGTTTTTAAGGTACCATCATGACGATTTATTGCCTGCCCTTGCCTCACGTCCAGTCAGATGGGTTTCAACCCTTTTTATGCCCCAAATTTTGGCGGTGTTTGAGAGTCTGGGGTAAAATCAGATAAACTGCTCTTAATACGTACTCTCGAAAGGTAACGTCAAGGTTTTGAAGAACTTACTACAATGTTAACCCGCATAGAAGTTGTTCTGAGTAGACGGCCTTTATGTCTTCCTTCCTCAGATCCGAACGACGATATCGACTACCTTACTCCAGGACACTTTTTGATTGGCGCTCCAATTTTGTCTTCTCGCAATTACATTTGACGAATTTCTTAATTTGCGTTCTCGGTGGCATCGTCTTTGTCAGTTTACTCAGTTATTTTGGCGACGCTGGTCTAGGAAATGTTTGTACACCCTCATTCAGCGCAACAAGTGGAATTGTCTTTCAAATGATTTAAAAGTTGGTGACTTAGTTTATATTACAGGAACCAAAACCAGCCCTTTAGCTTGACCTCTTGGCCGAGTTACTAAATTATTTCCAGGCCGTGACGGAATCGTTCGCGTAGCTTCGATTAACTATCACTAGCGATGATTTTATTCGTTCGGTAAATAAACTTCTCGCTTTCCCCTTCATTAAATTCAATTTAATTTTTACTATTTTTCTTTATTTGCTTCATTTAGTTTAATTTTTACTGTTCTTCCGTCCCTTTTTGTAAACCTGAGAAACGACGGGGTAACCATTCCCTTAGTTGGGCCGAAATGCTTGACTATTATTATTCACTTTTATGTAATTTAAATACCATTCTTTCCGCGTTCTTAAAATTCTTTAATTTTAGTTGGGCGGTATGTTTGCGCCGCTCCCGATTCAGCGCATATATCCAGGGAGTTTTCCGATCATATCGCTCGGTTGGCGTATTTATTAGTTCAACAGACGTTCGCGATCGCTCTCATAATTAGGTTGTATATTATTATGTTTGCATTTCTAATTATTTTCCTCGCCTATTCACCCTTGTGGATTTTTGATTAGTGCTACTCATAGTCAAAGATTAGTGCTATTCATAAACAGTACCAGTCCGCCGTTCCAGTCGTGCATCACAATGAATTGCACTTCAGCGCAACTGTTTTGGTGAGTGCCTTTTTATTGTACATATTATTATCAATGTTTACACCTACACCTCTCTCCCCTAAACTGCAGTCCACTACTTTCTCTCTAAAACAGCATATTTTAAATTTTGTTTCTGTATAAGCAATTCAAATAATAAGGTTTACCATTATTTCTTTTAAATACATTGCAAACGTAATGATGCAGGACGACAGCTTGTTTTAAAACCGCAAATAAAACCAGTACTTTATACTACAAGACACTATGTATGCGTTTTCCATGAAAAGATAATTTAAAATACAGCTGTCATATAATAGTCTCATATTCAGCATAGATAATGCATATTATTCAACGAGCGGGTTATGATATCCATTACTCATTCAGAAGATTAGCGCCGCCAGCCCGCTAGGGCGAGCGGCGTAATCCGAATGAGTAATGGCCATAACTCGCGAGTAGAATACTATAATTTTCTCATGACTACACAAATCTTCATTATCAGATATTTTCTAAACGCTTTAACTAATATCGCAAACACTGACAAGGCAAAATTTTATTTGTCAAAGTGTAACAGTCTACTTTGCATGATACTAAAATTACACCTTGCGGATTATGAAAAATGAAGGTTTGTACTGATTGGTCAAAGCTGTTGGATTATGATCGTAATCCACGACCTGGATGTTCCTGATTGGTTTAAGATGTTGGATTATGAAGTTATATACACCTACAGAATAATGAGTACTATTATTAGCCTATTCCTAAATGCGTAAGGAATGCATTGCTGATAGTCGTGGGAAAAATAAGTTACATGTGAAAGTGGCATTTTTGGAGAACGGATAATAATTAAACTTGACAATTTGGAAAGATACAGAAAAATCAAAGTGTAACCACGACAAGATGTTGGTCCCGCGAGGGAGGTGGGCCATCGCGACCTTGTCGTTTAATTTGCGGAAAGGTAGTACATCACTTTCACGAATTCGTATATTTTAGTGTCGCGTTGGTGAAACGACGTGATTATAGGATTGTGAATAAATGAAAGGGTTGAAACTTTTGAGTTTATCTATTTAGAAATGGGAATTTGTTATTGTTTTATATAAGTTCGTGCCTTATTAGAAATGTGAACCATTCGTGTTCCTAGAATCCTTATTCAGGGAATGTAAAATAAACTTTAAGTATATCAATTTTTTGTAAAAAATTAAAAAATAAGTTAGTGTCAAACAGAAATGCGAATTGTATATGGTATCCGCTCTTTAGTTTTAAAAGAATTGTTTTGTTGGACTATTTGAATAGTGATAGACTAATAAAGTGCTCAGAAGTAGTACTTGTTTCATTTTAAGTAGACTAGTGTATGAAATGGAAATTAGAACATTTTTTTAATGATTAACTATGATGTACATGATAAGTTTTAAGGTAGGTTCTATATTTGGCATAGTGCCAGTTATAAAACGAACAACTTGGTAACTTTTAAGGGACTATGCAATGCCGACATGAAAAGCTGTATTTACCGACGTTTTTCTTTATTGCGAAGTTGGAATTTCAAACAAAAAAGGTATCGGAATATAACAACCAATACTTGAAAACTTAGAAAAATCGGTTTGACAACATAGCATTCATGTTTTAGGTTTTTTTTTTTGTAATACTTGGCCAGTCTGATGTTAGAAAATTAAGTTTTTTAAGAATATATCTGTATTCATAGGGTAATTATTCCATGCCAATAGAGGTTAGGTGTAGGCCGAATTTTATGTGGACGTGTTTATGAACTAGGTGAACACAGACAAATTATGAAAGGATATCCAGTCATAATAGTGATAAAATCATATTTGGGAGAGCACTTTATTTCAAAAATTTCTTAAATATGAAAAAAATTTAGTAAGCGTTTTTAAGATGTTATAGAAAAAGTAAGGTATAATGTGTTAAATTTAGGAAACCAAAAGCAAAATAGACCTATTCGGAGTAACCGTTTTCCGCATAGGGATAATCGCTAAGGAATTGTTGGGACAAAACGGTTTGGCGCCCATCAACTGTGACAGTAGAAAAATCGTTTTAACGATAGTAACAAGATCAATCGAACCTTTGCTAATTTTCTGCTACAGAAATTTGAACAAATTGCGTTAATTGCTAATAAAGCGGTACAGATATACATCTCCGAAACGAAACTACTAGCAGTGCAACAATGCCTAGATGTCAAGCTACAAGCAACAGACAAGATAACAACACAAACGCCAATTCAAATATACAATCTCACATACGCCGCCGCTACTTCTCAACAACCGCTCCCACAACATGCTCCTTTAACCACCACAATTTCCCACGTTTTTATAGGTTACAAATTCTGCAGAATCAGAGACCTGGTTTCCATTACCCGTTGTTTCAATTGCCAGTGCTTTGGTCACTCTGACAAAACCTGTCAATCCTCAACCGCCTGTAACCACTGCGCCGGAAGCCACCCTTCCAAATCATTTCCAAACGTACCCACTGCCGCTCCCGCTTGCACTAATCGCCCCTACGACCATTCCGTTACTAGCCCCGACTGTCTTGTCTATAAGCAATCTCTTTATATGACTACAGTACGCACAGATTATGGGTTCTAGACAACACTCACACAAATGGACGAAAGACTCGCACCACTCATACACCAAACTGCGCACAATTCAAATCAACCTTCAACACTCTCGCGCCGCTACTCTAGATTTGTCCCAAACACTCCAAGAACACAAAATCCAAATCACTCCAGTCCAAGAACTTTACCTAGTACGAAACAAAATTTCTAACACCCCACCAAACACTCGCACCAATATTCACCCTAACCCGCTTGACCCTAACTACACCTCCGCCATCATTGTTACAGACCCCTTAATTGGCGCTTCTTATCACACCTTCCTCTCCACCCCCCAAATGACCGTAATTGAATTTCTCTGGAAATCATGCACCATTTTCCTCATTCCTTCTTGCTTCCAATACAAAACAAATATTAATTCCTAGTTGCACCACAACGATTGGAGACAAACCAATCATCAGATCTACTGACGCCAACTCCAAATCCACACAATGGTTTAACGACTTCACTGATAAAAACGGCACCACTTTAGAGGACTTTACACTCCAACACCATCTTCGAATGCACAACTCCCCATTTCTTATCCCTACTTGGGGATCACAATACGGCAAATCCAACATCGACATTCCTGTCACCAATCCCCCAGTTTTATATCTAATTAGTTTCTGAACAGTTTCTCACACCCATCAATCCAGCAATCATAATCCAATTACATTTGATATCCTACTTAATCTTCCTCCCAGAACACACCAGAAAGTTCAATCCTTTAACACCCGAAAGGTAAACTGGCCCTTATTTCTAGAATCCCTAGCTACACTTATTCCCGCATTTCTATCAGTCTCCTATGCAAACTTCGCACCCCATTCCCTCGCTAATGAAATAACCAACAACGTCCTCACAGTTGCCTGTAAAATTATACCACGAAAACATTACACCCCACGAGCCACGCCGTGGAGGACACGACAACTTACTTACACCAGATGCTCACTTGCAACCACTAGACACAAACTCCAAAAAGCAAAACGTACCAATGCTGGCTCCATTGCTATTAATACCTTATCTAACAAATACACCACTGACAAGCGACAATACAAAATCCTTATTAACACTTCGAAAAAACAGCACGACCTTGACATAATTGATAATCAACACACAAACCCCTGGAGTACGTATCGTAAACTGATCAAACCTCCCTCCATACACATCCTCCAGCCATTTCAACAGCAATCCCTTCCACATTTAAACAAATAATGTTTACGCTCCTAGATACAGCAATAACTTCGGTTCTTCTTGACATACCAACCCAACCCCAACAACGAATAATCGAACCCAGACACAGACATTAAATTCTCCCTCTTAAATTCCTTTGTTACCAAACTAAACCCCCATAAAGCCTCCGGGCCAGACCTCATCACCAACCTGATCTTACAAAAATCCTGGCCAATCATCAGAGAATTCACTCACCTACTATTCAAAAAATGCCTATCCTCTGGAATTTTCCCCGGCCCATTTAAATTTGCTTCCATCTCCTACAGACTTATTGCACTCCCTCCAACACTTGGCAAACTCCTTGAACAGACCATCCTATACAAGCTAAACTCACACATAGAACGACATTCTTTACCCTAACCTAACCAACACGGCTTTTGCTCGGGGCATAGCGCTGAGCGTACAATCCGCTCCCTAATCCAAACAGTCCAAACATCCCCTTATACATACGTAGTCTCCTTATTCCTCGACTTCCACTCAGCCTTCGACTTCCTTTGGTGTCCCAATTTTCTTAATCAACTTAAACAAGCCAATTTCCCTTCCAACCTCTACCTCTTAATAAAATCTTTCCTTTCATCCCGAACAGCCACCCTAACCTCCAATTTGCACTTGGTTACTAAACCTCTCACCCAAGGATGTCCACAAGGTTCCCGTTTATCACCTACCCTATGGAACCTCGCAATCAATCCTCTGTTAGATCTTAATATCTCAAACACCTCCACCTTCGCTTACGTCGATGCCGTAGCTTCTTGATCCACGACAACTCCCATGCCTCTATAGAATCCGCCGCTGCCATACTAATTAATTCAATTGAACCCTGACCCTCTATAAACAAACAACCCCTCTCTCCATCTACAACAAAAATGCTCTTGCTTAAAGACCACGTCTGCCTAAACCGAAATCCTAATATTCACATCCTTAACACACCAATTCCCCTTTCAACAACAGTTACCTACCTTGGACTCCACATTGACACTCGGCTGAAAATGAACTCCCATCTGTCCAAACTTCGAACCATAATATAGATCATGCTCCATAACCTACTATTATACGCTTTCCCAAAGTCAATCCACCTCTCCAATCCAACACGAAGACTAATCATTAACCACATCATAATCCCGATCATCAGATGCTCAGTAGATTATGGGTCACGCTTACACCCCCCTCCTTCTGACGTACTCAAAACACCATTATAGAACCTTTTCTACTCTACACCTCAAGAGCGTACAGAACCACCTCCACAGCGTTCTTGTTTCCTTGATTCAAATCTCTCCGATCGAAATCCAACTAAACTCCCGACTCCAAATCCGAAACCTCAAAAATAACCTACAATCATCCTACACGACAGAACACTTCACTATGACAAATCCCGTACTCTCCCTAAAACTGATATAAAATACCGAACACATAACTCGCTACTCTATTCCTGGCAAGATCTTTGGTCCCACTCTACCACCGGTAGATATACATTTGATATCTTCCTTGTTATCACAAACATCCATCCAAACATACCTTTCTCTAATCCTCTTACAATGCAATTTCTGCCCGGCCATAGTAACTTCCGTAATAAACTTCATCAATTCCATTTAACTCCTTCCCCTTCCTGTCCTTGCAACAATCAATGTCTAGAAACCCCGCAACAACTAATACACTACTGTCCCCTAACATCTCTACTATAAATCAACCTAAAGCAATTTACAAACTTTGACCTGTTTTCCCCACTTCCTAACATAAACTTCCAAGTCACTAATTACCCTCAAGAAATTAACCACTTCCTAAATGAAATCCTTTTAACCAAACCTACCACCCACAACCAGCGGCACTAACACACTTAATATACACTCTTGCAATTTACTACCACATCACACCTACACTCGCACTATACACACAATCAGCACCACTCTACGTGCACAGTCGACGACTAAAATAGAGGCATAAATCCCCCTCATTAGAACATCAAAAACCACAGTTGCCTTTGAATTAATTATTCTAAGTTCTTCAAATATGTAAATGCTTATAATGTACGACTAGTATGGACTCTAGCCTAGATATCGTCCACAACAATAAATTAATTTATCTACTCCTATTTAGTTATAATACCATTATTCATATACTTTTGAACAAGTAATAGTGTTCATAATTAAACACCGTGAGTTATGAGCGTGAGTTATAATAACTCACGCTTCCAGCTTATATTTCTATTTAATTACCTACCAAAAATATCTAAGTAGCCATGCTCATTGACATTTACGTAATGTCAAACAAATTTGTACTATAATATTTTTAAAATAATCTTGATTACATGTGTTTATTAAAACTTATTACTGTGCTTATAGTCGTAGATAAAGTATAGTATTCAACATACGGTAATGGCAATAACTCACTTGATGAATTACGGCACTCGCCTTCGGCTCGTGCCGCAAACTTCATCTGCGTGAGTTATTGCCTACATTACCGTATGTTGAATAATATACTATTATCTATCAAATTTATGTATCAGTTATCATAGTTTGTTTGTGATTTAGCACTTTTAAATGTATATTTTTTTACTATTATTATCATTTTTGTCATAGGAACCTACTCCTACACCACCGTGGTCAGCTGGTACACCTTTAAATTGTTACTGGGTCTGCGCCTCTTCAGGTGAGATCTAAAATATAACGTACAGCGCATTTTCCCAGTAACATAAGTTTTTAAAAATTAAATGTATGGAAAGAAATTTGAAAACAATGGCATTCTAGATTTGCTTCTGTCACACTAAAATGACTTCCAAGCAAACCCAATCGTATCACAAATCAGCTTATTTTGCAATTTACTATTCCTTATTCCTGCTTCTACAATTTCTGCAATAACTTTTGCCAGACAAGCAAATAGCACACAAGTCCCAAAGTGTTAATCAGCATGCTGAATAGAGAGGTCGTTGTACAAACGAAATATAACCGAAAATCTCATATAAGAATTGTTTTTGATGTTTTGTTCCATTCAAGCTTGATATTAAATAGCTGCGCGGAAAAATTAAAAGCAGAACAGAAAATGTTTACCCGTAGGGTAGGTTTATATAGCTTCCCTCATTCTTAATTACGCACGGTATACTATAGAACTTTCCTGAATTATGTAAAACATAAATATTTTATAGAAATCAACTAATTGCGCAAACAGAGCTTTCTGAGAATTTTCAATTTGAAAGCAGCCTGTTTTGTAGTAATTAATGCAACCTCTATTTTCCTGCAACTGAAATGATTTTGAAGCTTTTACGTAAATGTTGTGTATGTTGTAACTGTTAGCGTTCAGCAAATGACTGATTAATAGGCAATATTAAGAAACCCTTGACACAAACTTTTAATAATTTTGAATTATTATAATTTGGTCAAATTCACCTAAATGATCAGTTCACTTCGGAGAATATAGATCACACTTTGTAACACGATGATAATACGGTATATAGAAAGCGGAAGGAAACAGAGAAAATTAATCTTAAAAAAAGGAAACTTAATATTGATGTACCTTGTATATTCTAATTTTACGAATGTGTTCATTACGCTTGATATTTCCAGAAATTTCTGATTATATTAAATAAAATTCAGGTAATGTACTTAAAACCACAAAAGTATAGTTTCGTTTTCCGTGGAATACATATTTAAACGTAACTCGAGTCCATAAATTATTTCAAAACCAGAAAAAGTAAAAAAAAATTATAACAGTAAGCTTTCATAGCGTGGTCATGGCATTTTAAAAAACCTTTAGAATAAAGAAGTTAATAACCATAAAATTATTAATATGCAAGTTCCATGCCATAACTATCATAAATATAGAAAAACATGTTACAAAATTTAATAAAATTGGGTAAAAATAACGTTACAGGGACACACGTGTAATTATAATTTAAGGTAACCTTAAGACGAGATAGTAAAGATATCATTACAATACAGACGCTTATGTAGCAAAGCTCAGAACGACCGGTTGCGGTTAGTCTAATTATATCATACAATACAATGTATCTACATAGGCAACTTAGAATAATAATTAGCATTAGGTACATGCCCTTTAAATGATTAAACCATATGAGTTCATGCCTGATTCACATAATTTTGCACAAGTAATATGAATGTTATCCAACGTCCCCATTACAACTCCCCGAAGCTAAGCAGAGTAGGAAGAACGGCAGAAGCTAGACATCCGACGGAAAAAAATGAATCAATTACTCCCTAACCAGTAACGAAAATGAAAATCACGTGAAAGGTTATCATAGATAAGGGAAGTCGAAGAACCCCATTGGCTGTGAAATTGACAACAGAGAGTTCAACGTGGTGATCGACAAAAACTGAAAATCTATTTTGGATAAGTCGGCTCTATATCACTTAGGCGGGAAGTTAAATAACACTTTTTCAATGTTTAGTCTAGCTGTTGAAATGGATGTTTTTACTTAGATTGCCACTCAGTTGTACGTTTAGTAGATAATTATAAATTGTTATTTTGTTTTGTGGTGACGTATTTCTGAAACCTGCTTAGCCGGACATTAAGAGTATAAAACCTCCACACATATTGAAGGTTATAGTATCTACTTTATTAGATTTACGAAAGTGAGTAATCTATAAAATCCCAAATTCTAAATGCGCATAGGTTTATACGAAAATTGTTATGCTACTTGCATTTAAATAAATTTTGTATTTTTTAAATTTTGTATGTACCTGTTTTAAGGAATATTCTTTTGCTATTTTTGTTTATTTAATTTATGTAATTTTAAAATATTTGTATGTATATCTGTTTACAGAAATAATGAGATGATGCTATATTACAATAGAAGTAGGTGACCGCGTGAGCTAAAAGTAGTTGTTTTCTTTCTTTAAACATACAGTGTACCATTTTGTAAAAAAAAGCGCCATTCCACCAGTAGGTCGATGTAGAATTTCCAGCACTCATTGTCCATAAGATTCTCAATAGACTGGACTAGACGAATTGGCGCCTATAAAAATGATAGTGTTGAAGGTCTTTCAAGGTAAGTGCTTTTGCTAACACAGCTTGAAAGTGCACCTGGTTAATTGTTATATTTTCGATTTCTGTTCCATTTTTTGCGTTATTTCTATAGAGATTCACTCCCGCGCCGCTGTAGTTAGCCGGAACATATTTATTCTAATACGAGATTTGCGCGTCTTCTAAACAATTTCTAATTAACTTTTAAAACAGCCTTTAGCTAAATTCAACAACGAATTCTGTAGATAACTTTTCTAAAAGGTATTCCAAGCGGCGGTGATCATGACACTGTAGTCTGTTTCCAAATATTAAAATATTAAAATACTAATTGTATTTGTCGGCACGTTGGCAACTTACAAATTCAAAACAACCAATAACCGGTTTTGCTGCATTTACAGTTCGTTAGATCGGGGCTTTTCTCTATTCACAACAAACCAACAAAAGGTTTGGTAACCGACACTTGATTCAAGTATATAAGATGCTACCGAAATGTCAGATTGAGTTTGTCAAAATGATAAAGGAAGCTTTTATAGACGTTAGTTTAAAATAACACCTCTCGTAATGGTTAAAACCTGATTTAGGAGCGCATAGAACCTTAAAAATAGCACCTCAAATTTATTTACAGGTATTGGAAAAATCCACCGTTAACAAAAGCACACATGCTTTCATTCACCTAAACATTAACTTGTAACTTTTCTTTTTATAAAGAAAAGAAGCAATGTAAAAAAATTTGCTAAAATTATTTATTAGCAATCCTAAATAAGTTTCATATTTATAATAAAGTTCTAGTTGCAGATGGAAAACAGTAAACAATCTTTTATTTTCTATTAATACTATTGCAAGGTTGAATTCCATACTAAGTTGCTATAACAAATTATATACTTCAAGTGTTTGAAAACTTATCATTAAGTCATTAAAGCCTTAATATAATCGTTTAAAATAGCACTTTATCACTAGGAATTGTAAGTAAATATCTTATTATTCTCAAATATACCAAGGTTTTCCAAATTGTTTTATAAACACGACTCGTAGCCGGTGCTAGTTTTGTTAAGCATATGTCTTCATTGGCATAAATTCCGCGTAGATAGGATTTTTTAGGACAGATCGTTCTTATGAACTGTTATTGTCACTTCCATTCCATCCTCTGAGAAGTTCATAATAAGGTCGTTGATGGTATAACTTAATTTTAAAAGTAATACAGTGCTTTAATCGGGGGGTTTTTGCGCAAAAACCTAAGTAGTATAATACCGTTTTTCAGTTCATAGATATCGATCTGGAGTAGTTTGTTCTGTTACGCTAAAATGGGCCGCTAATGAATTTTCATGGTTAGAGGCTAGTTAAATTCTGTACCACAGCGGAATAGTTCCATCGGGTGAGCATCGTAACTATTATTAAGGGTGAGTAACTTATCCTGTTGCCAATTTATAAAAAACCGCTTGTATGAAACGTCTCTTAAAGCTTGAGACGTCAGCACCCTCACTATTCAAACTATAAATTAAACTTCTATTACTTTAGCCCATAGGAATCTTTTCGTAAAGCAAAAATTGTATTTAAAATTTGTAACAATTAAAGTTTTTTCATTTGCAAGAGGCCGGGTTAAATATTATATTAAAAAGTTTCCTTGTGTAATGATCTGAAACAAATTTCTATAAAAGTAGCAAAATTACTTAGTATTGCTCTTTATAAATTAAAATTAAGCTGATTTGAACATGTAAGTGGAATGCCAGATCTAACAATCCATGGTTTAGATACCAAATTTGTAAATGCATAAACCATTTACAAATCTTGTTTGAGTAATCGAAGTTAAAAACCTGTGAAATTGTTTGATGATATTATTGGATACGAATTTTATAGTGTTTTCATAATAAAAATATTTATTTTTTGTAAACAAAATAGAAGTGTCATTTCCTGTGTCTGATAATTTAAGAGTGGTATATGTTAAAATATTTTTTTGTTGCTGAGAAGGATATCAGATTGACTGAGACTAGATCCGCCCTACATTTTGTCACACTATATTTATTTAAGAATTAAAATAAAGAATAAGAATTAACAAACGCGAAAAGGGTTTTCTGTACCTCCCTTTCTAGAGAAATTAATATTTGTTAGATACAGTGACGTCCAACTTAAGATTACATTTTCCTTTATTCAACTAAGTAAGTTTAGCCCAGACCCACGTCTAACTCTCCCTTGGGGTAATAGCCAAGCCAGCCAAAGGCATGCAAATTTTAGCCTTTCCTTCTTCTAAGTATAAAACTCTTATTTTTTGAAGTGTAAAACCGTAGAGCAAGTCTAAAAATAACATTGTAGCAAACTGCCGAACAGGCTTAAAGATTTCTAACACTTTATCATAAAATCGCAACTATCGACCAGTGGCGTGACTGTGGCGAAATGGGGGGTTAAATTCTCATCTCCTAGCCACCCATACAAATTGGATAAATGTTCTTATTAGGCGACTGTTTTTAGTGGTGCATTTTTATTATATATAGAAATTATGAAGAAATCCACAAATATCTTGAACTCTCCCTCCATATTTATACCAAGAAGAGCAATAAGGAAAGGAACAGTTTATTGTACAATTTATCTGCTGTGGATAGGCACCAATCGTTTGCAAAATAACTACTTTCCTATAGTTCGTTTTACTATATTTGACTGCATAGACCTCTCCAGTACAAACCAGATAATTTTATAGTTTTAAAGCGAAAGCTAGTTAATTATATCCTAGGTCGCAGGTGTAACCCCATAATTTTAATTCGAATTTCTAGATGTCAGCCAAAAATTTTTAGTGTACGCTTATGAGATTTGTTTTTATTAAATGAGTGAATATTTATAGGATTATATACCTGAAACAAAATTTGTATTAGCAATATAATGAGTACATAAAGTATATTTAATTTGTAGTTTAATACTTGTTATTTACTGGTGTATACATTATAATTTGAATAAGGGGGCCGCTATACTTGCGGCCACGTCCCCAATGCTCCACCCGGAGGTACTACATTGGGTTTAAACGCGAAAATAATCGTGCTTCTAATTCATTCCAACTTCATAGTTAATCCACCCTAAATAAAAAACTAAATAAAAATCTAACAAACCTAACAAGCTCTAACAATCTAACAAACATAAAATCTGACAAACTGAAACAAAAACTAAAAACAAAAACTAAAAACAGGTTGTAAATAATGGAATCCCTAGCGCTGACTTTGGAGTGTACCCGATCAACAAGACACAAGCAAAAATGAGAGGGGGGGGATCCGTAACACCGGATAGCAGACGCCGGCTCTGCTTACCAGTGCGACCTGAAGGGTCGTCTTAAAACTATCCAAATCTAGCTAACTAATTTAAATTTATCCCTAGCTTTCCCTATCATTCCCTAACTGATTTATATTATGATTACAATCTTCTCAATTCTGCTCTTCCTTCCCAAATATATACTGCAACCAAAATGGCGACAGAACGTCAAACAAAACAAATATACCACAAAATACTACAATACATGCTAATAAATAGTGTAAATATAAAATATAAATAAATATAATTATATAAATATATAAATAAATGTCTAATAAGCGTTAAGCATATAGCAGTGCACAAAATAGCAAAAGCATAACCCTATTTATCAGGTGCACTCCCACAAGCATATGTCGGCTAGCGCCATTACACACAAAACGTGCTTGTTAAATTATTTCAAAAACTACTAATTAATGTAAATCAATGCTTGTGCGAGTACAGCCGACACAATTTAAGTCTTACCTCCATGATAAAATTCTCCTGCATCCGAAGATCTGGTCGTCTGCTTACATCTAACTGTAACTTACTTCTAAGGGGAGGATGGGGTGCACTGCTAAAGTCCTGGTAGGTATGCACTAAATGTTCTTGGGGGGGATCACAATCACTGTGATAGTGATAGTGATTGGGATGCGCAGTTTCACTCTATTTTATTATCTTTGTTTATTTTATTGATTTAATTTAATGAGGGTTTCTGATTTACTTGTTATTGTTTATTTGTTATTATTTATTCCCGATTTCCCGATTTTCCGCACGTAATTATGAAGATAGGCAGTGATTGTATTAATGGTTTCTCGTGCATATTGGACATGGTAACCATCTACATTATAATTTGAATTAGGGCCGCTATACTTGCGGCCACGTCCCCAATGCTCCACCCGGAGGTACTACATTGGGTTTAAACGCGAAAAATAGTCGTGCTCCTAATTTATTCTTACTTCATAGTTGATTCACCCTAAATAAAAACTAAATAAAAATCTAACAAACCTAAAAATCTAACAAACCTAACAAACTCTAACAATCTAACAAACCTAAAAATCTGACAAAAACTGGAACAAAAACAAAACAAAAACTAAAAACAGGGTTGTAAATAATGGTATCCCTAGCGCTGACTTTCGAGTGTACCCGATCAACAAGCAAAATGAGAGGAGAGGGATCCGTAATACCGGATAGCAGACGCCGGTTCTGCTTACCAGTGCGACCTGAAGGGTCGTCTTAAAACTATCCAAATCTAGCTAACTAATTTAAATCCATCCCTAGCTTTCCTATCGTTCCCTAACTGATTTACATTATGATTACAATCTTCGCAATTCTGCTCGTCCTTCCCAAATATATACTGCAACCAAAATGGCGACAGAACGTCAAACAAAACATATAAGCCACATAATACATGCTATATATAAATAAATATAAAGTGTAAATATAAAATATAAATAAATATAATTATGTAAATATATAAATAAATGTTTAATAAGCGTTAAGCATATAGCAGTGCACAAAATAGCGAAAGCATCACCCTATTTATCAGGTGCACTCGCACAAGCATTATGTCGGCTAGCGCCTTTACACACCAAACGTGTTTCTTAAATTATTTCAAAAACTACTAATTAATGTAAATCAATGCTTGTGCGAGTACAGCCGCCACAATTTAAGTCCTACCTCGATAATAAAATTCTCCAGCATCCGAAGATCTGGTCGTCTGTAACTTACTTCTAAAGGTGGGACGGGGTGCACTGCTAAAGTCCTGGTGGGTATGCACTAAATGTTTTTGGGGGGATTACAATCACTATCACTATCACTTCACTTTCAAGTCCTGGGGGGATGCGCGGTTGCACTCTGTTTTATTATCCTTGTTTACTTTATTGATTTAATTTAATGAGGGTTTATGATTTATTTGTTATTGTTTATTTGGTATTATTTATTCCCGATTTTCCGCACATAATTATGAAGATAGGCAGTGATTGTATTAATGGAGTGGGGGTTTCTCGTGCATATTGGACATTTTGGTATAATTATCTTTTTTTTTTTTTTTTAACATAAGGTTTTGGTTATGCTCGTATCCTTACTCACGCCAAGTCAATCTACAATTTTTCAATCCTCCCACCAACCCCACCGACTTTTTACACGCGGTCGTCATTGATTGTCTAATTTCGCGACCCTTCCCGCGAATTCTTTTAAGGCTGTCCAGAACGCCTTCTGGTTAACCACTTCCCCGACTTCCTCTAGGCTCTTTGGCCATGCCAGACCTAGGATAGCTAGTTTGCTATCAGCCAACCCTCGATTTCCCGCCTCAAGCGGGCAGTCGAAGAGCACGTGCTCTGCGCTTTCCGCGCCCTCACCGCATTCGCAGCGGTCGCTATTGGTTAGACCGAACCTTTGTAAATACGCCTTCAGGGCGCCGTGCCCTGTAATCAACTGCACCATTTTGTGATCGAGCTTAACCTCGATCTTACCTCTGGCTTCTATGCTCGGTATGAATTTGTGGGTCAACCTGCCCGTGGCAGCGTTGTTCCACCTCTCTTCCATTGTCGAATTGATTTTTCGCGCAGCTTTCTTTTGATTAAAGACCTCGGTATCGACGAATGTGATATTCGAAAGTCGCCCGTCGCGGCCTCTTTAGCTAATTCGTCAGCCCTATCGTTTCCTACGTTACCATTGTGCGACCTGACCCAACAGAACTTTAAACGTCGAAACTCTAGCGCCGTACGCGCTATCCTCCAGACGTCCGCTTGGAGATCTGTCGAGGTGTTCATGTTTGTTAAAGCCGTTAGCGCGGATTTACTATCACTGATTATATAATACTCGTCTCTGCCCGTATGGTTTATTACGTAATCGATAGCCTCTCGTATGGCTACCAATTCGCACTGGAAGATAGTGCACCAGTTCGCGAGTTTGGTTTGAAACCGAAACACCTCCCTTTCCTGCTTATACACGACAAACGCCGCGCCTGCTTGCCCATCGTCCATACTTGAACCGTCCGTATAAATTCTGATACCCATCGCGTCGATAATTTCGCGCCCTTTTCCTATAATTTATTAATCGTCTATCTCTAATCTCCCTAACGACATATTCGATAGGGAGAGACCTACTGATCAACAGGACAGCCTCCGTGGAGGTGGTCCTGTACGCCCTCGCCGCTTTTACCGCGGTTATGCGTTGTACGCTCGTCAATTGACGCATCTCCCGGACTTTACAACCTTCTGCCCATACAGAAGCTGCGTACAGTATTGCCGGCTCAATTGCTCCGGCATAAACCGTCCTCAGCGATTCGCCCCTGAAACCCCACTTTATTTTAGCCGCCGCCATCATTTTATTTGATATTTCGCCGCCCTTACTTTTTACGTATTGTACGTGCGCTTTCCAATTTAATTTATTGTCGATCTTGACGCCGAGGTAGGTAATACAATCTTTAAACGGATTTTCTCCTCCTAGCTCTAACCTAGGAGGTCTCTGTCCTGGTTTCGTGCCGAAATAAAGCGCCTCTGACTTCGCCGTGTTAACTTTTAATTTTACCGCCTGCGACCATTCGTGTAATTTATTAAGCGCCTCGTTCGGTTTTGTGCGCATATCCATTAACAATCTCGATCTTACAATTAAAAGTGTGTCATCTGCAAACCCAACGATTGAGCATTCTGCGGGCAACTTGACCCTAAAGATGCTCTCATACAACAACTTCCAAAATGTGGGACCAGAACATGACCCTTGCGGGCATCCACTTTCCACCTCACGCGACAGAACTTCACCCGGAATTTCAACCTGTGCTAATCGCCCGAGAAATAGCTCTTGACCAAAGACATCAAGTTTCGCGGACAACCCCTACGATCTAACTCGCAAACGATTAATGGCCACCAGGCAGCATCAAATGCTCCTGAAATGTCCAAAGCAACAACGACACAGTACTCTTTGGCATCTTTTGCCTGCTTAATTTCCCCGACAACGAACTCTAACGCGTCGATAGTCGACTTGCCCTCCACGAAACCAAACTGTCGGTTATTAAAACCGCCGCTGTCTCGCACTAGGTGTTCAACACGCGTAGTCATAACGCGATCTAAAACTTTCCCCAGCACCGGTAGCAAGCTAATTGGACGATAGCTGCCCGGATCTGACGCATCCGCCTTTTAAGTTTGGGTATAAATTTCACATTCTGGATTTTCCAGCAACGCGGAAAAACGCCCTTTCTAAACAAAGATTAAACAACCCAACAAAGACACACGGGGCTAACAGGCACGCCTGCAGAGCTGCGTCTGAAGTGATTCCATCATGCCCCGGTGCCTTCTTAGGGTTCATCCTCCTAAGAGCCCTGACGACCTCGTGAACTAGGATTGCCTTATCGGCACCTGTTCCTTGCGCCTTTGCAGCTTCCCGACGTATTAAATCGTGCGACCCTTCATCCCCTCGGGATTATCCGATGGGAAAAATTTCTCTAGTAAATATTCCGCTGTGGTTTTAAAACCTTCCGTGTATTCGCCATTTGTTTTCTTTATATTACTGAGCGCGATTTTTGTTGTTTTCCTCTAATTACGCGGTATGCGGTTCCCCAGGGTTCTTTCTCTGAGTTTTGCGTGCAGAATTCTTTAAATTTATTCGTTCGCGTTTTTCTATTATTATTTTATATTCGCGGTAACTTTGATTATATTCTATTCTCCGTTGTTCTCTTATATCTCCCGAGGCGCGTTGATAGCGGCGCCTTAGGTTACGCGTTTCTGCCCGCTTGGTGGTTAGTTCCCGGGTCCACCAGGGTACGCTGTCTTTAAATGTTTTCTTTTTGGCATGGAATACGACGACGCGTCTACCACCGCGTCGTTTAATTTTTCGCGAGTGTTTCTACTTCGTCTGCCTCTCGGCAGTTAAATAGCTCATTTTCGAGCACAAGGATACTTTCGCCAAATTTTGTTTAAATCGCCCCAATTTGCTTTTTATTACAGAACCGCGGAAATACAGTTAGCTGCTCGTTTGCACTTGTTTTGGTTTCAACGTCCCATGTTATTAATTTATGATCAGAGAGCGTTTCCTCGTCCGACCTTAATTTCCAATTACAAATCGTTTCTAACATTTCGTGCGAGACTGCAGTAATATCTATAAAACTGCTGCCTCTATGCGTCTCAAACGTAGGTAAATCATTAGTGTTTATCACACTAAGATCCCATTCCGTAAAAGATCAGCAACCTGCGAGCCTCTATCGTCTTCGATAGGGCTGCCCCATAGTGGCGACTTGGCATTAAAATCTCCCCAATGACTAGATTTTTATTTCTGCCGATTTTACGAATAATATTATCTACTTCATTTATCAAGTCTTCGGTTTGGGATTTTCCGCCGGGAATCGACCGGCGGGAGGTACACGCTTATTACATAGAACGCATTTTCCCTGATTTGATTTCGGCCGTCGTTACAAACTCGTTCGATAAATTATTTAATATAATTCCGGCGCACGTTCCATTATTTATTATTATCCCGCTACGCGGTCGTTCACTATTCGCGTTTAAGACGGTAACCCCTCCCAAAACCTGTTATTTTGTGGCCATACAGGTGCGGTTCCTGTATAAACCCGATGTCGATATTATTTTCGATGAATAACTTTACGAAGTTATTTGTTGCCCTCTACCTTTCCCGAGATTTAGTTGCGCGAATTTAATCTTCTTGCTTCTTATGGACTTTGTTTTATCTTCACAGTCCATAATCGATGTTTCGTGTGATTGCGTGCTTCAGACGTTGCATCGTGGGGCATCTACTCGACTTGGCGTCGTGGCGCGTATCGACCTTCGCGCCACCGCCAGTTCTGTCGTTTGCCCTAGCGCAAACCACACAGCAGAGGACTGCCTTCCGGCAATTCTTGAATTCATGCCCGACCTCGGCACAGTTACCGCACCACTGTACCTTCTCCCTGCACTCCATCGATCGATGGCCGTACTCGTAGCACCGGTAACACTGGGTCATCGAGAAGTGGTCCCGGGCCCATACTCTTCGCCACCTGAGGTTAATAGCATCAGCTAATATACGTCTTCGAAGTGTGGGGGTCACTTCGAAGACTACGTTGGCGAAGGGATCTCTAGGGCCCTTTCCGCCAAACCTGAACTTCTCTCTCAGGTGGTCTTCTAGCTTCAAATCGCCGAAACGGGGATTCTGGCTCGCAATCAACCGCACGAGCTCTTCAGCCTTCATCCCCGCTTCGACCCCGGAAGAACGACCCGTGGACGTTTCTTCTCGATGGTCTTCGCCACGAGTTCCTTGCAGTTCCCGCCGACCTTCAACTGCAGTTTCTTGGCGTCGTCGCGACCTGCGCACTCCACAATGACACCGCCCCGGCGCGTCCTACGAGCTCCGACAACAACAAACCCATCTCGAGCGGGATCGACCTTCTGCTTCAGGGTCGTCATCACGTCGTCCTTCTGGCCTGGCCTGGCGTCGACCCTTACAGCAAACGTAGGGACAGATCCTGAAGCTGCAGCGGCGTAGGAGACCTTGCGCTGCACCGACGCACCCTGACTCTGGCCTCCTGAAACGACAGAATTCACCGCCGGACTTCCCCCAACAACACTTGCTCTCCCAGAGCCATCTAAACAAAGACGCAGCGCCCTAACCATACCTATCAGTTGGTTCGTCACGTCACGGATATCATCCACGGCGTGCCGAACCATCTTCCTATCCTCCACGACGATAGTGGCGGATGTCGTCGGCACCTTCCCATAGACGGCAGCGTGCGCCTTCCTCACCCTAAACTTTAAGAGTTCCAGCTCATCGAGGTCGCTAGCATTAACGCTACCGTTGCTGCTAGTCGACATCGTGCGCTGGGCTCTCGAAGTAGAGGGCAATTCTGGCGCCGCAACCACCACGGGAGGCCCCGACTCCCCAGACACGACCGCCGCAGACGCAGGCTCCTTCCCTACCTCCTGTACCTCCTCCTGAGTTTCTAACAAGAAGTCCTTTAGCACTATTGTGCAGGCGAGTGAGTAGTTATAATAATAGTTTTTTAATTAATTATTGCTCCATTTCGGCTAGTTGTTGCGAGCCGTTCGCGCATCAGCCTAAAATATTATTTATCGGCTGCACTCAACATCGCAGCCTAAGCCTGGCCCCCAGTGGCTGAAGGCCCAAATTCTGGGGGTCGATATAGCTCTGTCTAACTGAAGGTTTGACAGAGTTAATAAATTGTTAATAATTAGTAATTCATGTATAAATAAAATAAATCGTTCAGATTGTGTATATATAAAACAATGTAAAGATAAAAATGGATGTATAAATAAAAGAATAAAATATAATTAAAATTGTATACTATAAATAAGAATTTGGTTGTTAGAAGTTCACGCCTTCTTCAAACAATAAATAATATGTTGTTAAATAAAATAATTAATTGACTCTAGTTTAATTGTTATTTGTAAAGGTTAATAAAATTTCATGCAAGGTTTTGCATACATAAGACAAGACTCTAGGCCCGATAGCGGACACGGTGTCTGACGTGTACCATGCGCATAAAGTCGCTATGAACGAGGACACTGCCGTTGATGGTTGCGGCCACTAAAGCATTACAGGAGGAGCGACCTAGTGGCAAATGACGTAAAAAACTCCCGATTAGTTGGCGACCAAATACCCCTTGCTCCGATAACCAAAGATGTGAAAACCAACTCTTTGCCAGGATACTTCCGGGACAAAAGAGTGGTGATCTCCGGTACATCGTAGTAGGTAGTCTTTTGACGATAACTAATCGAGAGCTTGTCGGGACCTTCCCAGGGCACAGTAACATCTGCTACGACAACCTTATCCCCCTTTGTAAGGAGGAGATCAGGTTTTCGCAGGCTGCCGTTGTCGAGGCGTAACCTAGGTTCCTTCATAGCAATCCAACCGATACGTTCCGATGCCTTAGCCAAGATGTTGACCACTCTGTCATGTCTCCTGATCCTGTTGCAGTGGGTCGCTGGACAGCCCTGAAGAACATGACTGAGTGACTCAACTTTATCACAGCCTGCACGGCATTTTCGCATATCGGGTGGGTTACTAGGAATTCCCCTAGTAGGTAGAAGATTACCTCGCAACTGCACAGCTAGCACAAAGTCGCGACCCGTCCAATATTTGGGCGGGTCGTAAAGCCAAGATGAACTGTACACTGTGTCCTTCCCTTGCTCTAGGCCGTTACCCGAGTAAGAGGCCTGTAACCGCTCGCACCATCGACTGCGAATGGCTTTTCTTGTGTCCCCGTTTCGACGCGTGAGATGCCAAAGTTTGCTAAAGAGGCGCCCCGCTGGTGGAAGCGATAACACAGCTGTCGTAATAGGGTCTGGATTTTGCAGGAGTTTGTGCAACCGATCTATCATTATCCTTGGGATCTGATTGTAAAAGTTACAAATCCCAAGTCCTCCATCTCTGATACTAGCATGGATGAAGGCATCTGAGCAGGTATGATTTAGGTGTAAGAAACGGCGCACTGAGACACGAACCATCCTGTCTACGGTCTTAAGAAGTTTGGCAGTGAGTCGAGTAGTCTGAAGCAGAGAGATGTATCTTGGTAGTAAGTGATCTCTCAGCAGCGTCAATTTCTGAGCAGGCTTTAAATAGGCCTTCTCCAGGCGACTAAGCTGCAATGTTAATTCTTCCAACGTTGGTACGGCCTGCCCCAGACAGCCATACCTAGCGCCCAAATATTTCATAAGGGCGTCAGGCTCCAGCTGCCTAAGACAGGACCCACCAACGTAAAAGAGTGGTGTGGAATATGAAAACAAAGTCTTCTTACCCCTCACCACACCAGTGGAAACTGCAACACTCTTGGTGTAATTGAGTGTGAGTCCACGGTCTTTCAGGAAGGACACTGCAACTCTAAGGAGCTTGTTGGCGTCCTTCGTAGAGTTCGCCAACAAGAGCAGATCGTCAGCATAGCCTAAAACCGACACTGCTGGGACATCACCCACCACCAGTCCAGACCCAAGCTTCTCCAGTGTGCAGATCAATTCATCCATCACGATGTTAAACAGAATGGACGATAAGGGGTCCCCCTGTTTAACACCGCTGGTTGTTGAGATTACGGGAGTCCGGAGCCGACCTACCTGGACGATAGTGTCGGCGCCATCATACCCGTCAAGAATGAAACGCTGGGTGCCTTCCTCTACGCCAAATCTACGGAGCGCCCGTTGCACGGTAAATATGGACACAGAGTCAAGCTGTTTCCCCCCAACAGCGCCCTCCGCCGCCGACCTAGCAGACTCCGACCGATCGCCCCTCTTCCTCCTGGGCAGCGGCTCCTCATCGCGGTGGACCACCATGCTGACAAAACTAGCAATAAAAATGACACCTAAACGCAGCTCAAAAAACGTCCTAACCGTTACGACGCTAAAAGAACGACGCTAGAAGAACGCAAAACGTTGGTCCAATAAAAATGTTTTGTTTAAAGGTGAACCGTAAACAACCTTGTATTTATTAAAACTTCAACCGCCCAATTAAATATCAAATTTTAACAAAAATACAACAAGCACTAAGCGTCAAAATAACAACTAGAATCAAATAAATTTCCTAACGCAATAAAAATATCTCGATATAAAATGTACCGTAAAGAACGCTATTTATTTATTTTAAATTTTTAAACCGCCAAATCAAATTTAAATAAACTAATTACTTCAAAATATTAAAATATCTAATTTATAAATAAGAACACTTTATTTTTAAATGTGTAATTAACAAAATAAGGTCGAGCGCAATCGGAATGTGGTAACCGGAAATGACCTTTCTCTTAATCGCTTGGTAACTAGCACAACCCGTAACTGTTACACCGCTTAATTACACCAAAATCGATTTTAAAGGAACTTTTAAATACGCATGAACTTAAATTACGGAAAATTTATATTAAAATTGTTTTAAAATTTACAGTTTTGAGATATTTATTTGATTTAAAAGGGCTTAGATTTTTGTTTTTGGTTATTATTTTATTATACGCGCACTATAAAAATTCACACACTTTTTGGTTGTTTTACCCGGTTTTTACTTGATTTAGGCGGATTTTATTTTAAATTTATTATTAAAATGCCTTTTAAGTTATTTCGAAATTGTTTTTGAGTATTAGTTGAGTAGACCTTTGTTTTATTAACCCGAAATTTATTTAGTTTATTTTAAAACGCGGATTTGGTTTAAATTACAAAGAAGACGCGATTTATTTAGTTTTTATTTAGTTTAAATTCTGTTTTAAAATTTTTATTTTACTGCCTTGTATTTAAAATTTGATGGCACACAATTATAAAAATAAAACACAATAAAAAGCAAAGCTTCAAATAAAATAATACAACAATAAATAATATAAACCCTAGATAAAAACTTACTGTTATTGCTGAAGCGGGAGCTCGGCAAAAACACGTCCGCTCGCTTCAAGCGGCAACTAGAAAGTACTGGTGTATACAGCGTATTAGTAGACCCGATTGATTTTTTCTATATATAGTTGAACTAGCTCCTCAATGTAAAATTCGACGCGAATATCTCCGATTGGACTTAAAATACCTGTATAAAATCTTAACAAAAGACTCTCACAGACATATGCATTAAATGTAGACTATTTCTATTAGTCCAGCCAAACCGAAAATATCCATATTTTAAGGGATCGGGTTAAATTCCGTTTTCATCTACAAGCCAAACGGTCAGTCGGAGGCTTACTAATTGTGACTATCGATTTTCGGTCCGGAAGAAGGTTATTTTCATATGTAAATTTTTCATTCGATTAATCGTTTTTGAGATATTTACAAAAAACTGCAAATGCTTCACTATAAGGTATTAAAAGCTGCGATCGGATTCATTCGTTGCCGGAATAGAGACGACATTATATGGCAGTGACCATAATTCTACCATTAATATAAAATCATTCCTAACATCCTTACATCGGTATTATACCGGCTCATATTCTAGTGTGTGCATATTAGTCATATGCATGTAGTTTTAGTGCTTATCGTTTACATGTGATTCTGTTTGGAGATTTTACTGTAAAATTAGCATGTAATAGTATTTTCCATAATTTTTAATTCAAAAGAATTCGTTTGTGGACTATAAAAATAGTTTAAGCATTCATTTTACTCAAGAATATCACATTCCTGTAAACGTGGTGGCATATCAGTTCACTTTTTCAGTATATTTATGTACGTCAAGATTACTGATGGAAAGAAGAGAAATATTCCTATATCGAACTTTTCTATAAAGGAGCAGAAGACAAATAGAGAAAACGAAGAATAGATTTGCTGAAACTGAATCGAAAGAAAATGGTTACTTTGTACTGGTGGTACCTACTGCCTCAACAAATAAGACGCTCGTGAAATACAGCAAGTTTTAGACAGTAATATATGGATACCATCTGAAGATTATAGCTTTCCCGGTACGGTCAGATTGCAAAATGTACATTCTTCATAACTGGCTGAAGCGATTTCTTTCGTTGGTATATTCGGAAACTGAAAATGGTCTCTACTGCAAGTACTATCTACTATTTGCTGTTGGTGGGGCTGGTGTCAATTCACAAAAACTTGGTTTATTGGTAAAAAAAATCTTTTAGTAATTGGAAAAACTCAACAGAGACATTTACTGACAATACTTCTTTGAAATATCTTGTGGATGCGTTGCCGATGGTAAACGTTTTAATCAAACATGAGCACTACCAAAATTCTCAACGACAACCAAATTGCAAAAGGAAGAAAAAAAGCAAATTTTAGACAACAGAAAACGAAATGTTTTCTTAATTGATGCAGTTTTGTTGTGCGGTCGGAAAGATTTGGCACTTCGCGGTCATCGTGACTGTGATAAATTAACACTAACAGAGAAACCAACAAAAACTAAGGAAATTCTTTTGTAGTCGTTTGTTAGAGGGCAATAGAAAACGACCATCTAAGGAATACGTCGGAAGGATCAGGCCACCAGTATCCTGCTACAAAAATCCAAAATGAAATTATTAAATTTTGCAATAAAATTTTGATGAAAAAGGTAGTTGACAATATTAACAAAGTTAAATGTTTTGCTGTAATGGCAGATGTAACTGCAGATATTTGTGGCATTCGGTAAGTTTTCATATGTCAGATACGTTAATGAAGCTGCAATGAAACTTACAAAAGATTTTAAAAATTTTGTCCAAACACTTGATTTCACAAGTAAACTATTCCTATGTAGTCTCAAATCATTTGGCATTGACACAAATTATCTCCGAGGACAGCTGCAGCAATGTCTGGTATATTCAACAAAGGACAATCGCAAGCTTCTCGAAATCATCCTCTTGTCCTGCATTGTGCCGCTCATTCTCTAATTCTTGTCGAGTCCAAATTCTGCAAAGTGGTGTAATTCAAAAACTCTTGATTTTATTAATACCATCAAAACACAAAGATGTTTTATGTAAAGAAATCAAGAAACTTGAAATTACATCCCACGCTGAAACTTTAAAAAGAAACTCCTACACGATGGATTGAAAGATATAAATTATTAAGTAATTTCTTCAAGCTGCTGGAACCTGTAGTGGAGTGTCTATAATTTATAGAAACATGGAAAGATTCTGATACATGCAGAGATGCTGCAGTGTTAAAATGTGTTATTCTAAAGCCACCGTTTCTACTGGCAGTACGTCAATCGTGTGTTATCGCTCTTCCAATTAGTAAGAACTTGCAGAAAGTAAACACCGAACCAAAGGCTTTATTAGATATCAAATGCTACGAAGTACGAAATTAGGAATCTAGGTAAGGTTGCTGAGAAGCAGTTTAATATAATATTTGAAAAAACAATGATGATAGGTAAAAAGCTAGGAGTTGCAATGAATAGTACGAGAGTTACTGGTAAGCAGAAGCATCGTGCAAACCCTATCCTTCTGAGGCCAGAAGATTTTTATCGGGTAACAATTTATATATTTTTTTGAAAGTGTTTATTTACCAGCTGCAACGCAGATTTACAAAAAGCGGCGATATATTTATAGGTTTTCAAACACTGCTTTCCTCGACAAATGAGAAAGCCCTGTCCAGTCAAAACGAAAGAGATTTGTAAGTATTTTCAGGAATATTACGCTAGTGAACTCAGCGAAACATCGTCCGACGTATTTGCAGAGTTCAAACTGTAAGAAGATGGCAAGATAAGATAATGAACAACTTATAAATCTGCAATGAATGCTTTGACTCTATGCAACAAGAATGCATTTCCCAATATATTTATTTTCCTGAAAATTATGGCAATAATACTCGTATCCACAAGGACGGTTGAAAGGTAATTTTCTACTTTAAAGAAAATAAAAGAAGCTATTTCGTAAAATCCAGATGTCAAAATAGGCTAAACGGACTTGCAATTCTATCTATACAAAGGGGGTTGGAAGTGAGCACAGAGGTAATATAAATGGGCTGGCAAAGAAACCTAGTAATCTAGATTTTGTTTCGTGGTTCATGATATCTGCAAATAAATGTAAATTGGAAAAAATTGTCTATGTGCCCCCACCAAAATCCTGTTTACGTCGACGTTCTCGGCCCAACGATCTCGCAATAGCCCTATATTGTTAAATGAACTTCCGTGAACAAGAGACATTAGGCCCCATAGCTAAAATAAATCTAGAGGGTTGCAATTCAAGAAACACAGAAACCCTGGTATTTGTCCTCCCCCAACTTCCGATTGATTGGTTACTTTAAAACACGCATGTGTTCGCTTCATTATGCATGAAGTACATTATGTGACATACAACAAATGCCACCCAGTACAGTTGCAAGTTCATATTCCAGATATGTTTTTTAATTTTCACCATTAAGAGTAGCTCAAAAAATACTGACGAATTAACTTACTTCTAATGTTGATATCTGAGGCATATCAAGAAAATTTTATTAAGGTGGATTTCATCTTTCCAATGGTAATTATTGCAAAAATTTATTACCATGTTCCTTATGAGTTTAACTTTGTCTGTTTTATTACTGTCAGTTGTCTACACATTCGACTGTCAGTATTTTGTAGTCAACCTCGGCGTGCGCTTCAAAATCGTTTGATTTTTATTTATGATCCCCAGTTGGATATCAACAAACATCCTACGTGTTACTAGGTTCACTTCGGGCTGTAAGGTTAAGTAATGTAACAATCATTTGAAAACTAAAAATTCCCTTGTGAATATCTGATAGCAAATTGGACCACCATATATCATAAACGCCTACCTTACCTGATATCACAAGGTCAAGAATTTCTTATCAATAAGGAAAGCCCAAGGTAAAGTTGGATGGAAAACGGCTTGAGGAAAAGAAAAACTCATTAGAGATAAACGGCTAGTAGAGTGTTAGTTCTGGGTAGATCATGAGCTTGGGTCATGGGTTGACAAATGACCAAAAATGTAGATAAAGAGCGCCACCGTATTTTTCAATACAACAACATACGAAGATACATGTAATTTGTATTAGGGGAATGCGGAAACCTGAAGTGTACACCGCTTATGTAGCCACAAAACCTAAATATCGACCTTGCAAAGCACTTACCAAAATGTCACTTACCAGATGTATTACAGATGTCTCTGCATATCCTGTGAACAAACAAATGCACAACAGGGACACCGTTTGTGTCCATAAAAATATTCACCAATAAATAACATATTTGATTTTAAGTTCCAAAAATATATACACTCAGGGTATTTGTTATCATTAGACAGAGTTAATCTTTTGCTTATTAAGAACCAAGAGATTTCCTTTGAATTTTTAATAATAAAAGAATTAAGCAACAAAAATTCTATTCAATTAAATTGGTTTAGCTTGTTTCAACATTAATATTTACAATAAAAATTTACATGGAAAGAAACTAGTATTGTTCTATCTTCAAAAACACGAACGTCCTTAAACTCAATATTTCAACATATCCTTACTGTAAGGTATTTGCTTTCTTAATAATTTAAATCTCAAATTTAAATATAGCCTTCAGTAGTACTACGGTCGACTTTATAAGTGAGAAACAAGATTGTTTTACGTGATACTAAAATGTAGCTTTTAAACAAAAAATAAGCTTTAACTTTATATCCTTCAAAACTTTATCATGTCTTAAAATTAAATTGCATGACCTCAAAATAATCAAAGATATTATTAATGTAACATAAAATAGCATGTGGTAATTATATTGATTAACTAGATATTCTTGACATCAAATATCAATAACAATTTTTTAGTGAAGCTAAAACTGTGCGCTTGTGGAACAAATATAATAGGCAACTATGGCGCCATCTTTAAAATTTTGTAAAGTTATGAAAATAAAACGGGATGTTTCTTACAAAATGAATTTCAAAATAACTAAATCAAAGTAGAATATTAACCTTTGATCATACGTAAGACATTTAAATAAATACAAATTAAATTAAAGGTTAAATATCACTCACGTGCTTGAAGTACAGTTCAATCAAAAAAACTTGAACGTTCTCACCAGAACTAAACAACATCAGATGTCGACAAATCTAAGCACATCTGCGATGCACGCAACATGAATAAAATACCATTATGCTGAATTTTACGCTGGAATTTTTAAGGACCTTCAGAACAAAATATTATCCTACCAAATAAAATCTCCGTTACATATGACCAATAATTTTCATGTTTTCTAAATGGTAAACTAAAGCTTTATTTCTGTGGTATTGCATGTTTTAATGCTGGATTACTCCAATATTCTTTGCATCTGCAGGAATCAACCGACTTCGCCGATGGTGGAATACAAAATAAAATTAATCTTCACCAAAATTTGTCAGGAACCACATCATGACACGAAGGTATTCGTATATCAATCTCACTTACGAACTCTGCACCAGGCCATATGCCTGAATATCATGTTGACTTTTCTATGCTCCGGAGAGCAGCTTACTTCTTCAAGCACTAATGGAAAAGTGAAGTCGAAATGACAGACAAACGATTTGTGTTGTAAATTAGACATCGAAAGGGGAAGGAGCGCATAATCCATTATACACTTAATAACTATCTTTTGTGATTAGACAATTATAAATTATGTTTTTATATTATCGAAACATGATATTAAATTTATAAGGAATGTGCAACTAACTTGAAAAAAATACGTTACACATTTTTGGTGGATATGGCGTAGCTGGAACCATCTACTCCATTTTAACATCGTTTCGTGTTTCATCCAAATAACGAGTAAATTCTATCCGATCTAATAGAAACTTACAGGTTTGCTCCGGTTAGGCAAACCACCACCTGTACTAGCACCGGTACAAGAACTACATCCTAGAAGAACTACACTTAGGTATTCACATCCCTATATTTGACATTCCAATGCTCCACACGAAGATTTTGAATTTAGCCTAACCCTTGCTGTTCCAAGCAAGGTAAAGATTCCATAACGTGGTCGACAATATTTACGCTTGGAACTTACATTTAATCTCTCATTCGAACGAAGGTGTTTTTTGTGACAAATGCTCCTATAGCATTTTTCAAGCGGTCCGTGTCAGGAATCGAACCCGGGAACTTGGGATCAGCAGTCATATGCGAACCTATCTGATCCACGAAGCCGCCTAGGTGTTCACACCCCTACATTTGATTTTCCAATTCTACACTCGAAAATACTTCATCAGACAAGAAGCAAGTTTCTTTTCCTGGAAATTTTGCTTAACCATTGCTATTTCATGCACGTGCGTGGCAACATACACACGGTAGCTGTATTTTGCCTCTCATCCAAACGAGAGCGTATTTTTGCGAAAAATGCTCGCCTAACATTTTCAAGCGATCCGTGTCGATGGTTGAACCTGTAACCCTAGATTTAGTAGTTACGCGCGAACCAACTAAGCCACGAAGCCGCCCCAGTGTTCACACCGTACATTTGATTTTTCCCAATGTTCCACCCGAAGGTACTACATTGGCCAGGAAGCGAGTTTTTTCTTACTTGGAAAATTTTGAATTTTGCCAAACCCTTACTGTCCTAAGCAAGATAATAAATTTAGCGTGCTGAAAAATTAACTTTTTTGCATACATTACTAGAGTAACAGGAATTGTCAGCAGTTGTACCTGACTAGTTTTGATAATTTAGTCTGGAGAAATCTAACTTACTTCCTTTCATTATTAAAGTAACCATGGATGTGCACTATCGCATCGATGCTTGTCTTTAAAGTAATCTTTGATTGAGTGGCTTATTGATATGATCTTATCTTGTGTTAGATTACAGTGACTTGAATAATTGACTTATTTGTACCTAAACAGCCCCAACTGTGATGTAGGCGGTAAAGTATTACGTCAAAGTTTTGCTTCAATATTCCTGTGTGGTATTTATTACTTGCTAAGAGTTTAGTAACCGAATATAAACGTTTTTTAAGTAGGTTACCGTATTTGGGTTTCAGTATAAATTGTCAGAGATTTTATTGTAAAGCTACCTTGGAGGAGTATTTATGCTTTATGTTACCTGTACGTTTAGTTTGCCGTACCATGAATATTTTGTATTTATTTATGAAGAACTGTACAACATGTAGTACGTGTTATATGTTTTGCCTTAATCGTTTTACTTTTAGGGAACAGCCTTACAGTTGATGATCGTCGTGATTTAGATCCTCTGGTTATATGATCGTAGATTTATAATGTGCAATAAATTCGGTTCGCATTCTTATATTAGCGTTTAAGAATTATGGCGTCGCATTATAGTCAAAATTTCAATTTTCATTCGTAGCATTATGCTTGTTTAATTAAATATTTATTTTTTTATTAGTAGAGAGTTGTACCAAGTATTTTTGCGACCCTTTCCAGAGCATAGAAAGTTCTAGTTGCATCAATTCGCTCCCACTTCTCTGGTGCGCGTTAATTTATTTCTAGGCAGCTGGCTTACTCTACTGGGCAACAAATTTCTCTCTTTTTGTCACAAAGCTTAAGGGAGTAAGTAATTAATACTAAGCAAGCGAAAAGGCAGCCAGTCACCAACCAATCACTAAAGTAGAGAAACTCCCTTAACTGTTAGGAAATAAATACAAAAGAACAACGATGAAACCAAGCAGGTAACAGGTAGATGTAGGTAACAAAAGCACTTAAGTTAAAATTGTCTCTACTTTCCAAAATCAGTGGGGCAACCGTCAACAAAACACGTTCTGTAGCTCATGCCTACAAGTATGAACTAGAGTTTGCATAAATCGGTCGTAAACGTTGTGATATACCCCAGCCCAGAAATAAAAAGGTAAATTCGTTTTACGATATTAGACAAATTAGAAGACGAATAGATAGCTTTATAGCAAGTTAAATATCTTAAATATCAAACAATATCTCTAATGCAAACCCTCACCTAACACCTCTACGACTTAGCTTAAAATGTTTACCTAACGAAAATACATTAAAATAGTCATTTAACATTTACACAAGCATTTACTCACGAATACGTATTACCAAGATGGAATTGGACGGTTGCCTCAGGGCTAGTAAATGTTTTTTCCGCCTAGACCTACGTATTCGATGAACTTCGTAAGCGCTTTTAAAACGTGAACTAACTACCACTCGTAATCATATAAAGCTAGTAATTAATTTTCTAATAGCTTCGGCAAGTAACTTAACAAAATGCCACTAACACATTCCAATAGGCGGTTTTAACCACACAACATTAACGCGGTTCTCGCGGTTAATCAAACCAAAAAAACCCTAATAATTACGTGATTAAGCTGAAAACTTTTAAGTCACCGTGACACCCGGTACGATTGCTTAGCCTCTACTGCCTCACCCCTGCCGTTTACACATTCCCGAAGGTCCCGATCAGGTAGTAACCCAACCCATATGTTCATTACTTCCAAGAATTCCCTATGACTTGCACGTTCAACTGAACAATGCAGCTCCTACACTTTACATTCATTAGAAGCCGCCACGTTATCTCACTTAAACTTAACATTTAATAAAAAAAACTTATTCCCTGAAACAACAACATGAACTTTATAATAACATTAAGGTAAGCATTTCTATACTTTTTACGGCGAGCACATCACAACGTGACAACGCAACATCTGGATGCTTCAGCTATTTACAAATATACTGTACATACTTAGATATGTACATAAAACTTACATTTCGTTATGTTTACTTGGTGTTGTTAACACAAACGATGTGCCTATTGCAGTCTAATCCAGAAAATAAGTGAGTGTAAGAAATTGTGTTACTAAAACCGATTGGTGCAAAATTGATGGATTTACAAAAATATAGATGAAAGAATTAGTATGTTTTGGAACCGTGGCACCCAAAACCAAAGTGTACTTAAACATCAATTGGAGTATTTGTGTAAATATAATTTAAGTAATAGTTTTCTAAGTCTATAGTTATGGCTTTAGAAATTTTATTAACTATACCAGTAACTGTAGCGAATGGGGAGAAAAGTCATTCAAAATTAAAACTAATTACGTAGATTAGATTATAGTAATAAAGCACAATATTTCCGATAACTTGAAGCACTCTAAGGTTGTAGGTGTATGTGGGAGAGAGTAAAATGTAGAAAAGTTGAATTCAAATAAATTTTGCTGTATACTCGGATACTACAATCTACGTCATATTCGGTATAATTTAAATTTTAAGGACTTATCTAAACTTCAAATTTTCATCCTAACAAACATTCTTTTGATACGTTTCGGTATTACTGCTAATACTACCGTAAGCAAATTATATATTCTAATTCCAGTTAATTTAAAAATTTCTGAGAGCATATTGTATCTTTAATTTCAATTAAACCTGTGTGAAGTGACAATACATCAATTGCAACACTAGCTCAAACCGTGCCTGGATAAATATAGAAGTTCAAAACGATGATCATATTATATATCCACTATCTTAATTTGGTTAGTTTAACCAACCTGTTAGCAAACAAAGAGCAGGTTATAACATTGCAAGAATGACTTTTCTCTCCTGGAGCAAACAATTAAAAACTTTCAACTATTTTAATAAAACTTTAATGAAACCTGTTTAACCGTATTAGAAAACTTCTGCCATGAACAAGCTTTAAATTGAAAGAAAAATGAAAAACCTGATTACAATTTCATATTCTTGAGTCGATGATTTTATGCTTGCTTTTGCGTTCATTCTACTGTGTAAGAGGATTACGTAATTCAATGTTTTGCTACGCTTGAAACAATATAAGAAGTTTCTAGTATTCCTTGAATATAAAACTTAAATGGCTTTTCTGTTTTACAAGCCAACTTTATATGCTCGAGCTGCTGATAAATTATCAGGGAGAGTTTATTACCGTATTTGTATAGAACTAGCAATTTCTTTGTTAACTAAATACTCGCTGCATACATAATAGTAGTATTTCTTGCCCCAACTCAACTATTACATAATTTTTAAAAGTATATTATTTTCAAAGTTGCAATGCCTTGCCATATTGTGCAAAATGTTTATGAACACAACCTGGATACTTGCTTTACGATTTTCAACAATTTTGACTTCATAATGTAACATAGTGATCCTAAAATTTACTATATTGAAGGGGTTCCGGGACATCAAATACATACACAACACACAAAAGTGCGCGCGTATGCACCCAAGGGCGCACACACGTATGCACGAGCGCGCGCGCCTGCGCAAAAAGTGATTAATCCTAGACCATTAGATCGCCACTTGACGTTTAACCCAAGCTAGTTAAATCAACTGAACAACACTTATTCTTTATTTCTTGATAATGGTTAACACAAGGGCGCTTATCATATCACATGTTTTCTGCGATTCATTATAATACTGTTATTCTATTGTTCTCTTCTCAGTTCTTACATTTCATCCATCATATAACTGTATCACGTTCACTGCTCATTGGCATTATACCACCTTTAACAGGAGCTGACTGGCGTTTATGGTAAATTGCTACATTAAATATGTAGAAAGTTGTTGAGATTGCATGGTTTGGTACCCCATGTCAAGATCAGACTTCCTTTCAAATGGACGCGGATCTGTACCGTGAGCACTCGGGAACAAATGTTTTTGGGTAATTCTATAGAACGCGAATCTGCGCTTTACAATTTAGGCCGTTATCCGTGTAAAGAAGTACTATATTGAATGATAAAACAAGTTTATTATTACATAACATATAAATTACATTTAAAAAATTGAAAATTAAAAGATTAAACATGCAAACACATTACACAAATTAATTGTTTTTAATTCTAAAAGGCAGATAAACAAAAAAGTTTAAAAAATAATCGTAACTAAGTAAAAGGAACATTAGAAGGATGTTAAACCTATTAAAATAACAATTAATGATTAAAAAGAAATGAGTGTTGTAGATAACATAAAAACCAAAACACCAAACCCGGAACAAAAATAAACATAAACCATAATCAAAACTACTGATTATACAATGCAAAACATTTGTTTAAACATAGGCCAGGTTTATCTGGGCATATGTTGCATTCGTATATTGTATCCTTCCTTAATTTTTTTGCTATACAAATTTTACATTTCTGTCTTTGAGTTTCTCCGTTCTTATTTTTAGTTGTTATTTTAGTTGGAAGATGTTAAAGGTTTGCTGTTGCTTTCATCGGATTAACTGATTTATATAGTAGTTGTCTAATGACTTGTAAGCGAAAATCGTACAATGACACTACTTTGCCAAAAAATTTATTAAATAGATCACATGAAAAATATAAATGGTCAGCTTTTTTATACTATTGAAACGTTTTTCTCTCGCAAGGGTAGTCTGCTAGCATCTGGTCATTGCGATCAACGCCACACATATAATCGTTATATTTTAAAATCGGCAATGGTTTATTTATATTCTGTCCTCTTTTAATTTTAGTATCCGTTAACGTATTTTCAAACTCTGTGGATATATATAAAACATCCCTCTTGTCGTTCCATTTTCCAACTAAAATACCACTCCTGTATTTTCCTATAGTCTCACCTTTGTTTAAATTTGCTTCCTTTACCTCTCTAGGAAGTTCCCGACGTTTTGGATTTAACGTTTCTGTGCAACGCGTATTATTTTTCAAACAATCCTCAGCTATATCAACTGCAGTGCAATAATTGCCAATAAACAGCGAATGACCATATCTAAAATTATTCTTCATTAAATGCAGTACAACTTTTTTTGAATAGCCCTTCCCTCCTAAAGAATCCAGTGCACCAGTGTACATATTGATATTCAAAACCATACCATCAAACTCTGTCAAAACGTTTAACTTGATGCCATATTCATGACATTCGCTTTTGATAAATTGCTTGAAGACTAATCGTCCTCGCCACAGTATCATTGACTCATCAAGCGAGAGGTTTTTCCTGGCTGATAAATCAAGTGCATTTTACTGTTAAAGAATTCAAGTAATGGACGTATTTTATAAATTCTATCCTCAATAGTGACCTGTCCTGTAAGATTTTTAGCAAAATGCAGACACGCAAGAATGATTAAAAAGTGATCCCTACTCATGCTATCATGAAAACATTTTAAATTAAAAAGAGCTTTATTCTTCCTTTTTACAGGTAGGAAAGAGTGTACAACGGAGTCTAAATAAAACTCTGGCGGGACTAGCGTCGACCGTTTGTGGCTGCGGTAGATTGCAAAAGACTATATCTCAGGGGTTTAGAGAACAAAGTTAAATTTTACTCAGACAATTATAGGGATGCAATTCAGAACATGACTAAAGAAAATACCTTAATACAACTTATACATTGACGTTTAGTCAACAACATTAATACAAAAAATTAAACATATACCGTTATTTTCTTACAACCAAATTTACATACGATAAAATCACTAAGTGTAGTTTATATATCTACACTCTCATAATTATAAAATTTGTCTCAATCGAAATTTATTATTGTACTTTGACACAATTTCTAGTTAAACGTTCTAAGTAAAAGGAAAACATAAGTACGCTTTGTTGTATTTAACATTAGTTAAGAGAATTTTAATTAAACATTTAAATTGAACATAACCTCAATATGCACAAAAAAAGGTTTCATGAAAGCTTTTCAGTTTACAACTCATAATGTTATATAGGAAAACAAAGATAATATTAAATTACTTAAGATTTAGGTAAGTAAAGGTGTGACGATATTTTACATGCAATATTTTTCTAGATATACGAGATTTAAAATGTAACACATGCACATTGTTCCGCCACAAAAATAAATAAGATAAACTCGTACCTGTATTCAAGATATATATGAAAGAAACGTATACTTAAGCTTTGAGCTTGCGACTTGTTCAGAACTATAGGATCTTCTTACGGTTTGTTGAGACGAACACCATCGTTAATTATTTTGGTTGTAAACCTCAAACTTCAAATTTGTATGAGCCAATCCTTGTTTGTTCCACAGCCGCCATATGTTTCATCAACGGACATTTAATTTATTTTAGAAGGTAGATAAAACGTCAACTTAACATTTTTGTACGATAAAAGATAATATTTGTAGGTAGTAAAATTAATGCATGGGCTTAGATAGCCCAGCACAGATAATTAGATACTTCACCAAAGGAATATGCTACCGGAGGATGTCATCAAAGGATATGCTACGGGAGGATATACGATCCAAGTATATGCTACGGGAAGATATATCATCAGAGGACCCTAGAAAATAAACGTGTTACAAAAACGAAATATTGCAATACGTCACGAAGAACAGTCTAAAAATTTATTTATAATCAGCTTACCATTCATTAATATTTTGAACGGGTTATTCAGGTAGGCTTTCTTCATAAGCCTTTGCTCGTATTCTAAAACGATATTTATATATGTTAAGAAGAATAAAAGAAAAGACACCTTTTATATGCCAGGTACGACATCATGGCCTTAGAAAGAACATCTTTATCGGAAGACGGCATGTGCTTAAAAAGATCGTTAGATATGAATACAAACGAAAATTTGTTCTGGTTTACAGATAACCACACATTTTGAGGGAGGGACAAAACAAGAAAACTAACTTAAATGACAGATTCATGTATACACCAGTTGTGTATTTATGGACATTATTTAGAGGTTTCCCAATAGGAAAATTACATCTGATCTTAATTATTTATATTATTTATACAAAAGAAAGAATATTAAATTAAAACCAAAAATCGATGTATATAGTGTATTATTTAATAATACTAAAGGGAAATGTCACACAAATCAAAACCAACTTGTGATTGTAAACGGTATTAATATAAAATTAAGACGGATAATACTTTTATATTGAGGGAAATAGGACTACAATGTAACGTAACAAAGTAACAGTGAATTGACATGTTACAGAGCAACAGTTTTCCAATAGTCTTGTATTCGGTTTGTTTTCCAAGTCCCCATGTGCAACAACAATTCAATGAATGTATGGAATTCTGAAACTGTAAGGAGTTTCCACCGAGTTATTCAAGAGTTTGCGCCAACTCTCGTCAAAAATAGTTCCTCCGCATATCTATTTCTCTCTGTAATAATTAAATCAGAAAGACTTTCGTGGCTATAAGAAAAACTAATCAGCAGGATGGTCTCTTTAGGGTTTTTGTACCAACAATTCAACGCCTTTTGTAAAGTGAAATTTTTTCTGATCAGGGTTGTCTAGCCACAATTTTATATGTGGGGTTTGTAAATCATCTGCCTGAGGTTCGTTTACATTATTTGCATTTAACTCCTTATATCCCAGAACCGCCACATTGTCATTATTTCCTAAAATAACTAAATAATCTACTATAAAGAGATGTTTACCGGAAACAAAGTCAGATTCCGACGAACCATCATTAATTGGTACATATTCGTCTTCACTTTCTTCAAAGTCATATTCATCATCTGAATGTGTTAAAAAATATTGTAATTCTTGATCAGTTAGATTAGCTGGATCTTTAACGATTATTTTTGCTGTATAGGACGTGAACAACCCACCGCCTAATTATCGCTCATATTTGCACTAACTTTAATATTGAAGAAAATCAGCACATAACCCTGAAACTGAAAACTGACGCCGAATTAATATTCTCTCGTGATGCACTCAAGTGCTCACCAAGCATTAAATACCCAACTGCAGTGCTTACGAAATGCTAATGCATCTAACTTTTTGTAAACCGCCGATCCAAGAAAATTTCTCAATCGTAGGCATTCGCCTTCAACTTTTTAAACAATCAACATGTAGTAGATCTCACTTTCGAAGACCGACTTAGGGTTCGCAATTTAAAGCGACCTTTAGTCATGGTGTAATATTTTGAGTAAACGGGCCAATAAACCGTACACAATTATGTATTTAAAACTATGTACTCATGAAAACTAAGGAGGAATTACTAAATCATTCCATTATACGTTTAATCGATCGTACCGTAATACATCCACCAATTAAAATTTTGCACTTCAACGTCAGAAAATTTTAACCAAGGATATCAAGTGAAGCTGTTGCATCTATTACTTAACATAAATTATCAGGACAACCAAATTAAACCAGATAAAAATACACCCATGAAACAGCTGTGGTCAAGGCGTCTGAATAGGATTGTAATGTCTTTACCTGTATCAAACCAAGGACAAGTTGGTAGGTTGAAAAATTTCTATTTCGTTAATGTAATTATAAAATTTAGAAAACATTAGATTTGATGATTGTTAGTAAATCACCATGTATACAGCCAATATTAGATTTTATTTGTTGAAAACAAATTTTGTTTGCATGCCCAAATGTTCCAAATTTAGTCCTTTTCTTTAGAATTGTATAAGCATTAAAAAATTACATTGAAAATTAATTATTGAAATAGAAAACGTCGTTTAGCTACAATACATGTATACATAACTAGTTATTTATGGTATAATCAAGTCACACGTGCAGTGTTGAACGCTTGTAGTAAAGATAGATGGCTTTCCCGTAAACAAGCTAATCATATTACAACTGTTATGTGAATAACATGTTTGTCCAAATCAATATGCTGAAATGCGACCTCCGCATAGCTCTATAAAATAGTTCTCTTAGAGTCTTCGTCAACGATGTTGTAAATTGGACAATATGCACAACTTCCATGGTACCATTTTTGCTGTTATTTAACTTAAAATAATTTTCGTTATAATCAATTCTATGGACGACCCTTAACTTAAAAGTGTATCGAAGAGACTACTGTAAAATTGCGAAATAATAGAGTTAGCAGTCGTTGCTTGAAAACTTGCAAGCAGATGGTTACTTTCGTATATCATATATTATTTGATAATATAGTGCAGTCGTCTACTATAGACATTTACAAACTAGTATAGATCGTTTAACAAAATGCCGTTAGGATTAATAATCCGCGTCGACTTGGCAACAGGTTCCCTTATTGAATTGAACCAGTCAAAGTTTAGAAAGCAAGATGGATCTTCTGGCGACCTGCTATTTTAGAATAGCGATTGCAAGTGTGTTGGCAGGGTCGTAAAATTATTTCACTGACCACTTTTAAAATAATTAACAATGCGCATTAAGAATTCAGACACGTGTTTTACTAGTTTGAATAATTGTTAAAATAATTACAGTTTTGAGAAATGTCGTTAATTTTCTGTGCTGTATAATTGGTCCGGGTTATCATCTCATTTGGATTAAGTAAATTGGATACTTCTCTGTTGAAATTGAAGAAAATGTTTGAACACGCCAGCAGGACAAAGTTTGCTTAATCTTTTTTGTTTCGCTATTGCACGTAACGGACATCTGTTTCTTGTTGATAATACATTGCTCTTTAAGGTTTGTACACATTTACATCTAATTAGACAAGCAGTTTAGCAACTTCTGTTTTGGTCATCGTTTTATTTAAAGCTTATTAAAAATCTAGGGAAGTCAAAATTTGTTTAAAGAATATAATTTGAACTTAAAAGTCAGATTAGGGTTGATGCATGGATTGATTTTTATTTGAAAAGATAACAATAGAACAATACGATGAAATAGTACCAGTAGGGATGGCCACGGGCCCGGGCTTTGGCCCGGCCCGGCCCGAAGCCCGGCCCGAATATCAAGCCGGGCTTCGGGCCGGGACGGCAAAATTTTTTTCGGGCCCAAGCCGGGCCAAGCACGTATCGGGCCCGGGCCGGGCCGGGTCAGACTGCTCAAGCTTTTCGGGCTATTCGGGCCGGCCCGAAGTTTATATAACGAAATATACAATTTATTGATTTAGTAAAAAATTTCATTTAATGATTTCTTTATGTGCCTCTTAAACAAAATTATAATTAACGCTCCTCTTAATATATCACCCAGGTACAGTTAACACACATATTGGTAAGTGAGTGATAATGGAAATAAATCGAAAACGAAAATGATTTGATTTAAACCGATTTGTGAATTTCTATTTTTTTTTTCGATAAGTAATATTCACTTCTTTCCACTTTTCAAGAACTTTGAAATAGAAATTGTCCGTGTTCTATCTAATTAATTTGAAGGAGTATTGCAACGTATGTTAATTGAGCTGGTTTATTGTATTATACTTATTAATTAACTTATTCTTGTGGCCTCGCACTAAAGATTATTTATGAATAAATCGAAACCACTCTGTATATGTAAAAATATTTAAAACTGCCCGATTACAAAAAACCAGCATAATTAGATTTAATTATTTGAATGTATCTTTTGTTGAAAAACATACCGAATACAATGCGATTAGCTTTTTATAGCTTTAAATAACAGATGGATATAGAAAATTAAAATGTAAATACTAAATAATATTCTATGTTGCGGCTCTCAAAAAGGTATAAAGAAAAATCGTGATATTATAAAGGGTATAAACAAAAACAACGGAATAGAGTAAATATTGTTTTAACAAAAGCGTCTCTAGCTGCTGCTATCTGCAGAGCTTAGGCCAATAATGGATACCCATAAAATTTATAATTTGCATTTTAGGTCGCAAATTTTAAACAGCTGTAGTCGTTGGTACATGCCGTAGTAGTTTAATTATAGAGGTTTTTGCTTCGTCGAACGTAATTTTATTACGACTGATTTTCATCAAATTTTGCGAACTAGCAAGGAATGTACCTGATTCCAGCGTGCTTCAACAAAAGCCGTGTAAATTTGGATTTATCACTTCAAACGGTTTTATTATCCCTTTTACGCATTAGGCGGCATGCGCCTGTATTTCATTCTGGAATGTATTCTTATTTTGGTAGGTTTTTGCAATTTTTTCACTGCCTTTGTACTTAGAGTTGCTTGACCCATAAGAAATTTATTGCAGGTGCGACTATTTCGGCTTCTTTCCGGATAAATATAAATAAGCTGAATTCCGTTTCTGCACTCTGATTTAAATCATAAAAATTTCTTTATTTAGTGCACTGTTTTAAAAATATTATAACCAAGATTCTAAATTTTGAGCTATCCGTTTTCAATCACAATGTCGGATTTCAATAGTAAGGATAGCGTGGGGGGATTCAGATTATCAACCTCGACGAAGTGAATCGGTAACTGACAACACACAATTTGGAGACATAGATGAAAGTTCGCGAAATATACATTTAGTGTCAGACAATTCTAAAACGCAGAGCAAATTTAGTAAGTCTTTGAGTTTACCCCAATTTCAAAAAGTGTAAAAACTGCAAAATGTAAGGTATGCCAAAAGAAAAAATACGATGATGAACTTAAAGTGAAAAATTCAACTGCATCCAATCTTAAAAGGCATTTAAAAACAAAACATTTAAAAGAATATCGAGATCTCTATCCGCAGACTGAAGACCGAGCTGAAAATGAAGTTGCAGGTAGCTAGTACAGTTACTCACCAAAAAACCATTTCGGAAATGTCCTAGTGCAAGGTAAGTGTGAAACCTACTTTTCCATTTTTTGAGGGTTAAGAAAATTCCATATAATTAACCATAAAACCCTAACAATTAATACAATGTTATCCAATAATGCCTGTTTTTATCTCTAAGAAGTACCACACATGTGTGTAGTAAGTAGCACTGCTAAGGTGTCATGTCAAAAAACCTCATTTTTAAATTGGTTTGATGTTTGTTATTATTTCATGTATAGCTTTAATTGAACATTTTTTACTTCCGTTTTATTGCAATCGCCAATACGTTCCATTTGGATGTTGAAAAATCTATACTTCACTTAAGGTTTTAGTTACATTCCGGCCCGAATCGGCCCGGCCCGGCCCAAAGCCCGGCCCGAAATTCAAGCCGGGCCTCAAGCCGGGCCGATGCATTTTGGTTCGGGCCGGGCCATCGGGCCGGACCGGAGCAAATTATTTCGGGCCGGGCCGGGCCGCATCTAAAAGCCCGGCCCGGCCCGGCCCGAATCCATCCCTAAGTACCAGTATTATAAATATCTGCTTGCCATAATATTTAACAAGTAATCTGTTAAATGTCGCTCTCTGATTATGCAGAAAGAGGACGACTTTTACATTAATACTCAGGACACCTATTTTAACATAATTGAGCTTGTTTATAAATTTAAGTATACGTTTGCTTTTTATTGTCATCTAATTTTGAGAACGTTATAAAATTTTTATAAATTATGAAATATGTAAAGTTTATACATTCTGACTGTGAGTAAAAAATGGGTCTAGTTTCTTACGTAAAATTTTTGTTGTAATTTTAAGAACCAGCTCTAGGGTTTAAATTTTATTTTATGCTTTGAGATTTAAGACAATAAAAGTCATACAATTTTTTAATATGAACGATGCAGAATTTACTATGAAACACCCGTCCATTCAAATCCTCCCTGTATGTTTGTTGTGGTTTGTTTTGTATTTTCCTTGATCTTCTTTGGGAATTAAACCACCCCTAGTTGTTAAAATCGTTTTTATTTACGTTTCGATCCATGACATAGGGTCGTTTTCAAAATAATAAAAAAATTTAAGTTGACATTTATGCCATAGATTGAAGGTAACTTTGATTTATTATTGTTTGATATATTTGGCCTGAATACATTGGGTGAATATTTTAAAGTTTAGAAAAATGAGTGCCTTCAATTTGTTTTGCGCCCTGGGAGCGACTTTGAGGTAGCCAATACGCGTAATGTGAAATCAGCTGATTAATTTTTAAATAGTTATATTTTATATAAATTTAATAATTTGAGGATTGGAAAACATTTTTTAACATGTTTCTATTTATACGGTTGAGAGGATGGTTATTAAAGAAGTGTACGAATTCGTTACTGTATGGCTTAAGCAGCCATTTCTTGATATTTATCCTGAAGACGAATACTCATTCTGATTTAGACTACCATTTTGGTAGATTTTAACAAGATTCTGAGGCGACCTTATGGCGAGTTTACACTTGTCAAATACCAATGTTGTTCTATGAATATTTTAAAAAGTTCTGAAGCGACTCTAAGACGCGTTTACACTTGTCAGATACCAATACTGTTCAACATAGGTTGTATATGGATCTGAGTCGACCCTATAGCGGATAGACATTTGTCAGATGCCAATGTTGTTCAACGAAGATTGTATATGGATCTGAGGCGACCCTATAGCGGGTTTACACTTGTCAGATGCCAATGCTGTTCAACGAATGTCGTATATGGTTCTAAGGTAATCCTATAGCGGGTTTACACCTGCTAGATACCAATGCTGCTTTACGGGGGCTGTTAATATGCTTATATTTATGTAATGAGCCTTTGTCTGTATAAATAGAAATCATGTGTGTAGGCGGCATTTCATGTTAATACCGCAAGGAAAACCAAAGAAAAACTTGCAATACTACCTAAATATTGGAGGCATTTGATTTTCATTTGTTATTTCTTTTAGTAATGGAATCCATTGTTTACTGATAGTCACGGATTCGTTTGCTGCGCAGTTATTTTTGTGTTGGGTTATATAAGCAGTTGCTTTGGTTTTGCGTTTTCTACTTTGTCAATAGTTTTTGCGTCTTCCCACTTTATTTTATGACTGAGGTCCCATTCATGTTGGCAAATCATTGATTTTTCAAATTTTCTTTTTTTATATATGATTTATGTTTTTGTAATCGAACTTCAAATGGTCTGGGACTTTCCCCTATATAAAACTTGTTACATTCGCACGGTATTTTGAATTAATAATTTTTTCCTATGTCTGTTTCTAATACATTCCGCACTATTCCCTGATGTGATCTCTCATCTTATCTCGCCTAGTTTTTACTGTTTTCCACATTTTTCTTTCGTCTCCTACCATTTCTAGTACCTCCTCCTTCTTAACTTTGTCTGTTCATGATATCTTTATCATACGTCTGTAGTACCACATTTCAAAAGCTTTTATCTTTTTCCTGTCCGCTTCTCCTACTGATCCACGTTTCACAGCGGTACGGTGCTGTGCTGCACACATATATTTTAAGCAATCGTTTTCTTGTTTCTGTTTGTTGTCTTTGAACATAGTGGTTGCTTTTTCTTGTTAAATGTAGCACGACCTTGTGCTAATTTTTATTCTATATCTTTTGCGCTTTCCCATCTTGTGTTATTTTGCTTCCTAAGTAGCAGAAATTCTTAACCTCTTTTAAGTTCTCATTACATATTTGTATTCTAGTTTTTTATCTATTTCCCCCTCGTTTACATACTAGTGCTTTAGTTTTATGTTTGTTAATTTTCATACCGTATCTCTCTGCTAGAGCTGTTTCCATTTCATTAAGAACTGCTTCTTAGAAAAAATTTCGGTATCCTATTTTTGTTGGTAATGTCGCGTGAGGTTATGATTTCTCGTTTTCGTCACGGGGCATCAGTAATTTTTGGAAGCTAATATCCTCCAGCCCCTTTAGTTCAAATTTTCGATATTCGCTGGTGGTACGAATTAGTAAATAATTTGTACGTCGTTGTGAACCTAAAATTGGAACTTGCAAAACAACTTAAAGTAATTTTTGAACCCTATATTTTGCGGGCTAACCTCACGAAATACTGATTACTCCCCGTAGTTTTACTATTATTCACATTTTTCTTGAACTATAAATTTTAATTTTTTTTTATTTTCATACCATATTTCTCTCAGTGAGAGCAGCCTCCAACTCTTCCATGCTAGATGCTAATACCGCTATATCGTCTGCAAGTTTAAGCATATCAATCTTTTGTTCCTGCATAATAAATTCAAATGTTTTTCTGCATTTGCCAGTATTCATTGCCTGTTTGATGTACAAAGTTAAAAATTAATGGGGATACGGCACATCCCTGTCTCGCCCTTTTCCTAATATTTACTTCTTTACGTTTCTGCTCTAATTCTATTACTATTGTCTGCTCTTTATATACGCTATGTACTATCCGTCTATCCCAAAAACTCAATTCAATACATTTGAGCGTTTTAAATTTTTTTTTCCAATTTACATTGTCGAATGCTTTTTCTAGATCAACAAACCCTATATACACGCTTTCCCTTTTTTTTTATTGTTTTCTCTATTATCACCCTCAGAGATAAAATAACTTCCCGTGTGCCCCTGTTTCGCCTAAACTCCAATTGATCTTCTTCTGGTATTTCTTCGGTCCATTTTTCCATCCATCTTTGTACAATTCTAGTTAATATTTTTGACTCGTGTGCTGTCAAATTTATTGTTCGAAAGTTTTCACATCTATATGCGCTTCTCTTTTTTGGTATAGTGACTAAGATGTTACGTTTGAAATCTTTGGGTATTTTGCCTGTCTCGTATATATAGCTTACAAGTTGGAAAATACGTGCTGTTACTGCTTGTCCACCGGCTTTTATGGTTTCTACTTGCTCCTTATCTGTACCCGGAGCCTTACCATCTCTCAGATCCTTTAATGTTAGTTGAAACTCATCTCTAAGAATAGGAGAGCCAAAATCATCCTGTTCAATGTCTGATTTCTGTTCTAATGCTGCTAGTTCCTCTCCTGCATATAAATTCCCTATATATTCTTGCCATCTAGCCACTTTCTCAACATTTTCTATAACGACGTTTCTTTTCGCGCCCCTTATGTTTTTGCTATACTATTTAGGTTGTATGATTCGTCTGTTCTTCCTATTTCCATCTTAGTTTGTACCTGTTTGCACATTTCATCAATCCGCTGTTCTTTAGCTTTCCTGTATTTGCGAATAATTTCCCATTATATGGCTTTGTATCTCTGTTTTTCTGTTTCATCTAATCTATTTTTTATTTACATCTTTCTTCTATTAAATTCAAAATATCTTTTGTTATCCATGGTTTCTTATTTTCTTTTTGTGTATACTCCAGGATATCTCTGGCTCTCATTACTAAGCTGGATTTAATGTTATTCCATTCTGTTTCTACTTCCTTTCAGCAATTCATTTGACTTTTTTTATACCTTGTAGATATCTTTATCTTTTAGTTTCTCATAGTCAAAGTGCATTTTTGCGGTCCTTTTTCTAAAATTTTTAAATTTCTTCATAATTACGATGTTGGGGTCAGTGTTTATATTTGCTTCTGTGCAGCTTCTGTAGTCTTTTACTTGATTTCTAAATCGTTGTCTAACAAGAATGTAATCTATTTGATATCTCTCTATATCTCCTGGCATCTTCCGCGTATATGGTCTTCTAGCATGATGTTGAAATAATGTCGTTGTGATGGTTAAATTTTTTTTGTCGCAAAATTCTACCAGCCTATTTTCCCAGTCGTTTCTCGTTCCTAAACCAAATAAACCGACTACCGCTCCTTCCCAACCCTCACCTAGCACTGCATTAAAATCTCCCGTAATTATTAAATTTTCATGTCTTTCATAGTCTTTTATAGACTTAAATTATTTGCAAATTATCGAGTGTTAAGATAGATGCAAAGTTATTGGCTAATATCATACATCGACCTAAAACTAAGCTTCGGAAACGTGCAAAGAATGAATTTGCAAAGAACTTGTTTAAGTTAATGGATAATGTAGTTTTTGGGAAAATAAACAAAAACGATGTAATGTGAAGTTTGTACAAAACTGAGATGGTAGATATGGCATTGAGGTCCCTATTTCTAACTCCCCTATTCAAAAATGTTACGATGTTTGATGATAATTTTGCAGCAGTGGAATACAATTTTCACTATGTACCCTCTTAACAACATTTATGAAATTCCACAACTTAACAAGAAAGTATTGGGAATGATGAGAGATAAAAGAAATGGAAGACTTGCTATAAAAGGATTTTATGGACAGCTGAAGAAAAAAGAGCTGAACACTCTGAAGAAGAACAATTATTTGTTACAAACAACTTGGATGTTACTAAGAAGCTAAAAGGAACTAAAGGATCTATAATAAGAAATAAAATTACCTTTGATGATTATGTTGGTTGCGTAGAAGGTTTTAAAAGGGTATTAATAACGCAGAACCTAATCCAATCGTCCAAACGTCGTGTCTGCAGTATCGCACAAGAGAAGCTTGCTCTAAGTTCGCACGGTAACAAATGTCATTAATTCCTGGGCCATATTTAACATTGCCGCTTGGCCATTATTCAATCACGGACACCAATTATCTTAAGCTACGCTATATATTATTTATTTTTAGGAAATAAGTTTTTACATATAGTATTTTATGTATATAAAATTTTTAGTACCATGATCCTCAATCGTTATTAGATATCTATTGCTATGCTATTACAATACCATTTTAGTTGTTAAACGTAGGTAAATATAGTTTTAATGTAAAACTACTTTTAAATATATGGAGTACATATAAAACATGCATAAAAAAATTCTATATTGTAAATGACGGTATATGAAAAATATCGATTACCGCTATGTATACCCTATTTAATAAATTTATATTGGTTTATGTATTGAGATATGCTTACCTTGTGTTTGCAATATTCTATGATTGACATCTCCCAGTAATCGAGGTTGGAACAGAGGGGAAGCGGTGTAGGAATGAATTTTATATAAAAGTAAAACTACTCGACTCCATGATGACCTCTTCCGGCGATTTGAATGGATGGCCTTGCAGGGTATAAAAATTTGCAAAACAAACCTTAGATTTTCTTATGGTGAAATACTTGTAAAAATGAACGATTTTCCGCTAGAACGAGGATGCCCTACCTACTTATTTACGTTCTTAAGCCCTCCTCTTCTTCATGATTTAATAATAAGACCGCATATGCTGCTAAACCCATTTTACTACAAATTAACACAACTATTAATTATTAACAATATCCGGCTCACACAGCTTTAGAAATGTATTTTTTAACAGCACAATTAACAGGAGTCTGTTAAAAATAATAACAGGCTGTAGTAACAATATTATGTGTTAAATGAGTCTGTTAAATTTTAACATGGCTGTTAAAATTAACAAATTCCGTGGAGAATACACCCCATTATTATTATTAGTTTGGTGGTTTAACATAAAAGAACCGCACTCACTTTAGCTCCTTTTAGAATAAAATAAAATACGTTTAAATTTATGCCGCTGTTTTTTATTTTATATTTCCACGAATGCGAAGTTTAATAAAGTTATTTCTGACTTATTTTTATCATTTGAACGAAGTTTAAAATTCTCAAGGGAATTTTATTAAACGAAGAAGCTTTATTATCGATTGAATTTGGATATTGAACTCGTTATTAAATATTAAATGCGTTCGTATTTTATATACCGTGTGATAAATTATTTGTTAAGTTTTGTTTATATCGCCCGGGGTCTTATAATTTTATATATCGACTTATCTCAGGCGTTTTCTATTGTTGTATAAGTGTCGTTCCTACTCTGCAACGACGTGGACCGTATGGCGAATTATTGGACGTGTTACGTATGCACTATCACTTGTGTTTTTTTTAGGGGTTTATCGATAAATTCACATTCGGCGACACTATTGACTTCACACACTTTACAGAACCAACACAACCGTCTCTGTTCGTTGTCCATGAGTAAGTGTCTGTCAATACCTTTTTTTTCAACTTAATTTCACTGGTACAAAGGAGGTTTTATGACAGGATATAACGGGACAAGGGATGACAGCTTTACTATTTGATTTACAACTACGAATTTACAAAGACTATAAATTAAGTCCGAAAACGTGCGACAAAGAGACCAAACATCCCGCCCACCAAAATCAGTATGAACTAACTTAGTTTATATTTAAAAATAATTATAGCTATTAACTATAAAACCTAAACCGACAAACGTATATAAGTGCCAAAACAAATCATTAAGTAAATGTACGCTTTCAATGATTTTGCGCCATGACACCAATTCATCGTGACATTATAATTTGAATTAGGGCCGCTATACTTGCGGCCACGTCCCCAATGCTCCACCCGGAGGTACTACATTGGGTTTAAACGCGAAAATAGTCGTGCTCCTAATTTATTCTTACTTCATAGTTGATTCACCCTAAATAAAAACTAAATAAAAATCTAACAAACCTAAAAATCTAACAAACCTAACAAACTCTAACAATCTAACAAACCTAAAAATCTGACAAAAACTGGAACAAAAACAAAACAAAAACTAAAAACAGGGTTGTAAATAATGGTATCCCTAGCGCTGACTTTCGAGTGTACCCGATCAACAAGCAAAAATGAGAGGGGGAGGGATCCGTAATACCGGATAGCAGACGCCGGCTCTGCTTACCAGTGCGACCTGAAGGGTCGTCTTAAAACTATCCAAATCTAGCTAACTAATTTAAATCCATCCCTAGCTTTCCCTATCGTTCCCTAACTGATTTACATTATGATTACAATCTTCGCAATTCTGCTCGTCCTTCCCAAATATATACTGCAACCAAAATGGCGACAGAACGTCAAACAAAACAAATAAGCCACATAATACATGCTATATATAAATAAATATAAAGTGTAAATATAAAATATAAATAAATATAATTATGTAAATATATAAATAAATGTTTAATAAGCGTTAAGCATATAGCAGTGCACAAAATAGCGAAAGCATCACCCTATTTATCAGGTGCACTCGCACAAGCATTATGTCGGCTAGCGCCTTTACACACCAAACGTGCTTCTTAAATTATTTCAAAACTACTAATTAATGTAAATCAATGCTTGTGCGAGTACAGCCGCCACAATTTAAGTCATACCTCGATAATAAAATTCTCCAGCATCCGAAGATCTGGTCGTCTGTAACTTACTTCTAAAGGTGGGACGGGTGCACAGCTAAAGTCCTGGTGGGTATGCACTAAATGTTTTTGGGGATCACAATCACTATCACTATCACTTCACTTTCAAGTCCTGGGGATGCGCGGTTGCACTCTGTTTTATTATCCTTGTTTACTTTATTGATTTAATTTAATGAGGGTTTATGATTTATTTGTTATTGTTTATTTGGTATTATTTATTCCCGATTTTCCGCACATAATTATGAAGATAGGCAGTGATTGTATTAATGGAGTGGGGGTTTCTCGTGCATATTGGACATTTTGGTATAATTATCTTTTTTTTTTTTTTATTTAATATCAGGTTTTGGTTATGCTCGTATCCTTACTCACGCCAAGTCAATCTAAAATTTTCAATCCTCCCACCAACCCCACCGAATTTTTACACGCGGTCGTCATTGATTGTCTAATCTCACGACCCTTCCCGCGAATTCTTTTAAGGCTGTCCAGAACGCCTTCTGGTTAACCACTTCCCCGACTTCCTCTAGGCTCTTTGGCCATGCCAGACCTAGGATAGCTAGTTTGCTATCAGCCAACCCTCGATTTCCCGCCTCAAGCGGGCAGTCGAGGAGCACGTGCTCTGCGCTTTCCGCGCCCTCACCGCATTCGCAGCGGTCGCTGTTGGTTAGACCGAACCTTTGTAAATACGCCTTCAGGGCGCCGTGCCCTGTTATCAACTGCACAATTTTGTGATCGAGCTTAACCTCGATCTTACCTCTGGCTTCTATGCTCGGTATGAATTTGTGGGTCAACCTGCCCGTGGCAGCGTTGTTCCACCTCTCTTCCCATTGTCGAATTGATTTTTCGCGCAGCTTTCTTTTGATTAAAGACCTCGGTATCGACGAATGTGATATTCGAAAGTCGCCCGTCGCGGCCTCTTTAGCTAATTCGTCAGCCCTATCGTTTCCTACGTTACCATTGTGCGACCTGACCCAACAGAACTTTAAACGTCGAAACTCTAGCGCCGTACGCGCTATCCTCCAGACGTCCGCTTGGAGATCTGTCGAGGTGTTCATGTTTGTTAAAGCCGTTAGCGCCGATTTACTATCACTGATTATATAATACTCGTTTCTGCCCGTATGGTTTATTACGTAATCGATAGCCTCTCGTATGGCTACCAATTCGCACTGGAAGATAGTGCACCAGTTCGCGAGTTTGGTTTGAAACCGAAACACCTCCCTTTCCTGCTTATACACGACAAACGCCGCGCCTGCTTGCCCATCGTCCATACGTGAACCGTCCGTATAAATTCTGATACCCATCGCGTCCTCATCACCTTCGACAATTCGATCCCTCTAATATCAGCCGAGTGCCCTAACTCAGATACAACAATCTTTCTTGCAATTTCCCTATTACCAAGATTAAGATCTTCGATAATTTCGCGCCCTTTTCCTATATTTATTAATCGTCTATCTCTAATCTCCCTAACGACATATTCGATAGGGAGAGTCCTACTGATCACCAGGACAGCCTCCGTGGAGGTGGTCCTGTACGCCCTCGCCGCTTTTACCGCGGTTATGCGTTGTACGCTCGTCAATTGAATTCATCGTGACAGGAAAAAAAAAAAAAAAAGAAAAAAAAAAAAGTCCACCAAAATCGACTCCCGTATGTAAAAGCGCCTTACCTAGAGTTAACCTAGAAACTGGAAAATCCCCCGTAGGGGAGCATAAAGCCACAGGGTTTACACAAAAACAAAGAATGCAGGATTTCAAACATTGCCGAATAGCCCTCTTTGCGGACAAGATCCAATAATTTTGAGTTAATAAAAATTGAGTTGTTCGATTTCCAGCATGTAAATGCGTTTCATGATAATCTAATATAATAATTTCAGTCAACTGATGCGACCGAGAAAGTAAAATTGAAAATTTTGCAACATGCGATAACTCTGAATTACGCTGAATTACGCCCATCTTCAACAAATCACGACTATTTAGAAACGAACTAAGGTTACGTAATTATTTACTAACAGGTTATCCAGTTTTAATATTTGCAATGTCTTGGACAAAAACATTTGTTTGAACTCTTTTAATCATCTTCAACAAATCACGACTATCTAGAAACGAACTAAGGTTACGTAATTATTTACTAACAGGTTATCCAGTTTTAATATTTGCAATGTCTTGGACAAAAACATTTGTTTGAACTCTTTTAATCAATAAATGTATATCCTCATGCTGATGAGCTAAGGACAAACCATCAGAATATTTTGAACGCAAATCCGTAGGACACCAAACATTACGAATAAAATGACCAATACATGTAATAATCCTACAAATTTTCTGCAGATTTTAAAATTTATCCAATAAGAAATCTAAGAAATTCTCAGGCATAAGAACGACTGTTAACAACAGAGTACGATATTCGACGTCCATCTGAGATGAGTCGATAAGTTTTGGCAGCGACGTTACTGGACATTCTTAGCTACGACGCACTAACCAGGAAGGCCCTGTCCGCTGTGGATGATAAACCAACCCTGTAGCCAAAAGTCCACGTGAGGCACAATCAGCAGGGTTGTCCTGGCACTTAACATGAAACCACAAAGATGGAGGAATACGTTCTTAAATATGCGAAATTGGATTGCTAACAAATGTCTTCCACTTATTCGAGGAAAACCAAATCCAAGACAAAACAACAGTTGAATCTGACCAAGCGAAAACACTACTAAATGATAAACTATCTGTCTAAGTATTTTTGACGAAATCTACTAAATCTGCCAAGAGTACGGCATCACACAATTCGAGACGGGGCAATAAAACGCGATTAGTAGGAGCAACCTTCGATTTTGCGCATACTAATGACATGGTGATATTACCTTATAAATCGAACAAACGAAAATAGATGACAGATACAAACCCGGCCTCAGAAGCATCACAGAACCCATGCAACTCCGCCCTTTTAAAATTATTGCATACGATGCGACGCGAAATCTCAATATTCGAAACCCCTGGCAATTCACCCAAAAAATGTTTCCATTCTTCTACGACTTCCAATGGCGGCTCTTGGTCCCAACCGAGGCCTATAAGCCAAAGATCTTGAACTAAACGTTTAGCGGAAAGTACTAAAGTCGCTATCAAACCGAGAGGATAAAAAAATTTTGCGATAGCTGACAAAATATTACGCTTAGTGCAAGTGCGTTCTTCAACGTTTAAGTTGTATAAAAATACATCTGTAAGAGCGCGCCACGAAAGGCCCAAAGTTTATATTGAATCATTATCTTTATCTTGAAATGTAATTGCTTGCGAACTGGACAGGGACTCCTTCAAGTTGGACATCACTTCCAGGCAATTAGTGTTCCATTTTCTTAATTGAAAACCACCACTAACGCAATTACAATTCAACTCGCCGATTAATTGATTTACAGCTTCAATCGAATTGCATCTAGTGACTAAATCATCAACATAGGTATCGCTTGCCAATACCGATGACGAGAAAGGAAAATTAATCGATTCTAACCTTGCTAATGCTTGAACAGTACGCAAGGCCAAAAAAGGCAACGCCGAAACTTCATAAGTCACAGTATTTAATTTAAAGTCCACAATAGAATCAGACGGAGAAAATCTGCAGACAATACGTTGATAATCATGATGAGTATCTTTAACCAAAATCTGCCGATACATTTGTTTAATATAAGCTGTAATTACGGTAGTAGTTACACAAAAGTGCAATAATATAATTGCAATGTCTTTTTACAGAGCAGGGCAAATAGCCGAGCTATCATTTAACGAATTTCCATATTGATCCTGACACGAAGCATCGAAAACCACACGCAATTTGCTGGTAGTGCTATCACGTTAATGTACAGTATGATGGGGAATGTAATACATTCCTTCATGAACCGACGAATTTTCAGGCGATTCCACTTGAGCCATGTGACTGCTTTTCAAATAATCTTCCATAAATTTTTTATAATCCGAATACAATTCAGGATTTTTTAGCAAACGGCGTTCTAATGACAAAAATCTTTTAATAGCAATCGATCTCGTAGCCACGAGTGAGAGTTCAGAAATTTTAAAGGACAAGGACACTATAAAACGACCGTCCTTGTTACATTTATAATTTTCCATAAATTCCTTTTCACACTTTTCTTCTTCAGGAGAAACGTGTTTCTTGAAGGGAATATTTTCTAATTCCCAAAATTGATGAATCTCGCTATCTAAGGGCTCAACGAAAGCACACAACGACGATATAGAATTATTCGTGGAAACGACCTTTCCCGTTAGTGCCCAACCAAAGGTTGTTTTAATAGCAACTGGCTCGTTAGAGACACCCCAACGAAAATCGTTCAACAAAACTTGAGTAAAGATATCCGCTCCGAATAGCATGTCAATCTTACCAGAAATATTAAAATTAGGATCAGGTAAGACCAAACTTCGAGTATGCGACCATTCCTTGACCCCTATAGACGACGAAGGTAATTGACTACAAATGTTAGGTAAAATATAACAATCAATTTTATATGCTGGGGACCTTGCTCCCGAGGGGCTGACTACACACGATACAATACCAGACACCAACGACGAATTCAAGCCAAGTTCTTGAACAGTGATATTGGCTCTCCGTTTCTTCAAACCTAGTTTCTGACGGCACCTTTCAGTCATAAAACTTTCCATGGATCCCTTATCTAAAATTATACAAACAGGTTGCAATTTTTTTATACAATCGAGCACCGACACAATTGCTGTAGCTAACAGCGTGGTTGTATGTTCTAATGACGTCGAAATTAACAAAATAGTGGCAGGTTGTTCATACACAACCACTGACGACAGATTGTCTTCACTAGGTCTACTAGTAGAAGCAAGTCTAGGCGCCGCTCTGCGAGAAGACGCTGACCTTTGACGATTAGTTTGTCTATGTGGAGACACCCATTTTTCTCGTTTATCGAAGTGAAGTAACGAATGGTGCGACTGTTGACATTTTCTGCACGACCAATGCATCTTACAATTTTTCACCGAATGTGAAGTATTTAAACATTTAATACAAAGGTTCTTAACCTTTACCACCTCAAATCTTTCTTGAGGGATTTTTTTGAGAAACTTGACACACACTCCAATTTTTACCATATTTGGTGATACCAACTAAAGAAGTTTTAGCCGAAGTGCTAACGAACATTCCTTTTTCCCTTTTTTTCCCGAAATCTCGAGATTTTAAGCATGTTCCTGAAGCAATATCATTTATTTCCGATACTTTACATTGCTTTTCGATGTACGCCCTTAAATCTTTGAACTAGGGAATCCCCTCACTATTTTCTAACTCGACACGGTTTAAAACGTTTGTTTCTAATTTTTTAGATTACAGATTAAACAACATGAAATCTAAAAGATCTATCTCCATCTCCTTTAACGCGAATATATTTTTATCAAAACAACTAATTAATAGCCGGAGTTCCGTGTGCGAGTCTGAGGAATTTACCTTAGGGCATTTTTCGAGAGCATTAAAATATTTGGAAGGTATAACCTCTTAGACTGAAAACGATTAGTAATAATTTTATAGGCTTCATTGTATGCACAATCGTTTAATGGCAAATATTTTATTAACGCACGCGATAAATCATCTCGTGTATGTACAGAGGACAAACTGACCTTTTCCTAAATCAATCGCTTATAAATTGCATGATAACTCTCAAAGTCCGAAATACGTCCTGAGACTCGCGGGACTGATAGGTGTTTCAAGCGAATACCACTATTTATCGACAAAGAATTATTCATATTTTCCACCTGCGGCTTACTTTCTACGCGATTTAATTCACATTGTTTAGCGATAATACGAATATCTAATAGATAATCATCAATTTTTACCCTAATAGCCGAGAATTCGTCCAATTGTTCACTTTCCTCATCAAAGAAAATATCCTTGCAAAAACACTTGAAATGAGTTTTAATTTGCTCGACACTTTTCGTCGATGCTCTAATTACAGCAATCGATACATTTTTCGGTTTATTAATTTTACTGCATATATGATCCAACCATTCCATGCAAACCTAACATCAAGAATAGCTCTATACATTGATATAACCATATCTGATTAATGAACGACTATAAAATTAACGCAAAAACAATGCGTACTCGAATACGCTACGACAACGAATTAATCTACAAAATTAAATTATTAATTGACAAATGCAACTAGTTACAATGCTTGCCCGACAAAACGTTTAATGTGTCAAATAATTACAAACAAATAACCACTTTGTTATGGATGACCCGTGTGGTTCATCAAACTTGACGACGAAAAATAAGGTAAGGATTTAAAATACAACCCCTCATAAATTTAGTTTACATAAAGTAAACCTGTCAAAAAAAAGGATGTATTGTAAATCTATCGTTATACCGAAATGTTTCTATACTATTAAATGTGCGAACAAGATGATAGCCTCTTTGTAACACGCCCAAACATATAAAAACTACTACAATTATTAAATTAAAAGTATTAATAAGGACCGACCAGAATAGGAACTAATTAATTAATCAAATAATCCGGCGTGAGAAGGCCATGTTTATTAACGCCCGGGGGTCCTATTATTTTATGTATCGATTTTCCTCGGGCGTATTCTATTGTTCTAAGTGTCGTTCCTGTTCTTTAACGAAGTGGACTGTATGACAAATTATTGGACGTGATACGTATGCACTATCACACACATTACAGAACCAACACAACCGTCTCTGTTCGATGTCCATGAGTAATTGTCTGTCAATTTTTGTCTGTTTTTTCAACTTAATTTCACTAGCACAAAGGAGGTTTTGTGACAGGATATAACGGGACAAGAGATGACAGCTTTACTATTTGATTTACAACTACGAATTTACAAAGACTTAAAATTAAGCCCGAAAACGTGCGGCAAAGATACCAAACAGGTGTATATTTGAATTTATTCTAAGATTGGCCTTTGTTGCTAGATTTTCAAATGGTAGAAATAACTTTGTTGTAATTAATACACTTACGAAAAGCTATATTAAATAAACCAGATTTTTAGTTTAATTAATAGAAAGCAATTTTATTTGAACTTAAAGCGCATTTACTTAAAAATACCAAAATAAGTATTTTCGAAACGTTCACTGTTATGTGCTGTTTCGAACAAAATAATAAGCTTAGCTGTTAGTCTAGTGATATCGTTTCTGACTTAATATCAAAAGGTAACGAGTTCAAGTCCCGCTCGGAGTAGTAATTTTGATTTTTCTTCTTTAAATACACTACTTTTTTTTAATTTTACTACAATTAATCGGATTTATACCATTATTTAAAAACAAAACCTAGGTATGAAATGTTTTGATCTTGTTTTTTTTAAAGTAATGATGTAGTTCAAAATATATAAAAGTAAAAAGAGCGTTAGTTGAGGGATGTCGAAGGATGAGATAAAAGATATAATATTTGTTTCTTCAGCTTACAAGTTGATCGATAATAAGAACATATAATATTTAAAAAATCTTACATGTTAAAAATTACAGCTAAATTATATTATGTCTTAAAACGGAGTTATGCATCCATTTGTCTATTAAAATTTAAACAATTTTTATTATGCAACATGTTAAAATTACTATAATAGTAATCGATGTTGTACATTAACTATTAATTCATGTTTGCTAAAAGTTGAAAATTGTACAAGTACAAATTGAATGACCTATACATTTTTAATTAATGTTAATTTTTCAAGAAATATACAGTGTGACCCATTTGTTTTTGAGACACCCTGCAAAATCTTTATTTATCGTGCGATTTTAACCAATTTTTTTTTTTTAAATTGTAGAGCTCGATAAACTGTATTTTCTGAGCCGAAAGTGCTATATTTCTACAAATTCCAAAGTCTACTATGTCAGTTTTTAGGAGTAAAATTGAAAGACATCCAATTACCGATTTTTGTTCTCAAATCTTTGCATGCCATCTAATAGAGCATCCCCCAAACAGGCCTGTACTAAATTTTATCAAAATATTTTGAGTAATAACGATTTTATAGTTTAATCAAATATGCACAATACTGAATCATTCACACCGATTTATTCTGAAAATCTTATTCTTATTCCTAGTTCGGACAAATCAAATATAAACTTTAAACAATACTTAAACAGAAAAATCAGGGAAAGTTACAAAACCTACAATATTTTTGTCGCTTCTACCAATCCACCATTTATTTCAATGCACTTTTCAATTCTTTTCCGTACGTTCATTGTCGATGTCTTTCGTATTTGATCTGCAGTAATTTCTGAGCAGGTGTGTATTATCTTAGCCCGTAGTTCTTGAACAGTTTGTGGTTTTCATTTGTACACTTTTTGCTTGAGTAAACCCCAAAGGAAAAAAATCGAGTGCCGTCAAATCTGAAGATCTTGGCGGTCACTTAATCAAGGGACTCTTTTTCTCTATCCAACGATTTTCAAAATGTTCATTTAGCCATTTTCTTACCAAAACAGCGTTATGAATAACACTACCATCTAACTGGAATTTTAAATTAAGGCGATTCTGTAAATCCAATATTCGTTCTCAAGAAAACGTAAAAATCCATTTGCGTTTAAACTACCTCAAAAAAGAAAGGACCAGCTAATCGGTCATTTAGTATTCCACACCAAACGTTAATTTTTTGCGAATTTTGTCTTTTTACATTTATTACGAATTCCGGATTCTCAGTTGACCAGTACCTGCATTTTGACTTGAAACAACTCCATTTATAGTAAACGTCGCTTCATTGCTAAATACAATCTTATTCAAAAAATTAGAATTATTTAGATATTCCCCCTGAAGCCAATAGTAAAGCTCTAATCGTCTCACCTTATCTCCCAGTTCCAGTGTATGCAAGGTTTGGGCTTAAAAGGCTTTATTTTGTTTTTTAGCAGGCATCTTCTTATACTCTCTCTGGGGATATCAAGGTCTAAACTAGCCATTCTAAGACTAGTGCGGGGTTGTTGCAAAAGTATTCCAAAATATGCTCATTATTTCTAAATACTCCACAACGTCCATTATGCCTGGTTTTGAGCAAATTTTGTGAATCGCATCCTGTCTCATTGAAATCTATGTTAATGTAGTGTACAGTGGACTGTTTTACTCGTTTATAGGGATGCCTATTATTGAATTCTAACGTAGCTACTCTTGCCGAACGCGTGTTATCTCAGATAAGACGTACAATTTCTATTTTGTCTCTTGTAGTTAAATTTGCCATTATTATTAACTCTAGAGAAACTGCAATAACTTTCTGCCACATAAATATACCACATTTGACAAATAGTTGTTTTGATGTTTATGCAAGGATAGCTTGATTTTCACGATAAAGTTATGAAAATGGTATAGGATTGTGCATATTTGATTAAGCTATAAAATCGTCATAACTCAAAAGATTTTGATAAAATTTGGTTCAGGCCCGTTTTGAGGGGTGGTACTCTATTAGATGGCGTGCACAGATTTAAAAAAAGGCTAATATAAAATCTTTCAATTTTATCCCTAAAAACTGACGTAGTAAACTTTGGATTTTGTAGAAAAGTACCACTTTCGGCTCAGAAAATACAGTTCATTAAGCTCTACAATTAAAAAAAATTGGTTAAAATCGCACAATAAATGAAGTTTTTACAGTGTGTTCAAAAACAAATGGGTCACACTGTATATACCTTAAACTGATAATTGTGTTTATACATAAGTCTGTGCACCTACTTATCGTTAGGACATATTATACGTAAGGCGAGAGGGCCAGGAAGAAAAAAAACGAAATCAGTAACAAAATGCTCGCCCGAACTGTAAATGAGAAGCAAATAAAAAAGCAAATAAACGCCACGCTAGCACAGAAAGAGTTTGTGAGGGGGGATTAGAGAATGAAAGAAAAGAACACACAATTTGCCCTGAAAAGGAAAATTAGTATGTATATACAATATATACGTGAAGCCATAACATTAGTCTGTGCAATACAATAAAATAAAACACGTAAGTAATAACACAGAAACATAAACAGAATAATTGTGGTGTTTTTTTATTAAGTTTTATTTCGTACTTGTAAATTTTCTGGCCTCCTCGATTTAAAAACCATTCTAGGGTAAACTTATTTGAATATAAGGGCTCACTACGCATTTATTATTTCAGGTACGCAAGTTAGGCACCCAATTTTGATAGACTTGTTTACGTTATACAATAAAATACAACATTCAATTAAAAACACAGAAAAATAGACAAAATAATTCTGAGATTTTTTCCGGTATATTTATTCATATTTATACACAGCAATACATACTTATAAAAATAACACATACAAATATAAATATGACAAGACTTTAAACTACTTATTTGCCTCGGCGACTATAACGATCTAACCCCACCATTCGCTCCCCCAATATAATCTACTAAACCTAAGAAAAAGAAACATATTAAATATTTACAATTGCATCTTTGGGCACAATCAGAAAACCAGCAGTAATAAGTAATCAAGTACCATAACTGATGAATAACTATCGAGCCTATAAATAAATTTACAACCAATTCATTCGTTTATTTATCAATATAAAAAAACAATATCAAATAAAAGCTACACTGATATCCTCATACTCGTAATATTAGCGTTAAATAAACAACAATGATTTGCTTATTAATTTCTTAATACCTCTAGGATATAAGTAAAACTGAAGTACCATAAGTAGATAAAGCTAATCGTTACCTGTCGAACATGATGACATACCCTATATACTTTTAAGTATTATTAGTAACTGGAATGTACACATCCCATCACAACCCAATCTGCGTACAAAAGGCAGTCAATCGAAATGTGTCGTAACGACACAGTGAGATTTCTGTATTTAGCTCATGTAAGCATTGGTTCAAAAAGTCGGAGAATGTGGGTTAGAATCCGAGCTAAGTACGTGGGGTAAAATCCGGACTGAAGACATTAAATTTCTATTGAAACAATATCGCTCTTTAACTACCCACAAGTTACATAAAAAGAAAGCAAGTTTTCACCATCAAAGTTATGTGACTATCTGGTTTACAATATTTATCACAAAAGAGCCCACGCAAACCAGTACTCGAAATATACTGAATCTGTTCAACAAACGTATTATAAAATATTTTACTAAAGAATTATAACGAAAACCCATTATAGAATATTGAGCATACTTTACATTCTTAAATAGCACAACCGCTTTATCTAATTATGGTTAACGGTTATTTTATACAAGAAATATCGAACACCAGCGCAATATAACTGGCTCGTATAACTGAAAATTTAACAAACACAAAGGAAGCGTGTATTAAAAAAGTACTTTTTACGTCTTAATCATGTGCTTCAAATATCGATTAATTGTCTCAGATGCGCCTCAAATTCTTCAAATGTTGGTCATATGTTTTCGGGAAGTTCAGCACTTGTTACTTTCGTACAAGAACCGTAAAAACTTAGTTAAATGTTACAAAGATTTTTTAAATGTTACAAATGTCGTCAAATATCTTATAAATGCTGCTAAATATTGGTTAAATGTTGATAAAATGTTGATCAAATGTTATGAATTGGGGTCAAATGTCATTAAATGTTACCAAATGTTGTCAAATATTGGTCAAATGTTATCAAATGTTGGTCAAATGTTGTCAAACGTGGTCAAATGCTGGTTAAATGTTGTAGAATGTTCTCAAATGTCCGTCAAATGTCAGTTTGTGATCAAATGTGGTCAAACATCGTCAAATGCTGTCATCAAATATTGGTCAAATATTGTCAAGTAGTCAAATTCTGAATAAATGTTGTCAAATATTGTCAAATGTGTAGAAAATAATATAAATGTAGAAAACTTGCCATTTTACGATAAATTTTTTAATTGTGACACAATGTCCTCAGAGTTGCAGTTATCGAAACAAAAGTGGATACAACAATCTAAAGTTGACAGACCGAACAACGCTATTGAATCGTTATCACAGTATAATAAATCTGTCTTTCCTAATATTCTTATCCTTTTACAAATTCTTGCGACGTTGCTTATGTCAACAGCTACACCTGAAAGATCATTTTCAACTCAGAGACGTTTAAAAAGATATTTGCGAAATTTAACATGTCAAGAGCGACTAACAGTCCTTGCACTAATGAGCGTTCACAGAAACATGGCCATTACAGAAGAAGTCCTAAATCACTTTACGCGAGAAAAAATAGAAACGTGCTGATTGCGTTATAATTAATTTTCTATAGTTTTGATTTTTGATCAAATTCAATAAGAATAAATAAAATTTTCAAATTATTTGTGATCCCCCCACTCTCCAAAACTTTTTTCTAGATACGGCCTTGTTCTAGTGTAAACTTTATTAATAAATTATTTAAAAGTGCATACACTTTACAATAGTATTCACTATTCTTTATAAACAAAGCATGGACAATAGATTTAGATTATAGAAAATTAGCAATAAAGAAAGCAGTCGATTAGAAAGCGGTTTTGGATAAAACGCCAAAGTTAAATACATTTTATAAGCATGCCGAACGCGTGGACACGAAACGAGAACATAATTGTACTTCTTCATTGTTTCCGAACTGATGTTCATGTTCTAAATATAAGGTTTCAAGGAGCGTTGACACCACCGAACCATAAGGATGAGTTCTTTAAAAAATGCTTTAGTTATCAAATCGTTAAAATAAATAATAATCTTCGTTCCGAATGAACCTGCGCCTTGACGAAGTTGTAGACTACTAGAACGGATTGAACGCTTTCGTGTCCCAATGAGCTAAAAAGTTGAACCAAAAGTTTTACCAATTTGGTGGAGTCTTTGATGAGGAACCAGACTAAGACAAGTCTCCGAAAGAGGGTAGCAGCTTCTTCGGTACATAGAGTGGCAGAGACTATAGGGGTCGGTATGGTATTCTAACGCACACTACTGTGATGTGGAAGGAAACGGGAAGCCACCGCACTACCTTCCAAGTACACAACGTTCTTAAATTGCAATAAACATGATGGCATTCTCTTAGGTAAAAGATTCCGGAGTTAAAATAGTCCCCTATTCGGATCTCGGTGAGGGGAGTACTTCGTAGGGTGCAATCGGAAAGTTTAGAACTAGGGTTGGGAACATTCTGCGAGTCGGAGCGTGGAATGTTAGAAGTATGAAGCAAGTAAGTAAGCTAGAGAACTTGAAAATTGAAATGGATAGGTTAGCACTAGACATAGTAAGAATCGACAAAGTTCGTTGGCCAGAGGCGGGGGATTTTTGGAGTGGAGACTTCAAATTCATACAGGATCAGAGGAAGGAAATTCGGGTGTGGGGATACTTATGCGAAATAGAGTAGGACACTGTGTAGAAAATTACTTACAAAAGAACGAAAGAGTAGTCATGGTTGGATTAGAATCTAAACCGGTAAATACAGTAATAATACAAGTACACGCCGACCTCTAGCTACAGGTACGAAGGGGTAGAAGGATATACAAACATATCGAAGATATACTGAGATACGTAGGAAGACATAAAAATTTAAAATTATGGGGATCTTAATGCAGGGTAGGAAAGAGCGGTAGTGATTTATTTGGTTTCGGCACGAGAAGCGACAGGGGAAATAGGCTGGTAGAATTTTGCGACAAAAACTATTTAATCATCACAAACACGTTATTTCAACATCATGCTAGAAGACGATTTACGTGGAAGATGCCAGGAGATATAGGAAGATATCAACATTCTTGTTAGACAACGGTTTAGGAATCAAGTAAAAAACTGTAAAAGCTACCTAGAAGCAGATATAGGCACTAACCACAACACCGTAATTATGAAGGCCGCTCTTGAATTTAAAAATTTGAAGAAAAAAAGCGGAAAAAGGCACTTTGACTTTGATAATCTAAAAGATAAAGATATCCACGAAAGATTTGAAAAAGATTAAATGAATTGCTGAAAGATATCGGAAAAATTGCTTATACCGAGGAAGTAGAAACAGAATGGAATAACATTAAATCCAGCTTAGACATGGCGGCCAGATGTATTCTGGAGTATACACAAAAAGAAAATATGAAACCATGGATAACAAAAGATATCCTGAATTTAATAGAAGAAGGACGAAAATACAAAAATAGATCAGACGTAACAGGAAAGCAGAGATACAAAGCCATTAAATGGGAAATTGTTCGTAAATGCAGGAAAGCTAAAGAACAATGGATTGATAAAAAGTGCAAAGAGGTACAAACTAAGATGGAAATAGGAAAGACCGACGAAGCTTACAAACTAATTGGAATTAATTTTAGGGATGTAAAACCATATAGCAAAAATATAAGTGACGCAGTAGGAAACGGCATTGTAGAAAATGCAGAGAAAGTGGTTAGATGGCAAGAGCCTATAGGAAACTTATGTGCAGGAGAGGAACTAACAGCATTAGAACAGGAATCAGACATTGAAAATGATGACTTGGGATATTCTATACTTAGAGGTGAGTTTGAATTAGCAATAAAGGATTTGAAAAATGGTAAGGCGTCGGGTACAAATAAGGTACAAGCAGAAACTATAAAAGCTGCTGGACAAGCAGCAACAGAACGTCTCTTCCAACTTGTAAGCTATATGAATGAGACCCAAAGATTTCAAACGTAACATCGTAGTAACTATACCAAAAAGGAGAGACGAGGATAGATGTGAAAATATTCGAACATTAAGTTTGACAACACACGTGTCGAAAATATTAACTAGAATTGTAGAAGGACAAATGGAAAAATGAGATGAAGAAATACTAGGAGAAGATCAATTTGGGTTTAGGCGAAACAGGGAAACACGGGAGGCTTTTTAGCTCTCAGCGTGATAATGGACAAAACAATAGAAAAAAGGGGAAAGTATGTATATGGCATTTTGTAGTTTCTTGAAAAAGCATTCGACAATGTAAAATGGAAAAAAATGTTCGAAATACTGAAAAAGATTGAAATGTGTTTTAGGGATAGACGGATAGTACATAGCTTATACAAAGAGCAAACAGCGATAATAGAATTAGAGTAAGAACGTAGCGAAGTAAGTATTAGGAAAAGGGTGGCAATGGATACTGTCAAATGCAGGAAGACATTTCGATTTACTATTCAGGGACAAAAGATTGATATGCTTAGATTTGCAGATGATATAGCGGTATTAGCATCTAGCAAAGAAGCGTTAAAAGTTGATCTTGATGAAATGAAAACAGTTCTAACAAAAATAAGAAAACTAAAGTACTAGTATGCAAAGGAGGGGAAAATGAATCAAAATTATTACACATATGGAACTTTTATAATGACTACTTTTTTATATTTATAGTTTGTTGCAGTTTGTAGAACTATTAATCATTGGCTGAACTGTACCTGAAAAGTCAGCGACATTATTGCTGTTAAATGTTGTTTCTTCTTCGACAATAATATTACCAATATTAACAGATTCCTCTTTGTTATCTCTCCCTTTAAATTTTTTACCTGCGGTGTTTACTTTATTTGTAAAAGATACCTCTATATGTCCTTAGACAACAGTTGCGAATCTACCTCCGAACCCCGCTCCAGGCCTCTGAAAAGCAATTAAATCTGCCACAACATTTACCAAATAAGTCACAGAGGACCAACGTAAACACTGTCCTATGTACTCACCTGCATTTGGTTAATTTAAATATTTTGCGACAATTTGAGACATTTTGCCTCACTACATGCCAGCCACCTTTTCTATTGAGAATTTAAAAAAAAGCGTTAACTTTCAAAATTCTTTGGCAGCATACAACATATTTTCTATACGATGGCATATAAATTTCGTTCATTACAAATGACTTTGGTTTTTTCGTTTTGTTATCCATGATTTTAATCAAAATCGTAGCATGCACCGCATGCTCCGGCAACACCAAATATAAGTCAACCTAAAACGTAAACTACATAACTAACTATTAGATAATTTAAAATTCTTACATTCTAAACGTACCTTATTTATTGAGAATATATTTGGTGCTTAAGTATAAACGTTTCAATTTGTTCATTTGACACAACTTTTGATTTCTTTGGTTTATAGTTGTCATCTTGAGGGTTCAGAAAAGCCCGTAACTTTAAATATTTTGATATATCAACATCTTCTTTTGTACCAAGTACAGATCTCAGCATAAAGTAATTTGACCATAACGTAAATACCTTCAACTTTGTAGATTAATCGAAAAAGTATGCAATCACGACATTTTCAGATCGGAAGGTCTTTTATTCTTGGCAATAATCCAGGAAACGTTTAAAGCGTATTCATATTTTGCCTTGAATTTGTTTGGCAATAAATTTACAGTGACGTTTTTGTAGCTTCTACTAACTGCGCTGGTGTCCCGGACACCTGGACTTCATCATCACTTTCCATTTTATATATTTTAGCCATAAGCAGGTATTAAAGCGAAATAAGTACTGTCTCTGAGTTTCATTACAACAATAAACAAACAATGATTGATTGTCACGGCAACAATTTCTTAAGCAATTAATTAGATGAAAATAAAAAAATTCTTTGCATTTATATAAATTTGTTAATTTATAATAATATTGATTGCGATTTCAGAAAAAATAGTATGTGCACCTCGTAGTAAAAGCACATTCCATCACTTTAAAGCTTGTTGGCCTCGGCTTAACGCCTCTGTCAACAATTTACATTGTCGCCTGGAAATGTATCCCTTTTATTAGTAAATACACAATATATTGCTTATCATTGTCCGACAGTAGTAAAACGTCCTACACAACAAATTTGAAACATAGTTTGCATTTTGCATCCAAATCCTCAAGATGGCGAAGACAGGCCCGATGACAGGTTATACAAAGTTCGGCCTTTGGTGGAATTTTTCAACAACAAAATGTTCACGATTTATTCTCCAGGAAAGAACTTGTGTATTGACGAATCAATGCTTGTGTGACGAGGTCGGTTGTTGTTCCGTCAATATATAAAGAACAAAAAGCACAAATACGGTATAAAATTTTATTTTATAACGGAAAGTAACAGAACAGTTTTGAATATGCAAATTTATACTGGAGCTTGTGATGACTTAGGTGGTAAAGGGCATGCTGCAAATGTTGTTCTCCATCTTCTTACAAATTATTGTAATAAAGGTCATAGTCTATATATGGATAACTACTACAACTCAGTAACACTTGCAAGGCAATTATTGGAGAGAGGCACCTATTGCACAGGAACTTTGCGTATTGAAAGAAAGGAAACCCCTGAGGTAGTTAGTAAAGCAAAATTGAAGACTGGCGAATCTATCCATCGTTATGGAGGTAATGTGTGTGTTGGCAAATGGAAAGACAAACGCGAGGTACTCTATCTTACAACCGAACACGAAAATAACTTCACAGAAGTAACATCTAGCTCCGGTAAGAGCAAGATGAAACCTGCACCGATAGCACAGTATAACAAATACATGTCTGGTATAGATCTACAAGATCAAATGTTGTATTATTATCCAGTACACAGGAAAACAATTCGATGGTACAAGAAAGTTGGTATGCATATTTTTGACGTAATGATATACAATTCATTCATGCTGTATAATAAATTCTCTAGACCCAAAATGTCATTCTTAGATTTTCGTCATTCACTTGTTGAAACTTTGCTGGTAGAGAATATTACAATAGAAAATAGAGACCAACCAAAGGAGAATCCTTCAGCTTTGCATCTTCCATCAAAATGTGCAACAGGCGCAGGTGGTAGGAAACGTCGAAAAAGGTGCCGTTGGTGTTCAAAACGTGGTATTCGCAAAGACGCAATGTATTATTGTAAAACATGTACAGATTTGCCAGGACTATGTTTAGATCCATGCTTCAAAGACTTTCACGACAATTTGAAGTAAAGCAAATATAATTGATTTGTAGATTTAGTTTTTTTTCTGTTTATGGACGGTTGTATTTTTATAGACTATTTTTTTGCTCTATCTCTTTCACATTTACTATTGTGTTCAGTTCTAGTTACTTCCACTTCTAATCTGAACTTTCTTTTTTGCATGTATTTTTAGTATATTATGTTTATTTTACACTTTATAGATAAGAAAGCCCTAAACATAAATTTCATGACAATATATTATTGACGACACATGTGTCGCTGAGCACTTCATATTAAAAACATGTGTGCAGTGCTGGCGACGACACGTGTGCGTCACACGTCATTGTCTATTTAAAATTTTGTTGTTGCAAAATATTACGTCATCATCAAACTTTCACAAAAGAAAGAAAGCAATAACCACACTTTCAGCCTATGGTACCAGGTAACTTGGTCAACAGCGCCATGAGCAGCGAACGTGTTAAAACAAATGTGTGGGCGTGAAAACTTTGAGTAGACAAAGTGATGCCTTCCCTGTTACCTATTTCTTATATCTACAATATCTTGACTTCATCTACAGGGGCTGCCGAACTCCGATTGAAGAAACAACCACCAAAAAGCCTACAAACCCATGATCTCCACGAGATAAGTTTTTATATTAATATTTATGTACTTTGATAACCTGGGTAGTTTAATCTTAGATAAATTTGTGTGTAAGAAAACGTTACAATTTCATTACGTCAGTTTTTAAAGATTAGAGATGATGTCATCCTTGTAATTTACGTTCTGCAATATTATAATAGTTTCATTTTTCGTTCTACATTATTAATAATTTTATAATTCATTTGTCTTGATTAATAATGTATTATGTTGGCGTATTGGTAATCCCATCGGCTGGGCATGACTTCATAGATATGCCCTATGCACGATAAATATGGGATGATGTTGTAAACGGTACTAAAGTGCTAGTAATTGTTTAAAGTAGACGTAACTATGAACGCACATTCCATCACTATAAAACGCTTGTTGGCCTCGGCTTAACGCCTCTGTCAACAATTTACATTGTCGCCTGGAAATGTATCCCTTTTATTAGTAAATACACAATATATTGCTTATCATTGTCCGACAGTAGTAAAACGTCCTTCACAACAAATTTGAAACATAGTTCAGGAATCTTTCAGCGTACATTCTATCTCTGAGAATATTCTGCTAATAATGCAGGTTAGAAGCCTATATATACAATACAAGAATGATTTCAAATTCATCTGATATCGATATACCATTTTCCAAATGAGATTTTATAGACGCACTGTACGATATACAGTTTTTTAGGTAATAACAGTTACTCGCATACACTCTGTTGGACCTTGATAAAAAGAGATTTCAAAAGAAAGCCTTACTTTTAAACCTAGTTTGCATGCGTATTCCTACAGTGCTAACAGCTAGGCTAGAAATTCATATCTTCTTAAACAATAATGTATGCATTCCATAAATGAGCTGCTTAAAAAATTTGTAGAACAAATAAGCAAAATCCCTTCAAAGGTGGAAACCTGTTAAGAGCATGCAGAAGTCTCAGTCTGAACACGTTCCTGCAAATTTATTATGGAAATGTTCGTTCTGTATTCAATTGGAACGTGACCGTGTTTAAAATAGAAGCATATTTTACAGCGCCCAACTCTGGTATGTATTGCTCAATACCACCCGAACTGATTGAACCAATTTTCTATCTCCTATGTAAGTCAATTATTACGCTATCTTCTGGCGTAGATATTTTAAAATAGAATAGTTTTATAACATACTGAGTTCAATGGTGAGCAATAGCAGATTTATTTCAATTTAAAATACTGCGATTCATTCCGGAAGTAACTCAATACGGATGTTGTAGGGTTTTAAAATGATACAAACTATTGAGTGAACACGTACGATTTGTACTCTTGACTACTTCTTATCGTTAATAAAATATCTGTATCTGTAAATAATCGGTGTTTGAAAAAGGACGAAATTCTTTTTTGATGACGTAAATGTATAACAGGTAACTAATATTAATACAAAAATATTCCAACTAGAAATCTATTGTAGCTGTTCAAAATGACCTCCTGGGGTAAGGATAAAGGTTAGCGCACTAAACTTCAATTTTACGTGCATGTAATGATTGTTCATAAAGTGCGTGAAGATTTTCAGAGCTCCGTATACGACAGTATTGACCGTTAATATAGCTATCTAACTAATCGCTAAATGAACTCGATCCAACATGTCAGTACTGCTTTTATAAATAAATGGCATAATGTTGTAGTGACCCGTAGTGTTTCTAAGTCGAATTTTCATTTTATGTCCGTGCGTGGAGGGACATTGGTAGTCAAGGTGCAGGTCATCTTCCTGGTGTCCCCCCTCTTCAACTGTAGCTGGGCAGTATTGGCTCGCCGACATCAATACCTACAAAAAAGACTAGCTAGTCTGCACTGTATCTTCAGTTGTCATGTGTGGTATGTCTGGGTAACAGTTGACATCCCGTCAATTTCAATGTTGGTGATCTGAGTACGTGTACGTTGCATGTCCTTGTCGAGATGTGCTAAATACAGTTGGAAGTGTGAGGCCAGTTTTGGGTTTTCTCTGCCGTGCTCTATCCCCAATCGCCTAGGTTGAGTACGGCACTGTTTGTTTTAAGTGTCATTTTTCTATGCTTTCATGCGAATGATCTATTTTGTGGTTGTTTTGATTAAAAGTCAAGTTAGGTATATTCTGTAGTTTTATTTCAAACTTTCCCGCCTCAACGCCATCTTTCCAGTGTAAATTTGGGTCACATGATAACAAGACATCGTAGGAGTCGTCGAGCCACTGCCACTAGATGTTAGATCATGGAACCCGGTGTGTTGTTTATAGAGGGCGATTGGGTCAGCCTTCAGGTCGGTTACACTACAGTGCAAACGTTTTCAGTTGTCTACTTCTTTCAGCTCATGAACGATACCGGGTGATAGGCATACAAATGTAATTTTTTAGGAGCCCTAAAAGCAGAAGATAATGAAAGACCAGTCCGCGAAGTTAACTTTCTAACAGATTTTCTGGATGAGTAAACTAAACGCTTTTTACATTTTCCAGAACTTCTACATTTAACAGCTATCACTGAGTTGTACTTTTCGGTCACGTACACTTCCAGTCTCACGAAATTTATCGATCAAGCCCAATATTAACGATTTATTAGAAACCAATGAATTGGAAAATTTTAAGGAAATCTCGTCTTTCATTCGTTTCTACACGACATATGTCCCACTAATAACCACAGGTTCGTCGCTTGAGGGCGCAATGAAGACAAATTGATACTGGGACAGTATCATTACATGAAAAGGAGACCCATTTATTACAAGCTGTTAACATTGTTCGTAATATTGTCAATAGATTATGAAAGAACTAAAATTTAACCTCTGCATAACCTTTATCTACTTAGGACTGCGTCCTATTTGAAATGCCTGTTACTTCTAAACATAGGCTACGCGGATTTTAAAATGGCAGAATGTTGCCGAAATTTAGTCAAATACAAAGAACTAGAACACTGTTTGAACGACTTTATACAGTAATTTCAACATTAAAGAATTGATCTGTCCATCGACAATAACAAAGAAAAGGGTTTTCTATATTATAATTAATACGAAAGCCATTCGCATAAAGATTAAAAATAAAAAAGACATTGAATAGTTGCTTACGCAGTACAAAGAAAGACGGGAATTAAACGTGCGTCGATTTCAAGAATCTACTGAATTATTTAAGAGAACTTTTATAAAACTATCTATAAAATTTAAAATGGAATTTGGCTTAAGCCAATTATGCATGACGCTAGTTACATATCCCCCTAGTCAATATATATGTATAAATGAAATGAAACTATTAAGTCTTAAGAAATATTGTTACATTGTATAATTGAAGGACATATAATAAAAAGTTAATACAAGTTCATAAACCAGACATGAGAAAGGAATCAGTTATTTTGCATTCCAGACGTAATATGACACTGCAGGCGCAGGTCACCGTAAACAATAAGACAGTAATTATTAGGATTAAGATTATTAAAATGTAATACTTTGTATTGTATCAAGAAGTAGCAGACATGATATCTGCAGTTTTAACAAGTGATGCAACGAGCAGGGATAGCATAAATACCCTGAGAACCTCTGAAAGGTCAGTCAGTCTCCAGCTATACAACTTTAACATTGTTGGTTGTTTAAGCTACTCACCATAATTTTAATTAAATTAAATAGTGATTGTCAACTTAGAATATTTTTTATCTCAATACGTTACTGCATATAACGTAGCTGTTATTACATGTAATATTGTAACTTCTGTTTAAAATAAAATTGATAGAAGAGTTTTTTGAAAGAAGCCTTTCTAAAAAGCCACTCCAAGACGCCCAAAACTTATTTCGTTGCCACACGAATAATCTTCTGTTGCGATAATCTTTTCGTAAAAACTGCGTGCATTAAAAAAAATTAATTCGAGAAATTTAAATTTGTATACAAAGTAACGTCGCTACTAATTCAAGAATTATTATAATTTTGATTAAGTTTTTGGTGCTGATTTTTCTCAATAAGAAGGTGTTAACAAAAAAAATTATTCCTTCGTGAATATCAGATAGCAAAATGGACCACCATATATCATGAACCCTTACCTGATATCACAAGGTCAAGAATTTCTTATTAATGATGGAAGCCCAAGGTAAAGTTGGATGGAAAACGGCTTGAGGAAAAGAAAAACTCTTTAGAGATAAACGGCTAGTAGAGTGTTAGCTCTGGGTAGATCATTAGCTTGGGTCATGGGATGTCTGTTGACCAAAAATGTAGATAATGAGCGCCACCGTATTTTTCAATACAACAACCTACAAAAATTATCTGTACTTGTATTAGGGGAATGCGGAAACCTTAAATCTACACCGCTTATATAGCCACAAAACCTGAATTTTACCCTTGTAAAGCAGTTACCAAAATCTCAATTACCAGATGCCTGACAGATGTCTCGGCTTAACCTGTGAACAAATAAATGCACAACTTGGACACCGTTTGTGTCCTTAAAAAAATATTCGCCAAAAATAATATAATAGAATTTAAGTTCCAAAAATATACACCCAGGGTATTTGTTATCATTAGACACAATGTTTGCTCATGAATGACCTATAAATTTTACTTGAATTTTTAATAATAAAAAAGTTATGCAAGAATGGATTCTATTCAATTAAATTCATTTGATTTGTTTTGTCATAATCTTTTCAACTAAAATGTTTATAGAACAGAAAATTAGTATGGTTCTGTATTAAAAAAAAAAACAAAGATCTCTAAATTGATTATTTCTGAATAAATTTACCATAAAGTTTGAGGTCTTTTAATAATTCATATAACATATTTTAATCTTTAGCCATCTGTAGTACTACGTCGACTTCACAATTAAATTTAATTATTTAGCGTATTATAAAATTGCGTCTTTCGACATAGAGTTAGTTTTACTTAATATGTATAAAAAAAATCCATCACGTTGTTTAAGAATCAAATTACATGACCTCAAAATTACTAAAGATATTTTAGAAATAGCGTAAAATAACATGTGATATTAAAATTGGATAGCTAGATATTTTTGACATCATATGTGAATAACAACTTTTTCAGTGTAGTCAACGCTATCTGTTTGTGAAATAACAACGATAAGCAAACTGTATAGCCATCTTTAAAATTATGCAAGATTACAAGTTTATTAAGGAATCATTCTTTTTCTGAATAATTTTTAAAACTTCAACCTTGTATCTTTCGTAAAACATTTAAATAATTAAAATTGAGATTAAAGACTAAATATCACTCACGTGTCGAAGTACAGTGCGACCAAAAGAAATTGAACTTATGACATCAGATATGGAATATTCCATAAACATCTGCGATGCACAAAAAGGAAACATCATTACGAATGAATATAACGCTGGAACTATAAAAGATCTTCTGAACAAAACATTATTTAACCAAACCAATTCTTCATTAAGTACGTCCTATAATTTTCTTGTATTTCAAATCTCAAACTAAATTTTCATTTCAGCATCATATACGATATTTACGATATTGACAATATTGCATGTTTTAATGATGGGGGGGACCTCTATTTCTTCGGCCAGCAGGAATCTATTGAGCTGCTACAGGTGGAACACAAAATGAAATCTGCACCCTACAGCTGCCAAGAACCACATTCCGACACGAAGGTTAAATCAATTATCTCTTCTTGCGGACCGTATTACAAGCCATGTGCCTGTCTAACATCTTGACTTTTCCACGCCGCTGATAGCAGCTTACCTGTTCAGACGCTGATAGAGAAGTGACCCGAAATGACAACTTGATGATTCTTATTATAGAACTTAGACCTATAAAGCGAAGGAGCGCATATGCTATTGTAAATTTTATAAATTATTTTTAGTGTTCAGAAATTTATAAATTATATTTTTATTTTATTGAGATATTATTTTAGATTAATAAGCAAAGAGTAGCTGAATAAAAAAATACGTTACAAAGGAGCACTGTTGTGGTATATTGACTCAACTAAAAAGCTATGGCCTCCAAAATTTAAGAGTTTTATTCTTTAATATAACTCGGTTGGATGCGGCGAATGCAGGACTAGAGATGGAAGCTAAAGAAGATGTATAAATTGTTGAAAGCATCTGGATGAACCAAACGACTAATTGGGCAATTATCGTATACCAAAAATTGCATGTGTATACGATTACGAAAGTTATATAATTCAAATGCATACCTATTTCGTACACATAATCCTTCTGGGGAAATCCCCGAAGATGCTACGCAAGCTTGCTACGATATAGATGGTTAGGCGGTTTAAACATAAGGCGTGCATTATGACAATATATCGTTACTACTGTTACTGGATGTGTTGCCATCTCTGAATAAGAGCATAGATTGCATTAGGCATGAAAGACACGCACTGTAAGTTGACGGAGTGGCTTTTACTTTACGTAATTTTGGTAAACCGAAACAGTCAGATAATGGTTGGGTTATGTAGAAGAGGCTTCGTAGTGAATAACTTATTAAGTTCAGTGTGGTTTGGTGTTTTCAATAAGACTTAAGTTCATCTCGAAGATTGATATTGAATACCTTCTTAAGTGAATATTGTGGTTAATTAGTATTTTAATATTTAGATTTTGTAACAGTTCGTTTTAACTGCTAAGAATCTGGACGTTAGGCAACTTTATTTACCTCCACTTAGATTATATATTAAACGGAAAAGCAAGTTCCTTTGTCTTATTAGTCAAAATTCTGTTAGGTAGGGATCAAAAGGCGTATTCTAGTATTCTGCGCACTTGTTAAGATCGGGCTATCTTATAGAAAATATCAGCAGAGATATTGAGCTACTTTACGCTGTTTCTACTTCTTGGATTGATTCCTGGAAAGCTTGCTTTTTCTGGATTAATATTCTTTGGTTTAGAGGATCAGTTGTTCGAGTGTCCGCCATGAGGTCACACCATCTGTTGTTATTTCCACTGATCGCGTTTTGTCCTGACGTGTGTTGAGGTCAAGAACTTTGAAAATACGTTATTCAGGTATTTATGTATAAATTCATTTTAAAATTTTATGAAAGAAAAACTTATAATAATTGTTGGTTTCACAAATGTTTGAATACTAATAGCACTGTGAAGATGCAATGCTTTAATTTATGTTTGAATTAATAAGTTTGTAATCTTATCTTGTAGAAAAAACCTCCGACCCATGAGCTCATATCACGTCGGTTTATTTTGTAGCTTTTTGATACGCTGTAATTATTAAAAAGAAAAGAAAGAAAATTTACTGAAGTAAAATTTACAGTTTTATTAGAGATCTAAGAGAATTAACATTGGTTAAAGATTAAATTTTTATTAGTTTTACTAAAATAATTTTGCAGTTTGATTATCTTGTTAGTTCAATTATAATTATTATCCGTATTTATATCACATGTTGTTTGTCTTATTTCAAACTGAATCAGTGAAATATTTGTTAGATAAATTATTTCCATGTGTATGCTATCGCAGAGATAAAACAAAAACCCACTGTGTTAGCCCTGATGATAAGGTCTCCAGAAGATTTAAGTAACGAAGTAAATATTTATTAAGAAAGATTAAATAGGTGAACCTGATCGAGGTAAAACACGTTACACCTGGCGCCCAACGTGGCGCACCAATGTTAATTCTCTTAGATCTCTAACAAAACTGTATATTTTACTTCAGTAAATTTTCTTTCTTTTCTTCTTAATAATTACAGCGTATAAAAAGGCTACAAAATAAACCGACGTGATATGAGCTTATGTTTCGGAGGTTTTTTCTACAAGATAAGATTACAAACTTATTAATTCAAACATAAATTAAAGCATTGCATCTTCACAGTGCTATTAGTATTCAAACATTTGTGAAACCAACAATTATTATAAGTTTTTCTTTCATAAAAATTTAAAATGGATATATACATAAATACCTGAATAATGTATTTTCAAAGTCTTTGACTTCAACACACGTTAGGACAAAACGCGATCAGTGGAAATAACAACAGATGGTGTGACCTCATGGCGGACACTCGAACACCTGATCCTCTAAACCAAAGAATCTCAATCCAGAAAAAGCAAGCCTTCCAGGAATCAATCCAAGAAGTAGAAACAGCGTAAAGTAGCTTAATATCTCTGCTGATATTTTCTAATTTACTCGTTTTATAATACTCGAACAAGTATTCAAATTCACTTAAATGGCAATCTAACCTAAACCATATTGAAGTGAACAACACGGTTTTAAAAATTAAATTAATTTGCCACAACAGATAACCTTATTTAAAATTCATTGTATAATAAATAAAATCAGCTTACTCCTAGCCGGCGATTTAATTTATTTCAAGAGGAAACGCTTCTAAGAACCAAACTAACGTTTGGAAAATAACACGCTGCTTCGTGTCCATCTTCCACCAAAAGTTGAATAAGATAGCCCGATCTTAACAAGTGCGCAGAGTACTAGAATATGCCTTTTGATCCCTACCTAACAGAATTTCGACTAATAAGACAAAGGAACTTGCTTTTCCGTTTAACGTATAATCTAAATGGAGGTAAATAAAGTTGCCTAACGTCCAGATACGTATCAGTTAAATCGAACTATTACAATTTGCAACAATTTTAATTCCAATTTGTGTGTTTGAAGCATTTGTACCTGCTTAACTGATTTTTTCACTCAAGGCGCAAGTATCAAACTGAGCAGTAGAATTCCTTTTGCCTAGACGTCACTATGTAGAAATTTAGGCCTAGGTATTAAAAAAATGTAAGTATTGAACTAAAATTTATTGACGTATAACTGCTCCAAACGAGGTACGAACCACGATAATTACAAAAAAACATGTGAAACTTTAAGAAAGGGCAGATATAAGGACCAGCGCTCTGGAACATAGGAGGTGGACAGCAATTCTCGGCTAGTACAGTAGTAAGTAGGCAAGGTAGTCCCAAGAATCCCTCAGCGACGACAAGCTGTCAAATGTAAAATGATAACCTAAATAGACACCACCTAAATCGCCATAAGCTGTACTCCCGCGAATCCGATGTAGGAGAATTCTTACGATTACGGCCGATACTCCAAACCGCACATTACTAAAAACAGAGACATAGGCTACGCAACTTACCTAAAACAAATTAATAACGTACAATGAATAATCAGCATAAATAATAAAAGTAGTTCGAAATTTGCATGGGTTTTATTACATCAATAATAGTTACCTACTGGTGTACACTTTAAGTTTCTTAGGAAATAATAATAATTATATTTGACAGACATTAGGGTTACTCCAAATAGTACTTACGCTAATAATGTGTATTTGAATACAGAACTATGAGCTGTTACTAAGAAAATCACTCTTTTATGTTTAGTAGGACTGAGGAGAAATGGTACCATACCCCAATTTATATTATTATATCCATAAAATAAGTTCGCGGAATAATAGGTGAGTTGGTTAAAGGTACAAAGTATAAATTACGTTAATATTTTTATTTCAAAAAAATTCTATATTGTATGGATTGATGCGTATAATAGTCTTCCGGTACAAGCAACACCATAGTAGTCAGACTCCAACACTTATAATAATGAGGTACGCAACCCACAATCCACGTTGAGGGTTTGTAAATGAGGTAGAGCGTTTTCTCAACGTTCTAACAACACCAACAACCCCTTCAAAAACGCAGGCGGAATTATAACTTAACAACAAATGATGATAAGAATAAATTTCAATTATCGATTTTGGAAGATTCCAACAACAACAAAATATTAGATGAAATTAACATTCAAACGTACACTATACTCCATTCCAGTTAAGATGGTACAAGATGGCGCTTGCGCTTGAGTCAGATTTATACAGATCAAAAATTTATTAGTTGCTGTATTTGAAAAGTTGCCGGCGTCGGTTGTATATTTACTATTTTGTGACGATAGTTTTTCAAAAATAACAATGCAAATGGCTGACTGTATTAGTTAATTTTTAAGTATTATTGCATTCAGTAATTGCAATTTGGTGTTCTTCTTAAGGAATAAGACCACATTTGCTTTTTGAAAATGATTTTATTGACGTTTCGATCCTTCTCCTAGGATAGTTATCTAAATAATAACAAGGAGTATTTGTAATTTGGTATTAAATTTCAGAAGATAAAATTGGACTTGGAACTACATTAAGTTTAAGACGGACGAAACTTAGGGGCAAATTCATAAAGCACACTTAAGCTACACTCATACTTAATCAATGTTCCATCTCAACTTTTAGTATTTTTCCGAATACCAAAAATTGAGATAGAGCATTACTTAAGTATGAGTGTGGCTTAAGTGTGCTTATGAATTTGCTTAGTCTTTACTTAACAATTATGGTAGAAACAAACATTCACCTGGAGCTATAGAATGCTTTAATAAAATTCTGTCAGTTTCATTTTTTCGAAAGGTTGTAAGTTTGTTAACAATGATTGAAATTAAAGCAATGCATCGATGTTTATACAGATTTTTATTTATATTTTTTGCAAGATTGAGGTTTTTGAATAAATACATCCAAGAAACACGGTTTTAAAACATATCAAGCATTATTGAACTTTATTTTCTACCTGTTTGGTTAAAGTTTAAATAAAATATTAATATAGAACAATATATAAGAGTAGTGTATTTATGGCGTAATCAGCACCACATTTCCACCAGCATCCACATTTCCACACACATCTGGACCAAATTTACATGTAAATTCCCATAAGGAGGAAATGAGGAGATTCATCTCCACATTTCCACAAGCATCCACATTTCCACATACGAGATAAACCTATTTTTAAGATTTTTTACCGCTAACATTCTGGACCAAAAAGTTTTCTTCGACTAGCCATTTTTATCTTTCATCTGAACCAAATAGTTTGTCTAGCCATTGCATCTTTCGAGATAAACCTACCTTGTTTGGTATCAATTAATATTAGAATTTTCTCAGCTACCCGAATCTTTAGGAATTTTTAGATTGCACCATCCCCAGGAGCTACCCCATTTTAAGATTTTTACCTATAGCGACTTTTGAGCGTTCTTATAATTTTTTAGTCATGCGATACATCTTGTTAGTCTAAAATTTTACGCAGAATTTGAATCTGCAAACAGATTTAAAATCGGACTACTCCTTACAAAGTTACACTTTAAGCTCTCAAACCTCATTAAAATTTTTGCTCGTATATATTTAACTCCATTTTTAAAACCTTTTCGCTATCCAAGATATATGCTTTAACCAAACAGTTAGAGGTAGTAACACAAAATTAAGAACACAAAAGTTTAATAATTTATTTATCCAACTTACAGTTTAATAAACTAATTACAATTTTACAAAGTATAACATTATTTCCGTTGTGTAGCCGAATCCAAGTAGTTTAACCTGTAACAAAAAGAGATTAATGTGTTGTTTAAATAGACCTGTAATAAAAGAGATTAATGTAAAAAGAGGAAACGTGTTTTCGGTCAATAAGACATATTGTTAATCTAACAATATGTTTTACCGTCCAGCGACACCACGTGGAGGTAAACACATGTCGCCGGGAACAAAGGAATTATTAAGGATGGGGGAGGGTAGATATGCTTATAACTAACTTATATACTATATATACACAATAAAATATAAACAACTATCTAATATCTTTATGCCCCATGCGTAGGTTGATATGCTTCCGGGGATGACGTAACGCTTGTCATCTGCACCCGATAAACTAATTTTATTAATTAATTGGGTGTACAAAACGTGTTTTTTACTCCGGATTGATACCATCGTATTCATGAGGGCATCTCTATTATTAATAACAACATCCCTAAAACTATCTAGACTAATCCCCGCCACCACATTACGACTAACACCCTTAATTTTCTTAACAATGTCTTTCTCACTAATAATGCAGTAGGACTTAGCCCTACTACCTACAAATTCCAACACCAAATCACCACAAAACTCGTCTTTAAATTTCCCCACAACTTTTTTGTTCACACGCGGTATATTGTACTTATTGTTTGGGGGGTAATCACTTGTATCAAAATGCTCAATGTTTGCACTAATGTCACTATACAAGTCTTCAGTTTGCACACTATACACTAAGGAGTCTGTATCTGTATAAAGCAGGGACAATCTGGGGCCATACAGAGGAACCATAGTACTGTAGTGAAAGTCGTACATTAGCGTTTTGGAGAGATCTAAAATTGACAATCCTGCATAAATCGGCTTGTCGTACTTCACTTTTACACGATTCATCTGTATAATCGCCAGATTTTCCCCCAACACTAAGCAACTGTTAAAGTTTGGTCGAGCAATTAGCTTGTTCGCGCACAACCATTTACCAGAAGCATCCCACCGGGTCACGATTTTCACATCTACACGTTTGTCTACGTTCTCCATAGTCTTCCCGAACACCGCATTATTCATTAATTTATAAAAGTCTTTCTCAAATGCGTTTTTCGCCGACATCCTCAACCCGGTGTTAAGGTCGATATACGCCTTCAACCATGGAGACTGAGTAAACTCTAAAACCCGGTGGATTGCTTTTAGTTTTAGACCGTATCGCATACACTGCTGCAAATTCCGATAATGAATAATATAGTTTTTCTTTTCCGACAGAGTTGCTAACAATTTAGGTGTCTTTGATTTGGGTGATGGAGGTACCATGTTTTCAGGACAGAAGGGTAGATCGTTGTGGGAATGGTGTAGATGTTCGGGGTACTCAGATCAACTTCTAGAATATAACCTTTCTCGTTGGTTTCAGGTATATTCAAAATTAGTTCTTTTAGGAGAGCAATCTTTCTAGCATCCATCCATCTAAAATCACCAATGGGTAGGTGCTGTCTCATTGCCCACCCATAAAGATTATTAGCATCCAGATATGCTAGGTACTTGGATGGCTCGTCAGGGTTGTAATTCTCCATATACCTATTATTCGCTCTAGCATATCGTTGGCTGCATTGAGTCAAGCCTCCCTGATTCCGGCCTTAATAAAATTATGCATGCTAATATCCATCAACAGCTCCAGTTTTACACCAGTATGCTTAAGCATCGCATCCCAGCTCAAACTTGGAGCTGTCAGGTACTGGCATGGATCCAGATCATACGTCTGCTTGCATACAGAGCGGAAGTTTTCAAAAATATCTGCAAGTAGTAGCACATCGGTTTTCAGGTATAAATCGCTATACTCCCCAAGCGTGCAAATGCCAAACGTATTCCACACCTTCCGTGCGTGCTCGTAGTCCGCATCGCTGATATCCGTAGATGTTAAATTATTAAAAAAGGTTTCTTTCGGTGGTAATGATGTCTCGTTCAGTACTACAGCATCGGTGATATAGTTGTATGGAAAAACGCCTTTCCGCGTCAACAACCCAAACTCTTGCTCATCGGGGTAGTATTTGCGAGTTTCCACAAACTGAGTAGTATCAAGATTCTGACTCAACTTGTCCAACGATGAAGCCATGAATCTTAACGAGTCTATAAACCTGAGCTGTATCGCTGTATTGTCAGATCCTTCAGGCTCGCCATCACACTCCTCTGGTTGTTCACCATATAACCTCACATTTTTAGTGAACGATACGAAGCGCTCCTTATTATTAGGGATTACAGTGATCCTCTCTTTATCATACCCCAACTCCTTCACAATAAAATGGCTATCGTACCCGCCTAAATTGTGAAATACAACAGGGATGAAATGAGGTACCCTGTACTTTATATTGCATTGCGGGTGTGCAGCGGAGCGAAAGCGACCAGTCAAGTGGTCGTGATCCCTAACTCTTTCACTCCCAAGAGGCTTTTTACAAATTCCGCAATCCACTGTCATATGAAACAACAATTCATCTAGGGTTCCATTGGAAGCATGGGGTGTTTGTTTTAAAATTTCACCCAGTCGTCGAGCTTCTTCTTCCATCTTCTCCATAAACACTTTGGCAGCTTCAGGCCCCCTGTACAGCTCAAACTTGTTAAACGAGTCATCGTATGAACATTTTATGTAGTATGCGAAGCTGTACGGCTTGTGTTCCTGGATGCTATTCGTGAACGAAGAAGATGTATCTGGAGTAGCAGTACTAATAGGTTTTAGCACCGACTCGAAATCAGCGTATATCACAAACGGTACGGTCATTTGTTTGTGAATATTAACAAATTCCAGCACACATTTAGCTGCAGTCGGCATTGTAGTCACAATATGGTTGCATTCGTGCTCTGTATGTCGGTGTAACTCCTCCTCCGAATGAAAGTATATCAGGCATCCATCGCATAACAGTTTGAATCCTGTGCGGGCAGATAGCTGAGTTTTAACCAACCCGCTTAAATTGTTGATCAAACAAAAATGTTCCTTTCCGTCTTTCTGAACATATAACAAATTTACGTGCCGATCCCTCTTGCGTGCTGTAAAGTGAAGCGGTCCCACAATCGAGTTGCCTTCTATACCAAAAACATTAATGCTTATAGCATTCTGCTCCTCGAACCGGGGTATGTCTTTTATGAGTATCGGGAACTGCAGTCCTGTCAAATTGAGAATGGTGCTGTAATGGGGGTAGCTACCGACTCTTTGCGGATTGTGAGCACTGGGGTAGAGCGCAGCCACAACACACCAGGCAAAGCATGCGTTGTCCTCATTTTGTATATTTATAACTGCTCTGGTGTTTCGAACCCATTTGGGGAGCTCAATGTACGAAGACCCACGCAAAGGGTTGTACTTGTTTACATTTATCTCCAAGTACAACGCCTGTTTCAGACTCCATCCTAAAACTTACAAATTAGAACAAATCAATAATTGTAGTAACTAACCAGAATCACGCTCCTGGAACTCCTCAGACTTTGCCGACATTACCTCCACAAAGGAATTGCAGATCTCCCCTAGGTTACTGGAGGAGGTGACCACAACATTTCGAGTGTTGAAAGATTTAACATCTTCAACACTGTCCATCTTGGTGTAACCACCAAACACCTCCAAGTTAACCTTGAGGGATAAGTGATCTTTTAATTTCTCGCCAACTAATGCGGTGAACCTCTCTTTCTGCTGACGCAAAAATTCTGAGATGTCTAGAAATAATTAGGTTAAACACTCATTCAATGTGTTAAAAGTATACATACCACTAGTATTAGCATTTTTAATTCTGTATGTAGCTACTCTTGTTTTAAAAGCGGTAGCTACAACCTCTACGCCTCCATCCAAGACACGACTTGCATTAGTCTTGTGAGTGTTGGAGCGCTGGTGGGCTGCCATGTTAGCCACATCCACACCACACTCTTCGCATCTTCGCGACTTCTTGGGGGCAGGTCCCTCAACTGTTGGTGCAGCAGGTCGTTTGACCCCGGATGGGCCTGCAACTGGTACCACTGCACCATGCTTGGCATCCTTGTGACGTTTTAGGCTGTCCTTCCGCGAGAAGGATGCCGGGCACACATCGCAGGCAAAAAGACCGGCGGATTTCGATGCTACGTCATGCTGCTGGAGCAGATGTCTCTTCAAACTATCGCTTCTCGAGAAGGAAGCCCCGCAGACGTTGCAGACAAAGGAAGCCATTTTCTATAAAGAAATTAAAACTGGTCAAAGACTTTTAACAGTTGTAACTAGCCGAAGACTAAACAAAAACTGAATTTATATCGCCTCGTACCATGCTTTTATACCCGGTGAAAATCAATTAGGTAGTTTACTTTTAAATTAGAAAAAAACCCAGCGTCGTTTAACCTTGAGTAACATTTCATACCAGTCTATTCACGTCGGTGAAAATCAATTAACTTCTTGCTTACGCGCTACATCTATAATTATCGGATGTATCAAACGAGAACGAAACGTTCCAGTTAAAAATAATAATGGGTAATAGCTCGATAGTTATAAATGAATTGGAGTGCCGTAAACTATTCCATATGCGGGAGTTGTTTGAGTATCAACTTAAACAGTTGGAAAGTCGTGACTTCCCAGCATTATACAGCGAATTAGTAGGGTTTGTTGCTAATTCTAATTTAAATGATTGTGATCGGTTTAATACTCTGACTGAAGGGGAGAAACGAATTAAAATCTTGATTGAAGGCGAAGTTCGAATTGGCAATATTTTATTCTACAACGAATTGAATCAGAGCGCACTAAATGCATTGGAGCTGGTTATATGTTTTCCGGATATATTTGTGCAAGATGTGATGCGTACAAGAACATTAGTGGAAATGTTTAGACGTTTAAATTTGTCGGAATCTGAAGATTCTGGTTATAGTGATAACTAGAAAGAGTATTTTATAAAAGATAGCTCAAGAGACATGGATGTAAATGTATTGTTATTGTAAATATATTGTAAATTTTTTTGAACAAGTATAAATAGACTCGTTGTTGTTTATTTATTTAGTATAGTTTGAGATTTTTTTGAGTAAACACATGATTATCTGTTCTGGAGAGGGTTTAATCAACAGCGCTATAAACAGGTTACCGTTTGAGCTGCATATTCCAGGTTATCAGTACTGCGGTCCTGGTACAAAGTTGGATGAACGCTTAGCAAGAGGTGATCCTGGAATAAACGAATTAGATAAATTGTGTAAAGACCACGACATTGCATACTCCAAGTACCCCGACAATCTTCCAGCCAGACACCGAGCAGATAAAATTTTAGAAGAAGAAGCCTGGGGGAGAGTTAAGTCTAAAAACGCAAAGTTTGGGGAAAGAGCCGCAGCTTGGTTTGTGACAAACGCTATGAAAGCGAAGAGAAAAATGGGTATGGGTTTAAAGAAGAAAATAAGTTTTAAAGGTGGATTTTTGAAGAAAATACGATCCGCAATAGACCGAGTTGGTTCCGACAACTTGAAAAAGCTGTTAGATGTTGGTATTCTAATTGGTAAAAAAATCATAAAAGGAGCCGGTGGGAGAAACAAAATTAAAGTCCCACGTATTATACCCGTTCCACAGAAAGGAGGTTTTCTGCCATTGATTCCGATATTCGCGGGACTAAGTGCCCTAGGAGCACTAACAGGTGGTGCTGCGGGGATAGCTAAAGCAGTAAATGATGTCAAGACAGCCAACGAACAGCTTAAGGAGAGCGAACGACACAACAGATCTATGGAAGGCCATTACCGTTGGGAAAAAGGAAATGGAATGTTTCTAAAACCATACAAAAAAGGCACAGCATTATTCTTGAAACCGTACAAACAGGGGCGTGGCATTTGTAAAAAAGTATCAAAAAACTAAGCAAGTTACCTCGAAGAGCTCTTACCGATGTAGATATAAGGAAACACGCATCTAACATTCCTCATTTTCGTGGTGTCTTTTCTAGAGATCAGTTACAGAAGATTACACCGCGTGTCAACGAATCGGGAGTGATTAATTTGGATACCACCAAAGGTTCGGGTACACATTGGGTGGGGTACCGAAAACGCGGAAATAGTGTGTATTACTACGATTCGTTTGGAGACTTGAGACCACCGGAAGAAGTGAAGAGATATTTTCGAGGTTGTAAAATTTACTACAACAGTGTAACGGAGCAGACTTACAACACATACAATTGTGGACATTTAGTGTTAAAGTTTCTTAGTGACAATGGCTAAAACAGTGAGCGTGTTCGGGTATGGTAATGTCATATCGACAGGATCCATTTACCCACCAATTAAATTGAAACAAGACGGTGAATATGCTTTGGGTCTAGTGGGATTGTACACTTGTAACACTGTGCAAAACATACACCCGGGAAACAACATATTATACTTTAACGATCCAGAGCATCGCAGAATAACCATTGAACCCGGATCATACGAATTAGAAGAAATAAATGCATATATACAGGACGTCTTCAAAAAATGGTTCAGTCAGAAGCCGGACATCAACGAGAACATTGAAAAATATTTTAAACTGAGTGCCAACAATAATACATTAAAGTGTTCTATACGAAGCAGTATACCGATTGATTTTGGGGCAAACCGTAAAACAATATTGGAAGCATCTTGGGGTTTACCAACCGCAAATTGGCTGCAGATACCGTGCATATAGCTAATCAGCAAGTGAACATAATATCGGTCTCAAACATTTTTGTGAAACCAATATCACCAGCGGATCATTCAGAAACAATTTTCTTACGCACAGCATATTTGAATTCAGTCTATCTGTACCACCCGGGTATAATCTGGAAAGGAACCTAACCACGTCATATATTATCCGCTGAGCGTGACAGAAATTGATAATATTACAATCAGACTAGTCGATCATTTGGGTGAATTGGTAAACTTTTCCCCGGAAACATACACCTGTGTGAGACTGGAAATAAAAAGTAGCTGAAAATGCCTATCGATTTTGTATATAAAGCACGCTACAACACCCCAGACGATTAGAAGTGAATACGGCGTCAAAGCGTCAAGTTGTTGAGAGACTTACAGAGAAGAAATACGTTTCTTAAAATCTTTGGGATTAAAAGTTATAAATGATGGGAGGCAGAAGTAAACGCAGCTTAGATCTCCACGGTGATGAAAACGTTAAACTTGGAAGGCTTAAATATGAGGACGTGCCCAAATTGGATGTGTTTGGAGGTTATAAATTAGACGAGACCATAATAAAGGAAGATTATTATACATATCTTCCTTTACATTGAACAGAAAACAACGATAGAATTTCAATTGAAATCCAGAGCAGTGATAACATCACATACCCTCATGAAAGTTTTATATTTATAAAGGGTACCTATAAGCCTACGGAAAGCATTAAGGAAGCGTCAACAACTGGAGACCCGATTAGAGCAGCAGAACCAGACCCTAAAGCTTACGAATTTACTAGAAATGCACCATATTTTCTGTTTGAGGAAATTCAATACAAATTGGGTAATAATCAAATAATAGATGTCTGTCGAATCCCTGGAATTACAAGAACTATTAAAGGTTTAGTATCCATGGAAGAATCAGAAACAAAATCTATTACACATACCGGGTGGAAACCCGATACCATATTCCAAGATGGACGGTTTAGTTGTGCTATACCGCTAAAAACCATTTTTGGGTTTTTTGAAGATTACAAGAAAACTATCGTCAACATGCCTCAAGAGCTGATTTTAATCAGATCCAAGTCGGACGTAAATTGCTACAAGTCGGTTGGAAATACAGTAACATTCAAAATACAACGTATTTCATGGGAGGTTCCGCATATAACATTAAGCGACTTTGCCAAGGCATCGCTGCTTTCGGAAATGCAAAATCAATCATCTATAATGGTTGCATTCAGAAAATGGGAACTACACGAATTACCGTCTCTAACACAATCAAAGTCGCAAGTATGGAGAATTAAAGTATCGAACGAAACAGAGAAGGCTCGGTGGATATTACTAGCGCTGCAAAATGGAAAATATGATAAGAAAGATGAAAATGCTACAAGCTTTACGAATGCCAATATAACCAATGTCAAAGTGTTTTAAACTCTCAGATGTTCCTCAAGGTCGATTAAATTTGGACTTCGAGCAGAATGACTACTTGCCAGCGTACCTGTCTTATGCATCTTTATGGAAAAATACTACCCGAACAAATCGTCAAATAAATGTTTAATGGACTACAACAGGTTTAAGGAATCACCTGTCTTTGTAATCGACTGTCGTCATCAATTTGAAAGCATCAAGGATGCAACTGTTGATGTAAGAATGGAATTAGAAGCTTCAAGAAATTTTGAACCGTCGATGAAGGCTTATGCTTTAATTATACATGACTCTATGTTTGAATATAATCCGTTTACGGAAATTGTTAATAGATTTATTCACAATTAAATATTTTGTATATATTTTTAATAAAATTGTATAAAATCTATGTTGTTTTAATATTAATAAGATTTTTTGGTGATCCAAGACAGTTTCTCACGTACTCCGGTGTACACCTAAGCAGGCCTGTGCCCATGCGCACCCCTGCGCGTGCACACCCCTGCCCATGCGCACCCCTGCGCGCGCACCCCTGCCCATGCGCGCCCCTGCGCGTGCACACCCCTTACCCATGCTGGTATATAAGGAATATTATTTTCAATTTGAATCAGTTTAAACTTATATTTGAAAGATGTACACCAAGGAATCTTTAGAGACAGCAGTTAGTGAAATACAAAAGGGTATAAGTGTTAACTCTGCAAGTAGGTTATATGGTATACCCAGAAGAACGTTAAGCAGGCATTTGGATCTCCGTAAATCTCAAAAGAAGAATGGTGTTCCTAGGTCGGAAAATGTGAGAGACACGGGTGATGCTATACAAGAAGTTAAAATACCTATACAGAATTATGATAACTTTGCTATTGCTAGTGCAAGAGGATGGTAAACATGGTTCATTGTTCCCGTCTAACATACGAGCTATCTTCGCGGGACCATCGAGTTGTGGGAAGACTAACGCTTTAATATCTCTGATCCTGCACGAGAACGGTCTTAGATTCCAAAATGTGTATGTATTTTCGAAAAGTTTATATCAACCGAAATACGAATTGTTAAGAAACGTTTTACACCATTAAAAGAAGAAATTGGATACCATGAGTTTGAAAATTACGATGATTTGATCGAACCCGGAGATACCAAAGAAGATTCAATTATGGTTTTCGATGATATACCTGTAAACGAGCAAAGTAAAATCACTCAATTTTTTCTCGTTCGGCCGACATAAAGCAATAGATTCGTTCTATCTATGTCAAACTTACGCTAGTGCCTTAAAACATAGACTCAGAGATAACCAATGTAATCGCATTATGGAAACAGGATGACACAAACCTTCGCCATATCTTTTCGGATCATATAAGCGGTGACATGACATATCCGAAATTTAAAGAAATGTGTTTACAGTGTTGGGGTGACTCAAAACATAATTTTATAACTGTTGTGAAAGATTTTGATTTGGATAAGGGGCGGTATCGGAGGAATTTCGACGAGTATATAAATATTTGACATTATTCAAAACAGCTAGTTCTCATCCAAAGTTTCATGATGACGGACGTTAACAATTTTATTGCGAATAAACGCAGTCTTCATCTTATGCAGGATGCTGTACGAAAAAGTTTGTAGCGTACAAAAGGAGACGCTACATCTCAGCAAAAATTCAAAGAGATGCACAAACAATTGATTGATCCCTTGAAATAACCGCTTCCCAGTTGCAATCGATCACCGAAAAATTCACACCTACAACAAAGGTTAAAGTTGAAAACATGGACGTGCCTATAAAGAAAATTAAACAACTCGTTCCAGAAGAACCGTTCCATCTTTACTATGCGGATGTGTTAGCTAGAGACGAGGACGAAAATATTGACAAATCAATTTATGGAGTAAAGTATAATGCGGAAACCGATACATGGAGTTTGTGGAAAAGTGTATTGGTAATTAACCCGGAAACTAGCGATATAACATTAAATAATGTGATATATCCAGGTACGAAGGGTTTATACAACCTGCTGGTTTACAAAGACATCAGCCCCGAAGATGGCGATTTCAATTTGCATGAAGATTTGCAGAATTACTTGAAATGATCAAATCTGCCTCGATTTTGAGAAGAAAGTTTAACCCATTTGCGGTGCACGATTTAAGCGGATTCCCAACAAATAACAAAAGTTTAACAAATATGTGCAAAAATATCTCACCGAATTTCGGAGGAATCCTGAAAGAAAACAGCCAAAGAGAAGAAAACAGTCTAAGGGATCGGGTTTAGGCTTTTCTAATCGGTTTTACAAAAGTTTAAATTCAAAGCCGGTGCAATATGTCTACTGGAATAATGTACATGAACTTGTGGATCGACTGAGATTGTTGAACGCATCCAACCGAGCTGGAAATACAAGCGAGGAAAACATTAACGAGATGGTGTCCATAATAGAAGAGTTGAGAGAAGAAGGTATAATACAGTGAGCTCAGCAAATAATTACTGATTAATTGGGGATTAAGGAGGTTGATATAAATGTGTGTATAAATATAAATATGCAAATTACAATGAAGGACCAATTGCTTTTATAGCAATAACGATAATGGTGGAGCGGTTATGTAATAACAAAAAAAGACAACTACCAACTAATTAAGGAAGGGTATAAATACCTTAAGTCTTGCGCCGCTGGGGGCAATAGACACTTTCACGCACAAAGCTTTGTCCTGCGCCGCTGGGGGCAATAGACACTTTCACGCACAAAAGCTTTTACGGAGAACCAGTAACACGCTCGACCGGGTGTCGGTCTCGCTTTTAAAGCTCTAATACGACCGTCCCTTTCAAGGGTTCGAAGGCGACTTGCTTTCTAAAGGCTCGAGTACGACTGTCACTTTATGCACTGTTATTGCCGGTATATAAAATGTTTCACTCAAACTGTAGGATGCACGCACAAAGTATTTATTGTCACAAAATACCGAATTGTTCGATGACGACGTAACATACCGCCCACCAAATTCATAGAATTTTGAAAAGGAGGGAAGTAGGTTGGGTGAAGGAAATCACATGGGATTTGACCTCTAGGAAAGGAGGTAACGAAAGATAGGGTGGTGCACTACAGCGAGCGATATTACCAACTATGCAAAAATAAAATATATATGTAAATAAGCAAATATGTAAAACAATATACTACTATACATGTAAAAATGTGTATATACATCTAAACATAAAAATAAAATTAAAATACCGGTAGCGGCGCTAGTTTGACCAAAGGTCGTTTTAGTGTGCCATGTGCCGTTTTGACTTCAGCGACACGTATAATACCGTCCGCACCGGGAAAAGTATTAATAATACGACCAAACTTCCATTGAAGTGGAGAAAGCTGGTCGTCCTTGACGAGGACAATAGTGTCCTTTTCCACTTGTCGGACACCTACCTTAGAGTGCCATTTAACCTTCTGGTTCAGAGTATGGTACTCATGGCTCCAGCGAGCCCAAAAATCTTGGTGGAGTTTTGCAGGAGTTTCCACCTGCTTTTTAATGGTACAACGTTGGTTAAATGGGGGGCAGAAAGAGGCTCCATAGTTAGGAAATGACCTGGTGTTAGGCAACGCAAGTCATTTGGATCCGAACTCAAAGCGCAGAGTGGCCTTGAATTTAGCACAGATTCAATTTGTGTAAGAACTGTGTACAGTTCCTCAAAGGTAAGTTTTTGTTCGCCGATTACGCGAGATAGGTGTTCTTTACCGACTTAACACCGCTTTCCCACAAGCCACCGAAGTGAGGGGCGCTGTGGATTAAACGACCACTTTATCCTTTCTGAGGTTACTGCACTATGCAGATAACTCGTAAGCTGACGATAGGCACCTACAAAATTAGTACCGCAATCGCTAAATATTTGAGAACAGCGTCCTCGACGTGCTATAAATCGTCGCAAAGCGGCAAGAAACGCGTCTGCCGACAAATCCGAAACAAGTTCAATATGTGCTGCCTTAGTGGCAAAACAAACAAAAATACAAATATAGGCCTTAAGAGTTTTAGAGCCTCGCAGGCGGTTAGCCTTTATTAAAAGAGGGCCAGCAAAATCAACACCAACAATACTGAACGGTTTGATTTGGGTAATACGTGCTGCCGGTAGGTCTCCCATAGGAGGAGTTACCAGGACCGGTTTGGTACGAAAACATCTATGACAGGATGATAAATAATTTCTGATTGAATGTTTAATAGAAAGGATCCAGAAATTCTGTTGATAAGATACGCTGTGGTATTAACACCGGGATGGCAATACCTTTCATGAGTTGACAGAATGATAAGTTCGGTTAATCGGTGCCGCTGAGGCAATAACGCAGGAAACTTTTCGGAATAGGAAAGCGAAGAATTGTCAAGCGCCCACCTACTCTTAAGATGTTTTGTGGATCAACAAATGGCGAAAGTTTTCGCAAGCTTTTAGGTAATTTACGGTTTGCCTTAATCGAAGCTATTTCCTTTAAAATGTAACATTTTGTACATGCCGAACGATAATCATGAGAGCATTGTGTATTCAATGTCTGTTAAGGGACCCGTATGACGTTGAGCCATGGGTTTAGAAAATCTATAAATGTAAGCCACGATGCCTTGGATTTTATATAACGATGAAAAGCGACTTAGTAAAATGTCAATGACGTTTGGATCTGTTTGAGCGACAAATGTTAGGATCTTCTTTTCCGTAGTTACCTCAGCAATTGAGGTTGACAATGTTGGTTGAGGCGGCCACGAGTCACTAGGGTAGTGAAGCCATTCAGGCCCCGCCCACCATAGCGAACATGAAATAACCGCGCTTGGCATTAATCCCCGAGATGCAGGATCAGCCGGATTATGCGAAGATTTAATATAAAACCATCGGCTAGGTGCAATGATTTTTGAATGTGGCTAACACGGTTTGCCACAAAGTTTTCCAACGAAAAGGTGGAGAACGTATCCAAGTGAGAGCGACCGTAGAATCACTCCACGCTGAAACATCGGAGATGTCAATCAAGCCTTGATAAGACCGAATGGTAAAAGAAAGTAAATCGGTTAATAAAACGGCGGCACATAATTCCAAACGTGGAATTGAAATGCGCTTAATTGGAGCTACTTTGGTTTTAGCGGTTACAAATTGTACAGTTATTTCTCCAGTAGTTTGATTTATGAACTGAAATACACTACCGCTGCATACCCTACCTCGCTAGCATCGCAAAACCCATGCAAATGACAAGTAAAAGGATCCGAAGGGGTAAACAACGTGGTAACTTTAATGACGATAATAACGGCAACTCTTCTTGATACTGCTGCCATTGAGACGAAATGTCTGCTGGTGGATGTCATCCCAATTCAAACCTAACATCCACAGATGCTGGATTAGGCGTTTTGCAAAAGTGTTAGTGGGGCTAAAATCCTAATGGATCATATATTCTGGCAACTTGTGAAAGTATGTTGCGCTTTGTACATATTTGGTTTAATGGTTTAACCCGAAACGAGAAAATATCTTCTGTAGGTGACCATTGAAGACCTAATATTTTTATTGATTCGTCCGAATCGAAATCGAGAGAAGTATATTGGCAAAAATCTGACGGAATGCCTTCCAAAATAGAAACTGAATTAGAACTCCATTTTCGAAGTTCAAACCAGCCAAATGTAAAAGTCGAATAAGTTGATCTTTAATTTGCGGGCCGATTGTATAGAATCTCCACCGGCGACGAAATCATCAATATATAGATTTGACCGTATAGCGTCAGCGGCTAACGGAAACCTTTGCCTTCGTCAATGGCTAATTGCTGAAGAGTTTTTAATGCTAGATAAGGCGATGACTTAATACCGTAGGTCACTGTATTAAGCTGATATGTCTGATGGGTTCTTCTGCGGAGAACCGCCAAACAATTAATTGAAACTTTCGATGTTCTTCGGTAACCAAAATTTGTCGATACATTTGGCGAACATCACAAGTAAAAACGAAACGATGAGTACGAAATTTCAGTAAGATTGACGAAATGTCGTTTTGGAGACTAGGTCCAGCCAGTTGAGTGTCATTATGACACGTTGTTTTTAGCCTTTGCAGAGGCGTCAAAACCACACGAATTTTAGAAGTATGACCTTCCTCTTTAAACACAGGGTGATGGGGTAAAAATAATTATCGTTCCCAACGGGCGGAGAATCGAGTAATGCCATATGACCCGCATCAAGATAGTCCTGCATGAAATTGTTGTATTGGGCGCGTAGCTCCGGTTGAGCATGCAATTTGCGCTCCAACGAAAATAGTCTTTTTAGCCATCTCAAAGCAATTATCAAAAACGGGCAAAGTATCGTTGAACGGTAACGCAACAATAAAACGACCGCTAGGGTCACGAGAAAACGTGTTTTCAAAATCAAATCTGCCTTTTCTTCTTCTGGAGAAGTATAAGGCTTGGATGGCAACTCTTTATCTCCCAAAACCGCCTTAGGGTCTGGTCGATAGGATCTTCTACAGACGTAAAAATGCTTGGACAGTATCAGACTGCAAGCTTTTGTGGGACCAATAATAGTCCAACCAAAAATTGTATTTATGGCGGCAGGCTGAAGAAATTGCCATGTATAACACCGCCATTGATGATGAACGGATAAACATCTGCTCCTAGGAGCATGTCAATGGTTCCTGGAGAGTTCCAGGTCGGGTCTGCAAAGTGCAGGCCGCATAAGTGTTCCCAATTATTAGGAACTTCAACGCTAGGTAATTTGCCAGATATTGACGAAAGCACAAAAGTTGTGACTTCTAGAGATTTTCAGAGTCTAACATAGAGCGAATGGTGCAGCTGACGGCACCCTATTGACTGCTGAAGTTGTCTGCCCAAGTCCATAAATCGGAACTTGAGAACGTATGCGTGGAAGCCAAAGTTTGCTCACGCAATCGTCTCGAATAAAGCTAGCTTGGGAACCAGGATCTAAGAGTACCCTGATCGGTTTGTATCTACCAGAACGATCTTGAACTTCCACAACAGCAGTGGAGAGTAAGACAGTAACCCCAAGATTTGAATTCGTCTGTGAAGACAAAACATTTGCCGGAATAGGGAGGCTGACTGCGTCCTATTGGCATTTTTATGCATGTGTAGCGGTCGGTTCAGCTGAACGGCTAGAAGCAGGTTGCGATTCAAAATGTAGCAAGGTATGATGCGGCTTGGCGCAAGTTCGACAGGAATTATAAGATTTGCATTGCATGGACGCATGGTCTGTTCGTAAGCAATTTAAACAAAGGCGTAAGCGTTTGACAATGTCGAAACGTTCTGTCGGAGTTTTTTTAGAAACGATTGACATCTGTAAATTAAGTGATTGCCCTTGCAGGAAGGACAATGGTGCGAAAATGAATTATTTGAGTCACTGGAGCTACTTTGTGTCCAGTGAAACTACGTTAGAAGAAACCTTTGGTTTAAATTGAAACGCTGAGGATTTCTTAGGCACCGATGTGTGCGATGTATGGACAGTCGTCGAATAAGAAACAGGTGCGGTTGAAGAAAAGGTTTCCAACGCTGCACATTGTTGGGTTAAAAAATATCTCAAATCCTCGAAATTAGGTATTTGCTTCGGATCCGATTGGAGTTCGAAGCGTTTTCTAGTGAACGGATCAAGTTTTTCTAAAAGCAAATCGACCAGAATAAAGTTCCAATGTTCAGTGGGAAACTTTAAGTTAGTTAGAACAGCAAGGTTCTCCGAAAACAATCAATAAGTGCCCTAAGTTTCTTAGGGTCTTCTGATTTTAAAGGTAGAAAGTCTTTCATTGCTTTCCAATGCAAAGTTGCCAATAAACGCGGATTGCTAAATCTCTCACGCAAGGCGTTATAGGAAATAATAAAATTATCCCCCGAAATGGGTACAGATTTAACGATTCTTAAAGACTCCCCGGTACAACAACTGATAAGATAATTTAATTTTTCGATATTGGACAGCGACGCGTTATTATAGACCAGGCTGTCAAATAAATCGATGAAAGATGAAAATTCAGTTACCTCATTATTAAAATTTGGAGCTTTAACGGTAACAATTTTGATACCGTGCTGCTTGGAGCATTTTCGATGATTTGTGGTGCTTTCATTTCTTGCATCGTATCGAGATGCAGCAGTATGAAAAAATAAGCGGAATCTACTTCCTTCCGTACAGCGTTGTAAGTTAATGAGTCTACCTCGTCACATGAGGCCAAGACAGCGACTAAAATTGTATTGAAATTTGCATAAAGGTCATGTATTCCCTTGTTTGAATAAGGAACAATGCCTTTAAACTTGGGTCACTTTGTATAGAATTACAAAGCTCAAATATTTCTAAAATCCGTGTTTTCAGTAATTGGAGTTCTACCACATGTGCTTTCTTTGGAGCCATTCTCAAAGATTCTGAAAGGACTACAATAAACTGTTGTAAAACGGTAAAGCTAAATGTGCACTGAGAAATATTAAAATATTATGAGTTGTTCAAAGCACGAAAAATGTAAAATAGGGTATAACCAATAAATCACGTTTTATGACTAACGGTTCGTCAAACAAAAGCGTGAATATAAGATGTACCGCTTAACAACCCGAGCGGCTTACCATCAAAAGCTCACAGAAACGTTTAAAACATGTGGCTTAACATATTTGCCGAAAGATGCAACTTTACAACCTTATTCCTCTGCAGATATTTTCAATATTGTAATACAAAACGTGCAATAGCTTTTAAATACAAAGCAAACCTTTACCTTTCTTGTTTAAGAAGTATAAAGCGATTTATAGTTTTCAGGTTGCTTTCTGTTTTATGCCGCTAAAATGAATTTAAAACTGAAAACTGACAAATTTTATATTATGAATTTCTTTGTAATTAAAACGCTTGCTGGTTTCAATTACGGCGAAATCGCTTAATTTAATCTAAAGACAGTATAAATAATGTTTACACATTTTAACCCGCTAAATATGGGCTTTAAGCACAAATTTAAAACTGAAATATTAATTAATTAAAACTCGCTGAAATGCACAATAATATTTAATTTAGGACATGTGTAACCACAGGACTAATGAATCCGGATCGACTTATAGGGCCAATGATTAATTGGGGATTAAGGAGGTTGATATAAATGTGTGATAAAATAAATTGCAAATTACAATGAAGGACCAATTGCTTTTATAGCAATAACGATAATGGTGGAGCGGTTATGTAATAACAAAAAGACAACTACCAACTAATTAAGGAAGGGTATAAATACCTTAAGTCTTGCGCCGCTGGGGCAATAGACACTTTCACGCACAAAGCTTTGTCCTGCGCCGCTGGGGCAATAGACACTTTCACGCACAAAAGCTTTACGGAGAACCAGTAACACGCTCGACCGGGTGTCGGTCTCGCTTTTAAAGCTCTAATACGACCGTCCCTTTCAAGGGTTCGAAGGCGACTTGCTTCTCTAAAGGCTCGAGTACGACTGTCACTTTATGCACTGTTATTGCCGGTATATAAAATGTTTCACTCAAACTGTAGGATGCACGCACAAAGTATTTATTGTCACAAAATACCGAATTGTTCGATGACGACGTAACAATTACACAGTTTTAAAATGCCTATCGACCGCTTCGGACGTTCAGAGCGTAAAGATGCTGATATTCGGCGCGGTCCTCCAGGTCGAGGATTTGTGCTAACGTTGGATGGTGATGGGTACGATATGCAGCAAAGAAGGTTAGTGAATTCATCAGACCCGAAAGAAGATGGTGATTGTGTTAATCAGAGGAGTACTATAGTATTCAAGTCTGGAGAAGAAACAATTAGTTTTCGTAAACGAAGGCTAGTGGATGTAATGGACCCTAAAGAAGATAGTGATTGTGTTAATAAGAAATCTGTAATCAAGCTCGTGAATCAAGCCTTTTCATACTGTCTAAAAAGTTCTGATGATATACAACGTAAAGATAAAGCCTTCAATGCAAGAAACCAGCGTATCGCAATGCTTGCTCAACCAGTTGAGCCATCTGATGCAGTTAATAAACAATATGTAAATGAAAAATTGGATAAGCTTGTATCTGACTTTAAAACGTTTATACAGTTTTTTATTAATTTGACTGCAACTTCTGAGACAAATGAAAAGGAGCTCAGTCTTGCAATAGCATCGATTTACGAGGCGTCACCAGAAGCTATAAAAAACAAATACTACAAACCAAAGCTTCAGTTTATGTCAAAGGTGCAATTGGATAAAGATAACCCTATTAGTTTAGCAACAGTGTTAAGCAAAATGAGTAAAGAAATCATCGTTAAGGAATTATTTAAACCTGCAAGAAAAAATTTTCAGCGTCGTCATACAAATCTGAAACATGTGAAACGTGATCTTATCCAATCGGACTTGTGCGAAATGCAGCCTTACTCGCGTGTGAACAATGGGTACAGATATATTATAATAGCAGTGGACTGTTTCACAAAATATGCTTTAGCTGAACCTTTAAAAATAAAACTGGATCAGAAGTCACAAATGCTATGAAAAAATATTGGACAAAATGCTGCAAGGAGAAAATAACGTAAAAATCAATCTACAAACGGATTTTGGGAAAGAGTACTACAACCGCTGGTTTAAAATCTTATGCAAAATGTAAGATAAACCATTACTCCACGTATTCCGCAATCAAAGCTAGCATGGTCGAGCGGTTGATTAGAACAATCAAAAACAAATTGTACAGAAGATTTTACTTGCAAGGCAGTCATAAATGGGTTAATATTTTGCCTAAGGTTATGGAAGAATACAATAATACACCGCATCGGGCTATTAACATGACACCTATGGAAGCAGAAGAACATCCGGAAAGAATAAAACCTTACACCGCTAACAGCGTTTCTAAAAGTCACAAGAAGTTGTATAAGGTTGGAGACATTGTGCGTATATCAAAATATAAAGCAGTATTCGATCGAGGATTTCACCCAAACTGGAGTACAGAACTATTCAAAATTGTTAAAGCACAACAAACGAGACCGGCAACCTATCTGCTACAAGATTTGGAAGGTCGACCAATTCTAGGTGCTTTTTACGAAGATGAAATTCAGCTCACAGCAGCACCCGACACGTACTTAGTGGAAAAAGTTTTACGGAAACGGAAGCACGGGCGCGAATTATTAGTGTCGTGGTTGGGGGATGGTAAAAGTTGGATTAAGAAAACAGACTTGCTTTAGTATCATCCAGATAATTACCTGGATGAAAAATCATAAAAGGAGGGAGTAAAGTACCTTAACTGGATATATAGGAGAGATTTGCTTAGAACCCCATTCCCATCTGTGATTTGAAGCAGGAAGCATGTGTTTCATAATCGATTTACAAGGATATCAATACAAAACTAGTGATTTCTATTGCAAGGAGATTGCCATTTTGGATGTAGCGAATAATGTAATATGGCATGAGATACTGGACATGGCTGTGGAGTACAACACCCTAAGTGATGATTTCAAAAAGCAAGTTCAGTGGTTAAAGCAAAGAATCCATGGGCTTAGCTGGGATGGACAGTCCACAAGTGGATATACAAATGTAGGCGATTTGCTGAAAGAAGTCATACCCCCGATGCTACTATCTATGTTAAAGGAGAACAGAAAAGACAGTTACTGTCAAAATATTTATCAAACAACATTTTAAACATGGAGAGTGTTTTCTTACTTCCAAGGCTCAAAGAATTAAGAAGATTCGGTAATAGGTACAATCACTGTTTAAACCATTGTTTGAATAATTTAAGCTGTTCTAAAGAAAACGTATTGGTATTGAAGCATTTTTGTTAATGTATTAAAATTTTAATAAAATATTTTGTGAGAATTGTTTTTATTCTAGCAAAAGCATACCTTTAAAATTTGGAAAAATATATCTGTAATACAGCGCATTACTTTGGAAAAATTAATGTTTTAAAATACAAAGAACCAATAACCGAATACATAATAATTGGTGTTTGCAAATAAATTCAGTTCTACTTTAATAAAAAAATGTAAACTTACCTTAAATCTTCCTTCAAAACTTTCCACAAAATAACTACGCGAAACAACGGTTTAAAATTTCGACGGGCTTTACACAAAAGCGTGCGAAACTAATAGAATTCTACTAACCAGGCTGCGTTATATACGTTTTGAATCCGTTAATTATACTACTAAATGAGGTTTGTATTTCCGTAAATACGCACTTTTCAGCGCCTCGTGTTATTGGTAATCTACAAACAATAATATCTCGATTTGAAATGCGCGTCATTGAAACATATTCTCAACATAATTAATAGAAAGTCCAAGAAAAGAAATTATAAAACAGCATTCAAATGTTCGTTAAGAAATCTAGAATATTTGTTGGATTACGAGTTACAATTTTATTAATACTACATTGAAGTTTCCGGAATTTGCGTTATAATGCTTCTACCGCCTCACGTAAGGTAATTTAGGTAATAAGACCCATTTACTTTCACTCTGATTATTATTGAACAGTACTTAATCTGGTTTATTACATTTTGTTAATTCTGGAATTTAGGTAGTTAATGATGTCATACACAAAATTTCTAATTAACATACATGGCTGGTATCTAGCGAAAGTTGTAGCACGCATTTTCAATTACGAATGCATTCTTCTTTCATTACAGGAGAAATTCCATAGATTTCATACCAGCAAAATGCGCTTTCTTTTAGATATTTAAAACACATTACATTGGACATCAAAAGTCGACCTTGCCATTTCTACATTATTGTTAAGCATGCATTGGAATTTTGGATGCGGTAATTTCTTGTTTAAAGTAACTTAGTTAAATAAAGTGTAATTTAAATTGTGATTGTATAGTCAGTTATTGCAATTGAAAACACATTCAGGGAATAATTTATTTGCTCTATATATTTTACAGTAGCGTTTCCGGACAAAACTTTCTGCTTTTAATTAATTAAAAGCATACAAGTTTCTGGTGTATATTCTAAATAGAAAATAAGTAGTTGATGTACCGTTGAATGGAGTTCATCCTTGTTTACACAAATATCAGATCCTGCGAACTAGCGTCTTTGTTAATATTATTTAAAAAAATCAATACGTTAGATGGATAAGGTGTTCAGTAGCGGCTATTTTATCAATAAATTTTATTTAATATGTTTAGTTTTTTATTTTCAACACCAAAATTCTAAGGCTCACAAAACAATTTCTACAACCGGTTTTAAGACGTTGAAAAAGAGCTAGCCGCGGAGATCTGAAAATTAGAAATAAAAAGATTCGGGTAGCTGAGAAAAATCTAATATTAACTGATACCAAACAAGATAGGTTTATCTCGAAAGATGCATTGGCTAGACGAGGAAAACTATTTGTTAGTTTTGCTTATAAAGCAAAGGCGAAATTTAGAGGTTTGAGAGCTTAAAGTGTAACTTTGTAAGGAGTAGTCCGATTTTAAATCTGTTTGCAGATTCTGCAATAAAATTTTAGACTAACAAGATGTATTGCATGACTAAGAAAATTTATAAGAACGCTCAAAAGTCGCTATAGGTAAAAAATCTTAAAATGGGGGTAGCTCCCTGGGGGATGGTGCAATCTAAAAAATTCTTAAAGATTCGGGTAGCTGAGAAAATTCTAATATTAATTGATACCAAACAAGGTAGGTTTATCTCGAAAGATGCAATGGCTAGACAAACTATTTGGTTCAGATGAAAGATAAAAAATGGCTAGTCGAAGAAAACTTTTTGGTCCAGAATGTTAGCGGTAAAAAATCTTAAAAATAGGTTTATCTCGTATGTGGAAATGTGGATGCTTGTGGAAATGTGGAGATGAATCTCCTCATTTCCTCCTTATGGGAATTTACATGTAAATTTGGTCCAGATGTGTGTGGAAATGTGGATGCTGGTGGAAATGTGGTGCTGATTACGCCATAAATACACTACTTATAAGCTATTTTTAATTAAACACATCACAAAATATCAAAACAATGATATCACAAATTTATATTTAATCTACGTCCATATCATGCCCAGAGGTATCTTCGTCGTCTGTTGTACTTTCATATCCAACATTTATTACAATTTGTTCGACAAGTCCTTCGACAATGCCATCCAATTTCCACATTTTTTCTTCTTCTTTAATTGTATGGCTAATACAATTAACCCAATGTCCTTTATCTATGGCTGCAATTCCTTCATCCAGAAGCACCTTCACGTCGTTAATTTTAAAAGTAGAATTGTTGGTAGCTACATGCTGCTTTACTCGAGCCCAAATCAGCTCAATTGGATTTAGATTGCAGTGGTATGGGGGTAACCTTAATACAGTTCTGCCAGAGCGTTTTACAATTTCGTCAACAACATAAGGTGTCGGGTAAGCTAGAGAGTGCTGCTTTACTAAGGCTAATAATTTAACTTTTAATAGCTCTTTGGTAACTTCAATGTGTTTTGCGTTTAACCAATTATAAATTTGTTCTTTCCGCCAACTTTGATTTGGAACCTTATCGGCTTTGACGCTGTGATAAGGAGCATTATCAAGCACGATTACACTATCATTATCAAGAAGAGGTAATACACCTTTCAACCAAGTTGTAAACGCTTTACCGTTCATGTCTTCGTGATAATCTCCTAAAACGATAATTATGAACTCAGGGTCCTAAGTTGTTTATACTGTTAATACGCTACCTGTTTTTTTAGATTGAAAGTTTAAATATGCACCATTGACAAATCTCATATCACCACCCATGTGCGCAACAATTAATCTCTTGCCCTTGCCAGAGGGATCTCGTATACCAGTCGATAAACCTTCGATTAATGCCTGCCTTGCTGTTTTTACAGTGGTGTCTTGCCATACGTTGTTCTTTAGATGTCCAGCATTCACCCACGTTTCATCAGTATAATAAATTCTTTTGCCTTCAGCTCTATACTTTTTAATTGCAGTTAAATATTTTCTTCGCCACAACACAATTTCAGGTTTTTCAATTAAAATTGTTTTCGGCTACGCTTTCCATATTTAAAACCCAATTTCATCATTACCCGATAAAGTGATGTGCGACTGAAGTTTGGTAAAGAGTCATCATTGTTTATTGCATGTAATACTTTCTCTAAATTTGGTAATTAATTTCTAAAGTAAAATGCATGAACATGCCGTCGAATCGCACTTCTTTCAAATTCTTCAAGTTCGTCGTAGATTGTTGTACGCACTCTTGTAGTCTTTGGCGAGGAAAGCAGTACCAGTAGTTTCCATTTCTTTTACAATATTCCACATTGATCGAACACCTAAACCCACTTCTAACGCAGTTTGCTTCACAGATTGCGTTTTGGATGCATTTGTGGAATTTTTCAAATATATATTATAGGCAATAAGCTTTTGCCCGCTCATAACATGTTTGCCCTTCGAATTTTTAATAGGTTGGTGATCCATAATTAAATAAAAGTCTGAAAAGAATTCATTGTTAGTATTATATGCTTATCTTTAATGAGACATGCTTACCTTATTATGAAGACACTGGTGTTTTATAGCTCTGACAAGAAGATACTAAATATAAAATTAACACAAATTAATACGGCCGAGCAAAATTTCAAAGCCAAACTAATAACAAAATACAATAAATAACAAAAACGAAAATATGAAAGGGCAATAGCAAATGTCAAAATGCCAATTGACAATCTGTCTTATAATAAAAATGTTCAAACAACTAACACAAACATACGGGATATTTATACTTGTGTACACTTGGCTCATCCATTCACCAATGAGAATCGCTAAAATTCAGTCCTATCTTTTTCTTCAGTACCTTCTTAACTGGAATGGAGTAAAGAATTCAATCAAATAACAACCTACTAGTAGCAAAATCGGTAGAAATTAACAAACGTCTAAACGTAGGATTAGCTAGAAGTTAAATCTCTTCGTGAAATCACATCTAATGCTTTGTTGACGATGTAAAACAACGTTGGAAGATAAGCAGCACATTTAAAAAGCAAAAGGCGAAAGTGCATAATAATTGTAATAAATTATTGATTGAGCCATTGTCGTTCCTTGTAATACTTTAATTCTTCGGGTAATTCAAACTATCTTTTAGTTTGTTCTGATTTCTTCTGACCAGGACCTGAATATTTAAAAAAAAAACCCATACACAAGAATCTACCTCGGGGAAGCACAAGTGGGTTCTTTGTTTGTGGCTGCAATTGACACAATTGTTATAAGTTCCAAACTGTACTTTTGCTGAATAAAGGATATATAAATATATAAATAAAACAGCAGACAATTTTTTTAAATTAAGTAAATTTAGCGTCTTCGCAATTTCTTTAACCACTTTTCTGCGCTCAAAGCAATTCACATAGAAAAGAAATTAAATTAACACAATTAACGCATTTATCAATATTTTGTTTCAAACAGTAAAGAAATTAATTCCATTTGAGTAACCAATACATTTAAGACTATAATAACGAATTGATTTTTTTAGATTATCTTTATCAGTTATATTTGAGAATATTTATAAGAATTACCTGAATTACCATCGTGAATATAAACCAATGTCTTTTATCATAAGGTGTTGACCTCGGCCGTTGCAGACATCAAGTAACCTTCACTGATGATAAAACAACGAAAAACAATTTATAATGGGCTTTTCAGCATGTAATGAAATGGAGAACCTCTTTTAAGGTTTTAATAAACAGTTAATTAGAGTAACATTAAACACATTAAAACTAATGACAGATAGGAAAGTGAATGTATATAAACAACATCAGGCAACTAGATCCTAATTATATCACATTCGCCCCTGCCTATAAATTATAACACGTATTCTTCGAGGTGAGAAGGTAGTCTTCTTGTTCTACAACTTCTACGTACACTAGGTTGAACGTTTCGAGAATTATTTAATTCGACTTGTGATTCAGGAGTGTCTGATTGCATTTCGTTAGTTTTGGGAGTTAAAACTTTTTTTTCGGAGTCTCTAATATGAACATTAGGAACTGGAGCTAGATCTCGTGCAGATACAGAGTTCATTCTTCCTTCAGAATCTCCAATCTGAGTATATTCAGCATTACCAACTGGAGCCAAATCCGTGTAGATACAGAGGTAATTCTTCCTTCAGAATCTCTAATATGAGCATATTCGGCATTACTTTCGAGTAGTGTAACTTCTTTGACTATGGGATCACATTAGGAAATACGAACAAATTGTCGTAGATAAACAGAACCTGAACTTAAAAGCCACGTTGGAATCGTTTCTCCATTACCACTTCGCCTTTGATGCCTGAACAATCGTTCATGCGAAGTTTCATTTGTAAAGGTACAGAGTAAGCTTCTTATTGAATGTAGTACTTCTGAAAGTACACTTTCCCATTGACTTATATTTTTATTTTTGGATTTTAGAGCTAATTGAATTGTACGCCAGATGATACCATTGTACTTTTCTACTTGGTCATTACCGCGAGGGTTATAAGGTGTAGTTCTGCTAGAAGCGATTCCATTAAAGTTTTCAAAAACATTTTTGATTCATTAGACATAAATGAGCTCCCTCTGTCAGAGTGAATATAAGAGGGAGTTCCAAAGAGATAAAAGATATTTTTGAGAGCAGCAACGATAGTTGAAGAAGTCATATCTGGACAGGCGATGGCAAAAGAATATCGTGAGTATTCGTCAATGATTGTGAGAATATAACGATTATTAGTACAGGATGGAAGAGGGCCTTTAAAATCTACATTTAAACGTTCGAAGGCGGAAGTAGCTTTTATGAGCCTTCCCTTAAACATATAAAATCTAGGTTTAATTTCACAACATACTGGACAAGAAGAAGTCATTTTCTTTACATCTTCCATAGAATAAGGTAAATTTTTATTCGAATCCAATGATACATTCGAGTAATTCCAGGGTGACATAAAGTATTATGTAAATTCATAAGTCGAGCTTGGTTAGCAGTTGTTGCAGAACAAATACAAGAAAGTGCATCTGCAGCAGTATTCAGAAGTCCAGGTCTATAAATAATATCGTAACTAAAACACGATAATTCTAATCTCCACCGTAGAATTTTTTCGTTCTTTATTTTGCTTTTGGATTTTAGATCAAACATAAATGTAACAGCATTGATCGGTGATTAGCTTGAAATATCTTCCCATTAGGAAATGCCGCCACTTCCTAGTTACTTCAACGATCGCATATGCTTCTTTTTCTACAGACGAGTGTCTACATTCTGATTGAGAAAGAGTCCTTGGAAAGAAGGCAACAGGTCGCCCAGATTGTGAAGGAGTTGCTCCTATTGCTTCATTTGAAGCATCAGTTTCTACTATGTATAGGTGCAAACGAGGCATTTTCTATCTTTTTTTTACACTATAGAAGACTTTTAGAGCTTCAAGAGATAGTGGGAATTTGCTGTGAGAAAGGATACTTATTTTGTGTGAAAAACGAGGAATATAATTTGAAAAATGTACAAACATCCCAACGACTCTTTTTAGTGAAGTTGTGTTATTTGAGGTGGAATTTCATGCAACGCTCTGAGTCTATCAGGATCAGGCCTAATAGAATCGTAGAATATCAAATATCCTAAGAGGTGAATCGAACGAAGAGAGAATTCGCTTTTCTCATTTATGGTTAGGTTGAATTTCTGAATAGCTTCTATAAAACGTCGAAGGTTCTCATCATGTTCCTTCTAATCTCTACCACAAACAGTGATATCATTCAGGTAAGTATATGTATCTGATAATTTTTCATTGCGAATAATGTAGTATATGCCTCTTTGAAACGCAGCTACTCCATTCGTTACCCCAAAGGGGATTCGCTTAAACTGTAAAAGTATACCACAAGCTTCGAATGCAGTATATGGGCGGTCTTCCTTTTTGATGGGAAATTGGTGATACGCACTTCTCATGTCAATTTTGCTGAAGACTTGATATTTAGACACACTATTTACAATACCGTCAATACGCGGAAGAGGATATGCGTCTAACTGAGTGAATCTATTGATTGTCTGAGAATAATCGATTACCATACGTTTGCGGTGATTTTCTGAACATGTAGCTAGCACTTGCGCTCGCCACAGTGATTTACTTTCTTCAATTACATCCTCAGAGAGTAAGCGTTTAATTTCAGCTTCTATGAATTTGGAATCACTTTCAGTTTGTCTGCGAGATTTTATAGCAATTGGTCTACATTCAGGTGTTAAATTTTTAAAGAGAGTTACATGTTCAGTACTAGCTGTAGCTAAAGCACAAACTTTCAACGAAGGTTTTAAGCCGCCAAATTCAACTTCCACTTTAGAGTGTTGTTTCATAAGATCGTGGCCAATTATTATATCTGAGCAAAGATTAGGGAGAATATACAGACGAACATTAGGATAGAAGTTATCTTTGGTACGAAGATTAATAATACACTGTCCAGACGTTCTAGAGTTGAAGAATGTAGATGTCATTGTAACAGACTCTTGTGAAGGCATTACAGGTAATTTAAGTTTCTTTACAGCTTGGTCACTAATAAAACTACAGGAACTACCAGTATCTATTAGTGCATAGAGAGAGGAATTATTAACTTCTACACGAATCACAAGTTTTGCCAAACATTCAAGTATGGGTTTGGTATTGATAGAGCTAATCATAGAAGCAGAGTGATTTGAGTTGGACCCATTCTTTTCTGATTTGCATACCTTAGAGTAGTGACCTTTTATTTGGCATATATTACAAAGACAATTTCGAGCTGGACATTTGGATCGAATATGCCATTTAAATCCACAGTAGAAACACTTTCTATAAGTAGCCGCTGATGTTTTTTTAGATTCACTATATGGAACGTTTCATTTTGAACTTCTTGCTTCAAAGGGACCGCATGATTGATCAGATTGTAGGTTTGTATAGAGTTTACATTCAGAGATTGATTGTAAAGCATCGATTGTTGTAGATCTATTTCTAATGATTGAGCTTTTTCATATACCTCGCTTAGGGTCAATAGAGGACTTTCCAAAAGTCTCTGCCTAATACTGGTATCAGATAAACCACGAATAAAGGCATCCCGAGTGAAATCTTTTCGATGCTTTTCAGCGGTAACCGCTTTAAATTTACAATCATTAGCTAGAAGATTTAAAGCTTGTAAAAATTGGTCAACATTTTCTTCAGATAGTTGACTTCGAGTGGCTAACTTATGCCGATTATAGACTTCATTAACTGGCTTCACATATATATCATTGAGGATTGAAATAGCATCTTTATATGCCCCAGCAGCACTAATATACTGATAGACTTTGGCAGAGATGTAATTATAAAGGATTTTCAATTTATCAGGGTCTTCTTTTCCGGATGAGAAATTAAGAAATTTTGTATACCAGTGTTCCCACTCCAGAGTGGCATTTATAGAGTTTGTATCGATGTCGAATCGTTTCGGAGCCAGAAAACGATCCATTTATATTGATTAACTGTTTATTAAATTGTAATGAAATGGAGAACCTCTTTTAAGGTTTTAATAAACAGTTAACTAGAGTAACATTAAACACATTAAAACTAATAACAGACAGGAAAGTGAATATCTATAAACAACATCAGGCAACTAGATCCTAATTATATCACACAGCATAAACTAACAAGTTGAAAATGCAAGGCATTGTCGCAACGAACTTCCAAATGTAGACTTACTTTAAAACAATTTAAAGAAATTAAAATTATTATGTTGTAATAATTATAAGTATTCAGATAAAATAAAAATTAATTCCCTGGGGGGGTCGGGTATCCGTGGTCAGATTTTGTGGGGGTACCATATTTCGACTCAGCTATGTTAGAGGAGTCCAAATATGTATCGCACATTAATTTTGGACCTATTTGAAATTTTAATTTTCCGACGGAATATCGCGGGGGCACGGCGTCCCGTGGCCCATTTCAACTGACATCAAAACTTAAGCTCAGGACACCGAGCTGAATCGATTGATGTATCACATTGATGTCCGACCATTAGAAAGGCCTCGGACGGACAGACGGACAGACAGACGGACGACAAATCGATTTCATAAACGAACGAAGTTCGTTGAAAATAAAGGCAAATGCTTAAAAAATGGGTTAAATCAGAAAAGCGGCATCTTCTACAAAAGCAGCTTCTGGTATAAAAGGTGTCCATTAAAAGTCACTAACCATTTAATACGACCTCCTACAGCATCCAACCATACGGAAAATGTATGCTCAAAGACCTCTGGGTAAATTATAATTTTTAAGATGATTTCGCCATATTGGAAAATCAAATAACAGACTAGGTGCTAAAAAATGCATACACGACAATGATTGTATTAATGGAAATTATAATATGGATCTTACCTGTAACAGGCGTTGCAAAAAGTATTCGACGGGAGTCAAAAAGTATTCTTGACCCGGTCGTGATTATAATTAAATCTAAATTCAGGACGAGCATCGCCATTACGGTCCATTGTCCCACCCGACATCGACCAAATGTTCAGTATCACGTAGAGATGAACGCGCGCACACAATATCAAACAATCTTATCTCCTCTGGTTCCTACTTCACTACGTGACAAAGATACTAATTGCATTCCGAACTACATGTATTATAGTGTACATAGAGTTGCCTAAAACTCTCCTATCGTAACAAGAAATGATACTGCTACACTGCTCTCTCCCCACATGAGAAACTCATAAAACACAATAGACTACACAACATATACCTAAGACTATCTCAAATTAGACATGGGGTTGCATTAAGGCAACTTGGTATCATAGCAACTCTACTAAAGGCAAAACTAGGAATCCGACTTCAAATCCTCCACGTGCCATATCCCAATATCGTTTTCTTTACTATTTTTTAAACGATAAGTGACCCGTCCTGTTTTCTCTATGATTTGACAACAGATATATTTGGGTGCTAATTTCTGTAAAAGAGATTCTGACGCTTTTTACTGTACTGTTTCTCTTCCATACTACTTGAGCGAATTTCATCTAGCAGAGCTTTATCATAATATAATGGTAGAAAATGCAGTCTTAATTTTTGTTTTAATTCTTCCCAAGAATATACAGTATTGCCCGAAATAAACAGTACTGAAATTGTAATTGTTTTGTATATTTAAAAAATACATATTATTGACACTTTATTATATGTTCTAAATGTGCACCTCCTCGTTCGAGACAGACTTCATAACGATGTTCTAAGTTTCTGGTCATGCTATTGAATAAGGGTTGTCTCAGGGCTGCGAAGAAGACTCTAACGGCATCCTTTAATTCATCGATGGTTTGTGGTGCCCGTTTGAAAACGGCATTTTTAGCCATGCCCCAAATGTATGCGTCTGGAGGTGTGAGGTCTGGAGAATGTGAAGGATAAGGGAAGTCAGTAAATCATGATATGAATTTGCTTGGAAAATGTTCTTGAAGAAATTGACGAATTGCGGCAGCAGTATGGCAAGTTGCCCCGTCCTGCTAAAAAAATTGGTTTCGAAATGCCAAGTTACGTGCACGACAGAATTGACGTAGATCATTGATAAATCGTGTTAAAATTTGTCTGTACCTATGTTGATTAAGTGTGACTTGCCTACCATTCTCTTCGATAAAGTACGGACCAATGATTCCGTGTCCGGAAACAGCACACCAGACACTCACTTTTTCACTATGTAAAGGAACCTCTTGAACCTCATCGGGCCTGGCAAAGCCCAGAAATCGATTTGTGCGACGATTCACATAGCCTGACAAGTGAAAATGTGCTTCGTCTGAAAACCAAACATTTTTCAAAAATTCAGGATTTTCATACTGTAACGCGAGAATTCTGGCGCAATATTCCACTCTACTGCGATAATCCCGAGGATGTAGTTGTTGATGTACCTGAATCACATACGAAAATGTACCCAGCTCCTTCAGGATTCTTTGAAAGGAAGTTCTTTTTAAATCAAGTTGTAACGCTGTCCTTGCCTGGCTGACTTTCGGATTTTCTAAGATTTGCTCAAAAACACGTTCATGGTTATTGTTGTTGTTAACTGTCCTGGGACGCCCCGAGTTTCCTTTTCGTTGGCACAATGCACTACCTGTATTTCTAAACTTTTCAGCATTACTTGGAGAACGTTTATTAAACCTTTGTGTGAATTGATCAGACACGTATAGCAAACTTGCACCATTATGTCGGCCGATTCCGTATGAACGAAAATAATGCTCTACCAGAAACACTTTCTCCTCTGTACTTAACACCATTTTTAACAATTAGGCCCTACTAATTACTTGTTTGAGGTTTACTTGACAGGTCTATACTAGCTAACTTGAGTGTGACAGCGCACGCATAAAAACACCACCAACTTAGTTTCAGTACTGTTTATTTCGAGCAATACTGTATTTTACCTCTCATTGACCTATACCAGATCAATGCTTAACCCTCAGAAAGGTCGGCTGCATTCCGAAATAACTGCCTACGAGTCAGTCCCCTAGCTGTCCCTAATACCTCAATTCTTTCTAAAAATGCATTGACTCCTAGTTTTTGTGTATCTCCTTTGAAGCTAATATTCTATTTAAATATTGTTTTACCGGCTCTTGCTGATAGTGTTCCCTAGCGATATCAAATGTTTGATTTGGTTGTGCCAAAAAATTTTTTGTATGAGAAACGATCATATCCAGCTGCAAGATTTTATTGGATTCCGGTTCTACGTTTTGTATTGCCGAAATTTTAGGATCCACTACTTTTGAACATGTAGCTAACGGACTCGATTGGCATTTTACTGACAAATTGTCATCTTGTCCTGTAATTTTAATTCAAGACGAGAATTTGTATATTCCTCAAAATCATTTTGAAACATGACTTCTGAGTCAACGTATCCCACTATGTCTAGGAATTCGAGACATTTACTATTTAGTACATTGTATTTTTCTTTAAATTCCACTGATACCTTTAGATATTCTAATCTACGACCAATATGTAACAATTTGGCTTTTAATCTTTTGCTCTTCAGCTTGGATGGCTTGTCCGAAAAGTCAATGACTGGTTGCTGCAAGTTTTCCAAAGTTTTTCACAAAATTCCAACTGTTCGTTGATACCAAATTGTACGATCGGATATTTGTAGACTTTTTGGGTCAATTTTTTCTTTAGAGATTAGCGTACGTAATAATTTACGCTTCGTTTCCACTGGAAACTCATCTACCTGCTTACCTCTAATTGCTAACTCCCATGATAACTCCTGTGTGGACAAACAATTAATCCACGCCATAATTTTTTAATCAAAATTCAATAGAGTTGTAATATCAATAGGACGCAGTTTGAATACTGCCTGTAACTTGACTTATGCAAGTTTTGTAAATTACTTAATTCCAAATTAAGAAATTTTTCAAATATTTTTTAAAATGCAAGTTTTAATTGCAGTAATTGCAAAGTTTTCTTCTTATTTAAAAATTCAACTCAAAAATGCAACAAAAAATTCAAATAACAAGCCTGTATGTTTAAATTTCTCATATCAAGATGTTGGTTGGTACCTGTTGGATATTGCTTTAATAATTTTACTACTTTAAATTATGTATGTTTTCATACTGGCCTCGCCATCTAGCGTAAGTTTCTGGTTACCAACCACCCTCTTTAATTTTATGATGCGCTCTCAGCAGTTTAGACCCAGACGCTTTACTGTAAGCAGCAAAATGTAGCGCTGTTCAATTTCTTTAAAATTATTAAAATGTACAACCTTTGTAAATAGTTTCAAGTTTTTAATTATTAATATACCCTCAAAGTGCCGCGTGTTTAATTATATTTCAGAAACCAGCTACAAATATTATTTGGTACAGTCCCCAAATAATTACCAGGAAGGAGGAATAATCAATCAAGAATTCGTTTTAAAATAGGCCTTATTCACCTTCCTAACATGGTCCATTCGTGCGCGGATAATAATGATTAATCTTGTGGCCTTCGACCACTGGTACAATTAACCTCATCGCTTCTAACAAGGACATAATCAACCAAATGGCGCGGATATTATAATTAAATGGTTTAAGAAATGCAGCATCATTGCTCAAATATTTTTAAACTACAAAGGAATGCAACTAGCATCATTTATTCTATATGAACAAGGTCAGTACCTTATTGCTAAAATTTTAGTTACGTTGGCAGAACAAAGAAAGCTTCAGTGGAAAACGACCATTTTGATTCGGCTGTACTAAACCCCAGAAAACAGGATTCCAGAGCAAGACCTGAATGTTTCATGGTACATGTGCGAGACAAAGAGCAACCGCTTTCATTTCATTTGCACACTTGCAAGTTCAAACAGGGACAAAGGTAAGTCAATGGTACAGGTATCCTTTTCTTTGTTATTTATGTGGTTATTTACCTCCTGCTGCGGCAAAGTGCTCACCCTTATTTTTACTGTTTACATTTTAATAAAGCAAGCATTGTGTTTTATTTAGTTTTAAGTTATTTTGGGATTTATAATATGCTAATTTGTTAATTCTGAGGTCACTCACACATTTTATAATACATTGTTACATACAAAACGGGTATTCTGTTTTTATAATTGCGAACTCTTGTTCCAACAAAGCGACCATAGGCGTGCGCTTTCTATCCTAATGTACTTTAAATTCCCATTACGAATAAATTCTTAACCTGCTGTCTTTCCACCAATGGCGTGGATTGAATAAGCACAACTACCACCAGTGGCGCGTTGTGATAATTTTACTGTCACGTTTCAATTAATTATTAGGTACTATGGAGTCCCTTACTAAAGCTCGCGGTTATATTAAAGCACGTCTTACTAGATTCACAAATCATATTACTTCTTTGGAAGAAATTCATAACAGTACCGATAAAATAATTACTTCAACCAAAATTGTTGAGTTACGTAAGAGACTAAATGATATAACGCCTCTACTTGTTGAATTCAAAATTCTTACATCAAATCCGGACATTGCGGATTCTGATTCTGATTTCGAAAGTTCTTATTATTCTGCGGTATCACGCGCAGAAGATTTGCTTCAGCAATATGCTAACGAGACTGAACATAGATCAGTTTCACAAACGTCAAATCCTAAAACACATTCGGGTAATTCTAGCCCACAAATTCGCTTACCTACGATATCGATTCCAAAATTCAGCGGTGAAAACCCATCCGAATGGTTGGAATATTACGAGATCTTTAAAAATCTTATTTATGAAAACAATTCCTTATCGGACATCCAACGCTTTCATTACTTGAAGGCAAGTCTGTGCGGCTCCTCAGCCCAAATCATCAAATCGCTAGACTTCAGCCCTGGTAGTTATGCAATGGCGTGGGGTAGACTATGGCGGCCCTTTCATAATTAAAGACTGCAAGGGTCAAGGTTGTAAAACCATTAAATCTTATTTGTGTTTATTCATTTGTTTTGCTACAAAAGCGGTGCATCTAGAGTTGGTCACCGACTTGAGTACAGAAACATTTTTGATGGCTTTTCGACGGTTTGTTGCTCGACGAGGCAAACCTCTACATATTTACTCCGACAACGGCACCAACTTCGTTGGCGCGACTTCAGAACTAAAAGAACTGGGTGAATTTTTAAAACAGCAGGAAGTTTGTATACCTCATTCTATGACTAAGGAGGGAACAAATTGGCATTTTATTCCTGCATATAGCCCCCACTTTGGTGGGCTTTGGGAGGCAGGTATCAAGTCCTCCAAATTTTATTTGCGACGAGTTGTTGGCAATGCTTTGCTAACCTACGAAGAAATGAGCACTTTGTTATCACAAGTAGAAGCCACCCTTAATTCTCGTCCTATCTCACCTTTATCCTCAGATCCCTCTGATCTCTTACCATTGACGCCTGCCCACTTTCTCATTGGTCGTCCGTCAACTGCACTGCCGGATCCAGACTTAACTCAATCTTCCGAATCCCGGCTATCAACATTTCAAAGGGTACAAAAATTCAATCAACATCTATGGAAAAGATAGAGCAAAGAATATTTATCAGAGCTTCAACAACGTGTTAAGTGGCGCGAAACTTCTTCTCAACTTGCAGCGGACACCCTAGTTCTCTCCCAAAAATGACCTAGCTCAACCGATGCAGTGGAAGCTCGGCAGAGTGGTTCAGCTCTTTCCTGGTGCTGACGGTATCTCTCGTGTTGCCTCAATCAAGACTTCAAAATGAATCGTAAAACGCTCCTTTGCAAAATTGTGCACCTTCCCCACAGTGCGCGAGTGACTAAAGGAAAATCATTGTGTGTAATGTAGTTCTTAATTGTGCTTAGATTAAGTATTTGCTTGTGTTAACTCTTATTGCTAATAATGATCTGTATTGTTCCCTTATTTCTAAGATTTAATGTTTGTCTTTTTTTTTTAAAGCTATCTCTTTCAAGGCGGGCGGTATGTTGGATATTGCTTTAATAATTTTACTACTTTAAATTATGTATGTTTTCATACTGGCCTCGCCATCTAGCGTAAGTTTCTGGTTACCAACCACCCTCTTTAATTTTATGATGCGCTCTCAGCAGTTCAGACCCAGACGCTTTACTGTAAGCAGCAAAATGTAGCGCTGTTCAATTTCTTTAAAATTATTAAAATGTACAACCTTTGTAAATAGTTTCAAGTTTTTAATTATTAATATACCCTCAAAGTGCCGCGTGTTTCATTATATTTCAGAAACCAGCTACAAATATTATTTGGTACAGTCCCCAAATAATTACTAGGAAGGAGAAATAATCAGTCAAGAATTCGTTCTAAAATAGGCCTTATTCACCTTCCCAACAGTACCACAACCATAAAATTTACAATTCCAATTCGGGTTGATTAATGAACAATGGGGTCTATCTCTATTTTTTAAAAATTAGATGATCTCAGTTTTTCGCGAGGACAGTCTTCAATCACTTTTAGATTATGATAACGCTCCCCATAAATCTTTTCTTAGCGATTGGAGGTGTTACCCTAATTCGTTAAAAAAAACCACGCCACCTACTCGACCTTATTATCGGAAAAAATATAATTTCTAAATACATTAAGTATATTTTCAACACAAAATAAGAAAAATAATTTATAGCATTTTGAAACAACAATGTTTATGGGAATGTTCACTCTAACAGCTGTATTTATTTAAAAGTTTAAATAATTTTTAATATCAATTGTTTTCCAAGGCATTTTTGGGGAATAGTATGGGATATATGACAAGCAGAGATAGGAAAAAAGAGGCGGATGTAGACCTAGATCAGATAGTGATAGATGCAGACTGTGCAAATTTGAGGGAAATGTGTAGGTTAGTTCAGAATAGGAAACAATGATGGTACGCGTCTAACCAGTTTCAGGACTGAAGACCCAGTGATGATGATGATGATCAATTGTTCACAATTGCAGGACAAAACCTAAAATTCATTTGGGTGCCACGTGTAGTTTCTGACCTACCTATCAATAACAAAAAGCTGTTATTGGACCTCATACAAAACACTTGGTAACCAAAATAATAAAAAAATTGTTGGGCGCCAGGTATACTAATTTTAATTTTTAACCTTCTTCGGGTAATTCACACTATCTTTTAATTTGTTCTAACCAGAACCTGAAAGCCTTACCATAACAGATAATTTAATAAACGTCATCATGACATAACTCACAATTAGGTAGCGGTCTGGCATGTTGGTAGCGTTTCGTTGCATAAGCCTTACCATAAGAGATAATTTAATAAACGTCACCATGACATAACTCACAATTAGGTAGCGGTCTGGCATGTTGGTAGCGTTTCGTTGCTTAAGCCTTACCATAACATATAATTTAATAAACGTCACCATGACATAACTCACAATTAGGTAGCGGTCTGGCATGTTGGTAGCGTTTCGTTGCTTAAGCCTTACCATAACATATAATTTAATAAACGTCACCATAACATAACTCACAATTAGGTAGCGGTCTGGCATGTTGACAGCGATTCGTTGCTTAAGCCTTACCATAACATATAATTTAACACTTTTCCTTTTTGAAGCGGATAACCAGGTTATATTTCATTTCCCTATAAATGGTAATCATGTAAACATGTTAGAGTTCTTTAACAACCATCAGGTTGCTAATATCTATGTAGAGCAAGCTGGATAGGAAAAAGATAGAAGGATATAGGAAGACCTAGACCAAACTATATTAGTCAAATTATTAGAAATTTAGGTTGTGAAGGGTATGTAGAGCTTTTTAGATTAGCACAGAATAGAAAAGAAGTTAGAGCTGCGTCAAACCGACCTTAAGTAAGGTCGAAAACAAAATGATGAGAACCTGAAAATAAAAATAAAAAACCATACACAAGGATCTACCTCAGGGAAACAAGTGGGTTCTTTGTTTGTGGCAGCAACTGATCACAATTGTTATAAGTTTCAAACTGTACTTTTGCTGAATAAATGATATATAAATAAAACAGCTGATATTTTACCTTAATAAATCCCAAACTAATTATGTTCACAAGTAAGCAATCTCCTTTTAGCTGAAATTTCTACATACAAACAAATTCAGATAAATTAAGCACCTTTAAATATGTATATATAAAACATTTTTTTTAAACTCCCTTAAGACAATCCTTTTAAATTAAGTAAATATAGCGGCTTTGCAATTTCTTTAACCACTACTCTGAGCTCAAAGCTATCCATAACGAAAATAAATTAAATTAACACTCTAAGCAAATGTATCAATATTTTGTTTCAAACAGTAAAGAAATTAATTCAATTTGAGAAACTAATACACTTAATACTATAATAAGGAATTATTTTTTTTAATTAGCTTTATCAATTATATTTGAGAATATTTATAGGAACACAAAAATCATAAATACCGGAACTACCATCGGGATTAAAAACTAATATCTTTTATCACAAGGTGTTGACCTCGGCCGTTGCTGACATCAAGTATCCTTCATCGATGATAAAAGTACGAGACAATCGCATAACAGATTAGGTGCTAAAAAATGCATGGGCGACAATGATTGTATTAATGCACATTATAATATGAATCTTACTCCTAACAGGCGTTGCAAAAAGTATTCGACGGGAGAAACGATCTTGACTCGGTCGTGATTATAATTAAATCTAAATTTAGGACGAGTATCGCAATTACAGTCCATTACCCTACCCGACATCGACCAACTGTCTCTAGTACCACGTAGGGATGAACGCGTGCACACAATATCAAATCTTATCCCTTCAGGTTCCTACTTCACTATGTGACAAAGATACTAATTGCATTTTAAACTACATGCATTATAGTGTACATAGAGTTGCCTAAAACTCTCCTATCGTAACAGGAAATTATAGTGTTAAACCCTAGTGGGGAGCAACCTACTACATGGCGATTCAAAAGTTTAAACCGTAACAGGTGCACTATTAATTAAGGCCTTCTTTGTGGCGGTTTCTAAGAATGAACAACGGAGCATTTCTGCCACCTAAATTAAAATAAACAGGCTTGTTCCTAGCAAAGTACTGTAACGCCGATTGGGCTGCCCCTCACCAAAACAATTACATTATAACGTAAACAAGGCGTTGGTACACAAAGGATAATTGCTGGCCGCCTGCGGCGTTACACCTTTTGGATGAATTAGATTGGCAAGTGCACGAGTTTGAATTTGAAAGTTATTTACATTACAATATATACATAATCTGGAGGTTTTTAATATGTATATAAATTGAAGTCGTGGATATTAGAGTTCAGTTCTAATTGAAACTTTGATATGGGTTCCGATTGAAGCTTTGATTTCGATACCAGTTCTAGTTTAAAGATCTGAAAGATGTGACATAAATCATCGTCGATATAAATTAGTGTGGACATAAATTATCGTAGTGATAATAGAAACTAATACTTAGTGATTGGATAGTTAATTGTAGTGTTTGGATAGTAATTTAGAAGACAGCATCGTACTTTTAGAAGATAATACATGTACTGTTAGCGGTTTCTTGCGATACGGTGGAGCATTGTTGAGACTGCTTCATATCAGTTTTAGGTGCATTTTTGCCTATTTTGCATGAGTTCGTTCGGAATTTTTTAACAATTTTTAGTTGCAACTCATTGTGAGCACAATGTAAAAAATATTTGTGTATTCGTAATTTGTATGATATGTTATTTATATACACTTGTGTTTCTGTGCGATACCAAAAATGTACAAGGTACGAAAGAAAAACTAAGTATTGTCGCAGGAGAAAGTCTTTATTATTTCTACTGAGAATGTTGACAATCGTGTGATGGATGTATGTGCAACCGAGTAAAATTGTCGAATGTACTCTTTACCTATGTCATTACAAACTACTTATTTTTATGTGTTGGTAAAACGTTTTATAAATATAACATTTGTATTCTTAGAAAACCGATCCGTTCTGAATCTTTTCACAGTTACATTTAGAACGATATTAATTTCAGTCAGTGTAATTTGCGTAATTGTAATTGTAAACCAGTATAGGAGCTTTCTTTCGCCACTACAGCTAGCTCAAGAAATAACCTACCGAATTAACCTTTATTTTTCAAAATTTGGAAGTGTCTAGTATAAAATGAGTCTGCATGTATTAAAATAATTTTACCCTTAGAGTTCCAGTAACGAACATTGTGATATTTGGTAAAGCTGCACTGCAAAAGAAACCTGCAAAAAAATGTGGAGCAACCTGGTATAAAGAAGTTTGTTCATTAGCTCTTATATTGTTGTTAAATGCTAAGCTCTTAAAACAATAGCAAGAGTTGTGAATGTTAGAGCCTTTTTTACATTTCCTAAATGGCACTTCTTTTATTATCATTTATTACATCTACCTAAATTTTCCTACAAAAGCTTATTTAAGAGAAGAATTTTCCTACTAAACCTTTGATCTACTTGAAGATGGTAAGGAAACCCAAAAGCTTATAAAGGAAACAAGAACTATAAATATTTATTATAAAATTTTCCGCCATACATTACATCCTTTATTTGCATGTCTCTTGAGTACCAACTATTAGCGTATTTTATGGACGGTATAAATTATTTGAGGATTTGGAAACAATGCTTACTATTTGAATAAAGCTCTGGAGACTTATGGGAGGTGCTCCTCTCTGACACAGCTTCTTTGAACTGTAAATCTTTTTTTTATACTTATATTAAATGTAAAGCGTGCCTGCCAGTTTTTATTTATCGAACAAGCAGAGAGTAGCAAATTTAATATTATTTTAATTTTCTAAAGATCAAAGGCTTATACTTTATTGCTTCCTCTGTCAGAGCGAAAAGGCATTAGTAAGTCTGGGATTTTATTAGCGCTTTCATGAAGTGTATTTTTAAATAATAAACTCATATACAGGGTAAGTCACAACTATTTGGACATAGAGTAAGCGTAAGCTGTTAGGTCCAAAATATGAGGATTGAACCAAATGTGCTTTAATAAAATGTTGCCGTGAACGAAGATATATGGTGTTAAAGATGAATTTCGTTTTTTGTTTTGAGTAAGAATTTCACATTTTATTCATAAATTGCTATTAAAATTGACACAGAGGCATAACTTTAAACCAGGAATGTTATATTACTTATTATTTTATATTTTCTTACATCGGGCACGACATGAGCGATTCCTGATAACGAAAATAAGTTATAACTTTTTGTCGAAGCTTTTTAGTAATTTTGATTAGAAAACATAATTTTTGTGAAAAATTGATGAACCTATTTAAACTTGACATTTTTGACCGTTTTTGGGAAAACAAAATTGAACAGTTTAGAATCTCAGAAAGGATTTTCAAGCAACAAAGAGTAGAACAAACTTCTAAGTGTTTTTATTTGTCAAAAGCCGAAATAATGAACAAGATAACGTTAAAAAACAACAAACTCAAGTTAAACGTTCTACACGGCCTCCTTGTACTTCCATTGCTCTTCTAATTTTTTTGATGAAAGATCTTCTGACATAATAAAAATATTATTCTGTCCCCTAGTAAAAGTAGCCGCATCTTGTATTTTTGCCCAGAGTTCGTCTCCAGAAGAAATTTCATAAGCATGTGCTAAGAACTCATATCCACATAAATAAAAATCCAGTGGGTTGTACCCAGGACTTCTCTGTGGTCGTTCAAGGTCGGCGGATTCGTAGCGTAGTTGGTATGTGTGTGACTACTACGCTCAAGGTCCCGGGTTCGAATCCGAACACGGTCCGTTTGAAAAATGTTAGACAAGCATTTTTTACAAAAATACACCCTCGTTCGGATGAGAGGTCCCTTGTGTGAGTGTTGTCACGCACGTTAAAGATCCCTACCATGCTTGGAACAGCAAAGGTTCAGCAAAATTCCAAATTTTCCAGGTAAAAAAACTCGCTTCCTGGCCAATGTAGTACCTGCGGGACGAGCATTGAAAAATCACATGTAAGGTCATTCAAGGTCACTTCCTCTTGCAATCCATCATTGAAGAAAAATATCATTAAGATGATTTCTAACTATTACTTGGAAATAAGGTGGAGCTCCGTCCTGCATAAATCACATCATCCAAAATATGACTTACAAGATTTTATAAAAAAAAATTCTGCATTTAGAATTGGAGCAAGAAAATAAGATCCATGACAAAAACGTCTACCTTTGATATCGTGCAGAGTTTCTACTGGCCAATAATGACTATTTCCTCTCGTCTGGTAAAATTTGCTTCATCCATGAATAAAATATTCTTAATAAAATTTGTCATTGTCATGCTTGTGCAAAATACGTTGGCAGAAATGTAGACACCGTAGAAGATCTCTTGGAAACAAATTTTGAACAAAAGTGAAGTGATAAGGATGGAAGTTCTCTTTTCTTAGAAACCTAATAATAAATGACGGACTTATATTTCCGTTACTGCTGACATACGACATGAACTTATTTCCGGGTTCTCATCTACTCGAACAAAAATTTCATCCTCCTTATCTTAGGTGTTATTTGTTGCGGCTGACCTGTTTTAGTGCGAAATTATCCTGTTTCAACCAAACTACGAAATAAGTGGATAATATTTTTATGATTTGGTTGCCTTCTAGTTGCATACAACAATCCATACCTTCCGGCTGCAGATTGACCACAAAAATTTTATTGTACATATACACAAACCATATTCCACATTACCTCAATTGTAAAATAACTATGCTGAGACGTTTGAACAAAAATAGTAACGGTAATTTGTTGATTACCCTTTTAGATAGAGCAATGCATTAAACTGTCACAACTTAAGCCATACACCCACAATATATGATATTAATTAACAATAATATTTTCTACCAGCTCAAAGTTCACTTTTCATAAATGAAATATTTGAAATATTTCTCCTTTGCAATAAACTAACCTTTGCCGAGTTTGCGCTAAGTTACAGATACCAAATGGGGTACAAGTGAAGCGAAACTCTCCTCTCGAGACAACGTTGAAGGCTGTCTTGTCCTTCGAACTTTCTTCTAATGGAATCTGCCAAAAATTCTTACGCATGTTCAAACTGGAAATGTAATTAGCGCCTCTCAATAAATTTAATATTCTATTAATATTTGCTATAGGATAGCTGTCATGTTTGGCGATATCATTTAACATTCTGCTATCAAAACAAAACCTGTATTCATTACTGTCTTCCCTTTTGACCAACAAAACTGGCATATGACTCTTTTCTAACTGCAGTATCTCCTGTGTCGGTAAACATTTCAATTTTATTTGTACGACCTAGTCTATTCTCACTACATCAAACGAATCTATAATAGCTTGAGCCTGCTTTCTCTGTTTAACGGACAATTCATTCAAACTAAATAATTTATCTTCACTACTCTCTGTTACAGAGACTTGATCTAAACAAGAAATACTATTTCCCATTTCACTATAAATATACAAAGAATTGTTTCTAAGATCTGCCATAAAACCAAATAACGCTGCAAAGTCACTTCCAAAAATAAATGCATGCGGTAATGAACATATAACTAAGGCCTATATAAATGGTTAGATCAACTGAACTTCTACAATTTTTAATGAGCCATCATCAGTTCCCTCTGACTACTTACACAGACTAACCAAAGTAGCCAAATTTTCAATTACAACAAGAGCAAGCTGCTAAATATAATCAGAGAGTAAATTTTTTCTAACCTATCGAACTTTTTGAAACAATCTAACTAGTTCGCGTTACGGTAAAGATAAATTAGATGCGAAAAGGGAAATTAGTAGATCAGGCTGTAGGGATTAAATATGGATGCACCGTGTATTATAGATTTCATGAATAAGTGATAATAATTGAGCATGATATTTCAAACGTGTGTTTATATAAAATTATCGGCTTATAAGGTATAACATTATTTTTTTAAATACATTGTAAACGTAATAATCCAGGCCACTGACGTATTTTAAAACAGCAAATACAACCTACTTTAAATATTACAAGACGTTACGATGGCGCTTGCTACAGATAGATAATTCAGAATACGCAGTTGCCGCATAATGATCTTGTGTGTAAGCAAAGACAAAAATTTTTATATTGTATTAACGGATGCTAACCGCAATAAATATGATTTTGTAGAAAGGAGAATGTGAGTTGCAAATAAGTTTGATAAGTAAGAAAGTTCAAGTTCAAACAGAGTAGTAAACAGTAAACTTCAATGTTTTAATATAGATTCTCCATGGTTGAATTACGCTTGCGAGTGCAAGGTAGGTTTCACACTCGAAAACCTGGATTTAGTGTTGTGAAGAGCGATGTAAACAAGTTAAGAAACTCGTGGGTATACCTCACAACGGTTTTAAATATTTGTTTTAGGTTAAGAAAGCTGCTATTTGCTGGCTAACTCACATAATTAATGAAAGAAGAATCAATATAGCTAAACATTCTTAAATTTCTATAAACCGTGTATAGAATGAGCTATATTGTTGATAATTTAGAATTATGTATATGTGAATTTTAATTCTCAGTAGTAAATAGTTCGTGTTTCTGTAGTTGGAAATCAAAAAATCATTAAGGTAGTTATTTTGTTGAACTAAATTAGTGACGGAATTACGGTATACTGATTTTAAATGTAAGATTTATTAGTGAAATTATTCTTGGTAAAAGAGTACAAATTGAGTATTTTTAATGGAAATTGGAATGGTCAACGAAAAAGTCGGTATTACGCTGTTTCTCGATGTATTGTTATTACGAGCATTTCCAGAAATGGGATTTAAAATGTTTTATACATCAATCTTAGAAACTAAAACACTAGTATGGTAGGTCAATCTATATATTTATGTTTTTGTAAGATTTCTGTTAATAACAGCTAACCAGTTGGATAATATATTAAGATTGTTTTTCTTTAAAGTTAGTATACATGTTGTTACTAAAAATGTTAATGAGTAAGAGGTTGAAGGACCACCAGTAGAAAACACTTGACAAACGTTTGGTTGTAGTTACTACACACAAAATAAATTGTACAATATAAATAATTAGTTTAACAAGTACTTGCGATTGTTGATATGATGAACATCACGGTGCATCGTTCGTAAAACATTCCACTTTTATAGCACGCTATTGTTTATGACCGCACCACTTGGACGTCTATCGCGTTCTGTCCATTACGAAGTACTTATCAGATGTAGTATTCGCGCTCACTCCAAACTAACAAATGTTTGTTGCACTAATTGTCCATTGTGACGGAACATACCGCCCATCAAATTCGACGAATTTAGGAAAAGGAAAGGACGAAGTAAGAAAATCGCAAGGGATTTGATATTGAATAAGCAAGAAGGCACCAACGCCAATAAAACTAAACAGTAAAAAAGATAAGAAAAAAATGCAAATGTAAATAATAAAAAAATAAGCAAATAACATGAAAAGAATTAAAAATGGGTGACGCTAATGGCAACGGTGCTAACTTAACCACGGGTTGCTTAAATGTACCCTTGGAAGTTTTAACTTCTACAACTCGCACGACGCCGTTAGAGCCTGGAAAGGTCTTAACAACGGCCTAGCTTCCACTGCAAGGGAGGAAGTAGGTCATCCTTAATGAGAATCAAGGTGTCCTTGTGGATGGGCTGAACGTCAGTTGTGCGATATGCTTAGCCAGTTGTTGGAATGTATGCAAATACTCGTGACTCCAACGATATCAGAAATCTGGACATAGTTTTAACGAAGTTTCCATCTGCTGTTCAGAGGTAAGGTAACCTACGAGAAATCTTTGTCAAGAACAGCATTAAGAGGCTCTGTGGTTAAAAAGTGACTAGGGATTAAAGATTGAAAATCGTTAGGGTCTGTAGAGCGGTCGTGAATTCAATAGAGACTCGATTTGAGTTAAAATTGTATAAAGTTTATTAAAAGTGAGGCTTTGATCGCCGATTAGTCGGGCTAAATGTGTTTTACTGATTTAATCACTCTCCCACAAACTGCCGAAGTGAGAGATGCTAGGAGGGTTAAATGGTCGAAATAAAGTTTCACTTGTGGTTGTGTATTGCATATAACTGGCAAGTTGCCGGTTGGCACCTACAAAATTAGTACTACAGGTGCTATAAATTTGTGGACAACGTTCTCGGCAAGCTACGAAACGTCACTAGGCAGCGAGAAACAAGTCCTTTGAAAGACCTGAGACGAGTTCAATATATATATTGCCTTAGTAGCAAAACAAATAAAAATGCAAACGTAGGCCTTACGAATTTGGTGCTTTCTGAGACGACTTGCCCTTATCGAAATAGGGCCAGCAAAATCAACTCCAAGAATAGTGAAAGGCTTTACTTGATTGATTCATAACGCAGGTATGTCATCCATGAGCGCCGATACTGGAATAAGCTGTTGTGTTGACGCCGTGTTGATAGTATTTTTCATGCGTAAAATAAACAATAAGTACAGTTAACCTATTCTTGCGCGGTAGCAAGGCAGGAAATTTTAATGGATAAGGGAGTGATTTATGTTTAAAGCGCTCGCTCACCTTCAAAGTAATTATCGAATCAAGAAATTACGACAGTTTTCGGAAGATCTTTGGTAATTTAATATTAGCCTTGACCACGTCTATTTCTTTAGAAAATATGGCAGATTGAACGTCCCAGACGACAACCATTGGGGCATTATGAAGTTTAAGTTTTGATAATGATCCAGTTGTACGCTGTGGCCTAAATTTGAAGAATCGTAAAATATAAGCTAAAATGCCTAGGATTTTGAATAAAGAGGAAAAACGAGTTAATAGAGAATTGACTATATTCGACTTTGTTTGGACAATATAGGTTAAAATTTTCATTTCTGAAGCAACCTCCGCTGTTGATGCAGAAATGACTAGTTGGAGCAGCCATGATTCACTAAAATGTCGAAGCTAGTCAAGCTCCGCTCACCAAAGCGAACATGAAAAACCGCACTTGGTAGCAACCCTCTAGATGCAAGGTCTGAGGATTGCTGCAGGAGTTAACATAAAATCATCGGCTTGGTGCAATGATTTCTTGTATGTGACTAACCCGGTTGACCACAAATGTCTTCCAACGAAATGGAGGAAAACATATCCACGTAAGAGCTACAGTGGAGTCACTCTACGCAAAAATGTCAGAAATATCAAATAAATTTTTATAAGACTCAGTAATAAACGAAAATAAATTAGATGATAAAACGGCTGCGCATAATTCCAAACGTGCAATCGAAATGCTCTTAATCGGTGCAACTTTAGTGTTGACTGCTATGAATTGAACAGTCACCTTTTCTTTGGATGAAATATGAAAACGAAAATAAACAACTGCTGCATACCCCATCTCGCTTGTATTGCAAAAGCCATGAAGTTAACAAATATAGCGACCGGAAAGTGGCAAACAACAAATTATTTTTAAAGATGACAAAAGAGGTAGTCCTTTCTGATTTTGTCACCACGGGCATGAAACCTTAGCTGGCCGACTCTCATCTCAATACAGGCCTATCAGCCATAAGTATTGAATTAGGCGCTTGGTAACAAAGAGTTAAAAGAGCTAAGAACCCCAGAGGGACATAAATTCTTGCAACTTGAGAAAGGATATTGCGCTGTGTACAAATTGGGTCTGTCGGCTTAACCCGATATGAAAAACCGTCTTCTAAAGGGGACCATTGAAGGCCTAATATTGTGATAGATTCGTCAGAATTAAAATTAAACAAATTAGAATGACAAAAACCGAGAGGAATGCTTTCCTAGGCAGGGGCAGAACTCAAACACCACTTTCAAAGTTCAAACCCGGCAGATTTCAAACATACGGCAAGTTCATTACAAATATTCAGGGTTGCTAATACTGACTCACCGCCGCAGGCAAAATCAGCAATGTATAGGTTTGATATAGCTTTAGCTGCTAATGAAAACGCTTTACCTTTATCCATAGCTAATTGCTGAAGAGATTTGATTGCTAAATACGGTGATGGCTTTACGCCATAGATAACCGTATTTAATTGATAAGTTTGAATGGACTCCTCAGATGAGAAACGCCACAAAATTAAATAATATCGACGCCGTTCTTCTGTTACCAAAATCTGGCGATACATTTGACGAACGTCACATATGAAAACAAAAGGACGAATTCGAAATTTAAGCAAAATTGCTGAAATATCGTTCTGGAAACTGGGTCCAGCAAGTTGAGTATCAATGAGCGAAAGATCATTTTTGAGAGATGAAACTTTGTTTGAACGAACACATGTTATAAACAAGCACGTGCACTGGCTATAAAACGCGATAAAAACGTCTGTGAAATTTAAATACGAAACAATTCTTAATACCTTTTGTTTACAAATTATAACTTTTAAAAGTATTAGCTTAAGTTATAAACGTTAACACTGTCACGTTGACACGTTGATTGACATATTTTCAATTAAATGTGGAAACTTGTTAGCAATGAAAGTGTATCGCTTTAAGTTAACAACCTTGCTCAACAGTACGACAGTGAAGGCCACCAAAGGTTATTAAATGCGCCTTCTATGTCCACTAATATTAATAAAACGTATTTTTTGTGTGATTGCATGATGGTTTGTATTGCTTGGTTTATGGCGTCCTCGGTCGATTTGTTTTCTGTAAAGCCGTAATGTCTTGTCCATACAGTCTGATGCAAAACCATCTATCGTGAAGATAGGCTTTCGTCAGTTGGACGAGAGTGCGTCGTAACCCCCTCTCCAACATCTTGTAGAGTAGGCCATAATGCCAAACTTTGTCGTAAGCTTTAGACACATCTAGGAACACTGCGCCTGTTGACGGTCGCCACTTGAAGTCTTTCGCGATGTGCTCCACCACTCGCAGTATGTGGTGAACGGTGGAATGCCCCTTACGGAACCTAATCTGCTCGTGCTGGATCACGGCATGTTCCTGCATCGCTGTCTGAACTCTCATTAGGAAAACGGCTTCCGCTATCTTCCCAACCTTACATGTGATTTTCCAATGCTCCACCTCAAGGTACTACATTGACCAGGACGCAAGTTTCTTTAACCTGGAAAATTTGGCATGTTGCCGAACCCTTGCTGTTCCAAGTAGGGATATTTAACGTGCGTGACAACACTCACACACGGGACCTCCATTTGACCTCTCATCCGAACGAAGATGTACTTTTGTGAAAAATTCTCGCTTAACATTTTTCAAGCGGACCGTGTCGGGTTTTGAACCTGGGACTTTGGTCGTGGTGGTCACACACATACCACTACGTCACGGGGCCGCCTGCTATCTTCCCAATCACCGACAGCAAGCTAATTGGCCGGTAGTTTTGTGGGAGGCGGCTCTGTGGCGTAGTTGGTACGCGTGTGACTACTACGCCCAAGGACCCGGGTTCGAATCCCCACACAGTCCGCTTGAAAAATGTTAGGCGAGCATTTTTCGCAAAAATGCCCCCTCGTTAAGATGAAAGGTAAAATGTAGGTGCGTGTGTGAGTGTTGTCACGCACGTTAAAGATCCCTACCTTGCTTGAAACAGCAAGGGTTCGGCAAAATTCAAAATTTTCCAGGTTAAAAAAAACCGATCGACCGAGCAGATTTTAACTATTTTACATTCGCTAAGTTGTGGTGGTCAATATCATGTTACTGCTGATGCACATGGGCTTTCAAAAGCGACTATTCACCTTTGTGCAAAACAAGTGTGTTCGTTGTAGGTAGAGCATTTACTGTTGGAAAAGGTTCCGTGGCCCGTAGAAAATATACAAGCAATTCCACAAATGTTTATGAGAGCAGCAAATTTGCCTACAGTTGCTGGAGTCGTGGTTGGGTCATTAATTAATATAGATGCACCCCATAATAATGAGGCTGCATTGGTGGACAGGAATGGAAATCACTCCATCAATTTAATTGTTGTATGTGGACCTAACTTAGAGTTTTCTATGCAAGTACTAGATGGCCAGGTTCTGTACATGATGCGAGAGTTCTTCGGTGTTCATCTCTAGCACAGGAATGGGATAATGGTTGGCGGCCATTTCGAAATGCGCTGCTTTTCAGTGACAGTGGTTATAAATTGACAACGTGGCTTATGACACCAAAAATTCTAGTTGAAGTCCCAAGAACGCAAGGATTGAAGAAATTTCTCAGAGCATTTAAATGTACTCGAAGAATGGTTGAAAATTCACTGGGAATTTTAAAAGAAAAGTTTCCTTGCTTAAACTACCTTAGGTTGCAACCATTGCAAGCATGCAATGTTATTTTAGCATGCATTATACTGCATATTATTGAAAAACGGTTGGGTTCTGAAGTATACGATCCTAACGATAACAATGCCATTGAAGATCATGAACAACTCGATGAAATAGAAAAGAAAGTGAAGTTGATCCAAAAGTTGTTCAAGCTTTGAGAGATTTGATTTTTCAGTTTGAAGAGTAAAGTTTTGCAACAGTATGTTTAACCGTGAAATTTATCTGTTACTATTTTATAGTTATTGCATATATATCAGTTCAAGCGGTTACTAAAAGCACTCACCTAGTGTTTATGAAGCCTTGCCAACGAAAAAACGATGTAACATTGTTATAACTCTGGACTGTTAAAGTCTAAGGTTTAACCGTTAAAGTCCCGGCGTAATTGATAAGAGCCACTGCGACAGTTGGCAATACACACTAAAACGTACATAATATTACGCAACAAGATATTACATCAAAATTGCGTCTCAATTGTATTACATACCAAAAATATTTATTGTAATACCAGAGGCGCCTTTAAGAAAAAGATAAAATGTACTCACAAAATAAAGTCGAGCACTTCACGACCTTACGGTTATTCTTGTGGCAGGAGCCATGCTTTCCTTTCCATTGATCTCGTTCTTGGGCGTGGTTCGGCCTTCGCCCTCGTTGAAACCAATTTGATTTGTCTTCCCTCTTCGTCGTTTGTAGAGGTACGGTAGGAATAAGCAGGTAAAGAACAGTATTAGGCAGAGATAAAGGGAAACCTACATTACCTAAAAGAGAAAAGACAAAGACACGCCACAGATAAACCTCACTGTTAGACGTCCAGTTGACTAGTACCCTCGTGTCGAAAAACCGCCACTTACTTCTGCACTCCACGTTTGCGCATTCTCTAGCGCCGACGCAACTATCCCAAGTGACGGAAATGCACGCACAAGTCTATCTCAACATCAGCTAAAACCAATCATAAAAATTCAATGAGTTATTACAATCAAAGCTACGACAATCACTACAAAATTAAACGATGTAAGATAAATGCTGAAAACAGAATAATCCGTTGTAGAAAAGATGCGGGGATTAGATAAATGAAGCGACAAAGTTATATTAGAGAATCTAGATAACAAAGAGATATGTGGCTAACAATAAATTCAAGGGAAAGTTAACTGGCAGCAAAAAGATAACTAGTTTAGGGTAAATAAGTTAAACGTGTAGAAGATAGGTGCTGCATAAGAGAAGGAATGAGTAAATGAAGTTAACTAATTCATAGTAAGGGCAGAAACATTAGGTAAATCGTTAAAGAAATGAAACTTAAAAAATTCTGGATGTACGCAAAGCTTAAACGATTTTAAAGATAATTTTTTGCCATCTAGTGTAGTTTGAATCGATATATGAAGAGATAGTAGTAATTAAAACGCGATTTACTGATAACAAAGTTGTTGAGGAACCAGAACAAAATATATTACAATGCATAAAATTACTAGGATGACGAGCCCTCCTTTGAACATGTATAGAAAAAACAGTATTCCAAATTATTAAAATGTTCCTTTTATATCGCGGGATTTATCAAGAACCATCGTAAATGAGCTCAAATACAAAATGTTATGAACAACCTCGTTATTGTAGTGTTTAAAGAAACAGATATAACGAAATCAAGTTTATTATAGCGATTTAGAAGGTAAAAGATATACTAAGAACTCGGTTAATTGCATTAGCTGTATTTAAATGCAAAATTTTCTTTTAAAGAAATTCGTAACTTACAGTTGATTATTTAGATTTTTAAGGGAACATTTTAGAATAATAATAAGGTAAGATAGTGTATAAGTTATCTAAACGACGGCTTTTTTTTTAAAAGTTAACCCAAAAAACAAGTTCGGATAAACTAAGAAAAATTTCAGGATTAAAATAATTATTTTAACTAAACTTAGTGTCATTTTAAGAGATTTTTTCCTTTTTTTAATCATAATGAATGGTAAATAAAGCTATTTATTTATAATTAGAATACTTACATAAAGCATTAGTAATCCCAAAAGCACATGCTAAAGTTAGGTTATGGTATTTTGGTAGACACTTTTGAAAGGTTAATGCTACAGCTTCATGCCAAATTAGATTAGGTAATTATTTAAAAGAACTTAGAATACAAACACACCACCATTATAAGAAAAAAGCCAATCAAATAAATTTACAAAAACATATATGAAGTAAACAAATACTAATCAAACATGGCTGCCTTAATCATTCAGATTGACACATCAGCTGTTTCCAATGTCATTTCAATATAAAATAGATGTTGCCAACTTTCAATGTTACCAGATTATATCTTTTCTATTTAAAAGGTATTAAAAATTTAAAAATTTTTATTTTTGATTCAAAAATCCAATTGCTACAAATATATTGAACACTAACACTTTATAAGATACACAAGAGGTAAAAACAAATTTTTCAACAAAAACGTTCAGGCGTCTCTGTTATAACTCCCGACTGTTAAAGTCTTAGGTTTAACCGTTAAAGTCCCGGCGTAATTAATATGAGCCACTGCAACAGTTGGCAATACACACAAAAGCGTACATAATATTGCGCAACAAGATATTACGTCAGAATTGCGTCTCAATTGTATTACATACCAAAAATATTTATTGTAATACCAGAGGCGCCTTTAAGAAAAAGATAAAATGTACTCACAAAATAAAGTCGAGCTGTTCACGACCTTACGATTATTCTTGCAGCAGAGGCCATGCTTTCTTTTCCATTGATCTCGTTGTTGGGCGTGCTTCGGCCGTTGCCCTCGTTGAAACCAAATTGATTTGTCTTCCCTCTTCGTCGTTTGTAGAGGTACGGTAGGAATAAGCAGGTAAAGAACAGTAATAGGCAGAGATAAAGGGAAACCTACATTACCTAAAAGAGAAAAGACAAAGACACGCCACAGATAAACCTCACTGTTAGACGTCCAGTTGACTACTACTCTCGTGTCAAAAACCGCCACTTACTTCCGCACTCCACGTCTGCGAATTTTCTGGAGCCGACGCAACTATCCCAAGTGACGGAAATACACGCACAAGTCTATTTTTTAAAAATTGGTGCAAAATCAGTCACATATTTAAAAATCTACCAAAAATTTTAACATAGCCGATTTTCGGCATGTAACAACATCTACTCTGCTTTTTGCAGGTGTAGCGAAGCACATTTATTTCAAGAACGACGGTTTTAAAGAAAAGCGGTCCATCTAATTAATTTGTTCTACGCAGAACGTGTAAAACAGCGATGCGGACTGTTTGAACGACAAATCGATTCTCTGAGCTTCATGGATTTTCCGGTCAATACTGTTCTTCCACATGCGGAATAACAACGTGTATCACTCCCGGCACTTGTTGGCGTGTACTTGTAGTAAACATGGAAATTTACTCTAACAAATTTAAATATACCGAGGCGAACGTAAATAATCAACACACTCAATAGAAAATAAAATTTAGCTTTAATTATTTACAATATAAACGAAACGTACCGCCCACAAAGATGCAAGGCATTTTAAAAAAAACAATTAAAAGGCGGTGGAGGGGCGGAATGAAAAAGCGAAAAAAAGCAAAAACAGAAAAAAAGGATTTACAAAAACAAAAGAACAAAAAGAAAAATTCTTTTTTCTACATTGAGGGCAAAGGGCAGAGCTTTGACCCAGTAATAGAAAAGAGACCAACGAAGTCGATGCCCGAATACAAAAGAGGTTTGACTTGAGTAACTCGACATTAAGGCAGGTTGCCCATGAGAAGTTGCAATGCGACCGGATTGGTCTTCCAAACACGTTAAACAGTGACTCAAAATACGACCGATAGATTGCCTTCCAGAAATAATCCAGAAGTGCTGATTGACGAGAAAATGGACAATTTGAGCACCCGCTCTGTTTTTGCGGGTGTAGCGAAGCACATTTATTTCAAGAGCGGCGGTTCTGAAAAAAAGCGGACCATCTAATTAATTTGTACTACGTTGAACGTGTAAAACAGCGATGCGGACTGTTTGAACGACAAATCGATTCTCTGAGCTTCGTGGATTTTCCAGTCAATACTGTTCTTGCACATGCGGAATAACAACGTTTATCACTCGCAGCACTTGTTGGCGTGTACTTGTAGTAAACATGGAAATTTACTCTAACAAATTTAAATATACCGAGGCGAACGTAAATAATCAACACACTCGATAGAAAATAAAATTTAGCTTTATTTATTTACAATATAAACGGAACAATATATATGTATATATATATATATATATATATATATATATATTGCTATTGATTTAATGTGATATTCATGAACACGACAACAAGATATCAAGATTACCCATGACACTCTTGTAGAACACTACAGGAGAAATTTTTTAAATCATTATAAGAGGCATACCTAGTTTGATAAAATAATAAAAAGCAAAACAAAACACTTTATAAATGGTCAATAATCTTACAACTAAGTGAATTACAAACAAAGAAAATTTCACAACAAGCAAACATATAACTGAAATTAAGAAAAGTAATGGTTAATTTATTGCAGAAGCATTAAACACACGCTAAACTTCTCACTACTACTTCTGTAATAAAGACCATGAATTTCAGGCCTTTTATTTTAATTCTAAAACATCAGCAACACTTAGCAAAGCTCTCCTCCAAGACATTATTTCAGTGTTTATCGACGAGGAATACCTCACCATCAACATCAACAGGGATTTCACTAAACACCGGTAACGCAATTCTTGATTGATATAGTTGTTGCGTAAACTCTGAAGGTGGCAACTTTAGCTCATTTTCTAATTTACACAACTCTAAATCTATCATATTTTTCACACTTAGCAATTTCTTTTTTCTGCCAACAACATACTTTGCTTTTTAATTTTCTCTTTTTCAAAGTCAATAAATCATTGTCAATAAACTTAATAGCGCGAGATATGTAATCCCCCAAGTGATATATATATATATATATATATATATATATATATATATATATATGTAAAGAAATAGAAATTATTAGAAATATTAGAAATGCGCTAAGAGATCTGCAACATTGTAAATCAGGGACAATGTATACAGTTTATTAACGTTCATGGGAACGGAAGCGCTACTTTGTAGCACAGACGATAGTGACACTGCAGACGTCAGGTCACAGACGGTCGCAGACGGTCACGTACCAAGATTACCTAGAAAGTAAGATTGCAACAATGTATTTATGAATAGAATTAAGTGTAAGCAGACATGAGATCTGCAAGTTCCCACAGCCATGTGAGGGGTAGGGATATTATAAAAAACCCGGGAGCCCCAGTCGACGACAGTCAATCCATCGTTCAGCTTTAACATTGCAGTTCGTTAGATTACTCATTTTTATACAATTAATTAATGTATTTCGATTAAAGTAATATTAATTCAAGTTTGTCAAAATTCCAAGTCAATTCTGTATAATTAAAAATAAATTGTTAAGAAGTTTGGAAATGGTTTTTTAAAAAGGCCGCTCCCGAACTACGAACCTTAACTCGCGTTGTTTTTTTTTTCGGTCTGCACTCCTCTCTATTTAGCATCAAGTTGTTAGCGTGTCTGCTTTCATCTTCAAAATTAACGCGCCGATCTTCAGAAATACTAGCTTGAAAGTCCCGTCCGTTTCAATGTGTTATGAATTATTTCTGCTGGTGGGGTAGGTAAAAATAATATTGGTGGTTGCTTGAGCATCTCTGCCTGAAGATTCGTGTACATTAATACCATCCAACAGCGGTGGATCATATCCAAGAATCTCAAAAATCAGCTTATCCGAATCATCATATTTGTTTTCTTTCCACCCCCTGTTCCAGTTTTAGCTTTTATATCTTTCTTCATCTGAAAAAAAAATAAAAGTACATTAGCAACGTAGTAAGAAATTGTGTGTCTCCGTATAGTTATACGCTAATTTTTTCACAATACTTCAAAAGTTACTTTAGACACTCGGGCGTTTAACATATTCTTAAACATATAAATACATCTTAAACCTAATTTAGCATTTAAAATGGACTTACCAGGGTTCGCTTTCTCCAATTTTGCCAAGTTGTGTCTCTCAGGGACTTCCAATCCTTGCAAAAATTCCAACTGCCGTAGCTTTTTCAGATATATCAGTCCAAGTCTTAACTTTATCATTATGGGTTAATGTACTAAAAAACTTTCCAAACAGTATGTTTATTTTCTCCTATTAAATTGAGAATAGTGAATTTTTCATCAGTCATGTTGACAAATATAACTATTTCAGTAAACAATGTGAGGTTGCAGATATCAAATCAATCACTTGTCACAAAATAAATAAACTGACATGTGTTTTACGACAATTGTGAGGTATTATTAAACGATATTAGTATACTTTGACAATTGTCAACAACTACATTGTCTTACCTGTCACCCGTCGCATTTGTATAATGGACATTTTATCATTAAATTCTTACAAATTGGTAGACTTGTCACTATTGTCGGACTTGTCAAGTTTTATGAAACAGGACCTAGATGTTTTTTGACAAGTCACTTATTTAACTTTTTTCTGTATTAGCAAGATTTTAACGATATAAGCCGTACAATGAAAAATCAGCCACACTGTATACGTGTAGGACACGTCCAACCTTTAATACATTTTTCCATAATAAAAGGATTTCTGTTACAGTATAAATAATGTGTAAAGTGAAATAACGTTTGTAGCATCTCTTTAAATAACGACCAGCGTTTAGATAAATTTCAAAAGCATTTTCATTAAGTAAAGCGAAATTCAGCGTGTGATGCAATCGTGGCCACAACACAGGTCTCGCATAGTTTTCGGAGGTATTTATCTTTTACCCCAGAGCGGCTTTTAATATACTTTCTATAAATAACTCATTTTGTACGTAAGGCACTTACAAAAACTAACAGAGTTCCTTTGGGTAGGTTGTGCCAAAGTGAATTACTGTTTGTTATTTTCCAAAGTCTTTAGCAGTGACAGCAAAACTAAACGAAGTTTCAACAAATTCCACTTTGGACAATAAATTGTGCTTTATAATGGGATCTGTTCTAGTTTAACTAAATACAAAGCACCCTAAAGGTATTTATAGGTATTACGAGAGATAACATACTTTCGCAGATACGAAACTAACAACCTTGTTAAGATTTAGTGTTTGGAATATCTTTGATAAAGTTAGCTGTTCGACCTTTATCGATTTGTTTAAGCTTTATAGAAACCTGTTTGGTGAAATAGATTCAGGAGAAAACATAACTTTCCACCTAGTTAAAGTGAAATTCTTTTAACATTTACACATTCACATGTGAAAGTTTTTATTTAACTGGGATGTATAGAACCCTTACAGAGTTCAGGGTCGAAATTATGGCGAAGGATACGAGGAGAAGTTCCCCCGCCAAAATTGGGCAGTTCGCAAATTTATATTTCAAAATCAAAGTTTTGAAAAGGTATACAAGCGAATTTTTACATTTTTCAAAGGAATGGTTTAACTTTTTACCAGTGGTTTTTAAAGTAGTAAATAAGTGGTTACCATAAGTGCACAAAAGTAAATTATTCACTCACTCACTTACATAACACAAGAATCATAAGACGATACTGCTATCAGATGTTAAAAAACTCGTTTACAGTCATACAAACTCAGACGAACGTAATTCATTTTGCCCCGACCACGATAACCGCGCCTGTAATCAGTGGGGAAAAACACAAATAAACAGCTCCGAATCGATCATAAATTCAGTCCTTGTCGATTTTTATCCAAGAAAGCAAAACCTCCTATTACGCTCGTGATGGTTATCTGGCCTACGTACAAGTTACGCTAATTAAATCACTACATAGAGTGAGTGATTTTTATCCTGCTTAACACACGTTGGTTTCTCATTATACCGCGGGTGATTTTCATGCCAGCTGCTCTGATCATTACACTGTCATCATTATCATTTTGTTTTCGACCTTACTTAAGGTCGGTTTGACGCAGCTCTAACTTGTTTTCTATTCTGTGATAATCTAAAAAGTTCTCCATACCCTTCAGAACTTAAATTTCTAATAATTTGACGAATATTGCTTGGTCTAGGTCTTCCTATACTCTTGTATTTTTTGCTTATCTTCCTGGCTCTACATAGACATTAGCAACCTGATGGTTGTTAAAGAACACCAACATGTTTACATGATTCCCATTTATAAGGAGATAAAATATTACCTGTTTATCCCCTCCAAAAAAGGAAAAGTGTTCAATTATATGTTATGGTAAGGCATAAGCATCGAATCGCTGCTAACATGCCAGATCGCTGTCAATGGTGTTGTATCCTTGTGGGACAAAATCATTCTGTTCTACTACACTGTTAGTAATTATATTCTGAAAACGCAGAGCAGCACCCCGACGACGATGTCAGCCAGCTAGGTCTTGTCAGCGGATCCACATCGTACTACAATGAACAGCGGAAGCACTAGCTCCGTTAACGTCGCTGGCAGTCACTTTCTGAGTTCCTGTATTTCCTTTTGAGCTAATAATAGTCTTTTATTAGTCCACAATAATATTTTCTGAGGTTGAATTTGTATATTTATAGTGAAAGAGACTCCGCATCTATTCCCGATTGCATACACAATGCAGAGTCGACGTCCAGATTTCAACGAGAGAACACGTGCAGTCCAGAGCGATTTTAACTAAATAGTACTTTTCAGTATTATTTAGTTCAACGAGGACAACTACAACGCCGTAAACCAGCAGAGCAGCCATCAAAGAATGTTTTAATCTCAACGTTCATCCGAAACATCGCCTACAGCATCGTAACCGATTCTGTTAAAAGCGCGGGAACTAACCAGTTCTCGTGTATTTATAGAATTAAGTGGATTTTATAGACACGCGGAAACAATTAGTTGTTCCCGCGTTTTTATAAGACCTAGCAACGAAACTTTGCACTTACTTTAGTGCATTAAAAAATAATCGCCCCGTGTTTAGTTCTGCAAACGCGCGATGGCTATTATTAGCTTTTGTACTTTAGTAGAACTGTACATTGAAAAGTTCCGGTATTAAATCCGGTTCGATTATCTAGCCTAAGACACCTTGGGCTGTGAACGAGTTGGTGAGTTTGCCAATCCGTAGATAAATATCCCGGATCGACCTAGTGAAACTCAAAAGTGCTTCTTGCTAACGCGTGGGTGCAGTACTCTTACGGGCGCCCCCACTTTTGCAAGAAGCTGTCTCCATCTCCGCCACAATCCAACCCACGAGCCTTGGGTTGAATTGCTTCGCTAAAGACACCTCCAGCGCTGAGTGAATTTGCTAGTCTGGAAGTAATTCAACCGACCGTGCGTGTCTGGAGGGGACGCTTTGTTACATTGCGCGGGCGTAGTGCTTGCACTCCTAGCCGCGCCATTTAACGGAACGATGGAGAACGAGACGTGGGGATGAAACCTGCACCGAGGCGAAGGACCTACGAAAGCGCGCCATTGACGATCTCTTCGGAGAAGGCATGTGACGACGGTTTTACGGTGCCAAAGGAGAAGACGTCGAAATAGCCGAAGACGACCACCGCCGCCGACCTGTCAACAACGAATCAGTATGAACAGATTGCCACGCCAGTAGAAACAGCAGAAATGGAGTCCGATGCCATCAGCAAAAACCTTGCGTCAGCCCGGAGCCGCCACGTCCCCCTCCGTCGTTCTTCGCAAGAAGGACAAGTGGGTAGCGATTGCGGCAAAGCTCAACCTGCGCAGACTACTGTTCACCAGAGCTTGCAACACACAGGACAGGATCAGTATCACACTGGCGACCCCGACCGACTACCGTGGGATACGTCTTTTTTGTCCGAGCGCGGCGAGGAGTATCACACTTATCGCCTCCAGGACGATAAGCCGCACAGGGTGGTCTTGAGGAGCATCCCGCAGGATATTGCAGCCATGGACGTCCGAACGGAACTCGTCTGACGTGGACTTCCAGCACTCTTGTGTGCACGCATGCACAAGAAGCGACCAAGACGAGCATTGTTTTCGGTCATGGTCACCTTGACCATGTCCACGGAGGGGAAGCAAATCTTCGAGCTCCAGCTTGTGCTGCACCTACGTGTACAGGTGGACATACCGCACCGACGTTCCGAACTAGGACAATGCCATCGGTGCTAGCGATTTGGGCACACGCAAACGATCTGCAAGGCCACGCCTAAGCATGTCAAGTGCACCGGCAACTACCATAGCGGCCCCAAAAGCAGGGAAGTTCCTGCGGTGTACGTCAACTGCGGTGGCGCTCATTAAGCAAGCTATAAGGGATACTCTGCATTCCAGAAGTCATGTGTGGTTGCCAAGAGGCAACACGAGACGGTACCTAAGGCACCGGTCAGCGTCTGAAGTCAACGCCGGGAGCCGCTGCTGTGGGAGCGCGCTCGACTCTAGCGTCGCCAACGACTCGACTACGGCCGTCTCTACACCAACAGCCAAGACCCCAGCTATTGCGCAGGTTGAGGAGACGTCTGCCCAGGCAGCCCAACCCCCCCCAGCGGTGGAGAGACAGCCAGAGAGACACCGTCCTGTGGGGGCGCGCAATGAGGATCACTTATCGGACTCGTCGCTGGAATCGACTTCGAGAAGCTGACTGCGATTGTCAGAAAGCTGCTGCCTATAATCGCCGAAGCCAAAAACTTCGGCGAATTAGCCATGGGTTTCATTGCCTGCGGCAAGAATCTCAGCGAACTCTTCCATTTGAATAGATAGACGTCACGGAAATCTAAGAACCCTGCAGATAGCGTTCCGGAACACGCGAGGACTGATGGAAAAGCGATTTGAATTGTTGGAGTTTGCGTTGAGACACGACCTAGAAGTTGTCCTGGTGAACGAAACGTTCCTCAGCGCATGAGACGAGCCTAGGCTTCCCAACTACAGGCTGTTTTACAACAATCGAGATGGCGTCGGAGGAAGCACAGCGGCGTACGTCAAGGCAAGCTTGAGCACAACGTGGTGGACCTGCCAGACCTAGAACGACTAGAACCGACTGCAGTATGCATAGTACTAGAGGGTTTCGGCCCTCTACGCCTGGTCTCGGTTTATAACCGGCCTGGTGACAAACCGCTTAGCGCGCAGGACTTGGACGCGCTGTTAGATGCGATAGATTTTAGCAGGAGACCTCAACTCCAAACATCCGTCTTGTAACAGTCGGGTAGCGAATCGCAATGGACGCATACTCCAACATGTTTGCTGACGGACGTGAGGTCTAGGTCTAAGGACCGGCAATAGAGGTAGGCCAGATATACTAGACGTCTCGATACTCCACCAAGTGCCGCTAAATACGAAGATCCGGGCCGTCAGCGACCTCAGTTCTGACTACAATCCGGTGCTACTTAATCTCGGAAGCGATCCCCTGCCACCAACAAAATCGGTAAGGTTTCGTGGCACGTACTTGCCGCCCGTCTAGTATTGTCGATCAAAGGGATGTCTAACGACATTCCGACCACTGACGCGCTAGAGGCGCAAGTGGAGCGCCTCCTGGAGTGCATACAGACCTCGGTCAGTAGAGCCACTTCCATGAGACCGGTAGCGGATAAGAAGGGCATCCTCCCTCTGCACATCCATGACCTCATCCAAGATAAGAACCGTGCCAGTCGTCAGTGGCAAAGAATCTGGGATCCTGCGGAACGACTCCGGTATAACGGTTGGTAGCCGAAATGCGATTAGCCATTTGGCGGCACCGAAACGACGCCTTTTGTGGAGGATGTCGAAAGCACTGAGGAACCAGACGTTCTCAATGCCTCTTATTCATGACGAAACAGGCTTAGCCTATGCAGTCTCTGGAAAAGCAGAAGTTCTCGCAGACAGCATGGAGCGTCAGTTCGAGCCAAACTATGCCCACGCAGACCTTCGGCATATTGAACAGGTTCACCGCGACGTCCGATGGAGGCTAAGGGACGACGACCTTCAGGAAATCGACCCCACAACAGTTGAAGAAGTCAAGGACCCTATCAAGACCTTAAGAGTCAGAAAGTCTCCTGGACCGGACGGAATCTCCAACCGGGCTCTGAAAGCGCTGACGGAATACGCCTTTCGGGTGTTAACCAGAATTATCAATGCCATGTTGAGGCTCCGCCACTTCCTATTCACGTGGAATACGGCGGACGTCGTAGTGCTCCGGAAAGCTGGCAAATCTGCGACATTCCCATAGAACTACCTTACATGTGATTTTCCAATGCTCCACCCGAAGGTTCTACAGTGGTCAGGAAGCGAGTTTTTTTTTACCTGAAAAATTTTGAATTTTGCCGAACCCTTGCTGTTTCAAGCAAGGTAGGGATCTTTAACGTGCGTGACATCACTCACACACGCACCTGCATTTTACCTCTCATCTTAACGAGGGCGTATTTTTGTGAAAAATGCTCGTCTAACAATTTTCAAGCGGTCCGTGTGGGGATTCGAACCCGGGTCCTTGAGCGTAGGAGTCACACGCATACCAACTACGCCACGGAGCCGCTTCGCACAGAACTACCAGCCAATTAGCTTGCTGTCGGTGGTTGGGAAGATAGCAGGCGGCCCCGTGGCGTAGTGGTATGTGTGTGATTACTACGCCCAAGGTCCCGGGTTCAAAACCCAACACGGTCCGCTTGAAAAATGTTAGGTGAGCATTTTTTACAAAAATACACCCTCGTTCGGATGAGACGTAAAATGGAGGTCCCGTGTGTGAGTGTTGTCACGCACGTTGAAGATCCCTACCTTGCTTGGAACAGCAAAGGTTTGGCACAATGCCAAATTTTCCAGGTTAAAAATAACTCGCTTCCTGGCCAATGTAGTATCTTCGGGTGGAGCATTGGAAAGTCACATGTAAGGTTGGAAAGATAGCGGAAGCCGTTTTCCTAAAGAGACTTCAGGAAGCGATGAAGGAACATGCCGTGATCCAGGACGAGCAGTTTGGGTTCCGTAAGGGGCATTCCACCGTTCACCGCATACTGCGAGTGGTGGAGCACATCACGAAAGACTTCAACTGGCGACAGTCAACAGGCGCAGTGTTCCTGGACATGTCTAAAGCTTACGACTAAGTTTGGCATTATGGCTTACTCTACAAGATGCTGGGAAGGGGGTTACCACGCGCTCTCGTCCAACTGACGAAATCCTATCTTCACGATAGATGGTTTTGCATCAGGCTGGATGGAGTGCGGTCGGTGGGGCGGAGAATCAGGAGTGGGGTTCTCCAAGGTTCTTTGCTCTCGCCGGCACACTTCGGCATCTTCGTGAGCGACCTACCGAAGACGGCAAACACCAGGATAGCGCTATACGCTGACGACACGGCCATTCTAGCCAGGTCCCGTACTCCGCACCTCATCATGCATAGACTGCAAACGGCCATGCACGCTTTCGAGGAGTGGTTAAAGGCTCTGGCAGATCCCTACCTTGCTTGGAACAGCAAGGGTTCGGCAAAATTCCAAATTTTCCAGGTAAAAAAAACTCGCTTCCTGGCCAATGTAGTACCTTCGGGTGGAGCATTGGAAAATCACATGTAATGTATATAGGCTGAGTGGGAATTTCACGGAACTGTGTAGTCAGAATATAAATAAAGGTACGTGTCCAACCAGTTTTGTGACAGAAAACCTAATGACGAAAAAATAAGCGCAGATAATTCTGATGATTATTATAAACAACTACATGTGTTGGTTGTGAAATATCTGCAACTAATGTTGATTGTGTGAAAAGATATATTGAAAAAATATTAAATTGGCAAATGTTCAAGTGCTGAGGAAACTTGGCAGCCACAGGCTGCTTCCCCCACCCCCTTCACAACCTTACATGTGGTTTTCAAATGCTCCACCTAAAGGTACTCATTGGCCAGGAAGCAAGTTTTTTTTTATTTGAAAAATTTTTAATTTTGCCGGACCCTTTCTGTTGCAAGCAAGGAGTATTATCTTTCTTCGCTCTACTAAAGACAAATTTTTTTTGAAAACAAATAATAAAAAATATTATTATACCGCAGGTCAACAGTTGTTTTGGTGCCATGCATGGTATTTGAAGAAAATTCTTGATTAACTTCGTCTTCAAAAGAATTGTTCAAGATTCTAGATGGAGAATCGGAGTGTTCTCTACTTGTAAGGTTGAAAATATGCTGTATTTAGTTTGTCACCAATAAAGGGCAAAACAGCGTTTCTGTCTGAAAATAGGGTACCTGTAGCAAAGATTATAAAATCCTAGTAGCAACTCAGTAACTGACGTATTCAGAATCCTGCTCATATTTAATGTAACAATTGTACAAACGTCAACGTAAAGATTACATTCCGTTTTATGTATTTCAAAATATAAACTCAGAATTGACACAGAAGTGTTGAGAAATATCACGCTAGGGAAGCTTGAGGTGAGGAAAACGTTTTCTAAATGTATCTCATTTTAAGTTCTTACTTTTATCACACATAAAGTTGTATAACTTAGGCAAGCATTCCATCATTTCGAATACTCCCGTTTAAACATGAAAGCATGCGATATCTTATTTATTCTTATATGTATGTATTACAATAGTCAAAGAATTTCAATCTCTCTTGGAAGAAATTCCACCAAGGTAAATATTGCCTGAGCATATATACAAGCCTTTATATAAATTGTCTCCGCGTATTTTTCTTATAAGATTCAAAAAATTTAGGATTTATATTTCAAGTGTGTTGCTTGTATTATCAAAGGAATTTACAAGCGGAATGGAATACATACAAAAAGATATAAAACATACATTGCAAAGTAGTCAAATGTGATCTCCAAGTAAATATTTTCATTCTTTCAATTGCAAGTAATTACACCAAGAGACAGAAGATACGTTGTCCCTACTTGAGAATAGGAGAGAGGTTAAGGCAAACAGAGTTGTAACGAGCATCCATCTTTCAACTAAATGGAACGCATAGCGAAAAGATATTTAACTTGAGACTTAAACTTTGAGAAAGTAAATAATGGTAGACAGACACTACGGGTAATTTGACGGGTAAAGCGCACCCTATATGAATTTAGTATAATTAAATAAATTGACGGCGAATAGCAGCCATTTGTTTGCTGATATGGTTTATAAATTTTGTCTTGAGTTTACAGACTCTTTTCAATGTACTTACTTACTAGAACGTTGGATTGCTGTTATTTTATTGAAAAAGTTCTGTTTTTAAATCTGAGAAGATACTAGATATTGAAACTATCTCAAACTGTATATTTATATTTCATGAAGTAAATGGACTAAAAGCTTTTTAAACGAAGGTTTAGTATTGTTAAAGTAACTTCAACAAGGAATTTGTATGTTGCTTATACCATTATTTAGTAAATCGGTGCGATTGATATACAGGGTGTGAAAGAAAATGGTTGACTGTCAGTAAACGCAATAAGCCGATTCTGGCTCTACCGCCACCACCCTCCAACCACTTTCCATCTTCCACCTCACACATCTTAAAGTCTTGTATCTTAACTATCAAATATTTAAAACCATATACCGTTTTACACCAGTCTTCTGCACTTCGTAAATATGTACCCACCCTCTTACTTCCTGCAGTAAAATTTTGTTCACTTGTTCACTCTTTCGGTGTAACTGAGACGTCCTCCACGTCTTTCCAGATACTCGAAAAAAAACCTAAACGTATGTACTTTCGAAACTGAGTGGCCACTATATGATGTAATACCATAGTGCTGAATGTTGCAAAAAGCATGCAGGCAAATCAAACCGTTTGCATTAAAAGGAATTAACATGTATCATTGTTTTGTAAGTCTTCCTCCTTGCATCGTATATCTTGTAACAATTTTATTTTCGAATTCATAATTCGCTTCATTTAAGGTACGACAATAGTTAAACACCTTTATTAAGTAAAGTCATAATACATTTTACAATTAGAATATTACATTGTGACAGCATCTTGACTCGTTAGTCTAGTTGTTTTGGATGGCGGTGTATTTCACACCCAGTCGCAAGCGCGTAGAGAGGAATGACAACCCCCCCCCTTGGGATCCTCCCATCGTACGAGAGCACGAGATAGGCACTCGGCCATAGGTAAAAGAGGCAGCAGCATGTTTAAGAGAAGAATGGCCAGTGACCTGCGGGTCGGTTTGATTAAGTGAAACATTTTCTGAATAACGCGCAAACCAAGATTAGACGACGAAACACTACAACACTTAGGCGATGAGAAGTTAAACAATAATAACTTAGAACTGTGAATCAACGTTAAGAAACCACTTCAATTTAGCACATGCTTTTAGAAGATGGAAAGCAGATCTAATTAACAGGAGATCGTTTGTTGGTCCGAGCCAAGATACTACTTTGTTAGGATGTAGCAGTTAATTCCGCATGGCGATGCAAATCCTATTTCAGCCTACGAAAGCAGTTTTGTTTGGTTCGTAGTAATTTTAAGAAATTCAATTGTGTTCCACTCAGGAAACACGCTATTTTATTTTGATACGTATAAATACGATTTTGTTATTCACTTTATCTGTTGCTAAGCTGGATTTCCCAGCGCCAAACTTAAAATTCACTGTTTCTTTTGTCAGAACAATACGTTGCTTCACTTTAAAATAACATGTGTAAATTACGTCATTTGTTTGTTTGAGATATACTGCTGACACTTGTATTTATGAAAGCAGATGCTTAGTATTTTATTACTACCAACTTTAAAAACGAGAATCTCTTTATGAACATTTTCATTTTAAACTGAAATTAGCACATGTAACTTAACGAGAATATTTTGTATTTTAATTTTGACAATGTAATAGACCTAATCAGATCTGAATGGGTTAAAAACTATTAATGTAACAAGTTACACTCTGTTGTAATATTCTTGATCTAGAAACAGATTGATGAACCTTATCTTAAATTTCCAAACTACTACAAGTAATTATTTAATTTTGTTGCATTCAATTTTATTTAAAGTTAAAGGAATTCTTTCTAGTAAATTATTAACCTAAGTTTAAAGTTTTTATTTTGATCAAGTGTGATCAAACCTAGCAACCCAAAAAGGCAATAAGAGTTGAATTTTGATGCCACCCTTATGTAGAAAATATTCTTTTATTTTTTAGGCATATTTGAGGGACACAAACAGTGTTCCCATTTTCTATGTTGACTTAATTATTATTCTTTCTTACAGGAACAGCGTCTTATTCTGTTAAGACAGGTTTTTGTCACCGAAGGCGATCTTTTTTTCTTTGGGTCTCCACGTCCGCCCTTAGAAATATGCTATGCTTTTAACATGAATCAATCTGGACTTGGTGGCGCCTATTTGTTTTAGTTTGAGTGTGACCCCCCAACAGATTTCGACTTACCCCCCCATTGCTCATAGCTCTACCCAAGGAATAGACCCCTAGTTACGTCGGAAGACGACACCAAATGTGGGGCTGGTGTTTTAGTAGTTCTAGTAAGTTTGTTTCACTAGCACCCATGCGTGAGGCTAGCGGAGCCAATTAGAGAGAGAAAAAATAGTTACAATCTTACTAAACTGGGTTTCTTAAAATCTCTTTATGCCCATTCTTCTATGCAATTACTCCGACGTAGGAATAAGTTCCCAGGTTATTAACTGTATATGCAAAACGTTATATACGCCATTGCGATTTAAAATGATTTATTAGCATCCCCTTTAATTGTAACATTTAGATTCTTTTTCTACTAGATGTCTATACTGCTGCTTTAATAAGATTACTTTTTGCCTCGTATGCTATTTTTGTTTTTAAATCTTAGTCTTTTAATTCTAGTTTTAGTATCTTAATTGATCGTATATAAACAGCTGAAACGGATTTTTTATTTACGACGTACGGTAAAGGTGTGGTGCATGTATTGGTTCTTTTTTCTAAAACCTGGGCAATGCATTACTTGGAGCGATCAGTCCTAGATCGTCAATGTTTACATCTTCTTGAATTGTCAAGAAGTGTGTTGTAGAATCTTTGTTCGATTCGTCTTCTACAGCTTTTATGTAGATAATCGCTTAAAATTGAATGCGAATTTGCGTAATTCATTATTCTGTATCTCTTCTTAATATTGACAGTAGAGCAAAAATGATCTACTGTCGATTAAGCAGTCTTTGCCAGCTGCTATATCAATATACAAAATTACATTGTCGTGTTTTGAATCTTTTCCATAAAGGATAAAGTTAAATTATTCGTTAAGTTTTGGATCGTTTCCACCTTGATTATATCTCCCTAAAATATTGGGCTATATTCAGATTATTAATTATTTCAATTTAAAATAGAAATTTGTAATTCTCTTTTATTCCTGAATATTTTATAACATAACTGGAATTGTCAGTAACATGCATCTCGTCCAAAAATTATTTTTACTGTCATTAATTTATTATTATTCTTTGTGCAATCGTGACAAGGTGGAGACATGTACATTTTGTTTTGCCTTGCCCTGGCTAAATTTACAAACTTTAAAATGCATAATTTTTTTGTTTAATTTTTACACTTTTTTTTATTTAATGTAACTACTCTACCTTATAGGCGGCAGAGCCTCTATAAATTATGAGGGGTTCCTATTTAAAGTTTAAGCCCAGGGTGAAGTGTATGGAAAACGGCTTTGAATACAATAGGGCCCTCTAAAGAGATTTTTCAGCCAGCTAAGCTTCTTCAACTTAGGGCAGAGTTATGAGCTAGGGTCATAGGATGGTATACGATAATAAAAAAATTTTTAATGGACGCCACCGTATCTTAATAATAGCTATAATAAGTAACGATCCGAAGATAAGATACGGAAATCTCCACAAAGAAAAAAAATCTCCTTAATAAGCAAAACATAGAAACATAATACTTATTTGTGACTCTGCAAACTTGAACTGGACCGACGATCTCGTACTGTCTGAAAATATAACCACTTCATAGCATTTTAGAGCTAGAGCTACATTAAAGCCTAGTCACTTTATCACAAAAAATTAAATTCCAAAAAGGTTAGCTAGTTAAGATTATCCCTCAAAAAAAAAAATCTTACCAATACAATATCAATGCTCTACCTTTCCACACTACAAAAGCCTTATGAATTTGGTTGCTTGCTTTTATAGAATTTTTATTGTTAATTTCAATGAAAGAAAGCTTTAAAACACACACATATATATATATATATATATAATAACTTTTATATTTTCTTGACCATTTATATTATTTCTTGCAAAATTTTTCTTGGAACTGGTCATTAATAATTAATTTGAATGTTTTCTACATGTAAAATAAACACTTTTTTCTTGCTTTTTAATTTTTATTATTCATATGACGCGTTTCGGCTAAACAACCATTTTCAAATATGAAACCTATAAACTATCTCTAATTAAATAATGATTTTTTAAAATTAAATTGCATACATACCATTTAATGTAAAGTCAAACTATTAAAACTTACAAACTAAATAAATTATTTCTAACATTATAGGATAAGCAACAATACATCCTAATAATACTCTTTTGGGTATGTTTTAATTTAAAACTTGCTTTCCTTGTCAATTTACAACTAACAGTTCCAAGAAAAATTTTGCAAGAAATATATATATATATATATATATATATATATATATATATTACTCATATTTAGACCAGGGTAGAAAATTAAATAATCACATCAAATAATTTTAATCACCGTGTAGAAGCTTTGGGAAAAGGTACGCGTTATTAAAAAACCGTGAAGCATAAAAATTCATTCGTTTCATTAAACATAAGAGATTTAAATCATCTACAAGACGCTTGCTATAAAAAAAAGAAGCAGTATTAAAAAGCTCTACGTGTAATTTAATTATTCCTAGTAACGAAACAAAGAGAAATTACGTGTAAAATTTATATTAATTAACTCAATTTTAAGTAACCGGTATTAAAGAAAACGTACAGATAATAATTAATATTTAATTAGGATTCACTAAAAATTAAAGGGTATTATTTTTAATTGAAGTTAATTGAACCATTAGTAACATATAATATCTATAAAAACTTGTAAAAACCCAATAATAGTCAAATCGTAGAAGGGTATTTAAAATGTTACGTTTGAACACACCTGCGTATTCTTAAAAGGCAATTTCAGTTTAATTTGTTTAGATAAACATGTCGATTCTACGGATATTGGAAACGGTCGGATGCTTTAGCACGAAATACAGAACACCTGCGTATTTTTAAAAAAAGCTTGTTCCGAGTAAAATTTGCAGATAACAAATGGTTTTAGAGAATGTTGGAGAAACCGTCGCTTATATTAACGGGAAGACTAGATACGGGGTTATTTAACCCAGATAACAGTCCATGTGGACTGAAAATAATCGATAATAAGGAATATCAATTTGCACCAATAAAGAACAGGTTAGATAGAGACAGATAATATGCGCAAGACCGAGACACATATAGTAAAAGGCGGGAGTAGAGCAACGTCACGGGGTTGCGATTGGTTGAAAGTAAAAGGCAAACTTGAAAGGGAAAAAAAACATTTCTGTATAAAAATTCAATTAGTTATTTCCAGACTTTGCGAGCCGTGTCGAAATTTCTGAGATGTAACTGGTGCGAGTGCAAAATTCGTAAAAATCGCATGCCGGGCTGCGGAATGGGAACATAGCAGGCGAAATTCTTTAGAATTGTCTGTTTTGGAGACTCGACCGACAGACAGGCTAACCTCTATATATACCCAGGTGAATATGAACAAGCTCTCTTAGATCTTGGACTTGATTCAACGCGTTAAACAGTGCTTTTTAGTTTTCCGGTTTTGATTAAATAATTTAAACAGTTGCTCGAATATTTTTGTGATAAAAAACAGTTTGTTCTTTACGTGCTACAATGAATGTACTTTAGTGCACTTAGAAAAGAAGATACAAGGTAATAAAGTTTAGTATCACTGTACCTATTAGTAAAATTTACAACGACAAATGAATACACAAAAGTAGGCAGTTTTGGCGTATATTGGTGAAATAAGTATGAATTTCTTTGTTATTTGTCGGGGGTGTTAATAATTAAATGGTTCGTAAACATAACTGGATCCACAAAACAAGGTTCAGATATACACAGATGAGTTCCGGAAAAGCCCTGAAACAACTTTAGATGAATGGTGATGGAGAAAATTTTAAAAGCGTTGAGAATCAGAAGCCGTAAATATAACCCAGTTGGATTGGTGTGATTAACAGAGGACGATGTACATTGAAGCTACGAGTGCAGTAACCTTCAGGTAAATTATACTATTTTGTTCGAACTTTGATATTTTGGTGTGTGTTGAATAACTTTATAATTGATTTACTTAAAATGGACAGTAGTGAAATTGTACTAACAATAAAATTTTAATTTTAAGGTGAAAATTTTCTTGTTTAAGTAGAAAGGGGTATTTAGTATTGATGTTCTGGATTATGATAAAAATTTGGGTATGTCTTTGAGCTCAATTAGACGAACCTGGTTAATTAATTAACGTAAAGGGGTGGAAGATGCTCCCTTTGTACTCAGACTCAGGTCTGCATATATTGTTATATTAATTAGTAGGCATCCTACAAGGACTTTAATTTTGGATGCACATTAAAATGATAACAAATTTAAATCTTGAAATTTTCTGATACTGAAATTTATGCTGAATTTTAATTTTGAAATTTTAATGTATTGTGAATATTGATGTAAATAGAGTTAACGTTGATGTTTGTGATAGGAATGTGGTTGTTTTTTTTATGATTGAGGATGTAAGTTATCTAGAGGAGCAGCCGAGGCGATTAACAGAAGAAAGTCAATGGACCAACACAGTTAAGGTAACGAATAGCTTTTGTAGGATTCACAGCATTCTTTGACCTCCAATTCGTGAGGCTCGATTCTAAGGATACAGGGTTTCACAGCAATATATATATATATATATATATATATATATATATATATATATATATATGTAATGTTAGTAGGGGCTTAAAGGGTTCTAAGGGTTGTTTTGTTGAAGGTAGTGTATGCCAAATAAAGAAAGCCAAATATCAGTTCCCGTAACTGAGAAATTTATGTTTGCCGTACTTTACAAACGTTAAAGTATTTGAAATATTAGTCAAAATGTAAGTGCCAAGACGTAAAAACAATGACTTGATGACGTGATAAACCACAGTATTCAAGGATTTACACTGAGTTGTATGTTGAATAAGCCATAGAACGTACATTTGCTAATCGAGAAACCGGATGCGTCTGTAGAAATTACACTATTCACCACGCAGATCCAGGTTTATATGTGTAACATTTCGGCATTTATTTTAATAGAATCAACCTTTGGACAAACATGTAATATCAAAATTATAAGTAATAGCATTGTCAAATATGATTGAAGGGTTGTGCGATATTAAGGACCAATGATTGAACATTTATATATAAAAAGGGAAAGTGCAAAAGACATAGTATAAGGTATTAGTGACACAAACTTGTTGGGACGATGTTATTGGACGGAATTTGTATACAATGTATTAAAGAGTAGGCATATTTGAATTGTAATTATCACCTAGGAAAAGATAAACAAGAGGTCGATTTATAATATTTTTTTGGTAGTAAGACGTATTTTTGTAAACTGCGCTAAGTTTTGAACATTTTTAAAGAATTAATAAATGAATTTGAAAGTTTAAGAGTTTGATTAATATATAAAGAAGAGTACGGATAAGAAAGAATAATAATAATTAATAGTAACGACGAAATGAAAAGGTTAAGAGTGGATTCGAGTAACAGTGGAAAAGGCGTAGTAAATAGTGGGATTGGAACGAGATTGATAAAGGCAGAAGGGCATTGAATGGTATTTATGAAACTGAAGGCGATATTAATGGAATAGATTTGGATATGGTATTAGGAAGATTAATGGTATTGAATGGTTATTAGAGGATGGCAGTGAATTGGAAAGAGTGGACTTAGGAGGAAAGCATTGAGTTTGGAACGAGCGGAATTTGGAACAGAAAAGCAGTGGAGCAGCAGGAGGAGTAATACGAGAAAAGAAGAATAAACATCAGGAAAATTAGCGCAGGGGAAGTTATATAAAAGGTAGTCAAAATTCTAAATTTGGGTATATTTATTTTAGATTTGGGGATATCGAAATTCATTAAAAGAAACCTGGAACTGGACAGCAGATCTTTCATAGTGATAGTGCCGCAGTTTTCAAAGAGGCCGACGACGAAGTGTAAAATAGGTGAGTACTGTGGTTTTAACGTCAAAGTCATAAATTTTGTAATATTAATTAATTTGGCACAAGGCTACGTAGATCGTATATAAAAATTTGGCATATACAAGTGTAAAATATCACAGGTACTAAAACAAAAGGTAGGGCTGTTTGGTTGGTGCAATGCACATCTACTTACCACTGAACCCACGGTAAGTAGGTGGATACCCTGGGAAGAACGAGTTTTCAAATAGTCGAGGCATATTTAACACAGTTTTGTTTTATAAACCAACCAAACGAAAATAAAGCACGTAACATAAAATAAATTTTTGCATATCATATAAAATTAAATAAATAAATAAAAAGGCGTGAGGGGGTAGCATAAGAAGGGTGGCAAACCCAACGTGGGGCTAGCTAGATAGACAGAAGGAGTGGTAGATTAAGGGACACCGAGATTAGGTGGGGCCCGTAGGTAAAAATTGTTTTTCAGGAAAATAGAGTGCGAAAAAGGCAGCAGAGATGATGGACGCGGACACGAAACGGATAACAAGGTCAGAAAGAATGTACGGAATTGACGCGAAATTTATGACACAAGACGAGGAGTTAGATGCAGGGGGAGATGTCCAAGAAACGGGGGTTAATTTAGTAGAGCCGGAGGTGATAAACATGGAAACGGACCAGGCGACGGTACAGGAGGTCGAGGTAGCAGAAACCGCCGGAAACCAGGATATTATGCGATTTCTGATGAGTTTGAAAGACGATTTAACTAACAAAATTGAAGAGTCGCGGACGGATTTTAAGACGTCACTTGCAGAGTCGCGGACGGATTTTAAAACTTCACATACGGAATTAACAAACAAAATCGAAGAGTCGCGGACGGATTTCAAGACATCACACGCGGAACTAAAATTGGAATTAACGAACAAAATTGTAGATTCACATACGGAGCTGAGAAATGAGTTTAGAACGGCGCACGCCGAACTGACGGCAAAATTAGACTACACCCAGGACTATTTACTCACGTCGATACAAAATGTAAAGGACGAACTAAAGACAGAATTACAAGACAAGGTAGACCGAGTAGACGACAAGATTGAAAACACACGGGTACAATTTCAGGGAGAGTTGAACGCAACAAGGACGGACCTACGAACAGAAGTAAAGACACGCGTGGAGGCAGTCGAGGAGACTGTGATCAGCGGATTTACGACATTAAACACTGAGATACAAACATGTGACAAAAAGCATACGGCAAATTACAGGAATTTAGGACAGACGCTAGAAACACTACAACACGAAAATGTTAACGCTAGGACACAACTGGACGAAAAACTTGAAGACAAAGTTACGATATTGGAGAACAGGGTCGGTAACGAGGTCAGACATATACAAGACAAGTTAGACGACCTAGAAAGGAGACGCGGAGGATTAGACTACGGACAGCAGATAAAATTAAACCGAGACGCGCTACCGAAATTTGAAGGACGACGGACTGAACAGCCGATGGGGTTTTTGGACAGACTAGACGAAATTGTGGAGACAGAACGAACGGACGAAATTACAGATAGTTGGGGCGACTTTGACGGGTAACGCGGAAAAATGGCACAACATCATACGGAGACAGTACGACACATACGCGGAATTTAGACGAATATTCATCAAACAATTTTGGAGTAACACGCACCAGACAAACATAAGGACAAACTTAATAACAGGACATTACAGTAAGATAAACGGATCACGAGAAGAATACGCGATCGACAAATACAACCAGGCACAACATCTGACACCGAAATTGGGCGAGGACGACATAGTGTTACTACTTGCGGGACACATGGAACCGGAAGTGACAAAGGTGGTTGTAGTACAGAACATAAAAACCCTGCGGGAATTTTTAGGAGTAATGCGAAATTTTGACTTAGCGACGGCACTAGAGGCAAAGACGCGGGGAGCTTACTGGGAGCAGAACCGGGGTTATAAGGACGAAAACCGACGACACGTATACCAAAATGAACACAGACCTAACTACAGACATGAAGGTTTCAACCACGGACAGCGTAATTATTGGGGACACGACGGAAACAGACGACAGTATTTCAATAGGGAATACAGGGGAAACGAATACAAAGGACAAACTAGGTACCAGCACGGCGACAACACGGATGACGGCCGTATTACGGGAGGCGGAACGCGTGACGGATACAGCCGGACTGACAGGGACATAAACGTCCAACATATTACGACCAGCGCTGCGACAAAGGACACGGACAAGATCGAGGTGGTACAAGTACACGAGGCACCGACGATTCAAAAAAAAAACGTCAATTTTTGGAAGACAGAGTTGTTAGGTTTAGATGTAGATTTATGTTATAGTTTAAGTGATTTGTTGTTGAATAATTATACCATTAATAAAAAGAATTTGTTGTTTATTAATGTTAGATTAAGAGATTATTTATATGTTGCTTTAGTTGATAGTGGTTCACAGTTGTCGCTGGTAAACGAAAGTGTGGTGATAAAACATGCAGAATTTTTAAAAGGACGAATAGAAACAATTGATGGGGTTAATTTATGGTCGGCAATGAACAAGAAGCTAACGACGATTTATAGGGTAGTACGTGTACCGATATTTGTAAGGAATAAAAAGGCAGGAGATGCAGAGTTCTTGATAACAAAGGGGTTGCAGTTAGATTTTATATTAGGAATGGATTTTATAGAGAATTTTGGATTGAATATAGATGGAAATGATAGGTCGATTCGTATATTAGATAAAGATAAGTTATAGGTGGTGCCTACGGTTAGTTCGGAATATAGGGATGGAAATGATATAGATAAGTCAGGATTAGGAGTGAAAAGGGCAAGTAATTATAGACAGGTTGAAGTGAGATTATGTAATATGTTTGCGAGAATAATTGATGATGGACAGATAGGAAAAGTGAGTATTAGTAGTACATTAAGGGCGTAATCACCGCCACATTTCCTCCAGAATCCCACATTTCCTCACACATCTGGACCAAATTTACATGTAAATTCGCACTATAAAGTCTTATTTTTTAAGAATCTCCTCCTGACTCCTCCTTGCTCTCCTCCTTGCTCGGACACCCCCACAACCATTTTGATTACATCACACCCGCATTCTTTCCACCCGCGAGATAAATCTTTCTCCACATTTCCACCCACGAAATAAACCTATCTTGTTTGGTATCAATTAATATTAGAATTTTTTCAGCTACCCGAATCTCTAGGATTTTTTTAGATAGCATCATCCCCAAGGGAGCTACCCCAATTTTAAGATTTCTTAACTGTAGCGACTTTTGAGCGTTCTTATAAATTTTTTTATACATGCGATACATTAAATTAGCTTAGAATTTTATGCACATCCCGAATCTGTAAACAGATTTGAAATCGGACCACGCCCTGCAAAGTTATACCCCTTTAAAGTCCTGATCTTCTAATTTTGCTATTTGCTCTATAAGCAAACCTAACAAATAGTTTTCTTCGTCTAGCCATTGCATCTTTCGAGATAAACCTATCTTGTTTGGTATTAATCAATATTAGAATTTTCTCAGCTACCCAAATCTCTAGGAATTTTTCAGATTGCACCATCCCCAAGGGAGCTACCCTAATTTTAAGATTTCTTACCTGTAGCGACTTTTGAGCGTTCTTATAAATTTTTTTATACATGCAATACATTAAATTAGTCTACAATTTTACGCACAACCCGAATCTGCAAACAGATTTGAAATCGGACCACGCCCTGCAAAGTTACACATATACCCTTTGCGAGATAAATCTTTCTCCACATTTCCACCCACGAGTTGTTTGGTATCAATCAATATTAGAATTTTCTAAGCTACCCAAATCTCTTTAAATTTTTCACATAGCACCATCCCCCAGAGAGCTACCCCATTTTAAGATTTCTTACCTGTAGCGACTTTTGAGCGTTCTTATAAATTTTTTATACATGCGATACATTAAATTAGCTTAGAATTTTATGCACAATCCGAATCTCTAAATAGATTTAAAATCGAACGACCCCTTACCATTTTACACACACCCTTTAAATTATAAATTTCCTGCGGCTCATACGTAAAAGAAAATCTAAAAACAATTCTTAAAACTTTTTTATTACAGACAATTTTACTAATACAGTTTAAATTTTGTAAAACCACATTTCTAAATACATATTTACAATTTTTATTTTAACCTAGAACTTCTCATATCGGCTTATACTTATTAATATTTATTTCTAAATAGAGCACCTTTTCCAAAGACCAACCGGACCCGCATGTTTTAAATTCCTCTGATTTTGTTCTTATGGTTTCGCTTAAGACCTCGTACATATTTTCCAGATTACTAGAAGACGTTATAACCACATTTTTTGTGTTAAAGGATTTCACATCGGTAGTCTCTTCCCCCATTTTGGTGTAAACGCCGTAGAGTTCGCAGTAGACTTTTATTGCTGTATGTTGTATTCTTTTTCATTTATTAATCGAATAAATCGCTCTTTCTGCTTCCAAAGAAACTCGGCACTCCATCGTCGACACTGGCGTTCTTTATGCGATAGCTAGCCATACGGTTGTTAAACGCTGTACTAACCATTTCTACACCATCGTCGTTAGTAGCGGTAACTGATGCATTTTATGTCTGTTGCTCCTTAAGTGTGCAGCATAGTAGTCTTTTCCATTTCGAAATCGCATACTTTACACATAATTCGTGGTTGTTTCGTACAAGTCCTTTAACAGCTGGCGGGCTGAACTTTAGGCTTAATGACATCCGTGCTTTTTCCTTGTGGCAGTAATTGTCCTTCTCGTAAAACGAAACCGCAAGACCCACGTTTATACTTTCTGCGGGCGGATGTATAAGCAACCGTGGACGTGTTGCACCGACATTTGTTCTGGTGCCGTTTGAATTTTCCAGTAAGGAAGCCCGCAAGTTGCCTTAAAACTTTGCAGATCCATTTTAGACAAAACAAAATCCGCATATAACTTTGGTTAAACTTGTAAGAACTAACATAACTAAAAGTTACCTTGGCACCTGCTTTATGTACCCTATAGAATGCAAACCGAAGGTTTCGAAGAACCGACAGAAGTTAGGATTCACGAGGAACTACATGACGTCATAATCCTTGCTTTCCAATACATTTAGCACCAATGTATTGCACTGTTCGCTTTTCATTTGCAATCCGTTACGTAGAACATCGGAAACGTCTTCCATGTTATACGGATCGCGTGCATATTAAAAATCCAAAGGGTGAAGCACCACACAAATTGTTGCAAGCTCTGTAGAAGATAGTCACTTAACCAAAACTTAATAAAACACTTTAACCTTACTAAGGAATACCAACTTGTTGTCTACGGATACTTATAAAATTTAATTTTACTACACTTCTACGTCATTTTTAGGAAAGGTGGCTTGAATCTTCCAAATAATCCCAGCGAAAGTAATGTAGCAGTATTAAAATTAACCATTAATTTCCCATTTTACGACCATGGTTAATTATAGATAAAATTTAGATTTACGTTCGAGCTTCTCGTAAACAACATATTTTATAGCAAAATTGTATAATCATGCATACCCTTCGCCGCTACTGCTATTCTTGTAATTGCTAAAAAGTCACTCCCTTTTTCTGTTGACCGATGCAAAGCACCATTTTATACTTTCTAGCACATCGCGATTTTTCGTCTGATAATTAATGTTCATCGTAGGTATTACACTTTCGCATAGCGGTCGGCCGCACGTACAGATTTCTAGAACCGGTAAGTACTCATATCGTCCAAAAGAATTAGATGCTCAGATGTCTCAACTTCCAAATTCCCTCGAAAGTAAAAAACTCAGTCAATATCATTAAACTTCAGACCCGCTCCTTTCTGATAATTTACAAACATTTTCAAACGACAATGGGCTGAAATTTTTAAACTCTCGGACTTTAAGTCGTGATCAATTACACACCAGCTACGCGTAAACTAACATATTTGACAACTGTATAATCGACCTTCGTCTTCTACTGCTATTCTTGTAGTTGCTTGAAAAGTCTGCCCTTTTTACAGGTAGGGCCGCTAAAGCACCATTCCATACTTTTTATAAGTGTAGCACATCGCGCCTTTTGTCGGATAATTAAATTTTGTTTATGTAGGCCTTTACACTTCCATTTAACATCTAATACGATCAATTAACCACTTTCGTTATTCTAACGGAACCACCATTACCGCCACACCGTTCTTTTGATGCCACGATCCTATGGGCTTCCCACTAACACCGACGTATCTTTCTTATTTGTTAAAAAAACACCGGTTCGCCATTGTGGATGTGCAAATCCATGTAACCATATACATTAACAGTCTAAGCTATTTTATCTTGTCCACGAAAACTACTATTTCTAAACCATAATTAATAATCGTCTTTATAGGTTCCATTCTAACCTTTCAACTGGGCTACGTAATGGAAACTAATTCTTATTGGGAATTTTTTTCATCGCACTTTTTCGATCCTACCCCTTTTCGGTATGCTCGTTATAGGTTAAGACCCTCGTTATAATATTCAATTCGTGAAACCCTTTAATCTTTTTATCGTATCTTTCCCTCAATACAGTAGGACTTACATTACTACCAACAAATTCTAATACTGGACACCCCAAAATAGTCTTTAATTTTCCTACAACTTTTGTTACAAGTGTTATATTGTATTTATTATACGCGGGTAGTCACTCTTTTAAGATAAATATATTTTGCTAGGTATCAACTAATATTAAATTTTTCTAGGGACCCCAAATCTGTAAATAGATTTTAAATAGGACCACCCATCAATGTTATGCGTTTTAAAGACCCAAATCACTAATTTTGCTCATCTTTATTTAACACCATTTTTAAAACCTTTTTCGCTACCCAACATATGCCTTAGCCAACCATCTCCCGAGAAATCTAAAACCCGTGCCGCGAATACCACGTGGAGATAACACGTATATTTCAACCAGGAAGCCGGAAGGATTTGGAAGTCGGAGAAGAACTTAAAATTATGGAATCTTAAAACTAATATATCAATAGATTTACAAAATCCTTAAATATAAACAACTATCTTATATCTTTACCCCCATGCGTAGATTGTTGCTTTAGGATGATACCTTTGTCATCTTCGCATAAACTAATTTTATTAATACTCTGTAACAAATCGTGTTACTCCGGGTACATAGCAGGCAAGTACTGATAACCATCAAATAAAGAATGGATGCTTGGTGACTGTTAACATCCGCTTCCTCGTGTACGCCCAGACACATCCCAGCCAATGAGCACCCTGGCATGCACACCTGCCCATGCGCACCATAGCGGTAACACTACCTGCGCACCCCTCTCTGTGAGTGCTATTTCAGGGGTAACGTTACAGCCTTTTTATAAATAAAGAACAATTTATATACTATTATAAAATGTTTATTCTGACATTATACATAACAAATTTAAAAATATTTAATGCCAAACATGGAGTCATTTAAACTTAATTTTAATACAAAGTTATACACAGAAGACAGTCCTTTCTTTATGTTTGTTTGCAGTGGTTTTAATTTTATCTAATTTTATTCGCAGCTTAAAATTTAAATCGACACCCAAGTCTTCTATCTCCTTTTCTAACCAATAGTTTGATACATAAAGACCGTCTAGGTTTTCGAATTGTAAAATGTACCGAAGTTTGCCTCTATAATTTAAATTTGATTCCGCCGACAACAGATCCATTCCTTCGTGTAATTCTTGCAGCTTGTGACAATCTTTTAATATGCTTTCCTTTATATCCTGCATACGTATCTTGTTAGCTTGATCGACTTCTTCTTGTCGGTATTGGAGAATCCTTTTCTCCCACAACTAAGTAGTTGCATGTCCACCACTTTTGGGAATATATGGTGTTATAGGTTGTAAGACCCTCGGTTTTAAATGATCCGAAAGGTTCTTTACTAGGTAAATATACAATGTAAAGGAACCCCTTTGCGTGTGGTGTACGCCAAGGTTACGAAACACTATTTATCCGTCTTTGTTATCTGCCATTTTGATAAATACTTTTAGAATAAAACTTTTAAAAGTATACGGATTTAGTACCATCCTTTTCTGCAGAACCCTACATAACTAAAGAGTCTTTCTTACTAACCGCAAATGCATATTCGAATTGGAACCCGGATGTATCTAAGTCAGTCCATCGACACATAAAATAATCTTTTAATTCTTCCTCATTTTCTCTAATAAGATGTTCTTTGTCTAACACATCTTTGTATTGTTCGCGTATTGTCGCAGTGTTTTCCATGTAGTCAATTTTCGCCGTTTGCATCCATTTCCTCTAATTCAGTTGTCTTTCCTTCCACTTACAGCGTATGGCATACATAATGGGGCAATTTCCTTTAGCGTAAACGGATAGAGTTTACTACCAATATTAAGCGTTGTCGTACAACCTCTGGACGAATGTTAGGTGTATTATCAATCCCAATTCCGAAATGACTTTTCTTTGGAATTGTAAATATGTGTTGCAGATTGTGTAAAATATGTACTACCTGCTTTAATGTAGCACTTGTGTAAGATTTATTTTATCTTGGCTCAAATCCTCTACTATCTCCAAATAATTTACGGGTAAATAGTTAAAACTTAAAGCCAAGCACATACTTTATCAATGTTTCACTTTCTTTGGTTTTCGGACAACAATTTGCAGCCGTCAATTTCTTTGTATTGCCATTCCCCAATACACGTACTGTAGCAGGTTATTATACCTAAACAGCAGCTATTTTGTAGCTTGTCCGATAGCTTACTCCACATTTCGAAAGTGGTACCGAGTACATTGGCGCCTTTAGGAAGTATAACTATACTTCCAATAAGGTTAAACAGTCTTTTAAGGGAATACACGTTCGACTGACATAGCTTTCAATTGCACAATGTATTATTGTCGCTTCAAATCGTAATACCATGTTCATTGACCAAACGTAGACGGTCTTTATGTATCAAACTATGTGACAACGGAAAATCTAGTTGATGATCGTCTAAGTTGTTTATTAACACCAGGACTTGATCTGACACACAAATTTGTTGTATATCTTAATTCTTGCATTGGTTGTTAGCCATGTTAAACAATCAATCCCCACAGTTTTATCGTTGTCAACTATAATATTACACTTTTCTTCGTATTCTCCCTTATAGCAAAGTTATGCTTTGTGTTAAATAATTACACATCTCCATCTTGCTAAATATGCCCGCAAAATCTTGGGTTACATCCATGTCAAAAGATAGAAATAATCATTTCGACAGTCTAATATATCTGGTAGTTCCTCAATAAAGTTTCAACTTAACATCTGCTAGTTCCATTTGTATGGAACACATATAGGATTTTGGAATTTTTAATTAATGCATTCGAGGTCTTCTTTTCCGATAATTTCTTTTACTCTGGCCCATCTTGTTAGTGCGTTTCAAAGAAAACGGAGCTTAGCTTTAACACCATGCCTAGCGAAACAAATCGGTTGAACTTTCTTCGTAGATAGCTGTTAAATCTCACAAATTTCTTTTAGGATAAACATCCTTTTGTTTGCAGATGTTGTTCGGTGTCAGAAAGGTCGAAATTTTAACCAACATTATATTGTCACAAAATGGTTCTGTAATTGGTGTGTGTAGTCCACCAGTCAGCATCTAGTTCGCCTTCGACATAACAAATATTACCAATATCTTTTACCAGATTATTGTTGCACATATTTTCTGTCAACAGCCATAATCCAAATCGCTCATTTGTCGGTTTCACTTTATTCCCAAGAAGTTGAGAAACGTTAATCACCTTGGAGACGCTCATGTTTACCGTTCTAGCTACTATCGAATACTAAATTGAATACGAAAAAATTGTTCTCTTAGTTTCTACAGAGTGAGGACGTATATTGCCGAAGATAGTCGAATATGTTGTTATCAACCTAAGCCGACAGGGATGCGCATCGACATATATCCGGATATATGTAGGATGTTAAGTTAAGGGTGAAATTGCCCCATATGAAACCCACATGACCACCATAGCAATGACCCACAATGACCCATGACCTTGACCACATGACCAATGACCACATGACCATATGACCTAATTGCTTTTAATGTAGTTTCCATATACAACATGACCATAGTTGGTACACATGACCACATGGCTATGATAAATGACCATATGACTAATAGACTTGGGTCAGCGCGACAATAGCCATTGCTTTGTAATGATCTGTCATTAAAACCAAGTGTGGACCTGAGGTTGATAAAGGAAAAATTAATGGTGTGGGTCAGCGCCGTCATGGTATGTCGCTGCACTCATATGTTCATTAAACATATGTCGTGCGCATCCTGTCGGCTAGGATAAAACATATTCGACTATCTTCGGCATGTCTCCTCTGTGAATACGTAAGAACAATTTTTCGTGTCAATTTAGTATTCGATATAAGCATGGTAAAGAGCGTTCAAGGTGATTAACGTTTCTCAACTTCGGAATAAGTGAACCAAATGAGCGTGATTATGGCGAAAAATTGCAATGGCTGGTGATATTGGTATTTTGTTATGTCGAGGGCGTGCTGACTGGTGGATCACACAATTACAGAACCATTTGTGACAATATAATGTTGGTTATGCGCTTCTGCCGAACAAGCATCTGCAAACAGGATGTTTATTGAAATTTGTGGTGCTTATCTACGAGGTTCAACCGATTGTTCGCTGGCATGGTGTTCTGCTTCCGTTTCTGGAAAAGATGCGAGTAGTATCGGGAAGACCTCGAATGTATTAAAAATTCAAAATCTATGTGTTCCATACAAAATGGAACTGCAGTGTTAAGTTGGAAACTTTATTGGAACTCAGTATATGAACGAGTCGAAGATTATTTCTATCTTTTGACATGGATGTAACAATTTGCGGCATATTTGCGATGGAGATGTGTAATTACACATAACTTTGCTATATGGGAGAATACGAAATGTAATTATGTTGACAACGATCTGCGGATTGATTGTTTAACATGGCAATAACCAATGCAAGATTAAGACACATTGTGTCAAACCTGGTGTAATGGCAATCATATACTACGATTTTACGTTGAATACGTTGCGTCTTGGTCAGAACTGCGATTAGCGATTGGCTGAATTGAACTGTGCATTGAAGCGAACTGTTCTGTTCTTTGGAAGATAATATCTCTAAAGCGCCAATGTACTGCGAAATGGTACTTCGGACATACAAAAAGCTGCTGTTGCTAAGCTGTGTGAGGAATGGTGATGGCGACGTAAGTTGTCCGAGGAAAGATGATAGATGTTGCTGATGTTACCCGTGTGTTGGATCATGAGTCAACGCAGATAAATAAAATCTTACAGCTCTAAGCGTGGTGACATTTACAATCTGCAACACTGTCCAAGGTCAAAAAAAAAAAAAAAAAAAAAAAAAAAAAAAAAAAAAAAAAAAAAAAAAAAAAAAAAAAAAAAAAAAAAAAAAAAAAAAAAAAAAAAAAAAAAAAAAAAAAAAAAAAAAAAAAAAATTTTTTTTTTTTTTTTTTTTTTTTTTTTTTTTTTTTTTTTTTTTTTTTTTTTTTTTTTTTTTTTTTTTTTTTTTTTTTTTTTTTTTTTTTTTTTTTTTTTTTTCAACAGATACGTGCAGGATATGGTGGAGCTGCGATTGGAAAAAAAAAAAAAAAAAAAAAAAAAAAAAAAAAAAAAAAAAAAAAAAAAAAAAAAAAAAAAAAAATTTTTTTTTTTTTTTTTTTTTTTTTTTTTTTTTTTTTTTTTTTTTTTTTTCCATGCTTTGGCATTAAATATTTTTAAATTTGTTATGTATAATGTCAGAATAAACATTTTATAATAGTATATAACATTGTTCTTTATTTATAAAAGGCTGACGTTACCCCGAAATAGCACTCGCACAGAGAGGTGGTGCAGCATGGGCAGGTGCGTACGCGCAGGGTGCGCATGGGCAGGGGTGCATGCGCAGGGTGCTCATGGGCTGGATGTGTCTGGGCGTACACGAGGGAAGCGGATGTTAACAGTCACCAAGCATCCAATTCTTTATTTGGATGGTATCGAGTACTTGCCTGCGTATGTACCGGAGTAAGAACACGATTTGTACACGCAGATAATTAATAAAATTAGTTTATCGAGCGAAGATGACAAAGGTACATCATTCCTAATAGTACAACAATCTACGCATGGGGCGTAAAGATATAAGATAGTTGTTTATATTTGTAAGGATTTTGTAAATCTATTGTATATATTAGTTTTAAGATTCCATAATTTTTAAGTTCTTCTCCCACCTTCCAAATCCTTCCGGCTTCTATCCTGGTTGACAGAGTATACGTGTTATCTCCACGTGGTATTCGCGGGACACGGCGGTTTTAGATTTCTCGGGAGATGGTTGGCTAAGGCATATGTCTTGGGTAGCGAAAAAGGTTTTAAAGATGGTGTTAAATAAAGATGAGCAAAATTAGTGATTTGGGTCTTTAAAACGCATAACTTTGTATGGGGTGGTCCTATTTAAAATCTATTTACAGATTTGGGGTCCCTAGAAAATTTAATATTAGTTGATACCTAGCAAAATATATTTATCTTAAAAGAGTGACTACCCTCGTATAATAAATACAATATAACACTTGTCAACAAAAAGTTGTAGGAAAATTAAAGACGTATTTAATGGGGTCCAGTATTAGAATTTGTTGGTAGTAATGTTAAGTCCTACTGTATTGTAGGCGAGAAAGATACGATTAAAAGATTAAAGGGTTTCACGAATTGTAGTTAAGTAAAACCGAGGGTCTTACAACCTATAACGAGCATATACCTCAAAAGGGGTAGGCATGCAATACGCAGTGCGGGAGAATAAGAATTCTCCAATAAGAAATTAAAGTTTCCATGTACGTAGCACCAGTCATTGGGTAATGGTAGAAATGTGGAACCTATAAAGACGATTATTAATTATGGTTTAGAAAATAGTAGTTTTCGTGGACTAAATAAAATAGCTTAGACTGGTTAATGTATATGGACATATTCTCGTACACATCCACAATGGCGATACCGGTAGTTTTGTTTAACAAATAGTAGAAAAGATACGTCAGGTGTTAGTGTGGAAGCCCATAGGATCGTTGGAATTCAAAAGAACGGTGTGGCGGAATGTATGGTGGTTCCGTTAGAATAATCGAAAGTGGTTAATTGATCGTATTAGATGTTTAAATAAGCGAAAGTGTAAAGGCCTACATAAACAAAATTTAATTATCCGACAAAAAGTGCGCGATGTGCTACACTTATAAAGAAAGTATGGAATGGTGCTTTTAGCGGCCCTACCCGTAAAAAGGGCGACTGACTTTTCAAGCAACTACAAGAATAGCAGTAGCGCAGAGAAGGGGTATGCATGTATTATACAGTTGCTACAAAATATGTTAGTTTACGCGTAGCTCGGATGTGTAATTGATCACGACTTAAAGATCCTCGGAGGTTTAAAAATTCTCGCCCATTGTCGTTTGAAAATGTTTGTAAATTATCAGAACAGGAGCGGGTCGAAGTTTAATGGATGATTGACTGAGTTTTTCTACCTTTACGAGGGAATTGGAAGTTGACAGACATCGAGCATCTAATTTCTGTTTGGACGATATCGAGTACTTACCGGTTCTAGAAATCATTACGTGCGGCCGACCGCTATGCGAAAGTGTAAAAGCCTACAGAAGCATTTAATTATCAGACGAAAAAGTGCGCGATGTGCTATAGAAAGTATAAAATGGTGCTTTGCATCGGTCCTAACAGTAAAAAGGAGAGTGACTTTTCTAGCAATTACAAGAATAGCAGTAGCGCGGCGAAGGGTATGCATGTATTATACAGCGCATTGTTGCTATAAAATATGTTAGTTTACGAGAAGCTCGAACGTGCACAAATTAAATTTTAATCTATAATTAACCATGGTCGTAAAATGGAAATTAATGGTTAATTTAATACTGCTAAGCATATACTTTCGCTTGGTGATTCATTTGGAAAATATTCAAGCCCACCATTTCCTAAAATATGACGTAGAAGTTATTTAAAATTAAATTGTTGTAAGTATCCTGTAGACAACAAGTTGGTATTTCTTAGTAATGGTTTAAAGTGTTTTTGGTTATAGTAGCACTGCATCTTCTACAGCACGACTTGCACACAATTTGTGTGCGTGTGCTATCACCCTTTGGATTTTTAATATGCACGCGATCCGTATAACATGGAAGACGTTTCCGATGTTTCTACTAACGGCATTCGCACCATCGACAAAGCGAACCGGGCGCATACATTGGCGCTAAATGTATTGGACGAGCTGCGAGGATTATGACGTCATTTAGTTCCTCGCTGAATCCTCAACTTCGTTCGGTGTCTTCGAAACCTTCGGTTTGCATTCTATAGGGTACATAAAGCAGGTGCGCAAGAATAAACTCTTTAGTTATAAGTTAGTTCGCTTACAAGTCAAGTCTTATAGTGCGGATTTTGTTTTGTACTAAAATGGTATCTGCAAACGTTTTTGCGCAACTCTTGCGGTGCTTCCTATACCTGGAAAATGCTCAAACGGCACCAGAACAAATGTCGTGGTGCAACATCGTCCACGGTTGCTTATACATCCGCCCGCAGCAAAGTACTTAAACTGTGGGTCTTGCGGTTTCGCTTTTACGAGAATGGACAACTTACAGCGACACAAGGAAAACAGCACGGTATGTCATTAAGCCTAAACGTTCAGCTCCGCCAGCTGTTAAAGGACTTGTACGAAACAACCACGAATTATGTGTAAAGTATGCGATTTCGAAATGGAAAACTACGTATGCCGCACACTTAAGGAGCAACAGACATAAAATGCATCAGTTACCGCTACTAACGACGATGGTGTAGAAATGGTTAGTACAGCGTTTAACAACCGTATGGCTAGCTATCGCATAAAGAACGCCAGTGTCGACGATGGAGTGCCGAGTTTCTTTGAAGCAGAAAGAGCGATTTATTCGATTAATAAATGAAAAAGAATACAACATACAGCAATAAAAGTCTACTGCGAACTCTACGGCGTTTACACCAAAATGGGGAAGAGACTACCGATGTGAAATCCTTTAACACAAAAATGTGGTTATAACGTCTTCTAGTAATCTGGAAAATATGTACGAGGTCTTAAGCGAAACCATAAGAACAAAATCAGAGGAATTTGAAACATGCGGGTCCGGTTGGTCTTTGGAAAAGGTGCTCTATTTAGAAATAAATATTAATAAGTATAAGCCGATATGAGAAGTTCTAGGTTAAAATAAAAATTGTAAATATGTATTTAGAAATGTGGTTTACAAAATTTAAACTGTATTAGTAAAATTGTCTGTAATAAAAAGTTTTAAGAATTGTTTTAGATTTTCTTTAGGTATGAGCCGCAGGAAATTTATAATTTAAAGGGTGTGTAAAATGGTAAGGGTCGTTCGATTTTAAATCTATTTAGAGATTCGGATTGTGCATAAAATTCTAGACTAACAATGTATCGCATGTATAAAAAATTTATAAGAACGCTCAAAAGTCGCTACAGGTAAGAAATCTTAAAATGGGGTAGCTCTGGGGATGGTGCTATGAAAATTTAAAGAGATTTGGGTAGCTTAGAAAATTCTAATATTGATTGATACCAAACAAGGTAGGTTTATCTCGTGGGTGGAAATGTGGAGAAAGATTTATCTCGCAGAGGGTATATGTGTAACTTTGCAGGGCGTGGTCCGATTTCAAATCTGTTTGCAGATTCGGGTTGTGCGTAAAATTGTAGACTAATTTAATGTATTGCATGTATAAAAAATTTATAAGAACGCTCAAAAGTCGCTACAGGTAAGAAATCTTAAAATTAGGGTAGCTCCTTGGGAATGGTGCAATCTGAAAATTCCTAGAGATTTGGGTAGCTGAGAAAATTTAATATTGAATAATACCAAACAAGATAGGTTTATCTCGAAAGATGCAATGGCTAGACGAAGAAAACTATTTGTTAGGTTTGCTTATAGAGCAAATAGCAAAATTAGAAGATCAGGACTATAAAGGGTATAACTTTGCAGGGCGTGGTCCGATTTCAAATCTGTTTACGATTCGGATGTCATAAAATTCTAAGCTAATTTAATGTATCGCATGTATAAAAAATTTATAAGAACGCTCAAAAGTCGCTACAGGTAAGAAATCTTAAAATTGGGGTAGCTCCCTTGGGGATGATGCTATCTAAAAAAATCCTAGAGATTCGGGTAGCTGAGAAAATTCTAATATTAATTGATACCAAACAAGATAGGTTTATCTCGTGGGTGGAAATGTGGAGAAAGATTTATCTCGCGGGTGGAAAGAATGCGGGTGTGATGTAATCAAAATGGTTGTGGGGGTGTCCGAGCAAGGAGGAGAGCAAGGAGGAGTCAGGAGGAGATTCTTAAAAAATAAGACTTTATAGTGCGAATTTACATGTAAATTTGGTCCAGATGTGTGAGGAAATGTGGGATTCTGGAGGAAATGTGGCGGTGATTACGCCCATAATGTACTACTAGTATTGATATTAAAGAGAAGCTGGGGGAATTATTTAATAGATTTATAGGGTTGTTTAATGAAGAGCCGAGATTTGCGAAGCGATATACGCACCAGTTAGAGGTCACGGAAGACAGCGGATTTAGTACCAAGGTGTATCCAATTCCGTTTGCAATTAGAAATAGGGTTAAAGCCGAGATTAGTAAGATGTTAAAAGAAGGAATCATCGAACCAGCGAAAACTCCATATGTGAACCCGGTAGTTATTGTACCTAAACCTAACAAAAGAGATATAAGAATTTGTTTGGATGCGAGGAAGTTGAATTCAATTACGTAAGCGCAGTACGAACAACCACAAAGGTTGAATAATTTGTTATATAAGGTGTATGAGATGAAGATTTTTAGCAAGTTAGATTTAAAAAATTAATTTTGGTTGATTCCGTTGCATGAAGATAGTAAGAAGTTTACGGGGTTTAGTATTGAAGGGGAGATTTATATGTTTTCTGTAGTTCCGTTTGGTTTAAGTAGTTCTTCAGCAGCACTTGTTAGGGCCATGCAGAAGCTGTTCAACGAGTATGAATGTTTCTGTTCGCACTATGTGGATGATCTATTGATTTTTTCAAGGAACGAGCAAGAACACATGGAGCATTTAGAAAAGGTGATCCAAAGGTTGGACGAAGGAGGGTTGAAGTTGAACGTGGAGAAATGCGAATTGTTTAAGAGCCACGTCACGTACTTAGGATTTGAAATTAGTGAGCATGGTATGAGAATTTGTAATAAGAGGCTGGACGAGTTGAAAAATATTGCGCAACCAAAGAATGTAAGAGGATTGCGAGGATTTTTAGGGGTTTTAAATTATTATAAACGGTTTATACCGAGATATTCTGAGTTGTGTGTGCCGTTGGTGAGTTTGTTAAGGAAAAACGAAAGATGGAAATGGACTGCTGAACGGGAGAAGGCGTTTCAAGGTTTAAAACGTGCGTTTTATGAAGAGTTGTCGTTAAAGTATCCAAATTTCAAAGACGAATTTATTTTGAGGACGGATGCGTCGAAATATGCGATTGTGGCTGAGTTTGTGCAAATCCAGGACGGAGCGGAGGTACCAATTGTATTTATTTCAAGGGTGTTAAAAGACTACGAAACCAGATATGCGACGGCAGAGAAGGAGATGTTGGCGATAGTGTATGCAGTAAAAAAGTTACGATTTTATCTGCTAGGAAAGAAATTTTTGATCAAATCCGACAACACGGTTGTAACATTCATGAAGAAAAAGGAGTTTTTGAACAGTAGGTTGTATAGGTGGGCACTAGTATTGCAAGAGTACGATTTTGAAATTAAACATAAACCAGGAAAGGAAAATGTGACGGCAGATTTTCTAAGCAGACAGCAGGTAGAGGCGAATAAAGAAGACGTAAAGGATTGTTTAGTTGCTTTACAGGAGTTCAGGGATGTTGGTCGGTGGACAAACGCCAAGCTTATGGAGACGCAGAGGCACAGTGAGGTGAGCTCGATACGCGAGAAATTAACGAGGGAAAATGTGGAAGAGTACCGGGGATTTACAATTGTAGGCCGGTTTGTGGTAAAAAGGATAGGTGATGCAGAACTGTTAGTGTTATCCAGAGACACGGCGGTGGAAATTATAGACGAAATTTATCTAAAATTTGGACATATAGGCATTAAAAAAACATTTTTGGTATTTAGAGAGGCATTTTATACAAGAAACGATATCACGGTGGTTAAAGAACGGATTAATCGTTGTAAGATTTGTATTTGAGGGAAAGACAAAAACGTGGTGTTGCAGAACATACCGATGAATGTAAGCGTGAGTGGATCGTTAGAATTGGTAGCTATTGATTACTTGAGCAACCTAATAACTAGTGAACAGGGGTATCGGCACATATTGGTAATGGTGGACGTTTTTTCGAAATTTGTTAAGTTATTTCCAGCAAGACGAAGTAACACGGTGCATGCTTTACAGTCGATTAGAGAATTTGGAAAGCCAGGTTGGGAAAATGGATAGGATTTTGGTAGACAACGCGACATATTTCAATAACCAAAGATTCAGAAACGGTTAAATAGAGAACATATTAAGGTATCATTTAGCAGTATACGGCATCCGAAAGCAAATCCATGCGAACGTTTTATACGAGAGGTCATAAAATATCTACGGTTGGCGACGCAAGAGCACCACGATAGATGGGTTAGATATCTGCCACAGATCGAAAATTTCATGAATTGCGTACCGAGTTCTGTTACAAAAACATGTCCGATAACATTGATTAGAAAAATTATACCAGCTAGGCCTTGGAGGGAAGAAGTCGAGGTGCAAGACATCACGGAGTTGTTGGGTAGTGTTATGCATAGAATAGAAAGGATGCAGCGTAGGGACATCGAGCGAAGGCGTAGTAGGATTAAAAAAGGACGATTTTTGAAATAGGAGATATGGTGGTAGTAAAAAGATTAAGGGTTTCAAACCGCGAAAGAAACATTTGCGCGAAGTTGTCGTTTCCTTACGAAGGGCCGTACAAAATCACACGTATTTTTGCTAAGGAAATACGTTCGAATTAGATACTACGACGGGGGAACGTCGGGGGCGTTTTCACTTAGAAAATTTATATCCATATAAAATTGTACAAGAAAAGGGTTTAGCATGATGAGAGTTCATGCGACGGAAACTTTAAATTTGTTTTCTTTTATAGTGTAAGTTATTATATAGCGTAGTTAGACAGACGTGAGAGAAATGAAATTAGGGGTTGAGTAATAATTAATATGTAGAAATGCGTGGAGTGGTTTTAAATAAAACTAGAAATTATGCACACCCAGATAAGAGTTATAAAGACAGACGAAATTTCCACTTTTATTCAAAACCAGTGGGGCCAATGTAATGTTAGTAAGGGCTTAAAGGGTTCTAAGGGTTGTTTTGTTGAAGGTAGTGTATGCCAAATAAAGAAAGCCAAATATCAGATCCCGTAACTGAGAAATTTATGTTTGCCGTACTTTACAAACGTTAAAGTATTTGAAATATTAGTCAAAATGTAAGTGCCAAGACGTAAAAACAATGACTTGATGACGTGATAAACCACAGTATTCAAGGATTTACACTGAGTTGTATGTTGAATAAACTATAGAACGTACATTTGCTAATCGAGAAACCGGATGCGTCTGTAGAAATTACACTATTCACCACGCAGATCCAGGTTTATATGTGTAACATTTCGGCATTTATTTTAATAGAATCAACCTTTGGACAAACATGTAATATCAAAATTATAAGTAATAGCATTGTCAAATATGATTGAAGGGTTGTGCGATATTAAGGACCAATGATTGAACATTTATATATAAAAAGGGAAAGTGCAAAAGACATAGTATAAGGTATTAGTGACACGAACTTGTTGGGACGATGTTATTGGACGGAATTTGTATACAATGTATTAAAGAGTAGGCATATTTGAATTGTAATTATCACCTAGGAAAAGATAAACAAGAGGTCGATTTATAATATTTTTTGGTAGTAAGACGTGTTTTTGTAAACTGCGCTAAGTTTTGAACATTTTTAAAGAATTAATAAATGAATTTGAAAGTTTAAGAGTTTGATTAATATATAAAGAAGAGTACGGATAAGAAAGAATAATAATAATTAATAGTAACGACGAAGTGAAAAGGTTAAGAGTGGATTCGAGTAACAGTGGAAAAGGCGTAGTAAATAGTGGGATTGGAACGAGATTGATAAAGGCAGAAGGGTATTGAATGGTATTTATGAAACTGAAGGCATATTAATGGAATAGATTTGGATATGGTATTAGGAAGATTAATGGTATTGAATGGTTATTAGAGGATAGCAGTGAATTGGAAAGAGTGGACTTAGTAGGAAAGCATTGAGTTTGGAACGAGCGGAATTTGGAACAGAAAAGTAGTGGAGCAGCAGGAGGAGTAATACGAGAAAAGAAGAATAAACATCAGGAAAATTAGCGCAGGGGAAGTTATATAAAAAGGTAGTCAAAATTCTAAATTTGGGTATATTTATTTTAGATTTGGGGATATCGAAATTCATTAAAAGAAACCTGGAACTGGACAGCAGATCTTTCATAGTGATAGTGCCGCAGTGTAAAGACGCATACGGCGAGTGAGATTGTTGAGCCAGTTTTCAAAGAGGCTGACGACGAAGTGTAAAATAGGTGAGTACTGTGGTTTTAACGTCAAAGTCATAAATTTTGTAATATTAATTAATTTGGCACAAGACTACGTGGATCGTATATAAAAATTTGGCATATACAAGTGTAAAATATCACAGGTACTAAAACAAAAGGTAGTGCTGTTTGTTTGGTGCATTGCACATCTACTTACCCCTGAACCCACGGTAAGTAGATGGATACCCTGGAAAGAACGAGTTTTCAAATAGTCGAGGCATATTTAACACAGTTTTGTTTTATAAACCAACCAAACGAAAATAAAGCACTTAACATAAAATAAATTTTTGCATATCATATAAAATTAAATAAATAAATAAAAAGGCGCGAGGGGGTAGCATAAGAATATATATATATATATATATATATATATATATATTGCTATGAATTAACAGGAATTGGAAGTTAATTCAATTTTGTATAATGAAACGAATATTATGTACAGTTTTTGTAAATTATTCAAAATACACTTTTCAATTAATTAATGTTGTAAATCTCATTTATCAAAAATCATATACTTTTTAATCAAACCTAAAGTCACCAAAAAAAATCTACTGTTTTTATAAAATAGAAAAAAAAGCTTGGAACGTTCAAAACCTTTTATCATATGACACACAGTTTATACGTATGCAAGTTCCCTGTTTTTGTTGACTTCTTCACATTCATTTATATTAAGCAAATTCAATATTCAAATAAAAAAATAGAAATAATAATGTCATAACTAAAAATCTAACCTGGTCTATTTTCTTCGCTATTTCCTTCTCGCAATTGACGCATCCATTATCAGCTAATATTTTCCATGCATTCTACCATCCATTTGATTAAAAATTATTTTCCCCCAATTCAGGATTATTACATGCCCATTCGAAATATTGTCTATCCACACGCTTAAACCATTGCATTTAAATTATTGTTATCACCCTCTGGACTACCATTATTAAACTTATACTTATGCACCCCAATTTATTGTCGTCGCATTTCAGACTTAGAATTACATTTATTCTCCACGAACTTAGATTTCTTATTATTTCTCCCGGACTCGGAAGCCGTTTAATCGGCAATCGTAATTTTTATCTTCGCACTTATTCAATTTTTCACTTTAATTTATTATTACGTATCTCACTTTGTCTCAGAGTGGTGCACTTCGGCCTTTGTTGAGTTGAAAACTCAGTTCGTTATCACTGTGCCTGTTAATATATCATTGTCTTCCTACTCCGTCAGTGGGTATGGTCTACAAACTCGTCGCTAACTTTAACCAATCAAATCTTTGCATTTAAAGTAGTTTCTGATGTATTTTTCTATGCTTTCAAATAATTGTGGCCTGGTCGCAGGTGCCTCGTTATCAAACATGCGGTGTTTTGACCAATCTAATTGCATTTCCATGTTGTACATAAACAACTAATGCAATTCGACTTTTAATTTTTATATCTGCCTGTTATTTACGCAATTTTTAATCACTTCTCTTTATCAAAGTTATTAACTACTTGGACGCATTTACCTATGCTACCTGAAGCTCTATTTCTATCTCCGTATTAATCTAATTGTTTGCGTGCTCTCCACTGAAAAATTTTAGTATTTGCATTGCCTAAATTAACTAAAACTCTATCTACAGGGTGTTAAATATTTACTATTTACTTAATCCATGTCTTCCTTGTTTCTACGCTAACAATGCGTCTTCCTGTGTCTATTTGCGTCGCTTAAAACTACTTATATTTTATATACAGGGTGTTGACTGCCTACTATTTACAAACTAACTCCATTTCTCAATTCTTTTACTAAATAAATGCAGTTTTCTGCTTCTTATGGTAATTTCTAATTCCTAAACGACTTTTACTATAAAGTACACCCTTAAACAACCCCTTATCACAGCAATATATATATATATATATACATCATTTGTACAATTATGCATATATTAATGCTTGTTATCTATCTATATTTAAAAATATCTAAGAGTTGTATCATATTAATTTTATGAATTTTGCAAGTTTCAATTTATTAGAATTCTTTAGGAAAAATGTTGTGTTTTTAAAAATGTTCTACAACTTGTACTTGATATTAAAAAAGGACTCTGTTTTGGTGTACATTTTATTAATTAAATGTATTGACTTTTCATAAACTATAGAAATTACATTTTTAATTAATTTATTTTTTGAACAAAAGGTCAAATAGCCTTATGGTCTGAACTAATCTGTATTCTAATTGTACTGTCAAAAAACTAGATTTTATAATGTGACAAACAAACACAAATATGTCACCTGCTTAGTTACAAGCACATTGTAGTTTAATCTTTTAAATTCCTAGAAAGCTATCTGATACAAATTTCTTTGCGATCTTACGAATCATTATACGACATCTAGCTATTAAATCTTGAACTACAAAATTACATATGCCAATTTAAATCACTATATAAAATATTCAAAAAAAAGGATTACATTTCCAGTAATGGTTCGGTGAAACCAGAATAGTATTGGAAAGCACTCACCCCAAATAATCCTGTACACAGCTGAATGATTTCAGTAGTACTTACTAACCAATTTATTGGGATCTAAATCTTATACCATTGTTCGTTAATTTTCATGTGCAATTACAACAACAACAGGTGTGGGAGCTTCGCACGTACTTGGCATTACAGCTTGACTTCCATTCAAAAAAAAACATTAACCAAAAATTCCACAATACTTCATAGGATTGCAGCACTCGACAATTTGAACTTTCAATACTGCATAACAAAAAAAGATTTGCATTTCAATGTATTTATATATTACGTAGCTATATAAAACTTGCGCTAAAAAGAATTGAAGAAATGATTTAAATACAAAATTGAAACTATTCACCTACCGTGATGATGATTACTCTAAAGCCACAATAGGTCGATTAAACTATCGATCGGTACAACGGTATTCTCTGGGACCATGCCACCTGCCTTTGGGACTGCATGTTTTCAAAAAACCTGCTGGCCCACGCCACAAACTTGTATATGCGATCACACCCGTACGTTAAATGACGAACTTTAGCATCAAAGCAATTTATTACTCGAGCACGCACAGAGGATAGAATTATTGCATCAACAAATACGCGAATAAAAGGAAACCGTGATCAAACTTCAAGTTCATAAACATAGATGGAGTTCTAAGTAACAAATAGATATTATAATATCGGAATATAAATTGGTGTTTTCTATACAGTAAAGGATCTTTGTTAAATAAATAATTATAACAAAAGCATATATTAATGAAGGATGTAATCGTATTCGTTACACAATAAAAATATGGAATTTTTAATTTTTGTATATTGCATTATCCCTATAGTAGGGAACAAAGAATACTACTATAGTAAGCCTGCTTATCGTAAAAGGCGATTAAAAGGCGCAGCAAGGAGCAGCAGCCTTGCTAGCTAAAAGATATTGGAGGAGACTCGGTTGGTCTCGCGCGATCCTCAATAATTTACTAGGTTGTTGGGGGTTGGCCGTGACAAACACGACTTTTTGCTAAATTTTTTATAAAAACTGCGTTATGGAAAGATATGGGAACCTACCACAATATTTCCCAGGTATGCGTGGCCTAAAACACGAACTGTGTATGATTGGGAGCTCACAAGTAAAATTCTTGTCCGGAGGTAAAATACCCCCTCATTCGGATCTCCAGGAGGGGGTACTTGGGGCTCGTCATCGTAAGAATCTAAAACAACGGTTCGATTTAGTGATAGGGACTTGGAATGTAAGGTCATTACTTAGAGTAGATAAGTTATAGAATTTATTAGTCGAAATGGAAAAAAAGAAAGCTGGACATTTTAGGTATTTTAGGTATTAGTGAGGCGAGATGATCAGATAGTAATGACTTTTGAAATGATAATTATAGAATAATCACAACTTTTTCAACTAATGGACAGGCAGGGGTAGGAATGGTGTTAGGTATAAGATTAGGACGTAAAGTTAAAGAGTACTTACAATTTAGTGATAGAATAATTATGGTTAGATTGAGTACCAAACCGACAGACACTGTTTTAGTACAGGTTTACATGCCAACAACTCAGTACAAGGATGTGGAAGTAGAAAAGGTATACGAGGATATAAATACTATAGTGAGAGAAGCAAAGGAAGATGAGAATTTAATAGTTATAGGTGATTTTAATGCGTCAGTGGGAGAAGGTAGTGAGGGTTAAATAGTAGGAAAATTGGGTATGATAGACGAAATGATAGAGGACAAAGATTAGTCGAGTTTTGCCAGGAACATAGATTAGTAACTGAAAACACCCTATTCGAACAACATGTTAAAAGAGGATATACCTGGAAAGCGCCAGGTAATAGGGCTAGATACCAAACAGGTTATATTTTAGTTTAACAAAGTTTTAGAAATCAATTTAAAATCTGTCGTAGTTATCCAGGTGCTGACAAAGATAGCGATCATAACTTAGTTAAAATGAAGTGTAATTTAAAATTCAAAAAATTGAGAAAGGATAAAAGAGGGGGATGGAATAGTGAAGGTAAGCAAAAATATAATAGAGTTAGAAAGAAGCTAGTACATGAGTGTAGAAAAGCTAGAAATAAATGAATGGAGGAGAATTGTAAGGGAACACAACATGATTTGAGAGTAGGTAAGACAGACAGGGCTTACAGGGCAGTTAAAAAATTTTTCCGGGAGCATTGAAAAAATATAATGAAATACCAAAGATGAGAATAATGAGCTTCTAATAAATAAAGTTGAGGTAGCAGCTAGAAGGAAAAAATACTTAGTAGATTTATATAAGGGAGACGATATGGATGAGTTAGAAAACGACAAAGACGAGGATGTAGAAATAGGGTTCTCAATATTAAGAGAGGAATTTGATAGAGCTGTTAGGGATCTTAAACTAAATAAAGCGCCGGGGATAGACGATATACCCGCAAAATTAATAAAATATGCAGCTCAGAAAGCTTTAGACAGATTATATGAACTAGTAAAAGTAATATATGACACAGGTGAGGTCCCAATAAATTTCGAAAAAAATATTATTATTCCAATCCCATAAAAGTCAGGAGCTGATAGGTGTGAGAATTTTAGAACGGTTAGTTTAACTTTCCACGTTTCCAAAATTATAACAATAATAATTAAAAATAGAGTTGAAGCTTTGACTGAGAATTATTTAGGCGAAGACCAATATGGTTTTCGTAAAGACAGTGGGACTAGTGAACCGATACTAATGATTAGGGTAATTATCGAAAAAAAGTTACAAAAAAATTAAAAACTCATTTTGCGTTTATAGATTTAGAAAAAGCATTTGATAGGGTTAATTAAATTGTTATTTTTAGGGTTTTGCAAAAATTACGAACCTTTCATAGGGATAGAAAAATTATTTACAGTCTATATAAAAACCAGCGTAGTAATTAGATCTGATGAAATAGAAAAGGAAGCTAAGATTAGAAATGGTGCTAGACGGGGCTGTATACTATCTCCCTTGATTTTTAATGTTCATATTGAGGAAGCTTTAAACTTAAATAGAGAGAGACAAGAAATAGGTATTAGAGTACAGGGACAGAAAATGGACACGTTACGTTTTGCAGATGGTATAGCTAATATAGCAGATTCTAGAAAAGAGTTAGGAGAGCTTTTAAATATTTTAGATGAGATACTACAGAGTAACTATAGTATGAGAATTAACTCGGGAAAGCCAAAGATAACGACAAGTGTGTTACAGCCTAGTTCTAAACCAAAATTAAAAATAGGTAATACTGAGTTAGAGGAGGTAGATAAATTTTGCTATTTAAGTAGTTTAATTACAAAAGACGAACGTAGTAGAAGGGATATAATAGCTGGAATAGCTCAAACTAAAAAAATGTTTTTTAAAGAAGAAAGACTTACAAACAGCTAATGGTGTTTAAATAATAGAATAAGTTTCTTAAAGTCGTTCGTATGGAATATTATACGGTAGTGAGACTTAGGCAATTAAAGAGGTAGATAAGAAAAAGATAGAAGCTTTTGCAACTTGGTGTTATATGAGAATGTTAAAGATTAGTTGGACAGATAGAGTAACAAACGAGAAAGTTTATAGAAAGATAGGTGAGGAATCTTGTATGTGAAAACAATTAAAGGTCAGGAAAGAAAGGATGATAGGGCACCAGTTAAGACATGAGGGACTATCTAGTAACGTCTTAGATTATAGACTACCAAATAAAAATAGAGTAGGAGAACCTAGACAAAGCTATATTAGTCAAATTATTAGAGATTTAGGTGTCCAACTATGTATACTGGCCACAAACCAAACTGCTGGCGTCGCGGTAAGTAGGAAACAACAACTACATTTGATAAAAGGAGGTTATAATTCGTACGCTTAAAGGTAAGTTACAGTACAAGATTTTTCAGATTTTCTTACCACATTTGAAATATCCTAAAATAGTTGCTTCGAAATTTGAAAACCAAAAACATTTAAAAAAATTAAAAGTATGATTCTACCAGTGTAGGATCTAGAACCGACCAAAACCTGTAGTAGGAAGGAGAAGGATCTTATACAAATTCCTCTAAATAGATCAGCTATAACTACATTTCTTTTCTAACCAATTTCACAAACACTTCTTATAATTATTAAAAATGTTAAGTTGAAATTTGATGCTGATTGACCAGCTGAAAGTAGGAAGTATGTAGCAGTGAACTGCAATGCATACAAAGAGATAATAAACGCCGTTTGTTTAAAAAGGAGTAAAATGTTTTCGCTTCTTTGTGCTGTACGCTTTAAGTTGACGAAGATAAAATTTTGCTTTTAGAACATAACCGTTAATTTAGCCAAAGGAGAAATAAATGAGGGTGCATAGTGCTGTAACGAGTATCCATCTTTCAGCCAAATGGAAAACATAGAGAAAAGATATTTAACTTCGGTCTTTAAACTTTGAGAGAGTAAATAATGGCAGAAAGTACGGGCAATTTAAAGGGTAATGCGCCTCTTATATGAATCTAGTATAATTAAATAAATTAAGGACTAAAGGGAAACCATTTATTTGCAAATATTACTGATAAGTATTTTCCCTTAATTAAATTTAAATAGATGCACTTGCAGCTTCTTCACGCGGGATTCCTCCCAAATGAAAAGAATTTACTTTATTATTTAATATCCAGAAAAGAACAGGAAAATTTTTTTATATTTGCTGCAACAGCCTGAAGTGCTAACAGGTAGAATAGGGAAAATTTTGTAATTTTTAAAAGAAGTATTTCAAACGGGAAATTAATACGTCAAACCCACATCTTTATCGAATAAAAGCTTGCGATACGCTTTGTGACAATTTCCGTTCAAAAATAAACTCATTCGGTTTACGAGTTTTATATTTTTTTCATATTTCGGTAAGTTTCAATGAGCAGCTACACAATAGAAACCTTCCTGTTTCAAAGTGGCACTTACAAAATGTTAAGAAGTTACTTAGAACTTTCGTTTGGACAACAAATGAAATGAAAGGAACACTGTAAAATCGGAATATCTGGTACCGGAAGTTTAAACTGCAATGTGGAAAATCGTACATCAATGCTCTTTTGCAACTATTTTGTGTATTATGTGTGTATGTGTTTGCGCGCGTGTGTGTGTGTGTGTGTGTGTGTGTGTGTGTGTGTGTGTGTGTGTGTGTGTGTGTGTGTGTGTGTGTGTGTGTGATAACGCCTCGCGTTGGAGCGTCGCTTAATTAGTGCTACGACAACGGCTGGCGTTGGGCATTTCTAAAAGAGTGCTGTGATACAGGTACAGCAAATTGTTAAATTTAAAATTTCTGACTTACCTTCCTTTCTAACTTTTCTTTGCCTGGCTAGTTCAACGAAAATAATGGAGTTTACAAAATGAAATCAAACACACCAATGTTGAAAAGCATCTATACAGTCTAAAATACTTTCTCTCATGCAAAAAAAATATAAAACACTTACAGCATAGTTTCTTTCGAAAATTAATATTATTCCTAACAAGTACTTAATTATAGAAAATGTTTCTCACCTAAAGTTGCTTACAATTTACAGAACCTACATCCCTTCTTTTGTGGATAGTTTACCTGGCTTTATGTTCCCACGCTTGTAAGGTTTGTTTGACCAAAAAATCCTTGACAGATAATCTATTAAAAAAGTCAGAGTGTTCCGAACTCTGATTACAAACTTTCCTGGTAAGTATCCTCCCAAAAAATTATAGGATTAACCTATTCTACCTTAAATTAAATAACAAAAATAGTCAAACATCAGTTACAAACAAAAAATTCTAAAAGTAATACTTGCAATATTTCCAAAGCGCTTATCCAATTTGTAATTAATCGTATTAAATATCTTCTGCTTTTAGTTTTAAATTGAAGTCAACACCTAATTTCCAAAATCATGATAATTTGTTTAAATATTCTTTCTAATTAATTAATTTAAACTAGCGTTGTTTCAAAGAATTTTCACTCTTCATTGTACATTACAATAATTACATTTAACAACTTCCATATTCATATGTAAATTCTGCAGTTTTTTTTTGATTTATAACCAACGCCACATTTTATGAATAACTTCTTTATTTACTGTTACATCGGGATTATTAAATACGGTATGCATATTGCATACTTTAAAACAATTTCTTCTCGAAGTAACATTTTCGTGATCGAATTCATGAATGAATCTAATGTCGATTGCTTCTGCTTATATATAAAAAGTTAAAATTTCTAAATATTTAATGTCGCTACCCTGTACAATGCAATCGTACTTCTTTGCCATTAAAAGGCAAAGCTCGTATTAATTATGGAATTAGTTTTTCGCTTTTAGATATTAAAAAAGCGAAATATATTTCCGTGTAAAATAAAAATAAGTCGCATGCACAAAGTCATTAAATTCATTTTGCTTTAATAAAACGCACATTTTTCCGTGTATAAAACAAATCTTGTTGTGTGTGTGTGTGTATGTGTGTGTAAATAAAAGCTTACTTAATAAAAACGAGTTTTCATTGCTAAGAGATAAAACACATTTTTATTGCATTTATCTACATATCAAATTAATTTTTTCTTCAAAAAATGCATTTGAATTTATTTTATTATTGCAAAGAAAGCAATTGCGATCAATTTCTCCGTGTATTACTGAAAGCGAGATTTCAATTATTAAGATATAAACACAAAATCGGCCAATCGAAACTTATGCCTAGAGGATTGGGGTAATTGTTGACTGGGAGATGTAGCTGGTTCTCGATTTTGCATTGGTAATTACTCTTACAATCCAGCTCCCGCTATGATGTGTTATGACCCCTATAAATGTTCTATTCCTATTAGGGATAGAGAAGGCCACTTCACGACCATTTGTTTTCAACGACATTTACAGATTTTAGACTTTGTAGCGTTATCTCTTTTATTGCACGCCAATAGTTAGCTTTGCCTAAACCTCCTAACCTCTTGGAGCGTAGTGTGTGTTATGCCGCGATAGAGCAATGTACGTTGTACACCGTGATCATTTATTTCTGTATTCTTATGTATTGTTTTGATAGTTCAGTCTTTAATATACGTGGTTGGCTATATACTTTTGATTTGTGTTAACTCCTGAGATACAAATACTGATGTTTAGGTGTACACCAAAGTGAATTAATTTAATAATAACATTACGTTCTCTGTCCCATGGTATCCTCTTTTTTTTAGAATTAAGGTATAAGTGGAAATGCAGTACAGGAATGACACAGAAAAATCTTGTTTGCAAGGTACATGTAGCTCTCTCAAGTTATTTAAGCATATACTCGTCGATAGACAAGCATTTACCAACTTCAACTAGTTTAGGAGCTTTAGTAAGAACATAAGTAAAATTTTACAGAAGTTTGCGTAATTTACAGTTTATAAAAAGTCTATTGCAATATAAGGTTGTTAATTCATGACAAGTAAATACACCAAGAAGTACTTAATGAATTTTTATATTAAACAGCAAGAATGATAGGGGTCTTCCACTAGTCGTATTTAATAGAAAAAATTACCAATAAAACTGGAGGACATCCACCTTTACAAGAATGTTTGTATAAATTCTCACGAGATTTAAAATACTACATAATCATAAAATGTCATAGAAGTAAAGCGTTCACATGATCAGAAAACATTGAACTGACCCTTCTGGAAGCATTAGATGCATAAAATGCAAGAAGAGAACCTTAATTAATTGTGGGAGATTAAAAAGAGAAAGGTGATCAGACAAGTACGAAATTAGACTTCAATAACAACACATGTGTGAGAAGTCCGTTATCCCTCGACGAGGAAAAACAAAATGATGTTTGGATGACAGTGAACGTGTCATAGGCCATAAGACATTGGGCCCTCAGGGAACAATATCGAATTATTTTGCAGAAAGATTAAACACCTGAATCATATATTTATACTCGTTTTGATCGAAATGATTAACCAAGAAAGGGTGACGAATTGGTTTGAGTTATCAACTAAAGTTGGAATTTTGAGGTGACCTATCGTGCAGAGAGAATACACGCCCGGTATATCATTGGAGTGCTTGCACATTTTGCATTATTAGACGTAAGAATCGATTGGAACATTAGAACGTGAGTACTCTTTGGGTTTTGTTTGTTTATAATGTAAAATTATGTACTTGTGAACTTCAAATAAAAACGTCTCAATCTATGAAGTCGAAAATTAATATTCCGTTGCACAAGGATTACGTTGGACTATGAAATAGCCCTGAAAATAATTATGTTAAAAATTAAATCAAATATTATTAGCAAAGGAATTTTGAATATTTTGAGAGAGTAAGTGTACACGCAAGCTTAAGTGTGGAATTATTGCATTTTAAAGAATGCCGACTTAGTATTTTAAATGGACATTGGAATAGTTACGTGAAAAGTTGGGATTGCGCTGGTTTCTCTCTGTATTGCTTTTATGAACATTTTCAAATAAATGGGATTCAAAATGTCATACAGCTTATATGGGAAAAAATTATTAAAATCGAATAGTAGTATTACTTTCAGATGATTAGTTCTTTTAAATTCTGTTAATTATATCTGGCTAGTAGGATGTAAAGTAGGATTGTTGTTTTAGGGTTAATTTGCATGCAATGATATGTATGAATTTACCGTTTATAGAGTCTAAATCTAGATGAAATTTTATTTTCAGTAAGTTATAATATAGTTAAAACTGAGCATTGTTAAAGGATATCTAGCGATTCCAATGATGAGGTCGAATTTTGAGGGAGGCCTTGATTTTAAAAAATTGAATTGGTTTAATAAAACGTTAAAGAGTGTTTTTAAGGTGTGATTACGAAAGTTAAAGAGCTGTGACTACGAATGGTAAAGGAGTACAAAAGGTAAAAGATATGGTGACGAGGTTGAAACACCGTGAGCAAGGCGTGCTATCCAGAATAACCGTCTTTCGGTTAGCAAATATATCAGAAAATTGCTAAAATATGACGGTGTGACGCCCTTAATTTTCGACAATAAAGCCTTCAAGGCAAGAAGTATTTTTAAAGTTTTATATTTCGGCATTTGTAGATCATAAAGTTTAATATTTTTTACCATTTTGTCATTGGAACCTACCCCAGCACCACAGACAGTTAGTTAGTACGCCTTTGAAATTGTTACGGGGTCCCCGTCCTTTCTAGGTGATTCAAAATTAATAACGTAACGCCATTTTTACCTGAAACAAACCTTATTGTATTAAATACTTTTTAAGCTTCTCTATGGTTCGAACGGAAGTGGCGGGGGTAAGAGGTTTAAATTTTGACATTAAAAAGTAAAAGTTAGCGATGGTGACATCAAGCGACCTGTGTATGGATAATCTTGGAGGGTATAAGAATGCACAGAAGAAAACACATGTAAAAAATTGGTTTTATTATCACTTAACATATAGCATATTTACTGTTGCGTCCCAATGCAATTAAGTTTAGTTTTAGTTGTAGTTAAAAAACGCATTACCTGTGATTTAACAATCTTCCGCTGTTATATGATATAATCTAGATAGATGCTTCGCAAAAAACATTACAAAATAATCAACTTGTACAAAGCAATGTTTTTAGAACTGTCAGACAAAATTAAAATATTCTGTTAAAAGGTTTAATATCGTTTTTACCGCGTTGTGTTTGAGTTTGTGAGCGATACAATTCCACGTACCAGCCGTTATTGGAGCAAAAGAAAGTTCGAACGCAGTTGTTGGAGGATTAAATCCTCAAGGGTTGTCGCATTTCAAGTTATGGTGGAAAGCTACGTGTTTTCTATACGAATCTTATAGCACATGGCCAACATTTTCGATGCCATCAATATTGCTTAATCCGATTCCAGAGATAAAAGTAGAAAGATTATCGGTTTCATTTCCAATCGCGAATCCATTAATGGAACTTATGTCAAATGTTTCGGGTCTTAATCGTTTACAAATAATTGTAGCCTTTATACTTCGCTTCACATATAATTCCCGATTGCGCAGTCAAAAAACCCCACTTTGAATAAGTCCGCTTCTACCTGGTGAAATTAATGCCGCAATGTTGTGTTGTGTAAAGACAGTTCAACAAAACTATTTAAAGAAAAGATTATATTAATCGCAAATAATAAATCATGTAGGCATTACCTTCTGAAACTAAGTCCTTCTGTGGATGATCGGCATCTGCTTAGGGTGGGCGATCGCTTGGAGTACTCTTCGCTATCATATGAAGCAAAGCACCTTCTTCTCATACCCAAATAATCTCGTTTAGCTTCTCTTATTTGTTATTACTATCATCAACTGATTCTTCATGGTGGTTATGCCAAGCGCATATTCAGCGTAGGTACTGGATAATTTCTATTCGAATATTGATCAGCAAACGCATAAACCAGTGTTGATCATGTTATAAAATGAAGGTACCATCTAGAAATCTACAAATGGCTAATCTACCCGCGGCCAGAGTTCAACAGTCACGCCCATTTATATCCACTGGCATAGATTTTGCAGGCACTTGGATTCTAAAAGAAAGTTCTAGAAGGAAGACTCCCCAAATGTTATATGGCTATCTTTATTTGTCTTGCCACTAAAGCAATCAATTTAGAGTTAGTGTCAAGTTTATCGACTGCCGCGTTTTTGGCTGTTTTGAATAGATTTGTGGCGTGTCGCGGATTGTGTCGCAATATATACAACGACTGTGGCACGAATTTTAAAGGAGCCGCTAACCATTTTACTGAAGTAACCAACTTACTTAAAACTTCCAATCACGCTATTGCCGACCATCTCCCTTTAAAAGAAATAAACTGAATTTAAAACCCCCCTTTATCCCCACATTTTGGTGGAATTTGGGTGGCTGGAATGAAGTCCGTCAAGCACCATTTACATCGAATAATGCGTCAATTGGTTCTTACCTCCGAGGAGATAGTGACACTATTCGCTAAAATCAAAGCTATTCTAATTAGTTGGCCACTAGGTTTAGTTCCTATGGACGCACACGATGACATTGATTTCCTCACACCTGGTCACTTCTTCATCGGGTCGCCTCTGGAATCACCGCCTGAAATTAATGTTGAAGACGCATCGACACATCTCTTGAATCGTTATCAACTTTTGTAACAAGCCACTCAGCCTTTTGGAGGCGTTGGTCTCGAGACTATTTATATTCGCTCATGTCAAAGGTTAAATGGATCAGTTTTCAACCAAATTTACAATTGAGTGGGGTAGTTTTTGTAAAAGAAAGGGATAATGTACCGCTGTCGTGGCCCATTGGACGCGTAACGGAGCTATACTTCGGTAAAGACGGTGTTGTTAGAGTTGCAAAAATTAGTAGTGCAATTAGGAGTTACGTACGACCCGTTTGCAAGTTGCTGCCTCTTTCGCCATTAACACCGTGACTTTCCTGTTTTACAAGTTTGTTCTTTTTCGTTTTTTTTATATTGTTTAGTGTAACCTATCTAATTCAAAACTACGTTTTGGGTGGTGGTATGCTGCTTCCCAATGTAATTAGGTTTAGTTTTAGTTATAGTTAAAAAAACGCATTACCTGTGATTTAACGCTCTTCCGCTGTTATATGATACAATCTAGATAGCTGTTCGCGAAAAACATTACAAAATAATCAAGTTGTACAAGCAATGTTTCTAGAACTGTCAGACAAAATTAAAATATAATATTAAAAGGTTTAATATCGTTTTTACTGCGTTGTGTTTGAGTTTGTGAGTGATACAATTCCACGTACCAGCCGTTATTGGAGCAGAAAAAAGTTCGAACGCAGTTGTTGGAGTAAGGCTTTACAATAATTTCTGCTAAATCACTTGAAGATCACATCCGGCGCAATAACGGGTAAGTTTAATTTGTGTGTATCATTGACAAGTCGCTACCTATATACAGTCCATCATATTAGCTCAGGGTCATAGACTCACACATTCACAATCACCGATTAGTAGCCACACTGGTTTCCTATAAATTTTATCAAAGTGCCAACGTGTGGGTCACATCAAACACTTGCCGGTATGCAAAACACGATTTCATAGTCAATTTAAAAAAAAGGTTTCCACAAATTTTTAGATATTCTGTTAACGCAAACGTACAACACATGACAAAATAAAATATGGAAACCAATTAGTGCACTCAAGCCGCCTTTTCCTTTTAAAATACGATACAATCTTCTATAAACCCCTATAAAAATGTGAAAGCCTATTTCCTAAATAAAATCCACTGCTTTTACTGATAAAACGGTCAAGTTGCCATCCTGTGTAACCATGATGTAATAAAGTAATTTGTATCAAGATTGCAAAAACGTTTGCATACTCCAAACTGATGCGATATTAGAAAAGTTATATCCGCTTCACTTCGAATCTCAAGAGTAAGCTGTTACAAAGATTTTATATTATAGGACAAATTGTTGAGGTTTTGTAAATTCTTAAATCTTTTGCTGAGCTTGCTCCTTTGTATTTTTATTTGGCTTAAAACGTGCGGAAGCAATTCGAGCCAATCCGTTGGAAACTGCAAATAAATCTTGTTCTTACTTCATTGCTATCTAGAGATATGGCATTCACCAATTTAGTGTACAGATTTCCTTGGTTTATTTGTGTTTTTACTAAATGTTCTCGGATTTCATAGTATTGATCGTAAACAGCTTTCGCAGTTATAGTTATATTGTATTGCTGAATTTGTCACCATTTCTAGAACAATTGATATGTGACTAAATATTCTAATTATAAATTTAACAATGCCGACATTTCTAACAAATAATGAGCAAGGGATACTTATGCACGGCATACAGTTGAATTACAGTTCTAGGGTGAATAGCAGAGACATCAAACCCATTAGAACCTTGTTGTGTTGCCCCAAATTGGCTGCTTTTCACGATTACTGATAGTTATAGATTTTGAGCTGCTGGTAAATATACATCATTCCGTGTGAAAATTTTACTGCGAATTTGTTACAGCAGAACTAAGATTTGTGGTACACTACGCTCTACTGTTCTTAAAACTGATTTGTAGTTTAAAAGAGGAGAAGAAAAGTATTAATTTGAAGTGCGACGAAGTTATTAAAATATTTCAAAATAATATATTTACAAGCGATCCACCGTACACATATTTACAACGTAAAAGAAACCAAAAGATTAATATACAAGAACTATACGTCAACGCAACTTAATAATATACAAGAGCTATATAATCGCAAATACGTGTCTCTGTCACACGGCAAGTTTTACTCCTCGGGCACTCGGTAGTCGCAGTAGTAGGTTCTGCATACGCATTCCGGGAGGTCGCACATCTTGATTTCGACGGGTACAGTTTTGATGTTACTAACCCGGCACACGTCGCGGACTTGGTAGCGTATAGAATTCCAAAGGTGGAGGGTCCAAAGATCAACCCCTTGGTGGCGTTGATAGATGTCGTCATTCAAGCGGAGCGCACCCCTGTGCGACGGTGGTGGTGGAATATGCAACAGCGGGTTAGGTGGATGAAAAGAACCTCGAAGAAACCTTCCAAAAATTGTTACGCTTTCTTTTGCGGATGGCGGTGGCGTTGTTGTTGGAACAAATGGAGGTCCTGTCTATATGTTACGGACTAGTGTGGAGTCAAAGGCGCCGTCGATGGTGGCGTATAGTTGTTTCGAAACGGTTTCGTTTCAAAGAGTGCAAAGAGTGCGGCAAGTGTTGCTTTGAACTACGGATTATAAATAAGCTCCAGTTAATTGTATCTCTGAATACAAATTCACTTTCTCTTATACTTGATAACCCTCCTTTGTGGTCAGTTAATTCTTCAAAATTACACACACCTAAATATTTCCAAATAAGAACTTAGAATCCTCCAATAAAATGAGTAACCAGTAACTTTAGAAATTCGAACCGGTCGACACAGCAGAGCAGATAAAAGCTAGTACCAAAGCTAGCAACAGACTATCGATATAACCTGATTTAACGGAAGCTGAGAGGCGCATCTACTGAAGACGCAAAGTTCAATGTTAGTCATTTAATCTCTATATCTGCTCTGTGTAAATATAATGTATCTAGGCGTTACATAGTCCATAGAAGTAGTGATGAATCTTTTATGCGTGCGTGCCGAAAAATTACAAATATTACTTATCGCGTTGCTGGTGTGGCGGACCGACAGTTTTTAATTACGAAAAATTGATAAAAATATAGGTGTTTCAGAATTTTTTTTATATAATTTCAAAAATTAATATACAAAACTATACTAAACATATATTATGCTTTTGTAAATAATCATTTTACCTTGTAACTACATAGTAACAATCTGTGGATGTACAAATAAATTTAAAATAAAAAAGCACAATGTTTATATGGGTAATTTTAGACATGTAGCGTATTAGGTAACATAGTTTATAAGACTTGTATTTTGCCGAACCCCCTCAAGTGAAAAAATTTAAGCGTAATTTAAGCTTACTCAGTTACTCTCCAAATTTTGGGGTAACTGTAATGCCAACGTATTACTATTTTTAATCAATTGTAATAATTTCTCATTTTATAAATTTTCCTAAGGATTTGGAATATGTAAATCGAAAATAGTCACCAATAGGCGCCCTTGAAGTGTCGTGGAGGGGTGATTGAGTGTGCGGTTGGCAAGGTGCGGAAGGTAGTGCAAGGGATTCATTCGGGTTCCAGAAGTAAGAGCGAGTGGTTGAAGCCGCTCTTTAAACCCTTTGATAAAGAAAGTCAACAAAGATTTGTCTGCGGTAACTACGATTTAGTGTTGCCGCAATCCACTAGCTGTAGCAGAAGAAGAATAATTGTTCATAATCAAAGCTACTAAAAGAAAATTAGTTACACCTGTGCCATTGCAAATAGACCACAGAACAGGAAATCGTCCTAGCGAACTATATCAAGGTTAGTGCACAATTTTTAGACTTTTGTCAATAGTGCTTATTTTATTTATTAAATAGGTGCAAGGCCCATGAATTATTAAATTTAATGATTAGTATCAGCATTAATAATTGGCATTCTTGTTTATGCATTTAAAGTGGTACTTTAATCTGGTATGATTAAATTAAATTATGGTTATGATTCTATTGTTTATCTATTGTGTGAATGCTTGCGTGATTCATAAAAGGTCTAAAGTTATCAAATTGAGCGATACCTTCAGATGATCCTGTAAAGAAGAATTTATTTTGTTCATCAAAAAGTCGTCACAGATTATTCAATCATAGTATTAAATAATTGTAAAACCTAAAGTAAAAAGATTAACGGGGTAGTGACAAAAGAAGTATAATACTTTGTAAATCCGGACTGTTGTCCATGAAACATGGTTATGATCTTTAAGTCGCCACAGATCTGTTGATGAGGTCATGTAAGTTATGGCGTTATGGGATATAAGAGCTTGGATTTTCAGATTACTACAACTTCATTTTTGGGGTCATGTGCGTTTAATAGCTTACATTATAGTTTTACTTGAAAATCAGAAAGAAAAATTTTTTCTGTGGCTGTATTACAAATCGAAAGTCAGACTTTCAAAATTTTAAATGTCGGATCAGATATGGCGGTTTAATTTTTTAGTTTTGAAAACCTGACTTCAGATTCGCAATCAGCGTTCCCAAAGCCCCCCTAGATACAAAGTTTCATACACATTTAAGAATTTTTTAATCGATCGCCATATTTAATCCGCTATTTTGAATTTTGAAAATCTAAATTCAGATTCGTTATCAGCAACCCCAAAAACCTCTAGGGACCAAGTTTGACGCAAATCCGTTAATATAAGAAAATAAATAATAAATAAATAAATAATAAGAAAAGCTTGTTCGCCACAAAATCCACCACGTTGATTGAGGTTATGTCAAAAACCTGATATAATGGGGTAAAATTAGTGATGCCGCAAGATGAGAACGAGACGAGAAATGCTTACTTCTCGTTCTCGTCTCGAAATTCGAGACGAGAACTTGGTTGAGCTCTCATTCTCGAAGGATGTTTCTCGTCTCGTTCTTGATCTCGAGTCGAGATTTTTCGAATTCTCGACTTCTAAAATGCTCTGCAAGTTGCAACAATGCTCTTAAACCACCAATTACTATGTGAGGAATACATTCAGATAGTACTTATATGCGGTTTTAAATATTGAAACTGGAATAAATTAAATTGCCTTTGTTGTGAGTGGCTAGTAACTGTAGCCAGAAAGTTCGGAAGCAACCTTAATATATTTGTATTTGCACGCTAAAAAATAAAATATGCAATCAGTTAATTATCTGTAAGTACTAAACATGGATTGCATTAATCAACTGATAATATAAATTTAATACAGGTAGCGTTTTATTTGATCACTATCTCAAGTATTTTCTTTAAATCGTTCTTAATAATAGGAACTGAAAATCTTTCATCTGAAAGTAATAAATTAATAAGAATGCCCTTTAATTTCAACATTCTTCTTATAACAATAAATGCAAATGAAACGCATTCAAACCAAAAGATTGTATACTATACAAAAAAAAATCATATAATATTATGGCTAAGTGGCGGACAAGACAGGGTTTAAAACCTTTTATCATAGTTTTGCAAAATCTATTGAATTTCAAATCACTGTCTTCTGCAAGTATTTAGTCCTGGTTAAAATTGCAATTTATAACTAGGTATGTACTTGGTTTATCTATCACATGCTAGAATAAGTTGTTGGCTATAAATGCACCTTATTTACAAAATCGGCTTGGGAAAATGTCTTCTTTTGTCTCAACCAAAAATAGTTCATTGAACGTCGCCTAATATACGCTAGCACATTTCAAAATCGTTAAACATTGCACCAATCTTTAAAATAGCAAACAAATTAAGTTTACCATTATACATCAACCGACGGCGATGCAATAAAATTTGGGATTACATTTTTACCTAAAGATAAATATTTCCGAAGAAACGTATAGAAGATGCATTTAAACAAAATACTGTTTGAAATATTTGTTATCTTTTTAGGGTCCAAATATTCTATACCCCATACATCACTTCATACCTTTTAAAAAGAATAACCTTCCTTAACATAAGAAGCTAAGCAGCAACCTCTACATACTGTTTCTTTCGGGGATAATCGTGACTTTGTATCAACCGTACTCAGTATCTTTGGCTTTTCTTATTTATGATATATATTTATATTGCAAAACCTGTAAACTTTATTTAACAATGTACTTGTTTAAGAAACCATGTGACTTGTACACTTAAAATTGAATACCGAATCCTGCTTTCTAGTAGAAAGGTACGAAAAGTATAAAAGCCTTTTGTTTTGTTATCTACCTTTTATAAGTTTCTATAATATTATTTTTTTGAAATCTATTATTGTAACTGCAACGTCCTGTCTAAGGAATTAAGATTATTTAAAAAAGGTTTGACATTTGAATGTATGTCTGAAGAATAACAATTTATCCTAGAACAAATACCTGTCATCCTTAAAGTACAAACTATAAATATTCCCTATATGTTTGTTGTGGTTTATTTAGCATTTTTCTTAATTTTCTTTGGGAAGTAAACCACTCATAGTTTTTAACATCATCTTTATTTACGTTTCGATTCATGACCTAGGATAGTTGTCAAAAAAAAAACTTCTGTTAAAATTTTAAAGTGAAAGATGAAGTGATCAAAAGCAGCCTTTTCATATAAACAGCAAGATAAAAATGAAAGAGTCGATAATCTTGAACCATATAGCAGCAATGACAGCTTTTCTGATCGAACGTATGTTCCTGTTCTCTCAAGTTGTAGTGCGAACATCACCAACTTAGATGAGGAAAATCAGTACGACTACGGTTCCAAAATGACTTTCTCTTCTATAACAGAATCATGGTCATCAACATCATCAAAGGTACAGGAAGAAGCTTTTATACCCAGTGCAAAAATAGAAAAAATATCGAAAATAAAAGTGAGCGACTATTAATTACCACATAAGTGTGGAAGACAAAAGTAATAAAACCGGGACATGCAAACTGTGCTTAGAAAAGAAAATTAGTACGATTATAAAAATGAAGTGCTTTAATACTAGCGGCTTAAAAAGACACCTAATGTTTAAACACGCTGCAGTCTATAACAGTATTTTTGTGAATCAGGAACGTCCACGCCAAAACAAAAATCAAATCTCATTTTGAAGATGATTAACAAAAATAGAAGTATCTCGCTTAAGGTAAGTTATAAAAAGGGTTTAATAATAATAATCGTTACTGAATTAAGTGATACTAGCTATTTGCAATTTCTAAATTTACTTGGCAATTTTCTAAATCGCTTTCATTTCTTGCCTTTCTAGCTCTTTTTACATATATCTTTTGTTTAGAGTTTAGGCTTTTGTAAATAGAACGTATAAGTGACGTAGTATTGTAAAACTTCAAAGTATCATGATTAATTGGTTATTCATGTTCTAAAGCTTTCTTATTTCAGTCAATTGGCAAGGAACAGGAGTGGGATGAAATGTTGGTTGGATGGATAGCAACCAAATATTTACCATTTTATTTTTTTTGAAAACGATGCGACACAAAGATTGTTTTATTTGTTAAATAACACTGTAGTACTGCCTAAGCGAACGGCGATGAAAGAGAAGGTGCTGAAACAGATTGCTATAATGCAAGAAAAAATTAAAGGTGTCCTTGCGAAAAACATTTCTAACTGTTCACTTACCGTTGATGGTTGGACTTCGATATCCAGTAAATCTTATTATAGTATTACTATTCATTTTATTGACAATGATTAGATTTTACAATCGCAGGTATCAGATTTTGTTCCTGCAAATAGATCTCATACCGGTAAAGATATTGCCGTAACTGTTTACCATTCACTTAAAAAGTATAACATACAGCACAAAATTCAAGGGATAACAGTAGACAATGCAGCAGCAAACACATTATTTATGGTGGAATTAGCAATACTTATAGATAGCAAACCAAAACAACAAGGAACCGACCGTATTTGCATTAACAGAAAAGATTCGCATCTCAGATGCTTCGCACACATTTTAAATCTTGGAGTTCAAGATTTGATGAAATTACTTAAAGCAGAAGATGAAGAAGAGTTTGAAGAAGTAGTAGAAGAAGAAGAAGAAGAGTTTTTTTGAAATAGCAACTCATGCATATGCAGGTACGGACAAAGATTTCAACGAAAATCTTTTGTCGGTAACAAAGCTGCGTCAATAGTTTTTAAAAATAAAAAGGTCTGAAAAATGGCAACAAAAATTAAAAAGTTGTTGCGATGTAGCAAATTTAAAGTACTTGTCCACAAATATTGATGTTTCGACGCGTTGAAATTCGACGAACGACATGATATTAGTCGCACTTAACATGCAGAACGCATTAAATGCATTGTGTGAAAACAACAAAGAATTAGGTGGTTTTAAAATCACTAAAACTGAATGGGAACTTTATTCAAAACTTCAGAGTATATTAAAGCATTTTAAAAGTCTTACTACTTTGCTTGGTGGAGAAAATTGTCACTTTATTGCATGTAGTAGTAGGCTTTAATATGTTGCTTGACAAATAGAACATGCTATTCAGGGATTAAGAAGAAATTCATTGAGATCTAAATTCGAGAAAAATTTGTTTTTAGCCTATCAAGCTGCACATACTACAATGCTAAAATATTATTATAAAACAAATTAGATCTACTATGCCGTCTTTATGTTAGATCCACGACATAAAACGCAAACATTCAGTTTGACCAGGTGGGGGCAAAAAATGAAAGAAACGTCAATAGAAAATTTTCAAGATACATATAAAGAAAAGTACTACGTACCGTTGCAGCCCCACCAACTATTTTAGTCGAAAATTCTGATATGAAAACAATCAAATCGTGAATAACAATTGGTGTCAAGAAATTGACAACTATTCAAATTGTCCAAGAGAAAATAAAAGCGAAGATATACTAAAATGGTGGAAGAACCATAAATCTGTTTATCCAGGTTTAGCTTCAATGGCACGCGATCTATTTAGAGTCACAGCAACTAGTGTACCCGCCGAGAGACTTTTTTCAAAAGCTGGTTTGACTATTCGGAAACATCGCAATAGGTTAAATCACGAATCGGCAAAGGCACTACTGTGTATAAATTCTTGGCACAATAATAAATTATTAGAATAACGCCGTTACATATACATTTACAAAGTATTGTATATACACCATTAATATTTTATTTATAGTTTGGTTTAGTAAAAGTAAACAAAAATAATTTGCTTGTTTTATTTATTTCTAAAATTAATTTTCAATTCAAACACAAAACTACACATGGAGATTAGCTAAATACATTTGGTTTACAGATTGCAATAGTTGAGGTTGTGCCACTAAGAACTCTGGATTTTTCATTCTAAAGTAATTCAAATAAAAATACTATAATTTTTGAGCAAAATTTATGTCTTTACTCTTTATTGATCTCAACCCATAGCACAAAAGTACCTATAGGAATTTAAAACATCATCAATATTTTCCACATGCGTGTCCTTTTGTTTCGCCAATATCTATAAATCGGCAGTCCGTATTTGTTTTCGAAATTATAGTCCTTTATTGGAGAAAATTGTGATTGACTTTCAGTATTATGAAATGAATGTTCTGCTAGGTATTCTTAATGTGCGTCTGTATTATCGACATAATCGCTATAAAGTGAAAGTGCAATCGCCAAAACACATTTTTCGACAACTATATGCCAAGAAACGATTAATACTTTTTAAAAGGGAAAGGTTCTACTGAGAAAGCGTATTATTTTACACATAACCTCCATGTCTACATCGCTTAAGCTTTGTCTTAAGATCATAAAATCATAAATGTAAAACTAGCACAAATATTTAGTTCTCACAGCTTACCAATATATTCTAATAAATATTCAACAACAGCCTTTAAACGGAGTAAAATTGATTATGTATAATTGGTTTGTTCTAATTAACACTGCTTCCTTGTTAAAAATAACTTTCAAAGTGGTATGTTTACGTTCATAAATCACAAAAACATTTTATAATTGCTAATTGTAACAAACGATTGTATCTTAATTTAAAGTTGAAACTGCAAATAGTAAAATTTGTGTTTATAATATAGTTTTACAACTAACTATTAAAACTAACACAATAAATAGGTACAGAAAGTTTCAGGAGTCAGATTTGTAAAGTCGGTTATTAATTTTGTTTCTTGTGAGATTTGCCAGATTTGAACAATTGAACTGCAGTTGAAGACAATTATAGTAACACAATATCATTGACGATGCGCTTCTGATGCTACTATGTAGTTGAAGAAGCAAACTTTTCTTCTAAAATCGACTAAAATAAATGTAACTGTTTCAATTTTTTAAATTGTCACATTGAAAACGTCTTCTTATTTTGATAGGAACTTTATTTAGTTCAAGAATTCCGAAGTTCTTACTGACACAGCCTTTACCTTATTTACTGAAATTTGTTTTTGTGTACTGGATATTTCGAGAACTCGAGAATAGTCGAGAATTCTCGACTCGAGATCGAGACGAGAGTTAAGTGTTTCTCGTTTTCGTCTCGAAATAGATTTTCGTTTCTCGCCTCGATCTCGTCTCGAATTTCGAGACGAGATCAAAACGAGAACGAGAATTCTCAATCTCGAACGGCATCACTAGGTAAAATGGACCTCGGATTGGATTTCAGCGATGCTAGAAACATAGTAGACATGGTCAGATCCCCAGATCAGAAAGAGAATGTTTTTTGTGTGATATATTTAACCAGAAAACCAGTATCGGTTGCACAAAACTATAATGAATATCACGTAGCAAAATATCAACCAAAATATCAACGGTTCCAGCGTTGCGCAATTGTAAATTACAAATCATTTTACTAGTTATACAAGGAGAAACTTGAATCAATTCAAAATAATTGATTTCGAATAGAGTTGAATCAAATTACTTAATATCTAGCGTTGCAGTCGTGCAATTTACCTGCATGCTTGTATTTTCTCTCTTTTACCTTTTAGAAGATTCCAAATTAATGCTTATTTAACGGAAATTGGAAGTTCTAAAAGCCTTTGTGCCCTAGGAATTTCTAAATGCTGAAGCACATCTACTATCAAAATATTAGTAGCAGTTTTGCGTAAATTAGAGTAAGATTTTTCTTACTTAGTACATGCTTAGGCGTATCCTCAAACTACTGGTTTTATATACTATAACCAAACATAAGGTACCTAGTTTTATTTCCTTTAGAGGAGAGAACACGGAGCACCTTCTACCTGCAACGAAACGTAATTAAACGTTCAGAATAAGCCATAATTTTCATTAGGTTTACACTTTTATTTAAAATTTACTTTACTGGTTTCCGGGTTGCTTTGTGCATAATCAAAGTCTGTAATCTGGTCGAGCTTAAACTAACAAAATGCAGCCTATTGTTTTAAATTGGCCGGGATCGATTCAAATCTTACAGCCTATTGGGTCTCCATTTTCTAGTACATAACACTCGAAGCTCGGCTTTGTGGGTTTTAAACGTTCATCGTTATCGGAGATTACTAAAAGATATTTTGCTTTTATATCATAGTAACAAGTTTTCTTTTATGAGCCATCCTTTGGTATCTTTTCTTAGTACCTTTATAACGTGTGTTCCCTGAAAATGACCTGCATATACGAAGCTATTCTATTTTTAAAAGAGGGATTTGCAGAAAAAAGTAATTTGGTTCGGTTACTGTTTACTTTATTTAGCTGCTTTCTAATATATTTTACGTAAGTAAACACGCCGCATTCAGTTTGCTTTCATATTTCATAATTAAATCGAGGGAGAAATGTAAGAACAGGTTTCGAAAAACGTTTTGTTTACACCCTGATTTGCGTATGCAGCTGGAGTTTTTCAGGTTTGCTAATTGTATTCACAAAATATGCTAATTCACCTACTCAAATACAATGCGCCATACGCTGTTAATATAACTAGAGCCAAAACACCGTAGTGTCTCAATTTCGATATGCAATAAAAGGAGGAAACACAATGAACAGGCATTTTCGTAATCCCATTGGCTCTAAATTCAACCCAGATATTGCTAACGTTCTAATGACAGCGTAGCGCTCTGAGAATTTGAAAATGATGTTGGTTTCTAACAAACAAACATCTTCTTGAGGCATTAAATAAATTTCAAGCATTCTGTTGATGTACTTTTTCACAACTACGATCCTTCGTTTATTTATTACTACGGTCATCTGAACAAAAAATGCAAAATGCTTCTAAATGGCATTTTGCGATCTGCATTTACGGTACAGTAAATATTTTTTTAAAGCTTATGGGAATGTTTTCAACAAATTATAAACAATAGATATCACGTGTGAAGGTCTTCTAAGTAATACTGGGCTAAGTTTCATAGGTTTGGCAAAAAGGGTAGACTATTTACCAGAAGGTGTTAGTAGATAAACTACCTATGCTCTGGCACAAAATGTATCATTTTTACATGTATTTTCTTTGGGAAAATTTATTCTCCGTTTTGCAAATTTTTTGTAACTTTCAGGTCACGCAACCAAGATGACGTGACGCCATCAAGCCGAGCCAATTACTTTCACTTTCCCTTTTTTCGTTTATGAATGCTACGCCTCACATTATCGTCCCAACCAATAGATGAGCCCATATAGTACAGATACCGATCACGTGATACCACAAACACTAGCGAAAAAAATACACTAAACAAATAAGCAAAGTTTATTAGACAATCTATACATGGCAGTAATCGATAATACAATAATAGTACCATCTTATACATATATTTTATAGGTACACTTGTTACATTCAATTGTACCCTGCTGAATATTTTCGTTCGTTTTGAGATTATTTCTAAATATTTTCACGCTTCCGCTTCGTATCTACTGCAACTACCGGTTAAAGGAGACGCTCCTGATTACGCTTTATAATTATATATATATATATATATATATATATATATATATATATATATATATATATATATATTTGGTTAATATATTTGTTTTATTCTACATAACTAAGTTCATACAACTTTTTTTTTTGATTTTACAACTATATATAATATAACTATTTTTAGACAATCACTAACCTTTTAAATATAAATAGTTAATGTTTATAATCGCTAGCGAGTTTCCAGTTCATAGAATAGGATATATGCTTTGCCACTCACTAGTGCTGTGGAGGGTATACTGCTCACCATGGAGTCATTGTATTTATGCCATGCAAATGAATATGGATGCCGACAGTGTGCTGTATAATGTCCTCTATATGTCGTCCCATTATGATTCAGTATTGCATATAAGTTGTAGATACACTCCTTCAAAGTGTTTTCAGCAGCGTAATCTTGCATATCCAAATTATTTAATGGGAAATTTATAAGTATGGATAGTTTTCTTCCAAGTTTTCTTACATGTGAAAAACGTTTTAAATGTATTATTAATATTTTAGGGAACTTTTGTATGGTAAGAGATATTATACATTTTCTTCTTTTCTTGCAATTGGAACATTTAGGTTTCTCATCACCATCCAAAAGTGTCTTTTTGATAAAATAGTCTAAACATTGTTGTAGCTTTAAATGGTCACCATGTTGAAGTATAGAAAGCGATAAATCCCAGAACGGGTCAAAAGTAACAGAATAATGTCCGCAATGTGTACAACGTAATATAGATTTTAACTGCCCTGCATATATATCAACAGTTTTGGAATTTTCCATTCTTAAATATTGTTCCCAAGATGTAGAAGCTTTATCACAGTCGTTCAACTTTTCATCTACTTCTGAAAATATCGATGTAGATGTATTAGTAGCCTGTTTAACGTCGTTGTGTAAGCCTTCAAGTAAATACCGTAAAAACTCTTGTGCATCTGTTGAGAGTTGCCTATAAAACTAGGTGCAAAAATTTTCAATTTGTAATTTGAAATTAATCATATTAGATTTTCCATCACATGGATTTTGAGACCTTAGCTCCCTTATCATTTTCGAGAAAGCTTTAATGAGATTTCCTTTCATGTTAGAAATATTAGAATTAATGTCTTTTATGAAAATATCATTTCTAACATACTCCAAAAGTAACTTGGTGTTTGAGAGACACTGATTTACAGAGTTCATGAAACAAGTATTGCCGATATTATTTAATCCATTCAGGTCTAAACTCTGAACAGTATTGGAAGCGCAAAGTGATTTCTCATAAAAAGCTTTGGTTTTTAAAGAATTATTAAAATCCCCGACATAATTAGAATTGTGTGTAGAGATATCAGGAATGTGATTAAGATGTGTCGTTGTTACAATGTCATTTAATTTGGAAGCTTTGAAAATAAATGTCTTTTCAGGAGTAGTAATTTTATTTATTAAAATATTGTTGAACATTTTGTTGTTTTTGTTTGAGTTATCATGAGTAATATTTATAATACAAAGAGACATTAAAAAGAGTTCGTCCAAAGATTCAGAAGGTGGGATAGTACCTAGAATAGAAGCGGCGTTGCCTTGTTGAATTGCAATACTGATTCTTTGTAAAAGGAAAGCGGTTGCCCTTGGGTCAAATGAACATTCGGTGATTCTTTTTCCCACATCTTTTAGAAAATTAATTGCAAAAGATCCAAGCACACCGAAAGTTTCGATAGCAATAGGATAAAATAAATAAAGTCGTGATAAATTTGAGTATTTCTTAATTTTAATATTTTCACCATAAGAAGCTGCGGCACCTGGGTTTTTTGCACATGCAGTAAAATGTGAATCTGCTAAGGTATTGTTGCAAATAAAATCACAAATTGCCGACTTCCCGCATTTCTAAGGAATTATGGTGATACCATCAGGTCGCTTGCCATCATTTCTAAATATGTTTATCGGTTCCAATATAGCAGGGATTTGTGAGGAAACTAAAGCACGTCTAATTATGTCATTGATGACTCTGTGCCTAGAGTTGCGTCCTTTACTTAAACGGCAGCTCAATCCATGAATACCTGATTTATTTACAAAACTACCGCAAGTGCATGTGTGAGGAATGCATAAGGTTGCTCCAAGTCTGAGTCAAACAGCAATTCTGAATGATTGATCGTCTAAAAGTGTGCCTAAAGTAGGGACAGGTAGAGCATTTAGCCGTGCACTAACATGCTTTGAAGAAACTGCTTGAATTCTAGCCATTTCTGTGTTTTCAATAGCTGATTCAAGCAAATTTCCTGATACTATGTCTAAAAGAGGCTTGTCCCATTTTTTTGCAGCGATTTGTTGATAATTACTTCATCTTACTTTGTTCTATAAAACCAACGTTTTCACTTTCTAAATAATTGTCGTCGACTAATCCGCTTGAAGATTTTGCTAAAACAATACTAATTGAAGAAAAGGATACATTAAATGATGACAAAAAGCAGGGCAGTAATAAAGAAGATAAAAGACGTATTCCTAGTCCTCCTCTGTCTATTGAAAGAGTTGATTGTATCCACTCCTTATCTTTTAATTTAACATTTGTAATATTTTCCAAAATATTCCGAAGAGTTTTGTCAAACTAGTCAAGACGTGTCCATGTTGGAGAGCATCTTAAAATATATAAAAGTTTCGGGATAGCTAAGCAATTTTTTATTAGTAAATAGAAGATATGAGATGGTAGTCCAATAGAATCTAAACGAGATGAGAAGAAAGATAATATTTCTATTTTGTTGTTTAAGCATTTTTTTAAAGCTTCGGAAGATAATGGAGCGCCAAGTAAAGTCTAATTTGAACGTGGACATGTTATTATTCCTGGGGCAATTGAGTTAAATTTTGAAAATATATATATCGATTTTTCTTGCAAAGCTCACTCTAATACCATTGAAATAAGTACTTCTCCGACACTCTGTAGAAGATTATTAGCGCATTTAGTTTAAATCAAAGTACCTCTAAATATCTATATTGTTGGATAAATGCAACAAATGTAATTGGTTATCTTCGATTTTCTATCTAAAGAATATATTCGCTTTATATATAAGTAATAATGCAAGTTTGATTAATGTAAATTTTCTACAAAATCTTTTTGAATTTGACGGTTGTCGTTATCTATTTATACATTGCAATGACTTCAGAGGTGTTCTTTTGATATGTGTTACTCAATTATTTGAATCGCTTATCATCTCGTTTCCTAATTTTACTTTCACTTTGATCCTGCCTTTCACCGTCATAGCAAGTGCTCTCTGCGTGATTAATACTACTACGCCAACAGCAATGCACTTTTTTCATTAGAAGCGGATATCGTGGGTGCATTGGTAGGTACTTCCGCGCTTATCAATACTAATATGATTCTCTTTTTATCTCTTAGACGTAGACCCATTGGCTCTCTTACGTTAGGCTAAATTGCTTTTTTATGTAGGCCCTTTTGTTTTTCGGCGTAGGCCAACTGCCCTTGTTTGGAGATCGCTGTTGCAGTTGTGACAGCCGAGTGAATAATACTGACTACCGTGGCGATGTGTTGCTGATTCGCCCGCGATGGCTTAGCTGTAAGATAAGTATAACACCACATGAAGGTATGTAGAGATAATTTTGTATATATGTCAAGAGCACTTTTTTATCTACTTTTGCTGTTGGTTGAGAACTAATAAACCACGGATAAACCCGTCACATTCCTGGGTCTTCTGGTAAAAAATTTGCAAACCCGCCGTGTTTGAAAACTAGCTTACTAGAAATGGTTCTGAATGTAGTACTTTTAACGTAGTACGCTTGCTTATAAGAAAACCTAAGCGTTATTCCTTTTTTAGTACTAAATAGTTTGTTTTACATGTTTGCATACTAAATGCGCACCTCGTATTTCCATTATTAAAATTGCCCGTACAATATAACTGTTTGTTTATTTTTTTGTTTAAAATAGAACTTTTTATTTTTATTGTAAATAGATATCGATTGCGATGCACTTTTCTTGTCTATGTGAATCTTCCCTCCTCTCCTACTCTTCGCGTTTGTAGTTAGCCCAGACAGTCTAAATTCCTTTAATTTTTTTTTATTATACATGATCGTGATTCGTGCGGTTCCTTACTTTATTCCAACACAGTCCGCTTGAAAAATGTTAGGCAAGCATTTTTCCCAAAAATACACTCTCGTTCAGATGAGAGGTAAAATGGAGGTCCCGTGTGTGAGTGTTGTCACGCACGTTAAAGATCCCTACCTTGCTTGTAACAGCAAGTGTTCGGCAAAATTCCAAATTTTCCAGGTAAAAGAAACTCGCTTCCTGGCCAATGTAGTACCTTCGGGTGGAGCATTGGAGAATCACGTGTAAGGTTCCTTACTTTATTGTCTTTTCTGGTTCTGTCTGATCCGTGCGTTTCTTAATCTTACAAATTTTTCTGTTACACACTTATATTTAATGATGATTATACATATAATCTACAGATTCTCGAATCTTAGTCGCCGCTAAATGATGTAATATTTCCAAGATTTCACACCGCTTTCGCGCTTCAACGATTCGATTAGTGTCAAATTTATGATTTGTGCTGTATCGTAAAACGTGCCGTTTATTCATGTCTAACGCTCGAGGTTAATGATTGCGTCTCATTGTTATCTATTTTATTGCATTTTATGGCTTTTTAATAGCTGCAGGTTTCTTTGTATTGGCGTTTATTCATTCATACTAATAATTAATTGGATATTAAAATATTTTTTAGTAAGCGTGACGTATTCGTATCTATTAATAAAGTGACCAAAAATCTAGAATATGGTTTTATTAGAGACTCCTAATACGTTATTTTTGATATAAACAAACGGAAAAATAATTAAAACGCAGATGTAATAAAGGCTTTTTATTTATATCTAAATGACTGAGATCCGTTTTTAGTAAGTAATCCTCAACGATTAAAATAAATTAATTAAAAATTTGGACTTTTAAGTTTACATCCGTTTTATGATGTTTTCACCGTCTGTCATAAACGTAATGCACGGAGATTTAATCGCATAATTTATAAGGGTTTCGCATTGTAATGGCAACGAAGTACGCTTATATTACACAAAGCGGAGAAAAAGTAAATATTCGGAAATTTTAATTTTTTTCAATTCCTTGTCTTTGGGTGCATTTTGTCGATAGAATTTGGGTTTCAATGACCATTCGTGATCCTTATAGCGCATCAATATATATATATATATATATATATATATATATATATATTATATATTATCGTGTAGGTTATATGTAGAAAAGTATAAATAAGTCAAGAAAGTAGTTTTGCAAGGACCTTGTATATAGAAAACAAGAATATATTATTTACGCTTCAAATTAAATTGTTTTGATTTTAAAACAACGTATAATAGCATACATTTGTATCAATAAATCGTAATTTTAAAGTTGCATAGTGTGGAAGCTTTGTAGGGCATAAAAACTCAAGGATGATGCAAGGACATTAGCTTTAATATTCTAAGGTTGTAAATCAAGCACATTAAATAATAGGGGGAAAGGTTTTGTGTACAGAGTGAATAAAATCGATAATTTAAACGCGTATATTTATTTAACTAACAAAGCGTCCGTTAAAAACAAATCTCTAGGAAGTCTACAGGCTAAATCACTTGGGAAAATACAATTTCAAACTGGCAAAGTTCATAGAAAGGACTTGCAGACAAATAAACAATTCAAAAAATCATAATGTACGTTGAAACATAATTCTTTAGAAATTTTAGCTAGCGACCGAAGCAAAGGTTGAGAAACAGCAGGTGTTTTAAAACAAAGCGGAGACAGAATATAAATAGCACAAGGTAAAGGAGGATGAAGGAGAACAGACGTTGTACAAAACAGCCATTTAAAGCACGCGATAATTTGTAGAGGCTACAATATTGATTTTAAGTTGCCACAGGGGGGGTTTAACAAAGACAGCAAATATGGGGTAGGCGAGGATAATAGAATTAGAAGATAGACCTTGATTGGTTGATTGCGATTGGAGTGAGAAACTTTTCTAAGAGTATTGCGACCGTTGAGCACGCTAATCAGTATTTCGGACTAAAGCTATGATGGTGTGAGAAATTTCTTAGTTTTCAAAGATCGTTGTGTTTTGAATTTTAAGAATCGGTTAAGGTAAAGGTGAATTTCGATGAAAATAGGTTACAGGGGGTAGGCTTGGATGCTGATAAATACACTAGAACACGTAGTGAGGCTTTCTTATTTTTTCTGTTTGCTTTAGACATACATGGTGTAACATCTAAGTTGAAAATTTGTAGATCGGTGAAAGTGCAGTGCGTTTAATTTAAATTACAAGTGTTTAAAAGAACGAGTAGGTGCTATTTCATAAACGAGGCTGTAAGTTGAATACGCAATAAGAACAAAAGATGTTACAAAGGTAATCGAGCCAAGTTATTTTTCGAAACAAGGGTGCTGGTCGTATGGTATATTCAGCAGTCGACTAACATATTTGGACGATTATATGGGTAGCTGTAGTGAAGGCGTCTACTTAGAATTGGATGAACGAGTGAAAATGAGTTTGCTGTACATGTAGCAGAGGGAAGTTTGATGGAATGCAACGACAAAAATTTGATGGACGACGTCTACAGAGGTGATGGTTCAAGAGCATACACCAGGTAAAGAAATTTGTTTTCTTTTGTTATTGCTTGAATATTTTGTGCTGGTATTTTGTGTTAGAGTGATTTGATGTATTTGGTGAAGATTTTATGAACATAAAATTTAATTTGAAGTTTATATGAAAAAGACAATTTGAATTTATTATTTGAAGGGATAAATACATGACGTATAATTTTGATGTAAAGAGTAAACGGGTCTTTATAGTAGTTTAAACAAAATGCAATTTATTTATGCATTCAGAGTAAGAAGGTTTATACTGAGCTCACCATAGGCCAGGGTAAAATTCAGTTTATGGTTTTAAGATAGGTCCATCTACTTGAACTAAATATAAGGAAGTGTTGAAATAAATTAAATTTAGGAAATTTAAAAGAATTTAATTGTTGATATTGTGAAATTTATGACGATGTTTATATCCATTTCGTAAGCATTGAGCTGGTGTGACGTAATTTTTGATTTGTATGAATAAAAAGGTTGTATGTTTTGTTGAACTATTTGGTTGGTAATTTTATTGATAGTCTAACTGATAGAGAATATGTATAGGATGTGTAAGTATCTCTAAAGAAACTGGAAGCAGAGCTAGCCATGGTATGCTAATTTGGGGGAGCTTTTCAAGAGATATTGGAATGAAGAATTTTTTTAAATTTTGTAGGTGTTAACGTTATTCTTCTATAAAACCTCACAATTTTTATGACAACCCAATCTGTGGGGGCACGACTTCAGAGCTTAACCACTGCATTTTTATGGCTCCCAACGGTAGGGCTCGAAGGTAATCCCAAAGGACACCGCAATATATAATTCAAAATTGATTTGTGGGTTTGAGGTCACTGAATTAAGTTGAAAACTCTTTTTTATGGCCTAAATTTTCGAATTTATTTTAAATTCTTGATCACAATCTATCTAAAAAAAATTTATACGCTAGATGATCAATGTGGTACATAAATTATAAACTTACAAACTTGAGGTTAATTAATTAATTACTAACATAACAAACATAATAAAAATCTTGGAAAAACTTGTAAAACTAACAAAATTAATAGTATTTAAACATAAATTGTACACATTAAACTTGTATATACATCAATTTGATGTCATAAATTTTTATGTAGAATATAAGATGACTAATTTGTTTGATGACGACAGAGTATCGAGTACATACGTATGTGTGTGTGTGCATGTATATTATTTGATGTGAGTGTATAGTGTATGCATGTGTGTGTGTGTGTGTGTGTGTGTGTGTGTGTGTGTGTGTGTACGTTTACTTTAATTTTTGTCATTCATTTTGTTCAAAATTTAATAAATATATGTATATGGAACTTAAGTTACTAATATCTGTTTTCTTCTTTATTGTATTTTTAGTTTTATAAATATGATACATTTCCAAAAAATTCTTTTTGATTTGTTGTTCTCCATTCTTAAGAAGTTTGGATTTTCAAAATCCATACTGCAATTTATATCTATTACATGTGTGGTTAATGCACATGCTTTCGGTTTGATAGTTATGTCACACTTATGTTGAGTAATTCTTTGTTTTAATAGTTGGGAGGTCTGCCCAATATACGAGTGAACGCAATTCAAACAAATAATTTTATATATCAAATTTCTCTGGTTTATTTTAGATATTTTGTTCTTAGTTTTAGTAAAAATATTTTGTAATGTTAATACGTTTCGTTTAGAAAATTTTATTTTTTCATTTTTAAAAACTTTTATTAATTTTGGTGTTAAATGTTGAATATATGATATTGTTTTATAAGTGAATAATTGATTGGTACTGTTTTGATTACTGTTATTTAATTTGTTTGTGTTGGGATTAAATTGTTCCGATAGTAATTTTTTTATTAAATGGAATGGATAATTGTTAGTTCTTAATATATTAGTAAGGATTTTTATGTTTTTTGGGTACTAAGAAAGATGAGAAATTCTTTTTATTCTTTGTTTTAAACCTAATATTATATTTATTTTTGTTGATAGTGGATGGTCGGAATGAAAATTCAAATATCTCTCTGAATGTATTGTTTTTTGATACCAATCTAATATAATTTTGTTCTCATTGTTTCTTATTACAAATATTTAGGTCGTAATTATTTTCACTTATATATATATATATATATATATATATATATATATTGCTGTGATATTCGCCCCACGGCTTGGGCATGTCATATTTATGCTGTGTTACTCCTGTTAGCTCCTACGCTTGGACCATATTTACTGTGATATTTCCCTTATATTAGGCCCCTACGCTTGGACCATATTTATGCTATGATTTATACTTTTATTACTCAAGCACTTGTAGAAATGTTAATTTATAATTTTCTTTGCCTCGAGTAGCTGATTCAATTAAATAAAGCACCTCCTCCACAACACACAGTATAATGATTAAATATTTACAATCTTTTTAAATATCTTCTCCCCTTTTAAATTATATACATCTGTCAGATTCTTAGAAAATCAAGCCAGCAAAACGAGCTTTTTATTACATTTAGAGACCTATTGAAACGTTTCAAGATGTCTATTACTTTTCACAAATTTATACAAGCAACCCCAATTTGTCGGCTCTTATACTTTGAATTATTATTGAGATAAAACATTTTTAGAAATAAATCGAATCAAAATATCTAACCTGAAGTGGTTTAGTAGGTGTTCTGGGTTCCCCAGAATTGAAGTCGACATCCAGCCAAATTAGTATCCAAATCGTTATTGGTGAGATTATTCCAATGAAAAGTTTTTCATTTTCGTAATAGAATATTTACCATTTTCAGAGATTATCCAATTGCTTGAACAGGTAGCGTTCTCCAGAGTCTATTATCCAAAATTGTACTTAAGATTGTAATTAACAGGAATCTTTATTAGGATCGTTATGTCGATTGCAATTTAAGATTTTAGTTAAAAGTGGTGATTAAGGGGGGTGATTAAGATGGTAATTAAAAGTGGTGATCAAGATGGTAATTAAAATGGTACTTGAGATGGTGATTAAAAGCCCTGTTTTATTTATTATTAGAAATGGTATAATTTCACTAAATCTTATCTACTTACGTCCTTAGAAGTACGGCTCGCATGCACAATTACACACTCTTGAATTTTACTTTTAATTTAATTTACTATTCACGTAAATATTTAGCACTTTCAAGTATAGTGACTGTCCAGTTTCAAAGTATACTCTCGATATTCAATTGTTATGATATTTATAGGATCGGCCCCTTTTGTTTGAGATTCGTTGACTCCACGTGCTGGGCGAGACTAAGTGTCTTATCTCTTGTTATTTTTGGGAAACTTTGCCAATTGTGTATTTTAATTGCATGAAGCGATGCTCGTTGTTAGGTAATTCATTATAATACCTCACATTTGATTCAGAAATCCCAGGAATCTTCTTTCATAAAAGCACGTACTATTGTTGTTGGCCTTATTCTAATCTGAATGGAATAAATTTAGTGTTTGTTTCCTAATAAATTGGATTTTTGAACAAATGTGATACTTTTAGATCACGTACGCTTTTAAAATAATGCATAATTTCTGCGTGCGTTTAAGATGATATATCAACGCACTTTTTGAATAATTATCTAGCCAATTCATGCAGGTTTTATACTGATTTAATTTTAATGCGTTTCGTTACATTTCTAAATTCTTATCTTTGCTCGTAGCTACTCTTGGATATGCGTTTTAATTGCTTGTACTGCTATATACAGTGTGCTTTTAACTAATTTATTGTTATAATGACCTATTTACTCTTCTAATATCTGTACTTATGTGCTTTTGTTGCTTGGGAGTTCCTTTGGTTTATTCTACGACCCCTATGACTTAACCTACCCCTAAATTAACCTTATGGTTACAGTAATATATATACACACACACACAGGGTGTCTCACATAAGCTTGCTCACTATGGGTATTTTAGAAACCTGCAGAGAGATACAAATTCAGTTAAATTACAAAAATGTTGCGCCCAAGATATTGATAATGGTTCCTGAATTATCATGTAAATACTGAAAAAATCATTTTTTATAAATTCCTCATATCAATTATATTTACAGAGATTTGTTTGCCGAATGACTTTTCCAAATCTTCACATAACGCATTTCTAATTTTTAAAATTCTTTTATAAATAAAAAAGTTATAAGTATTTTTAATATTTTTTTGCAGTAGGCCATGGAAATAAATGAAATCAACGGACTGGTAAACTGTTTTTATCATTGTAGGGCAATAAGACTAAGAAAACAAAATACAATTTTATAAGTGCTTGAAATATCCGCCATTTACTTCAACACATAATTGCAGTCGCCTAACGATGTCTCTGCATGCATTTTCCAAAACAACTGTATTTAAAGTACTGAATGCCCATATAATTGCATCTTGCAAATTTTCGATATTGTTGTAAGATTTTGTATAATCAATATCTTTAATGTATCCCCATAAAAATAGTCCAACGGATTAAGATCAGGAAACCTCGGTGGCCAAGCTATGCAGCAATTTTTGGGTGGTAATTGTTGTTGTAGAATACATAACTCTGTGTCACAGCGATTACCTATTCAACTGTGGGGATACATATGATCTAAACATTGACTAACCATCCGGCTGTTATGGGCAGAAGCCCCATCTTGCTGAAAATACCTTATTTGCCTTATAGTTTGCAATGACAAATCTTCTAAGAAATATTCTCATTGTTTTTGGAGAAATCTCAATACCTTTCACCATTTAAATTGCCATTAAAAAAATACAGACTCACCAATTTATTTCCAATTATCCGGAAGCATACATTAATAAAAAATATATGCCGTGCGTGTGTGTGTGCGTGCATGCGTGCGTGCGTGCGTGCGTGCGTTCAATTAATTTCTCAAACTCGTACATGTTTATTGTACAAATCTTTGACAATGTCTGTATGAAACTTGTATTAACTACTAGACCCTCAGAAAACCAGATTTACTACTTGCATTATTTAATTTATGTACAGATTGTTTCAAAATTCAAAATTTGTTTTAAAAATTACTTCCTATGTATTAAATTGTGATATATTTTGCTAAGATTTTTAATGTAAGTTGAATCATTAACGGATTCCGGATGTTTGGCTATAACAATCATTTCAAGTAGTTTCTTTTTTTTACTCATTTCCGTATTTATCACCAGAGTTTTATCAAAATTAAATATGTGCCAGGTCTTATTTGTATATTTAGTTAAAGGTGTACAATTACCCTTATAATATTTATGACTTTTGAGCCTCCTTTCTAAATGTTGTATACTTTCTCCAATATAAAGCCCGTTACATCCTTCCTGACAAGGTGTTTTATAGTGTGGAACAGTGTAATGGAATACATTCATTATTTTGGTAACTGTACATATTTAATGAAAATGTCAAAACACGGCAATTTTTAGACTATGAATTGACATCCTGCAACGAAAAAATTTGATTCCTACATTGAACCCCCTTTGAATGACAGCTGTAACACCCAATTTAATAAATGGAAAATATGGGCTTTTGAATAATCATTTGAAAGGTCTCTCCATTCTCTGTTCAAAAATGTTTTTGTTTTTACATGTGTTGTTTTTAGATGGTATCAATTAAAAAGACAAAAAGTTTCCATGTCAATGTTAGTTTTGTTTAAAACGCGTTAGCAAATTTTTGTGTGATTATAACTGCATGCAGGTAGTTGTCAGTGATTGATTGGGGTTAAGGAGGTTGATATAAATGTGTGATAAAAATATGCAAATTATAATGAAGGACCAATTGCTTTTATAGCAATAACGATAATGGTGGAGCGGTTATGTAATAACAAACAAAAAAACTACATCAAACTACTTAGTAAAAGGGTATAAATACCTTAAGTCCTGCGCCGCTGGGGGCAATAGACACTTTCACGCACAAAAGCTTTTACGGAGAACCAGAAACACGCACGAAAATGGTGTCGGTATCGCTTTCAAAGCTCTAACACAACCGTCCTTTTCAAGGGTTCGAAGGCGACTTGCTTCTTTAAAGGCTCGAGTACGACTGTCACTTTATGCACTGTTATTGCCGGTATATAAAATGTTTCACTCAAACTGTAGGATGCACGCACAAAGTATTTATTGTCACAAAATACCGAATTGTTCGATGACGACGTAACATACCGCCCACCAAATTCATAGAATTTTGAAAAGGAGGAAGTAGGTTGGGTGAAGGAAATCACATGGGATTTGACCTTGCTAGGAAAGGAGGTAACGAAAGATAGGGTGGTGCACTACAGCGAGCGATATTACCAACTATGCAAAAATAAAAATATATATGTAAATAAGCAAATATGTAAAAATAATATACTACTATACATGTAAAAATGTGTATATACATCTAAACATAAAAATAAAATTAAAATACCGGTAGCGGCGCTAGTTTGACCAAAGGTCGTTTTAGTGTGCCATGTGCCGTTTTGACTTCAGCGACACGTATAATACCGTCCGCACCGGGAAAAGTATTAATAATACGACCAAACTTCCATTGAAGTGGAGAAAGCTGGTCGTCCTTGACGAGGACAATAGTGTCCTTTTCCACTTGTCGGACACCTACCTTAGAGTGCCATTTAACCTTCTGGTTCAGAGTATGTAAGTACTCATGGCTCCAGCGAGCCCAAAAATCTTGGTGGAGTTTTTGCAGGAGTTTCCACCTGCTTTTAATGGTACAACGTTGGTTAAATGGTCCTCATCTGGTGGTGCAGAAAGAGGCTCCATAGTTAGGAAATGACCTGGTGTTAGGCAACGCAAGTCATTTGGATCCGAACTCAAAGCGCAGAGTGGCCTTGAATTTAGCACAGATTCAATTTGTGTAAGAACTGTGTACAGTTCCTCAAAGGTAAGTTTTGTTCGCCGATTACGCGAGATAGGTGTGTCTTTACCGACTTAACACCGCTTTCCCACAAGCCACCGAAGTGAGGGGCGCTAGGTGGATTAAACGACCACTTTATCCTTTCTGAGGTTACTGCACTATGCAGATAACTCGTAAGCTGACGATAGGCACCTACAAAATTAGTACCGCAATCGCTAAATATTTGAGAACAGCGTCCTCGACGTGCTATAAATCGTCGCAAAGCGGCAAGAAACGCGTCTGCCGACAAATCCGAAACAAGTTCAATATGTGCTGCCTTAGTGGCAAAACAAACAAAAATACAAATATAGGCCTTAAGAGTTTTAGAGCCTCGCAGGCGGTTAGCCTTTATTAAAGAGGGCCAGCAAAATCAACACCAACAATACTGAACGGTTTGATTTGGGTAATACGTGCTGCCGGTAGGTCTCCCATAGGAGGAGTTACCAGGACCGGTTTGGTACGAAAACATCTATGACAGGATGATAAATAATTTCTGATTGAATGTTTAATAGAAAGGATCCAGAAATTCTGTTGGATAAGATACGCTGTGGTATTAACACCGGGATGGCAATACCTTTCATGAGTTGACAGAATGATAAGTTCGGTTAATCGGTGCCGCTGAGGCAATAACGCAGGAAACTTTTCGAATAGGAAAGCGAAGAATGTGTCAAGCGCCCACCTACTCTTAAGATGTTTTGTGGATCAACAAATGGAGAAAGTTTTCGCAAGCTTTTAGGTAATTTACGGTTTGCCTTAATCGAAGCTATTTCCTTTAAAATGTAACATTTTGTACATGCCGAACGATAATCATGAGAGCATTGTGTAGTTCAATGTCTGTTAAGGGACCCGTATGACGTTGAGCCATGGGTTTAGAAAATCTATAAATGTAAGCCACGATGCCTTGGATTTTATATAACGATGAAAAGCGACTTAGTAAAATGTCAATGACGTTTGGATCTGTTTGAGCGACAAATGTTAGGATCTTCTTTTCCGTAGTTACCTCAGCAATTGAGGTTGACAATGTTGGTTGAGGCGGCCACGAGTCACTAGGGTAGTGAAGCCATTCAGGCCCCGCCCACCATAGCGAACATGAGATAACCGCGCTTGGCATTAATCCCCGAGATGCAGGATCAGCCGGATTATGCGAAGATTTAATATAAAACCATCGGCTAGGTGCAATGATTTCTTGAATGTGGCTAACACGGTTTGCCACAAAAGTTTTCCAACGAAAAGGTGGAGAACGTATCCAAGTGAGAGCGACCGTAGAATCACTCCACGCTGAAACATCGGAAATGTCAATCAAGCCTTGATAAGAACGAATGGTAAAAGAAAGTAAATCGGTTAATAAAACGGCGGCACATAATTCCAAACGTGGAATTGAAATGCGCTTAATTGGAGCTACTTTTGTTTTAGCGGTTACAATTGTACAGTTATTTCTCCGGTAGTTTGATTTATGAACTGAAAATACACTACCGCTGCATACCCTACATCGCTAGCATCGCAAAACCCATGCAAATGACAAGTAAAAGGATCCGAAGGGGGTAAACAACGTGGTAACTTTAATGACGATAATAACGGCAACTCTTCTTGGTATTGCTGCCATTGAGACGAAATGTCTGCTGGTGGGATGTCATCCCAATTTAAACCTAACATCCACAGATGCTGGATTAGGCGTTTTGCAAAAAGTGTTAGTGGGGCTAAAATCCTAATGGATCATATATTCTGGCAACTTGTGAAAGTATGTTGCGCTTTGTACATATTTGGTTTAATGGTTTAACCCGAAACGAGAAAATATCTTCTGTAGGTGACCATTGAAGACCTAATATTTTATTGATTCGTCAGAATCGAAATCGAGAGAAGTATATTGGCAAAAATCTGACGGAATGCCTCCAAAATAGAAACTGAATTAGAACTCCATTTTCGAAGTTCAAAACCAGCCAAATGTAAAAGTCGGATAAGTTGATCTTTAATTTCGCGGGCCGATTGTATAGAATCTCCACCGGCGACGAAATCATCAATATATAGATTTGACCGTATAGCCTCAGCGGCTAACGGAAACCTTTTGCCTTCGTCAATGGCTAATTGCTGAAGAGTCTTTAATGCTAGATAAGGCGATGACTTAATACCATAGGTCACTGTATTAAGCTGATATGTCTGGATGGGTTCTTCTGCGGAGAACCGCCAAACAATTAATTGAAACTTTCGATGTTCTTCGGTAACCAAAATTTGTCGATACATTTGGCGAACATCACAAGTAAAAACGAAACGATGAGTACGAAATTTCAGTAAGATTGACGAAATGTCGTTTTGGAGACTAGGTCCAGCCAATTGAGTGTCATTAAGTGACACGTTGTTTTTAGCCTTTGCAGAGGCGTCAAAACCACACGAATTTTAGAAGTATGACCTTCTTCTTTAAACACAGGGTGATGGGGTAAAAAATAATTATCGTTCCCAACGGGCGGAGAATCGAGTAATGCCATATGACCCGCATCAAGATAGTCCTGCATGAAATTGTTGTATTGGGCGCGTAGCTCCGGTTGAGCATGCAATTTGCGCTCCAACGAAAATAGTCTTTTTTTAGCCATCTCAAAGCAATTATCAAAAACGGGCAAAGTATCGTTGAACGGTAACGCAACAATAAAACGACCGCTAGGGTCACGAGAAAACGTGTTTTCAAAATCAAATCTGCCTTTTCTTCTTCTGGAGAAGTATAAGGCGTGGATGGCAACTCTTCTATCTCCCAAAACCGCCTTAGGGTCTGGTCGATAGGATCTTCTACAGACGTAAAAATGCTTGGACAGTATCAGACTGCAAGCTTTTGTGGGACCAATAATAGTCCAACCAAAAATTGTATTTATGGCGGCAGGCTGAAGAAACTTGCCATGTATAACACCGCCATTGATGATGAACGGATAAACATCTGCTCCTAGGAGCATGTCAATGGTTCCTGGAGAGTTCCAGGTCGGGTCTGCAAAGTGCAGGCCGCATAAGTGTTCCCAATTATTAGGAACTTCAACGCTAGGTAATTTGCCAGATATTGACGAAAGCACAAAAGTTGTGACTTCTAGAGATTTTTCAGAGTCTAACATAGAGCGAATGGTGCAGCTGACGGCACCCCTATTGACTGCTGAAGTTGTCTGCCCAAGTCCATAAATCGGAACTTGAGAACGTATGCGTGGAAGCCAAAGTTTGCTCACGTAATCGTCTCGAATAAAGCTAGCTTGGGAACCAGGATCTAAGAGTACCCTGATCGGTTTGTATCTACCAGAACGATCTTGAACTTCCACAACAGCAGTGGAGAGTAAGACAGTAACCCCAAGATTTGAATTCGTCTGTGAAGACAAAACATTTGCCGGAATAGGAGAGGCTGACTGCGTCCTATTGGCATTTTTATGCATGTGTGTAGCGGTCGGTTCAGCTGAACGGCTAGAAGCAGGTTGCGATTCAAAATGTAGCAAGGTATGATGCGGCTTGGCGCAAGTTCGACAGGAATTATAAGATTTGCATTGCATGGACGCATGGTCTGTTCGTAAGCAATTTAAACAAAGGCGTAAGCGTTTGACAATGTCGAAACGTTCTGTCGGAGTTTTCTTTAGAAACGATTGACATCTGTAAATTAAGTGATTGCCCTTGCAGGAAGGACAATGGTGCGAAAATGAATTATTTGAGTCACTGGAGCTACTTGGTGTGTCCAGTGAAACTACGTTAGAAGAAACTCTTGGTTTAAATTGAAACGCTGAGGATTTCTTAGGCACTGATGTGTGAGATGTATGGACAGTCGTCGAATAAGAAACAGGTGCGGTTGAAGAAAAGGTTTCAACGCTGCACATTGTTGGGTTAAAAATATCTCAAATCCTCGAAATTAGGTATTTGCTTCGGATCCGATTGGAGTTCGAAGCGTTTTCTAGTGAACGGATCAAGTTTTCTAAAAGCAAATCGACCAGAATAAAGTTCCAATGTTCAGTGGGAAACTTTAAGTTAGTTAGAACAGCAAGGTTCTCCGAAAAACAATCAATAAGTACCCTAAGTTTCTTAGGGTCTTCTGATTTTAAAGGTAGAAAGTCTTTCATTGCTTTCCAATGCAAAGTTGCCAATAAACGCGGATTGCTAAATCTCTCACGCAAGGCGTTATAGGAAATAATAAAATTATCCCCGAAATGGGTACAGATTTAACGATTCTTAAAGACTCCCCGGTACAACAACTGATAAGATAATTTAATTTTTCGATATTGGACAGCGACGCGTTATTATAGACCAGGCTGTCAAATAAATCGATGAAAGATGAAAATTCAGTTACCTCATTATTAAAAATTTGGAGCTTTAACGGTAACAATTTTGATACCGTGCTGCTTGGAGCATTTTCTGTAATTTGTGGTGCTTTCATTTCTTGCATCGTATCGAGATGCAGCAGTATGAAAAATAAGCGGAATCTACTTCCTTCCGTACAGCGTTGTAAGTTAATGAGTCTACCTCGTCACATGAGGCCAAGACAGCGACTAAAATTGTATTGAAATTTGCATAAAGGTCATGTATTCCCCTTGTTTGAATAAGGAACAATGCCTTTAAAGTTGGGTCACTTTGTATAGTCTTACAAAGCTCAAAGATTTCTAAAATGCGTGTTTTCAGTAATTCTAGTTCTACCACATGTGCTTTCTTTGGAGCCATTCTCAAAGATTCTGAAAGGACTACAATAAATGCTATAAAACCGTAACGCTCAGATGTACACGAAAAATGTTAAAATAGGGTATAACCAATAAATCACGTTTTATGACTAACGGTTCGTCAAACAAAAGCGTGAATATAAGATGTACCGCTTAACAACCCGAGCGGCTTACCATCAAAAGATCACAGGAAACGTGGTTTTAACGTATTTGCCGAAAGATGCAGCTTTTACATTATATTACTCCTGCAGATGTTCAATGTTTTACCGTAAACCGACTGAAAAAGGGTTGCATGTGATACTAAAACGTACAATAGCTTTTAAATACAAAGCAAACCCTTTCCTTTTTCGTTTAAGAAGTATAAAGCGATTTATAGTTTTCAGGTTGCTTTGCTTTATACCGCTAAGATAAATTTAAACTGAAAACTGACAAATTTTATATTATGGATTTGTTTGTAATTAAAACGCTTGCTGGTTTTAATTACGGCGAAATCACTTAATTTAGTCTAACGAAAGTATGTAGCTAATATCGTACATATTTTAACCCGCTAAATGGGAGCTTGAATACAAATTTAAAACAAAATATTAATTAAAAGCTCGCTGGTGTGCAATAATATTTAATTTAGGACATGTGTATACCACAGGACTAATGAATCCGGCTCGACTTAGGAACAATGATTGCTTGGGGTTAAGGAGGTTGATATAAATGTGTGATAAAAATATGCAAATTATAATGAAGGACCAATTGCTTTTATAGCAATAACGATAATGGTGGAGCGGTTATGTAATAACAAACAAAAAACTACATCAAACTACTTAGTAAAGGGTATAAATACCTTAAGTCCTGCGCCGCTGGGGCAATAGACACTTTCACGCACAAAAGCTTTTACGGAGAACCAGAAACACGCACGAAAATGGTGTCGGTCTCGCTTTCAAAGCTCTAACACAACCGTCCTTTTCAAGGGTTCGAAGGCGACTTGCTTCTTTAAAGGCTCGAGTACGACTGTCACTTTATGCACTGTTATTGCCGGTATATAAAATGTTTCACTCAAACTGTAGGATGCACGCACAAAGTATTTATTGTCACAAAATACCGAATTGTTCGATGACGACGTAACAGTCAGTGTTATACTTGTCGTTTGAATTTCATTAACTGCAATTCAGAAATATGGTTAGATTAATAGAAATGTTTGAGCAGGGATTGTTGGAAACCATATCATTAGTACCTTTTTCAGTGACGACAATTATTTAGTACTACTCCAAGATAATGTCGTGGAAACTTTGGCAAATTTATATCCTAATCCTGGTAACCCTCAAATTCCAGCTAATACGATATGGTTGTACAAAGATAGAGCACTGCCACGTTATCAACGAAACATACAAGCGCCGGCTCCACTACCATCTAACAGTTCAAAAACTCGCAGCAGCCAACTTTTAAGAATTTTCAATCTGTTGGTAGAAACCTTTAACTCTCCAGCAGTTCTTAGTTCATAGCTGACATTAGTAAATACCAAGTTTGGAGAGCTGGCGGACGATGCTTTTGTTTTGCTCTGTTTTATTCGCAAATATATCAGCTTATATAGCACCAGCTAGTCCCAACTAAGAAAAGCTAGAATCTTGAAAAAGGCGTGACGGTAATTTTTAAGAATTTGCATAGAGCATTTCTTCCATTTGTTAAAAATTAAAACATTATATACTTATTCACTTGTAGCATTCATTAGCTTGCGCTAGATGTGGAAAATCAATACCAAAGTCAGACAGAAGTACGATGATATCCAAGTCATGCGGTGGTGTTAAACTTTGCTCACAAACCAAGTGTAATGTGCTTCTGACCTGCACCCGACTGAGTAAACTTAACTTCTCAAGAAGAATTTGGCAGCAGTTTTTAAAAGACTCCCATTAGCCACCTCCCTCCACGCTACCGCTAAATTTGGAGAACTAGCATCTAATGTATTATAGAAATAAGCCTTTTATGTATTTGGAAATAGACTCTAAGGGAATTAGTAACGTCAAAGAAGTAAAAAACATAGATAGAGTATGTCATCTGGAAATATTATTAGATAAAGTAAAGAATTGTGAAACCGATATCAATACATGTTATACATTAATTTTGGCACAATTTATGAAAAGATTACAAAGTTTTATGAAATGAAAGCTCTAATAAGAGATGATATAAACCAAAACAATAATTAATAGGGTAAACAGTGTAAGGGTATTTTCAAAAAGGTGATGTCAGAACCAGAGATGAAATAGATCTCCGAAAAAGTGACCCATGACCCAGTGACCCACGACCCATTAACCTACTGACCCAAATTGACCCGGTGACCCAAATTGACCCATGGACCCAATTTAATGTACGTCTACGCTTATCAAATATTGTCATCAACAAAATACTTTACTTGTTTTAAATAATCAAAAAAATGTAAACAAAAGCATTAAAAATAAGAAAAAATTACAATATATAGATACAAATTATCTTATAAACCTACGTAATAAAAGAAGCTTACATTTACATCACTTATAAATTTATGATGACTAGGCTATATTTTTAAAATTCCGTTTTATAAAGATTTTGAAACAATAAGTTGACTTTCTACAGTATCAACCTTGAGTCGTGCCCTATCTTTGCGTGTTATTTTTTCAGCACCAGATACATGTCTCTCTGACTCAGCAGATGAAGCTGGAATTACTAGGATATTTTTGGCCCATTTTGCTTAGAAGTGGGTACTTCTTTCTATTAACACCCCACCATTTTAATGAATCAAATCGTGCTTAATCATTATCCTAATCGCCATTAATTTCAATAACACAAACACACAAATACTCGGTAAAACGTTTCTAACTGTCAACCATCAAAATTAGCCTCTACCGTTCAGTTCATTCTCACTACTTCCACGTCCTGACTAGAACAAAACATCTTTCATCTTACTTGTACCTATAACTTCCTTTCACGTATATGCCTCCACCAGCTAAATATTTACCCTTTTCCATCTAAACCTGTCTCACGTATATCTAAATCCTCCAATCACCCTGCTTGGCTCCTTTTTCCCGCTTTCAAACAACGCGTGCTTGCTTCTAAAATTCCTTGAAATTATTGATTTTCTTCCCCCGCTACAATGAATTTGTTCAAGTTTCCTTACAATACTGGCTCCGTGATTAACTCTATGTATCTCGCTTGTATGCATACGTTTTTTGTTCCATCTTTGTTTTTTCGTGACAGTTGTCTCTAGTTCCCTCCTATACTAGCTCCAAAATTAAAATCGATATCTTAACAAACATACTGCGTCTTTGTCAGATTTATGTGGTTTTGCTTTGTCCCTGTTGCAAATTGACTACGTTATTTCCAACGGTCGTCTGTTTTCTTGTAATCTATTAAAGCTAGTTTGCATCAATCTTATCTAGAAATATGTTTCCCCTTGTTATTTTGCTCTGCTTTTAACGTTTGGGTTTTACCTTGGAAAAGTGAGGTTGTTATTTTAACACATATTCAACGTTTTTACATTCTTTTATAATATTAAATATGCTCCCCTTTTACCCCATTATTATTAATTCTTATGCCCTATATTTAAATAAATACTATCTTACATTATTCCCAGCTAGCTATGACTAACTAAATTAACCCTACACTATTATATATTACCTACGCTTCTTAAATAATTATTTAAAATATCCTAATTCATCAAATGACTAATTTGATTTTCAAATATCTAGCTTATACCCTTATGTATTCCAATGAACCCTTAATCACACGATACAATCCCTTTATTTTAATCTAAAGAACAACAAAAAATTATTTTTACGTTTTATTTATATTCAAATACCCCTCAAATAAATATGTATATACACCTATTACTATTCCCTATTATATAACTTATTCGTGGCAATGCATGGTGCTAACCGCTTCACTTAAATCCATAGGTACTTCTTCATGTATTAATAATTTCGAAGCTGTCGTACTTCCCAAAATTTGTTAAAATTCACCTACCACTAATATTTATTCAGATAATTTTGCTCATCTGGTTAATTTCAAACTAGCTAATCCGCTTTTCGTTCAACCTGGACTTATTGATTTTTTACTTGGCGCAGGTAGTTTCTTTAAAGTCTCATTAAATGGCGTGCTATCCAAGGTTCAAGTGACCGACCTATTGCTTTTAACAATATTTTTGGATATGTTTTAATGGGAAGCATACTGGTCTCGCCTGCTTCTGAAGTCACTAGCTTGTTTTGAATGATCGAATCTGGTTCCCTTCTGAAGAATTTCCTGACGCTAAACCGTTCACATCTGACGAATTCTTAATTGAAAAATATTACAGACACTCTTTGCTACAATGAGCAAGCCGGTATGTCGCCTATCTGCCCTTCAAAGATCCAAAAACTTCCTTTCTCGGTAATCGTAATCTCGCTCTAGAGCGCTTTGTTTCTTTATAAAGTAACGTTTGATTCATGAACAATGCTCTTTGTTCATGCGCGTCTATTTAAATTTCAAACATAAGCAACCTGTTCAAGTTGGGTCTCTTTTTGACTTTGCTTATTACATCCCGCACCATTGTGTTGTGAAACCAGAAAATGTAAATACCAAGCTACTTCTAGTTTTCAATGCATCCGCTAAAACTCTATCTCGATCATTTTAAACGATCATTTGTTTGTTGGGCCCAAGCTTTAACGAGATATTAACACAATTTTGTTAAAATCTTGTGTTTATTCCGGTGTTACTACTGCAGATATTCGTTAGGTGTATAGACAAATTCTTGTTAATGCTGATCAGTGTGATTAACAATGAATTGTTTGGCGTTATTTTCCTGATGAGCCTATTCAGGACTTCAAGTTGAATACCTTTACATATGGGGTAAATTGTGCCCCTTTTCGTTCGATACGCACCCTCCTGCAGTTGACTCAAGATGAAGAAAATTCTTTCCATTTCGCCTTCCTTATCCTTTGCAACCATATCAATATCGATGATATCGCTTCAGGTGAAAACTCTATGAAGTCTACCTTGGCTTTACAAAATCAACTAAGCACTCCACGTGTGAAGTTTGTTCTTTTACGGATGTTTCCGAAAGCGTCTATTGTGTTGCCGTTTACTTTAGTTTTCTTACCTATTCCTCCGTTAAGCTTTCCTTTGGTCGTGCTACGTCCAAAGGTGCTTCTCTACGTACCCTTTATTTGGGTAGACTCAAACTGTTAGCCGCCGCTTTGACCTTGAAACTATTAACATTTATCTTCAAAGCCTTTGATCCCAATATTACCTTTAAAAAAATTTTTGTTGGTCTGAATTTATAGACGTTTTTTCTTGAATTCTCTACCCACCGCAGTGATGGAAGACATTCGTCCCTAATCGAGTTTCTTATATAAGGAAAAACACTACCCGCGCTTGTTAGCATCATATTCCTTCCACATGGTTTGCTATCTTCCGACTTCCGACTTCCACCTTTTAATTCTTCGGAGGCTTAGGAACGTTCTATTGTCTTGACCGCTATCCCTCCACTTCTTGGATTGAAACGATTTTGGAAAGTCATTTATCTTTTCAATTTATCATTTCCATTGTCGTTTGGACGTTACCTTTTGCCCATATCATGCAAAATCCGTTAATAAAGTGTACTGAACCTTTCTCCTGTTTCGGGTTCCATAACTATTTGAACCTCCTGATTAAATATACCCACCAGACTTACTTCTCTTTAGAGTTGGACGCGATCCAGTTCAGATCAGTTCTAAAAAGCCTCTTCACAAATGGCCCCCCTTTATTAAGGAGAGAATTTTGCGGGTTGATGGTCGACTATCTCATGCACCCCTATACTCCGATAGGTATTATTCCGCTCGTTTACCTAGTAAAAGTACGTTTACGGATTTGTATATCAACTTTGTTTATCTGAGATACTACCACGTCGGTGTTCAAAAGGATGATTTTATCGTTCGTCAGCGTTATTGGATTATTTTAAGTAAAGAGTCCATTTGTCGAGTTTTGAGTTAGTGTGTGACTGATTAGAAGACTAATCCTAGCGCATGGTAGCTTTCTATGAGCCACCTACCTCCATGTCGAGTCACTCAAACCAAACTCTTTTTGAGTTCAGATGTTAATTTTTGCTGGTCCTTTCTTTACTATTATGTCGCGAGTTCGGGAGGGCTAAAGTGTTGAAAGGATATTCATGGCTCTTTATATGCCTAGCTAGAAAGGCACTCCATCTTGGATTACTTCATGATCTGTCAACCGACTCCCTTTCTAGCTGCTGTGCGTCAATGTATTGCCAGGCGTGACCACTGTGATCACGGTGATTGCGGCACAAGCTTGGGGTAGAGGGACATAGACAGTTAGTTTCTCTCGTAAAATCAGCTGCGCGAAAGAACATACTTTTTGGCACTATGTACTGCTAATTTTGCCTGTTTACAAAGCCACATAGGTGAAAATGTGCCTCGTCTGACATCCAAAATTTATTTGCGAAACCTTATGTCCACAAGATTCAACAGGGTTCGGCTGTATTCTAGACGCGCAGTAAAGTCTTGTGGACTCTGTTGTTGCGGTAGTTGGCTTTTATACGGATACATGTTGAGATCTTGTTTTAAAATGCGCTGCAGTGATCGTCATTTGATTCCTTGCTGCAAAAAACGTCTTTGTGTTAAAGTTGTTGGTGTTTTATGAACACCTTCCTGCACACGTTGAATATTTTCAACAGATCTTGCTGTTCCCGGTCTTCCTGTCTGCATTGCGTTACTTACCGACTCTGTCTCTTCAAATTTGGCTACAAGTTGCAATATCGTATGATTAGAAGGAGCATATCTGACACTAAAATATCGTCGAAAGTTTCTGTGAATAAAAATAATGCTTTTTCCGTTTTACAAAAGAAATTACGACATTTATATTTTTTGCAGGCGAAACTTGCAAGTGCTTATTTTAATCGAAAAAAGAGAAACTCGATAAATATTAATTCCAGAAGGAGTAGTATTAAAATTAAGAATCGTGAAAATACTTTAAATCCAGACTGTATAAAAATTTGTTTTGGAAGATGTCTTATCTTGACTCTAAAACTAGAAAGTACGCCCACTTGCATCAAGCATTTAATTTTCTTGCAAACTATATTTTATTTCCAAGTTTTACAGTTTGTTTCAAATATTCATGGACATAAGTCGTTCGCAAACTCCTTCATTTGACGAACTGACAAAGAATGTACTTCACGGAAATTGTAGGAAATAACTTTGTTCATTTCCAATAATTGTACATCTATTTCTCGAGTTTTGATCACAGTATCTTGTTTCGACGATACTTTCATAGAGTTCCCTCACAAATTTTCCAACTATATAAAGCTAAAATGAAATACTACGTTGGATGATATAGATTTCTATTTTAGATAAAGTTTCGCTATCAAAGCAACTCCCTTTCATATACTACAATCAATTTGATACCGTTCCAGAAGATAGATATAACAGTTATTACAAAAGCGTAGCGTAGTATCTAAACATAGAACTATAGAGCCAGTAACACAACCCCGTATCATACAAGCAGTTTGTTCAAAACTTCTAAAACGCTCTTGATGGTGCAGGTGTTGCAGGCGGATTTACAAGGCTATCTACATTCAGCATGCGTTGAAGCAGATACAGGGATTTAAGTAAAATTTAGCACTATTATGGCCATTATAGAAGAGAAAGCTTTCCAGAAATAAAATCATTTCAATTTGCGTTTCCTGACAGGATCTCTATTTTCGCTTGTTTTCCATGTAATTCTTGTCAGCATACGTTTAGATTAATGTGTTTGATAACATTCAAAATTTTCCGGGTCGACTTCATTTTAACGCTCCCTTATTTTCCACACTTAACCCTCTGGATACCTGCAAGATAAACCTCGATAATAAATTTTGTTGCGCTTTAAATATAAACCAACTAGTTTGGAAAAGACGTTAGAAAATATATCATATTCCAGGATAAAAGCTTGACTAAAAAGAGAAAAATGAATTCAAGTTTGAATTGGATAGCGCTATTGTTATATAATATTTTGATATATGAAAAGTTTTAATAAAAATGTGCATCTGAGGCGTTATCGTGCTTGCAGAAATAAACTTATTTTCTTCTAAGCAGCAATGAAACTTGTATAGGGACAAAGGAATGCATATATGGTGCTTCGCTGTTTCGTCTATACTTTTCCTCCAAGCTGAAGTAGGTGTGCGCGCTTTACTTGAAATATATACATAATGCATTTAGTGCGCTACAAACGCTTTCGAATTTCATCTAAAATTTATTGCGTTTTTTGAAACATGGAATACTGTTGCAAGTTATTGTCGAGCAGAATGATTAAAAGCATGAGAATGCAATTGTTTCTTATTTAGTTCAAGAAACAGTGAGAACATTATTCAAAGGGATAATTTAGTTCAAATGCATTGCTAAGATGGATGCATCTGCAGTAATTTATACCTAAATGACTTTCAACTAGGATACACTCGACTGTATATGTCGTAGAGTGACTGCGTTTTAACTCATTCAGTAATAAATTATATCTAGTTTTAAATTAGTTCATGATAATATTGTTAAACGACAATTTATAGGTACAATTACTATATACTTTTTCCATTTGTAAGATGTCTTTCCCAAAGAGAGCAGTAAATAGTCTGACATATGTAACAGTTTAAATTTTTCTGTTAACAATACTGTTGGTTAGACAATGTATTCTACCTTGTTCTGATAAATAGAATACCATACATACATACAGACCTCGTAGTAACGTGTTTGCTTGAAAACAACATTTTTGAAACATTTATTTTTTTGTATAAATTTGGTTGTAATAACAGTGGTCACAGAATTACTACTAATATATTTTTTACTCGCTAAAATAGTGGCAATGTGTAATTGTTTATTGAACTGGGATTAAATCAAGTGTATGGATTTACTAGTAGGAAATAACAATTCAAAGAACCCACTGCAGCTTTTGAGATAAGAGTGTAGTTCATATCTAGTTTAGCAAGAAAATTTTAACCTCAATAATTTTTTTAGAACGGTAATTAATTAGAAAGGTTACACGTGGCGCCCAACTTATTTTTTATAAATTTGGTTATCAAAGGATATTACAACCCCGCCGGCGCGGTTCGCGAGCCACACGTCAGTTGGTAGCGATATTAGATAATGTAAAAATGACGCGCAATTTATAGATGGCGTCACACAATATGCAAATTATTGCAACATAATTACACAAATTTCCAAGGAAAACAAATTTTAAAGAAAACCCCAAAGGGGGCACTCACGTGAACATGTAGGGCTTCCTTCAGGATTACTCCATGATGGTCGGCCGTGGCTTCGCTAATCTTTCGGCCGTCGCTGCTTTGCCAATCTTTCGGGCGTGGCTGGTTTGCTAATCTTTCGGGCGTCGCTGCTTTGCTAACCTTTCGGGCGTCGCTGCTTTGCTAATCTTTCGGGCGTCGATGCTTTGCTAATCTTTAGGGCGTGGCTGCTGTGCTAATCTTTCGGGCGTGGGAATTTTGAGCCAGGTTGAATCCAAATTCGATTTGTTTTCTCTCTATATGTAGATACAAATAAGGTAAAGGGGACAGGTAAAAGCACGATAATTTTGGAATCACAGGAACCTACATATCAGAAAAAGACACGATACGATGCGATACCACTACACTTCTTTTTCGCGGAGGCTAGTTTTTCCACGCATATCTCGGAAATCCACCACCACCTCCTTGACCCTCGCGTCGGCGCAAAACTCGCGCAACGCGCTATCTGAAGTGACGGAAATACGCGCACAAGTCTTTTTAAATTTATGGCGCGAAATTCTTACATATTAAAACTTGATTGTGAATGTCTAGTGCCAAATTTTTCGGCACGTAACAAGAATACACCAAGCTTTCAAAATTTTTTAATGCAATTGTTGTTCCTACAGTAATACTAGTAATTTCTATTTGATTTAATTCAAGGAATTTTCCAGTGTTGTGAAATTAATACAACCACAATATATGCCGTATATACTAATTAAAAAGTCAAATATTTTTTAATTGCACTGTTATATTTTGTCCCTATAGTAGGGGATAAAGAATACTACTATAGCAAGCCTGCTTATCGTAAAAGGCGATTAAAAGACGCAGCAAGGGGCAACAGCCTTGCTGGCTAAAAGATATTGGAGGAGGGTCGGTTGGTCTCGGGTGATCCTCGATAATTTACAAGCTTGTTGGGGGTTGGCTGTGACGGATACGGCTTTTTGCTAAAATTTTTACAAAACTGCGTTGTGGAAAGATATGGGAGCCTACCACAATATTTCCCAGGTGTGCGTGGCCTACAACACGAAATACATATGATGGAGAGCTCACAAGTAAAATTCTTGTCCGGAGGTAAAATACTCCCTCATTCGGACCTCCGGGAGGGGGTACTTTGGGCTCGTCATCGTAAGAATATAAAACAACAGTTCGATTTAGTGATAGGGACTTGGAATGTAAGGTCATTACTTAGAGTAGATAAGTTAACGAATTTATTAGTTGAAATGAGAAAGGAAAAGCTGGACATTTTAGGTATTAGTGAGGTGAGATGGCCAGATAGTAATGACTTTTGGAAAGATAATTATAGAATAATTACAACTTCTTCAAGTAATGGACAGGCAGGGGTAGGAATAGTGTTAGGTAAAAGATTAGGGCATAAAGTTAAAGAGTACTTACAATTTAGTGATAGAATAATTATGGTTAGATTGAGTACAAAACCCACAGACACTGTTTTAGTACAGGTTTACATGCCAACAACTCAGTACGAGGATGAGGAAGTAGAAAAGGTATACGAGGATATAAATAGTATAGTGATAAAAGTAAAAGGAGATGAGAATTTAATAGTAATGGGCGATTTTAATGCGTCAGTGGGAGAAGGTAGTGAGGGAAAAATGGTAGGAAAATTTGGGTATGGCAGACAAAATGATAGAGGAGAAAGATTAGTTGAGTTTTGCCAGGAACATAGATTAGTTACCGTAAACACCCTATTCGAACTAGGAGAAGATATACCTGGAAAGCGCCAGGTGATAGGGCTAGATACCAAATAGATTACATTTTAGTTAAACAAAGATTTAGAAACCAAGTTAAAAACTGTCGTAGTTATACAGGGGCTGACATAGATAGCGATCATAACTTAGTTAAAATGAAGTGTAAACTAATATTCAAAAAATTGAGAAAGGTTAAAAGAGAGGAATGGGATCTAGGTAAGCTTAATGATAGTAGGGTAAAAGAGGAATATAAACAAGTACTAGATAATAAGAGCAAAGAGATAGCTGTAGGAGGGAACGTAGAAAATAGATGGAAAGAAATAACACTGACTGTACATGATACAGCAACACAGATTTGTAACGTGCATTTTTATAGTTTGAACATTTTACGCTCTACTCAATTCTTAAAATACATCGTTTTTGGACCGCTGGTTGTATAAAGTAAATACTTTCGTCTAGTTTTCAGATTGGTATGCAATTTGACTCGCGTGTATTAATTTTAAAAGATAGTTTAATTGTAAATTGGAATACTCGTAAATTACCTTCCAACTTATCATTAATAAATAAAACCGCTGTAATTAATATGTGGATATACAAGTCTAGATAGGCGATAAGAAGTTGTAACAACGAGTTTAAAATAAACAGATTAGAGTGAGCAGTCGGAGTTTGTTTTTCGTTCCTATAAATTAATTACGATAAAAATACTGCTTCTTCTTTGCGTTGACAATAGTGCGAATTACTGCGGTAACAATTTTCAAATTGTTCATGAACAAGCACGATTTTAGTTGTTTTACTTGTGAAATAAACGTTGCATTTTAACTGTATAAAGTGTAGTTCTGATTACTTTTGAAGGAAGTATGCTTTTAGATGTAACGTGTTTGATTGACGGACGTGTTTTAGTGATGCGCGAGTTAAGGTTCGGGCCTTTGGAGCTTTGTTTTTTAAAAAACAATTTCAAACTCTTAACACATTTATTTTAATTTAAAACAGAAATTATGGTGAAATTTGGAATAACTTGTACATAATAACTTTAATAAAATAATACTTAATTGTACTGGTGAGTAGCTTGAACAACGAAGTATGGAGTTCGAAGACTGACTGCCGGGCATTGAGCTCCCGGGCTTTTTATAATAACCTGCCCCTCACACGGCTTGTGGGAACTTGCAGATCTCATGTCTGCGTTTTTCTTAATTGTACACTTTATTACAATGTAACAACTTAATTCTAAGTAATTGCGGTCTGTTGACCGCCTGTGACCTGCCACCTGCAGTATCACTGCCCTCACGGATGCAAAGTTGCATGTCCGTTCTCATGAACTGTCGATAACCTCTCTGGGTTATCCTTGTGTTACAATGTTGCATTGAACTTATACTTTTATTTAACAATTTCTAATAATTCCTATTAGATTCAATATATCAATATATATAGGTAATTGGGGGATACATAACTCCTCCCACCGTAAATGAAAAATTAAGGTTTTTCTTAATTTTTAAATACATAAAATTCATTATTCAATTTCATTTAAAATTCATTATTTCTAAGGGTATACTTATTGTTTCATTTTTTCTCTTTGTTTCCTTAAATCTAGAACTGTTTCCTTCATTCTTATATCTAAGGTACATTTTGTAAAATACATATATAATTACAATAATTATTAAAATGATTAATACAATTGTCCAAACACTTATATTATTATAATGTAACTTTGGCGTTTTGAGTTCACTTAATTGTTCTTTATAACTTTCCACTAATTTCACGGCGTGGTTGAGATCGTCTAAGTCTAGATGCTCTAGCTTCATAGGTTTCTTAATTATTTCTTCGCCTTCTTGTTGTATCTTGAACTGTAGTTCCGGTAGGTTTGCAAGTTTCTTTGTTGCTATGGGATCTTGGTAAACTCTGATTACTTCATCTTTCAATTTCACATAACAATCTTCTTTGAGGGTAATTAGTTTGCTTCCGATTAATGCTTGGTTATTTTCATCTTGGTTGCAGTGGATGGTTGCTATTACTTCTGTTGGGAAAATGGCTATCCATTTGTTATCTGTAACTTTTTGAATTTTCATATTAGTTATTTGCACTTGTTTGGTTTCACAGTTTTCGTAATGATTTGAGAATTTTAATAGTTGTACTTCACAAGGGCTGTCTTCTTTAATGGTTGTTGTCGTCATCGATTGACATAAATATTGGTTTGGTGTTACTTCAGTACATTTTTCGTTTGTATAACCATATCTCAGTTCATTTAGGGATAGGAATTTGGTTTTGGGTATGATTACTTGGTATGTGCTAGTAACTTTCGTTGGAAAAGCAAATAAATGATAATATTGATAATTGTTACTTTCTACTATCGGGATTTCTATTAAAAAAATTATTTCGGTATTCTTAATGTAGCCTTTTACTATAGCTATCTTTTCAAATATTAGAATGTTTGATTCTGTTACATCAAAAGGTAATTTACTGTTAATTATAAGTGATTTAATTCTTATTAATTCGTTTAATAAATCGGTTGGTTCAATAATGCTAGAGTGTAAGGTATTTAATTTTCTAAATGTTAATTGGGTTTTGCATACTGCCTAATTTAATTGGTAGTATACCGGGGTTGTTTTTTATATGTTATATTATTATTGGGTTGTCCGTTCTACCTGGGTGGAGGTTGACGGTAAGGGTGATGACTGTCCATCTGAAATTACAGGGTGTCTTAGGTTTTCAAATGAATGTATTTTATTATTTTACCGTTGTCTACTACTGCTATGTTTTTATCTGATATTTTCTTAATTTTAAATGGTCCTAAATTTCTGGGTGCTGTTTTATGTCGCTTGCTTTGAAAGTTTTTCTCATACACGGTTTGTCCTATTGAAAATTTATTTGAGTCGGTATTTTTGTTTCGGGTTGTGGTGATACGTTCTTTATCGTTTTCTAATTTATCTTTTACTTTGTCATAAGTTATTTTTAGTTTTTGTTTGTGATCTTTCGCATATTGTTGATATACTTCTTTATTGTAGTGTATGTCATAGGGATTTCGTGAATCTGAATGTCCTAAGGTTAATTCTAAGGGTGTAAAATTTGTTGATGAGTGAATAGTGTTATTATAGGCGATTAGTGCGTATGACATTAAATTGGTTATATGTTCTTTTTATAATTTATTCTTAATAATCGAATTTGTTCAATTAGTACGTTTGATTCAGGGTGGTTTTCCGTTATGAAATGAATTTTTATTTTGTGGAGTTCTAAAGTGTTTTGTATTGTCTCATTTTTAAATTCGCTACCATTGTCTAAAGTGATTGATTCGGGTGTTCCGTAAAATGTGAAATATTGTAAAAATCCTTGGGTCACGTCAATGCTATTTTTGGATGTGATTGGTATTGCTTGGCCTATTTTTGTAAATGCGTCTATAATTGTTAGATAGTTTTGTGCTTCTACTACTAGAGTATCGGCATGTAGTTTTTGAAATGGTTTGTCGGGTGTTTTGGTTAACATTAAGGGTATCTTTGGGGGTTTCCTATCGTATTTCGCTCTGTCACATAATTCGCATTGGTTAATGAAATCTGTGGTCAAGTCCTTCATGTCTTTAAAATAATAATGTCTTACGAGTTGTTTTATTGTTTCGTTAATTCCACGATGGTTGGTTTTTCCTTCGTGTTGATTTCTAATTACATCGTTTATTTTGTCAGGGTCGTCTAGTGTTATTAGTTTTCTAGTACATCTGATGAGTTCAGGTCCAGAGTTGTTGAATAGTTTAATGTATAATTCTGAAAATCTTTGGTATAAATTTTCGGTGTTGAAATAAAAATAAAATCGTTTTTTCTCGGGGGTGTATTCTTTTAGAATTTTAATTATTTGTTCCTCGTTGTCATCTTTTGTTATTTGAATTTGATATATCTTTTTGTTATCTACTTTTGTATATTTTACTGGATTGGGGTTATTTAAAACTTCGGTTATTATAAATTGGTTGGGTTTCATATCGATTGCTTCGTTTAAAATTTTAATCGCGTTTTTTGGTTCTTCGTTTTGTGTCGAATGTATCGTGTCGATCTCGTCTGGATCTTCCCTTATTTCTGCTTCGCCTACGTTTCCTATAATGGATTCCGTTTCTAATGCATTGAGTTGGATTCTGCTTAAAGCGTCTGCGTTGTTGTTATTACATGTCCTAAAATGATACTTCTTTTTGTAAGAATTCACTTTTGTCTAATTGTACTTTAAAATGTGCTTGTCTAAGTCTTTCGAATACTTCTTTCAATCTTTCTATGTGTTCTACCAATGATGTGGAATAAACTATGATGTCATCAAGGTATACAAGGCATTTTTCATTGTGTATTCCTCGTAATATATTGTCCATGACTCTCTGGAAAGTAGCGGGTGCGTTCTTTAATCCAAATGGCATTCGTTTGTACTCGTAATGTCCTCTAGGTGTGCTGAAGGATGTTTTTGATATATCCTTTTCTTCCATCTCTACCTGATGGTATCCTGATGCTAGGTCTAATGTTGTAAAATATTGGCATTTGCCTAATTTGTCTAAACTTTCGGTAATATTTGATAGTGGATATTTGTCATCTACCGTTTTTTCATTTAACTTTCTATAGTCTATTACCATTCTGTACTTTCTCTTTCCGGTTGCGTCTAATTTCTTAGGTACTATTAACACGGGGCTGCTCCATGGTGAGTTGGAGTGCTGGATTATGTGTTGGTCTAATAAGTCTGCTACTTGTTTGTCAGCTTCTTCTTGGCTTGCATGAGGTAGTCTATATGCTTTTGTAAAGATTGGTTTATTGTCTGTTAACTCGATATTATGTTTTACTGTGTTGGTGAATGTTAATGGTATTCTTTCACAGTGGAATATGTCTCGGTATTCAAAACATAAGTTTTTAATTGCTCTTTCTTCTTCTTGATTGATGTCGGTATTGAAGCGGATGTTAGTTAAATTTTCTCTTAACATTTCATCATGTTCTATTGGGTTGTAATCGTTTTCTAAATTTTCGTCTATTTCCATTTCGTTAAAATTTAGTTCTTCTACGTTAATTGGGTCTGTCAGTGATAATTCTACAGGATAGTCGTTTGAATTTAATATTGTTGTGGTTGCAAAATTATCTTCTATTTGAACTAAGGCAGTTGGGGTTTCTACTCCTTGTTGAAATGTCATATGATTTATTATTCCTAAATTTTTGTTAGATTTTACTGGGATTTTTATTTTTCTTTCCGTTCGGGGTTCTATAGTGTATTTTGTTCAACTTGTGTGTTTTGAAATTTAATTGGGATTTTTCCGTATTTTGTCCTTAATAAGCGATTTTTAATGTCAATGTTGGCTCCTAATTTTCTTAGAAGGTCCATTCCGATTAATCCGTCATATTTGTCGTTAAATTCGAATACACAAAATTTATGTTTCATTTTAACATTAAATGTTCTCGGTAAGGGTATATTTGCTACGAATTGGTGTAGTGTCGTTTGATGAGCTGTTTTAATTTTAAATGGTTCTCTTTCTACATAATCTAAATAATGTTTTGTACGGTTCTGGGGCTAATTAATGTTTTAGAGGATCCAGTGTCGATTAATAGTTTGAATTTGGCGTGGGGTATTTCTATGTATGGTAATACTAAGTGATTTATGTTATTTAAGTTTATTAAGTTTGGTTGTCTATGAATGGGTCCATTTGAAAATTTGAGTTCGAGTTTTCTTCGTCGTACTCCTCGTAAGTTTTGTGTTGTTCGTCACGTTCGTAAGTTTCTGCATGGTTTGATTCATTGTTCGTAGGTGTCTCAATGTAATTATTCTGGTCAGTGTCAAATTTTTCTATTTCTTGATGGAATAATTCCTCTGATGTAAAATTGCGTTTCTGATGAGGGTTTGGTCGGATGTGTGTTATCTTTGTATTTTGTCTGGTGTTACCAGATGAGGTATCCATCGGGCCTTTGGAGCTTTGTTTTTTAAAAAACAATTTCAAACTCTTAACACATTTATTTTATTTTGAAACAGAAATTATGGTGAAATTTGGAATAACTTGTACATAATAACTTTAATAAAAATAATACTTAATTGTACTGGTGAGTAGCTTGAACAACGAAGTATGGAGTTCGAAGACTGACTGCCGGGCATTGAGCTCCCGGGCTTTTTATAATAACCTGCCCCTCACACGGCTTGTGGGAACTTGCAGATCTCATGTCTGCGTTTTTCTTAATTGTACACTTTATTACAATGTAACAACTTAATTCTAAGTAATTGCGGTCTGTTGACCGCCTGTGACCTGCCACCTGCAGTATCACTGCCCTCACGGATGCAAAGTTGCATGTCCGTTCTCATGAACTGTCGATAACCTCTCTGGGTTATCCTTGTGTTACAATGTTGCATTAAACTTATACTTTTATTTAACAATTTCTAATAATTCCTATTAGATTCAATATATCAATATATATATAGGTAATTGGGGGATACATAACTCGCGTTACTCTACTAATTGTTTTTTGTTGCTTTTCTGTTGTAAATAAAAGTAGTAGAACTTGTTGTACTCGACCTGCACGTGCGTTTTACGGAACTTTGATTTAGTGATACGCGTTGCTTTACTAACTGTGTTTTTTTAGTTGATTTGTCTTTTTATATTTGAACAGTGTGTGCGATCTAGTTTTCGTGGTCCTTTTGTTATCAGAGTAGTGCCTACTGTGGATTATCCAAATACAGTCCTAAGCTTGAGAGCTTCAAAAACAAATGATGATACAGTTGTAGCAGGTTTAGTAGAAAAAGGTTGCTTCTTATAAACAGGTATCTCATTCACTTGTAAAGACAGTTGAATCTGTAGTTTCTAAATTTTCTAACCCCAACGAATCTATAATACATCGTTGTTTGCGCTAATTTTCGTTATTAAAAAGCATCAGATTTCTCTTTGTTACCATAAGTAGCAAATAAAACACCTCACGTTACTGTTAGTTTAATGCAAGAACTTATCCGATGTCATGCATTACATCGTGCCTTGAAAGGCCGTAGTTCTAAATTGTTATTACAATTTGTACGGTTTGTGTTATAAAATATTTCGAAATTACTGTCTCAGGAAATAGAATTCACAAGAAACTTTATCCATGCTACATAGCTCCATCAGCATGATAATGTCTGCTGCTGACACCAGTGAAACGCGTAAGTGTGAGCTAGTGTAAAGTGTAAGCAATTCCATCCACACCCTCGCAGTCAAGGGTGAAGTGCTTCGTTAGTGTAGGACATAGTGAATCCTCCACTCCAATTACAAGAAACGTTACTGAAGGACTTTCTGTAAGTTGAACTATTTCCTACTTAGTATTACTTTAAATATCTACCCGTTGTTTTGCCATATCTTCGTCGTTCTGAGACCTTTTACAATAGAACTACATGCTTTCAAAAAAAAAGGGAAGAAAAAAAAAACAATACTACTAGAATTACTCATATCAATTGTGTCTTACCTATTTATTTACTGAATTTCTCATATCAATTGTGTCGTACCTATTTATTTTTTTTAACATTTTGTCTGATTTATGTTTAATTGGTGTGTGAGGAAACGTTTCTGCTACTCCCCAATATTACCTCACTTTGTACTAAACATTTTTCTGTATTGCTTTTACTGTTGTTATATTATATAGTTTATCTAAACAGTTTCTCTTATTTACATTCTACAAAGTACTGAATAACTTAGACGTTTCATTGCTGCTATGCTTATTCTTTTTTTCAGGTTTGCTTAACTAATTAATTTTATTGCAGGTATTATCACTAACTCCTTACGGCCGCGTACATGGCATGTTGGTCTGCTTTCTACAACCCCCCCCTACTCTCCGATTGAGCCCGGTCATTTTTTCTTTGATTTTCTTTTTGTTACGTACGGCTACGAGCCAACGTAACAAATTTGGCGCCCAACGTGGTGCTCGATAAACGAGGGACTCGATTTTTTTTTCTCTACTCGATTTTTTTCCCCTGCCCGATTTTTTTTCCTGCTCGATTTTCTTCATCTGTCTCTGATTATTGTATTTTAATCCTAAACTTAATCTTAATCGTCTTTGCATCTTTTTATGTCATTTTTATTCTCTCACTATGTCTGTTCTTAAGTATTCTTTTTGTGGCTTATTGGTCGTGTGTTTTCTCTGATAAACTTGTGTCCGAAAACACTGGCGCCCATTTCGTATTCCTATTCATCTTTTTGTAGCCAGCCCATCCCGTGACTTTTTCTTCTGGCTAGTTCTACCATTTGTTCACTATTTGACTATTATAGTCGCTTGCTACATCCATTCCTTGAGGTAGGCTTCAGATCTATTTTCTTTTTCCTTTAGGAATTTCGACTTGGTCGCTTTTGTAGGTCTGTTAGCCATACTCTGCTTGAGCAATCGTTTCATACGAATCTGTGTTACCTCAGTTGGAAGTATTCTAGATTGTGTACTAGCTTGCCTTTGCCCTTTTCTCTGTCTTGGTTCTTTCTTTGCTGCACACTTGAGGTTGACAGTTGTGTCGTTTAGTTGGTTTGCTACGAATTTTCTTCCTTGTTTTTTCTTTCCTTTTGGTTTCTTCGCGGGAAGCCAAAACTTTTCTTTGAGGTGAAAAACAGAAATGTCCTTTTTTGGAGACATCCGTCTTTTGACGATTTTGAAAGTAGCTATAACCTTTAATCAACATTGGGTGTTTACTTAATACTTTATTAACCTATTCTGTCATTGTTGGTTACGATAGATGACTTTGTCTTCTTTTGGAAAAATGTTCTTTCTCTTATACTGGTGTTGGTCCTTCGAACCGGATAAAAAGTTTTTTGTTTGGTTCCTTGTCTGTCGTTTTTTTTCTTTTACCCCGACGTCTTTATTTTGCTAGGGGGGAATTTGTAACGTGCATTTTTATAGTTTGAACATTTTACGCTCTACTCAATTCTTAAAATACATCGTTTTTGGACCGCTGGTTGTATAAAGTAAATACTTCCGCCTAGTTTTCAGATTGGTATGCAATTTGACTCGCGTGTATTAATTTTAAAAGATAGTTTAATTGTAAATTGAAATACTCGTAAATTACTTTCCAACTTATCATTAATAAATAAAACCGCTGTAATTAATATGTGGATATACAAGTCTAGATAGGCGATAAGAAGTTGTAACAACGAGTTTAAAATAAACAGATTAGAGTGAACAGTCGGAGTTTGTTCTTCGTTCCTATAAATTAATTACGTTAAAAATACTGCGTCTTCTTGGCGTTGACAATAGTGAGAATTACTGCGGTAACAATTTTCAAATTGTTCATGAACAAGCACGATTTTAGTTGTTTTACTTGTGAAATAAACGTTGTATTTTAACTGTATAAAGTGTAGTTCTGATTACTTTTGAAGGCAGTATGCTTTTAGATGTAACGTGTTTGATTGACGGACGTGTTTTAGTGATGCGCGTTACTCTACTAATTGTTTTTTGTTGCTTTTCTGTTGTAAATAAAAGTAGTAGAACTTGTTGTACTCGACCTGCACGTGCGTTTTACGGAACTTTGATTTAGTGATACGCGTTGCTTTACTCACTGTGTTTTTTTAGTTGATTTGTTTTTTATATTTGAACAGTGTGTGCGATCTAGTTTTCGTGGTCCTTTTGTTATCAGAGTAGTGCCTACTGTTGATTATCCAAATACAGTTCTAAGCTTGAGAGCTTCAAAAACAAATAATGATACAGTTGTAGCAGGTTTAGTAGAAAAAGGTTGCTTCTTATAAACAGGTATCTCATTCACTTGTAAAGACAGTTGAATCTGTAGTTTCTGAATTTTCTAACCCCAACGAATCTATAATAGATCGTTGTTTGCGCGAATTTTCGTTATTAAAATGCATTAGATTTCTCTTTGTTACCATAAGTAGCAAATAAAACACCTCACGTTACTGTTAGTTTAATGCAAGGACTTATCCGATGACATGCATTACATCGTGCTTTGAAAGGCCGTAGTTCTAAATTGTTATTACAATTTGTACGGTTTGTGTTATAAAATATTTCGAAATTACTGTCTCAGGAAATAGAATTCACAAGAAATTTATCCATGTTACATAGCTCCATCAGCATGATAATATCTGCTGCTGACACCAGTGAAACGCGTAGGTGTGAGTTAGTGTAAAGTGTAAGCAATTCCATCCACACCCTCGCAGTCAAGGGTGAAGTGCTTTGTTAGTGTAGGACATAGTGAATCTCCCACTCCAATTACAAGGAAGCGTTACTGAAGGACTTTCTGTAAGTTGAACTATTTCCTACTTAGTATTACTTTAAATATCTACCCGTTGTTTTGCCATATCTTCGTCGTTCTGAGACCTTTTACAATAAAACTGCATGCTTTTAAAAAAAAGGGAAGAAAAAAGAACCAATACTACTAGAATTACTCATATCAATTGTGTCTTACCTATTTATTTACTGAATTACTCATATCAATTGTGTCTTACCTATTTATTTTTTTAACATTTTGTCTGATTTATGTTTAATTGGTGTGTGAGGAAACGTTTCTGCTACTCCCCAATATTACCTCACTTTGTACTAAACATTTTTCTGTATTGCTTTTACTGTTGTTATATTATATAGTTTATCTAAACAGTTTCTCTTATTTACATTTTACAAAGTACTGAATAACTTACACGTTTCATTGCTGCTATGCTTATTCTTTTTTTCAGATTTGCTTAACTAATTAATTTTATTGCAGGTATTATCACTAACTCCTTACGGCCGCGTACATGGTATGTTGGTCTGCTTTCTACAACCCCCCCTACTCTCCGATTGAGCCCGGTCATTTTTTTCTTTGATTTTCTTTTTGTTACGCACGGCTACAAGCCAACGTAACATAAATTTGGCGCCCAACGTGGATGCCACGAAAAAAAAACGTAACAGACTATAGGTAAGAAAAAAATAGAAGCGAGACCCTGGGTAACAAAAGAGATATTAGATTTAATAGAGAATAGAAGAAAGCTTAAACCTTTCAGAGAAGTGGATAGTGAAAGTAAGCAAAAATATAATACAGTTAGAAATAAGATAGTACATGAGTGTAGAAAAGCTAGAAATAAATGGATGAGGAGAATTGTAAGGAAATACAAGATGATTTGAGAGTATCTAAGACAGATAGGGCTTACAGGGCAGTTAAAAAGTTTTTTGGGGAAGATAGGAAAAAATATAATGGTATTAGAGACGATAATAATGTGCTTCTAATAAATAAAGTTGAGGTAGCAGATAGATGGAAAAGATATTTAAAAGATTTATATAAGGGATGCGATATGGATGAGTTAGAAAACGACCAAGAAGAGGATGTAGAAATAGGGTTCCCAATATTAAGAGAGGAATTTGATAGAGCTGTTCGGAATCTTAAACTAAATAAAGCGCCAGGGATAGACGATATTCCTGCAGAATTAATAAAATATGCAAATCAGAAAAATTTAGACAGATTATATGAACTAGTAAAAGTAATATATGACACAGGTGAGGTTCCAATAGATTTTGAAAAAAATATTATTATCCCAATCCCAAAAAAGTCAGAAGCTGATAGGTGTGAGAATTTTAAAACCGTTAGTTTAATTTCTCATGCTTCCAAAATACTAACAATAATAATTAAAAATAGAGTAGAAGCTTTGACTGAGAATTATTTAGGCGAAGACCAATATGGTTTTCGTAAAGACAGAGGGACCAGAAAACCGATACTAATGATTAGGGTAATTATCGAAAAAAGGTTACAAAAAAATAAAAAGACTCATTTCGCGTTTGTAGATTTAGAAAAAGCTTTTGATAGGGTTAATTGGATTGTTATGTTCATGGTTTTGCAAAAAATAGGAATCTCTCATAGGGATAGAAAAATTATTTACAGTCTATATAAAAACCAAAGCGTAGTAATTAGATTTGATGAAATAGAAAAGGAAGCTAAGATTAGAAATGGTGTTAGACAGGGTTGTATACTGTCTTCCTTGATTTTTAATGTTTATATTGAGGAAGCTTTAAACTTAGCTAGAGAGAGAAAAGAGATAGGTATTAGTGTACAGGGACAGAAAATAGACATGTTACGTTTTGCAGATGATATAGCCATTATAGCAGAGTCTAGAAAAGGGTTAGGAGAGTTTTTAAATATTTTAGATGAGATACTACAGAGTAACTATAGTATGAGAATTAACTCAGTAAAGACAAAGATAATGACAAGTGAGTTACAGCCTAGTTCTAAACCAAAATTAAAAATAGGTAATACCGAGTTAGAGGAGGTAGATGAATTTTGCTATTTAAGATGGACGTAGCAGAAGGGATATAGTAGCTAGAATAGCTCAAGCTAAAAAAATGTTTTTAAAAAAAGAAAAACTTACTAATAGCTAATAGTATTAGTTTAGATAATAGAAAAAGTTTCTTCAAGTCATACGTATGGAACGTTCTACTATACGGTACTGAGACTTGGACAATTAAAGAAGTAGATAAGAAAAAGATAGAAGCTTTTGAAACTTGGTGTTATAGGAGAATGTTAAAGATTAGTTGGACAGATAGAGTAACAAACGAGGAAGTTTATAGAAGGATAGGTGAGGAACCCTGTATGTGGAAACAATTGAAGGTCAGGAGAGATAGAATGATAGGGCACCAGTTAATGCATGAGGGACTATTTAGTAAAATCTTATATTATAGACTACCAAATACAAATAGAGTAGGAAGGCCTAGACAAAGCTATATTAGTCAAATTATTAGAAATTTAGGTTGTGAAGCGTATGTAGACCTTTTTAAACTAGCTCAGAATAGAAAAGAATTTAGAGCTGCGTCAAACCGACTTTAAGTAAGTTCGAAAACAAAACCAAAAAAAAAATAAAAATCAGTTAACTAAATGTCACCAGGGCATAACTCACAATTAGGTAGGGGTCTGGCATGTTGGTAGCGTTTCGTTGCTTAAGCCTTACCATAACATATAATTTAATAAACGTCACCATGACATAACTCACAATTAGGTAGCGGTCTGGCATGTTGGTAGCGATTCGTTGCTTAAGCCTTACCGTAACATATAATTTAACACTTTTCTTTTTTTGAAGCGGATAACCAGGTTATATTTCATTTCCTTATAAATGGTAATCATTTAAACATGTTAGAGTTTTTTAACAACCATCAGGTTGCTAATATCTATGTAGAGCCAGGTGGATAGGAAAAAGATAGAAGGATATAGGAAGACCTAGACCAAACTATATTAGTCAAATTATTAGAAATTTAGGTTGTGAAGGGTATGTAGAGCTTTATAGATTAGCACAGAATAGAAAAGAAGTTAGAGCTGCGTCAAACCGACCTTAAGTAAGGTCGAAAACAAAATGATGATGATGTTATATTTTTTTCGAATACAGGTCGAGTAGGTAGCGTTGCTCCTCTTAGCTATTTACGGTAACACCCTTGATTCCTGGAAAGAGATTTGGGGAGCGTTGCAATAAACTAAGAGTGCTGAAGATTGTCCTCGTGTTAATAGGGATCATAAAATTTTTTATACAAGAATAGAACCTATTGATCTTTTACAAACCCTGATTGGCATTGTTTATTTTTTGGTTTCAGTACCAACAAATATTTTTGTAGAACAGCAAAGCTGTAATATTTTTAAATTACAGGTGTGGGAAATTATTTTATATGAAAATATATAAAGAAAGTTTATTGGTTGAAAATATTATTTAAAATTTTTTCAAAATAATATCTGTTGTACTATTGCGTCTAATCGATAGTTAAATTAATTTAAAAAAAAAGATTTAAAATGGCTTGGATTAATTGTTTGTCTACACAAGAGTTGTCATGGGAACTTGCAATTAGAGGCAAGCAATGTGAATATCTACAAGCAGAAATAAAACAAAATCTTTTAGGAACGATGGTATCAAAAAAAACAAGTTGAAAATGCAAGGCATTGTCGCAACGAACTTCCAAATGTAGACTTACTTTAAAACAATTTAAAGAAATTAAAATTATTATGTTGTAATAATTATAAGTATTCAGATAAAATACAAAAATTTATAAACAACAAAAGAAACATTTTAATATATTTTATTTTATTGAATAAATATTTTAAAAGCTATATATTAGTTCTCATCAATAAGATAAGATTTTTTTTATATGAATCTAATTATTTTCGGCAATCAAAATTTAAGTTTAAACAATGTCTATAATATTGGAATAATTGGCATGAAATGCCATAAATTGTTCAAATATGTGTCGCATATTGATTTTAAACTTATTTAAAATTTTAATTATCCCTGTGGATTTTCCCGGGGGCTCGGCGTCCCCGTGGCCCGATTTTAACTGACATCAAAACTTAAGCTCTGAACACCGAGCTGAATCGATTGATGTATCACACATTGATGTCCGACCATTAAAAAGGCCTCGGACACACAGACAGACAGACACACAGACAAATAGATTACATAAACGAACGAAGTTCGTTGAAAATGAACCCAAATTTAATTTTTAATTATCCAGAGTTGAAACTTGATGCGTCAGAACAATTAGACCTCTGTGAAAAGGCGTTGGAAACACTACACCAACCACTTCTTGAATTTTTGGAAAAACCGTCCATACTAATTAGTTAGCGTTTGAAAGCGAAATTGTTACACATTGGTCGTCGACTAGAATACCTTGAAATCAAAAGTGAATTTCAAGAAAAATACAATATTTTAAGCAGTGAGTGTTTGGAATATTTAGATGAAATACAATGCGGAAACTATGTTTCACAATGATTTAGAAGCTTTTACAAATTCTCACAACGACAGGAAGGCATAGACAATGAACCTAATGTCGAAGCGGAAAGAGAACATCTTCAATCCAGCCCCATTACAACAAATTCAAGAATGGTTGACCCAAGAATGTCAATTGTACCTACAACAAATGTAGAAAACATTCAACTATTGGAAGCAAGACTAGCAAATTTAGAATCAGCCTTAAGAATGACACCTATACAACAGGTTAGTCCTAACACGAACGAGTGTCAACAAAATTTCAACAAATCAATTGTTAAATGGAATATTAATTTTACTGGTGACACACAGCACTTAGGAGTAAATGCCTTCCTTGAGTGTATCGAAGAATTAAGAATAGCAAGAGGACTTAATCACCAGCAGCTCTTCAATAGAGCGATAGACCTTTTCGGAGGCCAAGCATTAATATGGTATAGATCCATAAAAGGAAAGATTAATTCATGGCTAGAGTTGGAGCAAAAATTAAAACAACACTTTTTGCCATTGGATTATGCCGAAGTGTTACTTGATGAAATTCGGACACGCAAACAAGGGAAAAATGACAAACCAATAATTTACATCTCGTCTATGATCAATTTATTTAATCGTTTACTCAAACCACCATCAGAAATAGCACAATTGAAATATATTCGTAGGAATTTTCAACCCTATTATACCAGTCACTTAAGTTTACAAAAAACGGAGGCTATAGATGAGTTAATAGAATTATGCGTACAATTAGCATACACAAGACTACAAAATTCAAAATTTAGAAAAAGCGAATTAGCAGTAACCACGCCTTTGAAACCAGATCTAGCATACAAACCAATTGCAATATCACATCAAGTTAATGCAATTACAAATCTTGTACAGCAACCACCTTTGTCAGGAAGCAAAGCTTCAAATGTAAATAAGAAAACCTTTTACAAAAGAAATAGTTCCAAACTTAAGCTAGCTGAATTAGCTTGTTATAATTGTGATGAAAAAGGACATACATATCACAGATGCAAGAAAGAACGCACTCTCTTCTACTACATCTGCGAAACAAAAGAAGTTGCATATGCAAATTGCCCGAAATGTTCTAAAACTACAAAAAAACGAGTAAATGCTAGGTTAAGCAATAACCACTTAAACCACAATTATGGCATAAAGGCTAATAGCATCGAATGGAAGTCATGGCTGAAAATAGTGAAAACATTCTCAACTACTCGTCAGAAGAAGCAATGTTATATGCAAAGCCAGAACATCCTAGACCGTTTATTTATGTACGCATAAAATCTCAGCCAATGCTAGCTTTGTTGAATACGGGTGTAACCCACACCGTAATAGGAAATACGGGTTTGCCGGTTATTAGAAAGTTAGGCCTGCAAATAGAAAAATCCAACAATGCATCGTATTTAGAAACAGCTTATGGAACCAAGCAATTGTCCTTGGGCCAAGTCATAATACCGTTAAAAGTAAATGGGATAACTAATAATATTATCGCCATAATTTCGAGCTCAATAAATGCTAACTTAATTTTAGGATCTGACGTATGCCACATATTTAAATTGCAAGCAAATTTTGATAATAACACCATTAAATGCCAAAGGATAATAAAATAGTTTCAACGCTAACAAAAAGTAATAAACACAACAGATGATTTAACGAACGACCAACTTGAAAAACTGGAAGAAGTAAAAACAAAATTTAATTCAATAAGCGGACCAGAGTTAGGACGAACTAATAAAACTATTCACCGAATAGATACAGGAGAGGCACAACCTATGAAACAGAGATATCATCCTCTTTCGCCACATATGCTTGATATCCTAAACAAGGAAATTGATGAGATGTTGAAATTGAAAGTAATACAACCTTCCAAGTCACCATGGAACTCACCAATTGTCATAGTAAAAAAAAATGGAGAGTTTCGTATATGTTTTGACGGAAGAAAATTAAATGCGGTTACGAAAAAAGATGCTTATGGATTGCCATACGTTAGCGATATACTGGACAAGTTCAGGGACGCTAAGTTCCTTACATCCATTGATCTTCAAAAAGCTTTCTGGCAAATAGAACTAACACTAGATTCGTGTGAAAAGACTGCATTCACCGTGCCAAGGCGAGGACTCTACGAATTTACCGTATTGCCATTTGCTTTATGTAATAGTCCACAGACTCTACAACGGCTTATGGATAACATTCTTGGACCTCGTTTTGATAACGTCTTTGCATACTTGGACGATGTCATAGTTGTGTCGCCAGACTTTGAAAGTCATATAAAACACTAAATGAAGTTTTTCAAGCCATGAAAGAGGCAAATTTAGTGATAATCTTCGAAAAGTGCGAATTTTGCAGACGTTAAAGTATTTAGGGTATGCGATCGACCGAGACGGACTACCCACAGATCCTGAGAAAGTGCAAGCGATCGTTAACTTTCCAACACCTACCAACGCAAAAGCAATCAAGAGATTTTTGGGCATGGCAGGTTGGTACAGGCGCTTCATAAAAGATTTTTCCACGTTAACAAACCCGATTTTAACACTTATAAAAGGCCGGGCGATGAAACAATCTATAAAATGGAATTCCAAAGCAGAAGAAGCGTTTCAAAAATTAAAATCACTGCTGGTCACATCACCAATATTAACCAGTCCCAATTTTTGGGAAAATTTTATAATCCAAACGGATGTATCAGAAGTTGGTTTTGGTGCAGCTCTTCTTCAAGGAGAAGGAGAAAATGAGGTGATTGCTTACGCAATCAGATCTCTATCCAAAGGAGAGCAAGCTTACTCAGCAACAGAAGAAGAGCTGTTGGATATTATCTTTTATAACTTCCTGGTTTGTCTAAAGTTCACTTGCTTGAAACTTTCTTTATTACTTAACACTTCAGAGAGACCTTATCATCAGGGCTAACAGTGGGTTCTTTGTTTTATCTCTGCGATAGCATACACATGGAAATAATTTATCTAATAAGACTTCACTGATTCAGTTTGAAATAAGACACAACATGTGATATAAATACGTATAATAATTGTAATTGAACTAACAAGATAATCAACTGCAAACTTATTTTAGTAAAACCAATAAAAATTTAATCTTTAACCAATTTCAATTCTCTTAAAACTTTAACAAAACTGTAAATTTTACTTCAGTAAGTTTTCTTTCTTTTCTTTTTAATAGTTACAGCGTATCAAAAGGCTAACAAAATAACCCGACATGACATGAGCTTATGTCTCGTAGGTTTTTACAAAATAGAATTACAACGTATTAATTCAAACATAAATTAAAGCATTGCATCTTCACAGTGCTATTAGTATAGAAACATTTGTGAAACAAACAATTATTATAAGTTTTTCTTTCATAAAAATTTAAACTGATATATACATAAATACCTGAAGAAAGTATTTTCAAAGTCCTTGACCTCAACACACGTCAGCACAAAACGCGATCAGTGGAAATAACAACAGATGGTGTGTACCTCATGGCGGACACTCGAACACCTGATCTTCTAAATATCAATCCAGAAAAAGCAAGCCGTCCAGGATTCAATCCAAGAATTAGAAACAGCGTAAATTAGCTCAATATCTCTGTTGATAATTTTTAATTTACTCGTTTTACAATACTCGAACAAGTATTCAAATTTACTTAAATGGCAATCTAACCAAAACTATATTGAAATAAACAACACGTTTTAAAAAATTAAATTAATTTGCTACAACAGATAACTTTTTTTTAAAATTATTGTATAATAAATAAAATCAGCTTACCCCTAGCCGGCGATTTAATTAATTTTCAAGAGGAAACGCTTCCAACAACCAAACTAACGTTAGGAAAATAACACGCATGCTTACGTCCATCTTCCACCAAAAGTTAAATAAGATAGCCTGATTTCAACAGTGGGATTGCGCAGATAACCATAATACGCCTTTTGATCCCTACCTAACAGAATTTCTACTAATAAGACAAAGGAAACTGCTTTTCCGTTTAACTTGTTACGTGCCAAGGGTCACTTAAACATGTATTAGTTTAGTTTTGATGTACGGGAGTTTCGCGCCATATTTTCAAAAGACTAGGCGTGTACTTCCGTACGTCACAGTAGTGCATTTGCGCAAATCGTGCAATGCTAGAGGGTTGGACGAATAACTTCGCGGACGTGGAAAAAGGGAGTGGGGGAGTTTCCGGGTTCTCTCGATAACGTGGCTTTTTGCCTGGTGCTTCGAGTGAAGTGGACGTTTCTTTTGGTAACGTATCGTTAGGTTTACCTACGTAGTTCCTTGCTTGATTATCTTTGTTGTCTACCCTTACCTAGTTTCCCTAATCCGATCCCTACATAGGTAAGAAATCTGCAGCCACCTAGGCGTACCGATCTCCACGACTCTGGATGAAGACCTCATGACTGCCGTAGCTGGCCGGAGCTGATCCGAACGCTTTTGTAGAGCGTCGGCGTATCATCTCTAATCCCTCCGGGAGGAGCCCTGATGGACTTGGTTAGAGGCCTACCCTAGCGCAACTTCGCGGGAATCTGGACCTATTATGTGAGTACTTCATAGTTTATATTGTTCGCTTTTATCTTTGTTTTAAAATTAATATGTAAAATTCCGAAGTATGGCGCAATATTGGGGACGTCATTGGTGGATGACCGCGCCCAAATCTGTATAAGATTAGCGCTGCCAACCACCGATGGTGTCTAGTAAACCTCGCTTCCGGTGTTGTATTTATCGAACTTTTTAAATCTAACTACCGTTTGAATGTAAGAAACTTATATTCTAAATGGAGGTAAATGAAGTTGCCTCACGTCCAGATTCGTAACAGTTAAAACGAACTGTTACACTTTGGAGTAGAAAAATACCGGCCCTATATTGAAGGAACCCAATTGAAGTTACTTACTGACCATTATTCATTGATATGGCTAGACAGGCTAAAAAGTCCTTCAAGTAGATTACAAAGGTGGAGCCTTCGTTTGTCTCAGTTTTCGTATGAGGTCATACACAGAAAAAGAAAATATAACGTAGTGCCTGATACACTATCCCGAGCACCAATAGAAGTAAACAGCATAAGCATATGTAAGAATCGATGTGACCCATGGTATACAAAAATGATTGAACAAATACAACAATTTCCGGATAATTATCCTCTATGGAAGGTTGAAAATGAAACATTATATAGATATATTGCGAATAGTCACGATATAGTTTCTAACCTAACCGAGTGGAAGCAAGTACTTCCGAAAGATTACCGAGAAGGAATTATTCTAGGAAAATCTTGACAGTCCTACATCTGCGCACTTCGGTACATTCAAAACTTATTCCAAAATAGCCGAAAAGTTTAATTGGCCACGAATGAAATTCGACATAGGTCGCTATGTCAGGAAATGTCCTATTTGCTTGGCAGCAAAAAGTAGTACGCTTGCTCAACCTGGTTTGATGGAGAAAGAAAGGGAGGTAAGACACCCCTTTCAAATGATATCGATTGATATAATGGGCCCCTTGCATAGGTCCAGCAAAGGCAATGTGTATATTTTGGTCGTTTAAGACTGGTTCACCAAATATATATTAGTTCATCTAATGAAAAAGGCCACTGCTAACACGATTGTCAATCAAGTTTTCCTAATATATGGAGTACCGCAGATTATAACCACTGACAATGGATCGCAATTTACTAGTAAAGCATTCAAAAAGTTAGTACAAGAATACAAAGCCCAAAAAGTTTGGTACACTGCTAACTATCATCCACAAACCAACCCAGTGGAAAGGACCAACCGATTAAGTTGTCACCGCTTTACAATCTTATGAAAAAGATAATCATAAAAGTTGGGATGTAAAAATATACAAAATTGCTCACGCAATGCGAAATGCGGTCAGTGAAGCTACTAGCCATACCCCTTTTCTGTATATTGGCCGGTCAATTCCCATTACTGAAAAATAATGATAAGTTAGCAGAATTTTCCGAGCAGGATCTCACTGTTCATTCAAGGGAACAGTTGATCAAGGATATGAATGAGCTTTCACAAGTATATAATGAAGTGAAAGAAATACTTTACAAAGCTTATGAGCGTAATATGCGTTATTATGATTTACAGCGTCGTCCCGTGCAGTACTTGAAAGGAGATTTCGTGTGAAGAAAAATATGGTTTAGTCAAAGGCCTCTGAAGGTTTTTTTCAGAAGCTACTACCCAAGTATGTGCGTTGTCGAATAATATAGAACACGGGAACTGTCACTTATCGTCTGAGAGACAGTAAAGGCAAAGACAATGGTATTTGACACTTTAAGGGTCAGAAGCCAAATACATAAAATGTAAGGGATAGATCTGCTGATTATCCTCTTAGTTCCTGTAAGTCCGTATAGGTAAACTAGTTTTTCTGTTGGGGGTGGGTTTGCAACTTGCTATTCGGATTAGTTTGTGGCGCCCCCATTTTCAAGTTAGTGACTCTGGTTTTCTATTAGGAATTGTTTGTTATGAGTTTCTCATGTGGGGACGGGGTAGTGTAACAGTTTAAATTTTTCTGTTAACAACTGTTGGTTAAGCAATATATTCTACCTTGTTCTGATAGATAGACAACCATACATACATACAGACCTCATAGGAACGTGTTTGCTTGAAAACAACATTTTTGAAACATTTATCTTTTTGTATATACTTGGTTGTACATAACATTGGTTACAGAATTATTGCTAATATATTAATTTACATACTAAAATAGTGGCAATGTGTAATTGTTTATTGAATTTAAATTAAATCAAGTGTAAGTTTTACTAGTAGAAATAACAATTCAAAGAACCCACTGCAGGCCTTGAGAGAAGAGTGTAGTTCATGTCTAGTTTAGCAATAAAATTTTAACCTCTATAATTTTTTTAGAGCAGTAATTAATTAGAAAGGTTACACAAAGTCGCCAACGTGTTTAGAATCGAAAGGGATCCATTTAACCAATAATAAATTGATTAACAGCTGCAATAGCACACTTAAAAATTAATATAAAGTACACAAAAGCAAATAATCTAGAAATTGCTTAAAAATTTTACTAATATGTAGAAGGTCTAAAAATTACTCTAAAAACCGCACGATTCGCTAGAGCAATCAGTTTCACTCGAAGTACAAGTATTTGCTTGTAGTATGATATAAATTATGGAACACAGTGTGAAAATAAATACGTTTAACGTGTGTATAAAGTAAAATATGGACGTGTTTGGTATACTAGATTTCATAAAAATTTATTCTATATTAAACATCACAGTTCAAATTTTGTTTCTATAAAATTAGTTTAGATAATAGAGTACAACATTATTCTTTTAAGTACGTTGTATGGTAAGAATTTAGGACGATGACATTATAAAACTGCAAATGAAAACAGATCTGTATGTAACAAAACACTGCGAAACAGTTCCCAAAGATATATGAACTATAATATATTGTTGCTTGATTACAACCTGCGTATTAAGCATACTGGTGGCACAAATCAGAGTATCGGAAATAGTAAACTGTAATTTTTCCTATGGACTGTATTTGTAATTACTACCCTGATTTGAACCCCAATTCGAGTAATGTAAAATGTAAATTATGAGTATACGACTTGCCAGTGGAATAAGTATACACGTGGTAGTCGTGGATGATTGGTCGGTCGCTGGTCTTCTTTCCAATTTCCATTGGTTTTGTTGCACTTTCAATGTTTGTAATGACATGTGGAGTAAATAGCACAGCACACACGGCAGTATGTAAACTAAAGGTAAATGTTTCCAGTGAAAATCACGTAAGAGAAACTCCCGAAAATCGTTCTCGCGTGGTAACAGTACTTGTCTTTTCTCTGGTTCTTGGTTCACTCCGCGCTCGCCCGGGACCGATACGCACTAATCCAAAACTTTGGCAGTGACTCCATCTCGTGCTAGGTTTAGCAAGTGATCGCGAAGCAGTCTGTAAACAGCGGCACTCCATTGTTTGTCTTTTTATAAATATTACAGTCGCATATTGTGCGAACATGCCGTCCGCCCAAAAACACAGTGTTTTCCCATAAATTTAAAAGAATAACGACGTAATATTAGTAATATTACGTAAAATGCGTAAAACTAAAATAACTTTAATTGAAATAGCTAGGCATTTCCTTCTAGTTGGGGACGGCTTCTTCGGCGTTGATCGGGTAACGAAAAGCAACGGATCTCAGACAGTTCAGTAAAGGCGAAAAATAAATGTAATTGTTTGTAATGCTGCACGAGATCCTTAACCGCGAAGCGGAGTAAAATCAAAATAAATTTTTTTTGTGAATAATGTAAAGAAAACTTCATAAAAATGTAAACGATAAAACGAAAATATTTACTTAAAAAATATTATGAACTTTTAAACATTATGTGGTAGAGGATACAGTTTCACCACTGGCCTCTTGAATGAACCTATAGCGGTCCTAACGGTAACGACTCGAACTTCCCCATCTTGATCGGGGTGTAACTCGGTAATCCTTCCAAGCGGCCAGCGAAGAGGGATTTTGAAGTCCCTTTGAATCAAAACTAAAGAATTAAGTTCAATTTTCGGGTACGGTTTGGTCCATTTCTGTCTTTGGAGGAGAATATTCAAATATTCAGAAGAGTATCTTTTCCAAATGTCATGACAAAGTATCTGAATTAGCTGCCAACTAGAGAGACGATTAAGTTGATTGTCGGAATAGTCAACTTCTGGAATAGTTGAATTTAATGGTTTGGTATTTAGAAAATGCCCTGGGCTTAGAGGCAAGAGGTCATTGGGATTAGTGCTAAGGGCACACAACGGACGTGAATTTAACAGGGCCTCAATCTGACATAAAAGCATGGTCAATTCCTCCAGACGGAGACTCTGGTCTCCAATGACACGTAATAAATGGAATTTTAGCATTTTTACGCCGGCCTCAGCAAGTCCGTTAAAATGAGGAGCGGACGGTGGGCTGAACTGCCAACGTAAGTCTAATTGTTGAGAAGATTGATTAGCGATATCAAGAAAATAATTTGTGGCGCCAACAAAATTGGTACCGTTATCGGTGCAACAATCTGTAACTCTGCCTTGGCGTGCTTCAAAACGGCGGAAGGCAGCGATAAAACTTTCCGTAGATAGATCTAGCGTAACTTCGAAATGTATTGCCTTGGTCGATGTGCAAACAAACACACATACGTAGGACTTATGAGCATTTAATCCCCTCAAACGGCGTGCAGTAGTGTAAAAGGGTCCATAGAAATCAATAGCTACATGTGAAAATGATTTAAATATATTGATCCTGTGAACGGGTAAATCACCCATGAGCGGAGGTGGGTAGGGACGAGGGTTGGCTCTGAAGCATTTGAAACATGTTGAAACAACATGATAAATATTTTTTCTGGCTGAAAGAATCCAGAGTTGTTGTCTTAGTAAATAATGTAACGTTTTAATTCCAGGGTGTAAGTACTTGAAATGCGTGTGTTCTATAATAAGAGAAGTAAGCCTATGTGATCCAGGTAAAAGTAGTGGGTGTTTTGCAGTATATGAAAATTCAGAATTTCTGATACGACCCCCAACTCGTAGCAACCCATCTGAATCAAGAAACAATGAGAGTGTACGTACGGGTTTTGAGATCAACTGATTTCTAGTAATTTTTTCTATAAATTCTCTAAAAACGGTTGCTTGAACATGTTTACACAAACACATCAACGCTTTTTCTTTCTCCTCATGCGTTGAAGTTCCCCGAGGCTTACGCGTAAACAATATACTAAAATTCTGAGGATTTTGTTTAATGATGAAAATCGTTCAAGTAATAAATCGAAAGTATGACGCTCTACCGTAACAGTACAAACCTGAAGCTTTTCTTCGTAATCTGAACCAAAATATAGTTTTTCTAGGGTATCTAACAAGACCCAAGAATTTTTGTGGTCTGTCAGAAAGTAAGGGCCATTCCACCATAAATTATTAGTAAGTAGTTCAGAAGGGGTTTGACCTCTGGAGGATTCATAGCCGACGGAATGTAATGCCAGTGCTGGTGAAACAATGCCTTGAATATAACTAACCCTATTGACAACAAACGTGCGCCAGCAAGTCGGTGAAGCATTTAACCATGCCAAGACAATCTGGGAATCTGTCCAGGCAAAATCTCTTGAAATTTAGTTTGCTCAGAAAACGTGTGTTGCACAAAGACAATTAAGTTAGCTGAAAGTACTGCCCCTAGTAACTCAAGACGTGCCAAACTTATAACCTTCAAGGGGAGCTATTTTACTTTTAGCGCATAGTAAAGAAACGTCTACTCTTTCTGTTTTTTCGACGCGCAAAAATATAACAGCGGCATATCCCCTCATTGGGGCGTCACAAAAAGTGTGTAATTCCAAATTTTGTGAGTTTTCCAAATATATGACGTGGAATTTTGAAATCTGAAAGTAATGAAAGTTGGCCCTTTAAGTTAGTCCAGGTATCAACTATAGTTTGTGGGGGAACGTCATCCCAAGCAATTTTGGATTCCCACAAACATTGCATTACGTATTTTGCTAAGAGTAAGATAGGGCTTAATAAACCCAAAGGGTCAAAAATTTTTCCAATATCGGATAAAATTGTGCGTTTGGTACAAACTCTATTAACTGTTTTTCCGGTATATGAAAATGTGTTCTCTGACGGATTCCATTGAAGTAGAATCAGTATACACGTGGTAATCGTGGATAATTGGTCGGTCGCTGGTCTTTTCAATATCCGTTAGTTTTGTTGCACTTTCAATGTTTGTAATGTTATGTGAAGTAAAGAGCACAGCACACACGGCAGTATGTAGACTGAAGGTAAATGTTGCCAGTAAAAATCACGTAAAAAAACTCCCAAAAATCGTTCTCGTGTAATAACAGTACTTGTCTCTTCTCTGGTTCTTGGTTCACTCCGCGCTCGCCCGGGACCGATACGACACTAATTCCACCACTTCGACAGTCACTCCATCTCGTGCTAAGTTTAGCAAGTGATCGCGATGCAGTCTGTTTGTCTTTTTATAAATATTATAGTCTAGGTATTGTGCGAACACATACAATAAACTTGGTTTATTGTATTAAACGGAGAAGCTGTCCGCAATTAATGTGATTTACAGTGGAGAGAATAGATTGGTTGGACTCGACGAAAAAAAGAAAGTAAGGTAGTCGATTTTGTGAACTAGTAATACACGAACATCGAAAATGTATTTGGAAAAAACGTAGTGCCCCGGAAACCCGCAATGAAGGAGTGTAGTTGAAAAGTTGAAAGTATGATTAACGTAGCTTCAAAAATATTAAAATAAAGAGATTGATATTCCCGCAGAGACAACAAGAGCGCTACCTACGCTAAAATTTATGAACTTACTCTCGCGCGGGTAAATGTATTTCTCAGACACCTGTGGATGGATTATTGTCGTTGTAGCCACTTGGAAAAGTTGAGATTTGAATATTTCACCCCGCCATTAATTTGGAATTTTGAGTTGTGTTCGGTTAATGGTAGCTGTTATTTGAAGACCAAAAGAAAATATTTAAACATTGAAACACTTGGATGTCTCTGAAAGTTTTAAAAATTGTGAGTAGAATGAGCTTTTATGTTTATATTGTTTATTTTATGTATGTACTTTTTAATTTAAATAGATTGGTGATTTGTAAAATAATAAATTAATCGGGCATGAAAGTAATTATTCCATTGTTAATAATTTACCGACGGACAAGTATTAATTAAATTTAAACTTTGTGTTATCATTTGAAAATATTAAGAAATATGTACTTACCGATTTTTAAATTATTCGGAATGAATAGCGATACGATAGAACGAAAGTAGGTATTTAACTGGTTTTTAGATTTGTTGGTAGCGATATTTCTAAAAACTAGAATTGAGTTAAATATTAAAAGCAGGAAAAATGTAAAGTGATGTTTACTTTTCTTGATGAATAAGGTTTAAGGTCCTCTTAGGATTTTTCTTTTAGCAATCTATACCTGGCCAGATTTGAGGTAAAGAAGTTATTTTCTTTTGGAAAGTAAATTTGTACTTTCATTGATACTATTTTACGTAAATTGAGTTTAAGCTTGGGTTTAATTTTTATTTGAATTGATTTAGGAACTAGGTAAAGTTAGTTAGTGGTAAAGTATATTTTATATGGAAAATGTATTTTTTTTACAATTTTATTTAATTATGACCGAAAAAGTAATAAGTGTTTTTAAGATATTTTGAGAAAGGTAGGAAGGTTGTAAAGTTTATGTTACAGAAACAAAGAAAATTTATGCGGTATGGGCGTTTTCCGTGTTGATGTAATACCTTTAAAGCATTTTTGTGACAGACAGATTTGGCACCCCCAGATTTTGACACAGACAAACCTGCCAAAGTAATGTAATTTTGTTTGCATTTCAGTTCTTTACCTTATAATTTTTGTATTTATTTATTTTCTTTATTTTATTTTCTCATTCTGCCTTAAGAACCCACTTCTGCACCATTGCAATTAGTGGACGCACCCTTATATTGTTATGGGTTCCCCGCCTTTTCAGCAAACACAATTTATTTATTTAACGCAAATTTTACCCCTAACAAGATTACATAATAATAAATAGTTAATCTTAATACAGTGACCACTGTAGTATTACTATCAGTACATTAAGGTTTGTCGGTGTTAGTGAATAAGCAGGTCTATATTGAACCCAATAAAAAAACAATAAAAAGAAGCTAACTACAATATTGCTGCGGTAATAAACAATCCATCGGCGAACCAACGAATAATGATAGATTATGTACCAAAGCTACTGATAAGGTTACAACAAATTATCTATGATTATGTTATTACACTATTTTTGATTTTCTAATGCTCCACCCGAAGATACAATATTGACCAGGAAGCGACTTTATTACCTGAAAATTTTTAATTTTGTCGAACCCTTGCTGTTCCAGCAAGTGCGAGACAACACTCACACACGAGTCCAACATTTTACCTCTCATCCAAACGAAGACGTATTTTTGTAAAAAACGCTTGCCTACAACCTTAGAACTTAAATTAAAATTTTTGGAGTCACAAGAAAGAAGACAAAAATGTACAAAATGAACTGTTGCAGATGTTTAATGAAAAAAATTGAGTCAACAGATCTCAGTAGCGGGGATAGAGCGGTCATTGTGCAGTGAAAGTAGAACATGAAAACGTGGTTTTATAAACAAATATTTAAGTTATAAAAGTAAACCAGCAATTCGCAACAAAAAAGTTGCTAATAAGAACCAAAATTGCGACAAGAATAGATTCCTTTAAAGCCAGGTAGATATAAGTTGTGATTTTGTCGGAGGCTTTTACGGCCGGAGTTATTATAAATATTTATGGGTCCGGGTTGGGACCGTGTCATTATATATTTATTTTATTTTCTTGTTCTGATGAAACCCCTTACAAACTTGGGCGAACGTCAATCTTAGTTTATAAAATGACACGGTCCCAACCCTGCCCCATAAATATTTATAGGTATAAGTTGTTTAAAAGATGCCTAAATAATTAAACAAATAAAATATGAAGCTACGATGGAAGCATATACACATTCAAAGATTGCAAATGTTCAATGCCATAACGATAAGCAGGGCCGTAAATAAACCACGTTAAACGAGAGAGTGTTGGTGGTGTTGTGGTAAAAATTTGCCAACGAAACTAATAGCGCATATGTAGGTATGTATAGTGTAGCATGTTAAAATCTCGGGATAAATTTTTGTGTATAACTGCGCTGTCGCTACAATAAATTATGCTCATTTGGATTCATAGTTTTCTTAAGTATTAAACAGTTAATATAAATACTAATATTATCGTAATCCGCTTCGTTGTTATGTATTTCGTAGAGAATAATCCGTCTTTTGCTATTGTTCCTATTTCTATTGCGTCTCAAGTCAGGTGTATTTGAAACAATGCATTAAACATTCTTACTTTTGAGTTGTACGTCTTGTCAGGTGTTAGCATAAGATTACGCGAGTGGGGTTTGGTAAATAAAACTATGAACAACAGAAGGTGGCAAATTATTATTTTTATTCTATTTTTGATATTTATACACACTGGCGTAGTGCAAAAAATTAGGTATTGGAACTGAGCTTTTCCTTTAAAAAGAAGGATTGATTCCTAGATACGATAAATTTGCTTAGTAACTTCGGAAGTACAAACTGTGATAATTATATTAAAAGTGAGTGTAAAACTAATGTAGTGGTTTCTAAAACGGGTCTCTTAAATGATGGAGCGATTCCATTCTTGTTATTGTGGTAGGTTTTCAGTGGATTTATGTGTATTACCCTGTTTAAAAGAAAATCCAACCATATTAGCTTCATGACAAATGTTAGCAATTGCAGTGTGGGCAATTATTTGAACGTATTGTGCTTGTGGTATGTATACGCTTTTTCAAAGCAAATCACTTGGCTTTTATAAGCGCATGGTTTTACCTGGATGTACAAAATTTTCCACTTTCGTTTTAGGATTAATGGCATTAAATTACGTTGCTGTCGTTTAACAGACTGTCAAGACTTCTGCGCCTTCATTTGCCGTATTAATATCCAAATGTTTGTTGTCATTCAGACTGGCCTATATGAAAATTTAAGTTTATTACCTGTTATGACTGGACTTGTCCTTGGTTCGGTCAATTAAAATAAGTTTTAAACTAGAGGCTTTGCCGCCGTTTTAATCAGAATTTCGTTTTTACAAAATTAACAATGCCTTATTTTTCATAAAAGTTTCGAAGAAAAACTTTTGTACTTGTTGTCCAGATGCTAAATTTCATCATGTAATATACAGCATGTGGTGTCCTTGCCTCTTTTATTTGTGAGCCAAACAAGCCAGACCTGTCTAATTCGAATAACATTTGTTGTCAATAATTTAATTGTTTTAGTATTCTCAAGAATGGTCTTTGATTCTTAAACTTATTTTTGAAATTAAAACTGGCTATAAAATGAATATTTTAGTAAACATATTTTTCCCTTCCATCTAATTTTTATTTCTGAAGGCGAATGATTTCTGAAAGAAAGTATTTATTCTCAAAACGCAGATAGTGTTCTATCTTTGATAATTTAATTATATTGTTAATTTTTCAGGTTTAAAATTAATATGTTTTTAGTTACTCTCTTGTAGTGGTCTATTGATGAGATGGGCTTGTAATTAATATATTTTTTTAGTCGTTTCCCTTGTGAGTTCAACTTTCCGTATTTTCATAAATATAGTAGCGCTTAAAATTTTGTTTGTTCAACAAAATCACCCTGGACCCTAGCTCATGTCTTTCCACATAAAGAAATTTTTAAGCTTAGCCCGCAAGTAATGTATTGTTCCTATTCTTTTTGTAATCACCCTTCAACTTCCCATACTCAGGCACATCTCTGATTGTTAGGAATTCCAGCTGTCCACAATATTAGCGTTTGACACTGAGGGAAGATTATATAAATTCCTCACATTGATGTCCAACTACGGGAACAACAATAAGAATTTATTACAATATTTAGCTTCAATGCCTTATATTTTTATGTGAATAGATCTCGATATTTGCAATAAAAACGATCACGAAAATAAATGTCTAAAGAATGCCGACTAAAGCAGAAAATTTGCCGACAACTACAACGGTGTGTGGAGGTGTGATACCCTTTCACCTTCCTCCCTCTCACATTTACGGCCCTGAGGATATGTAAAGAAAATGCCATTATATATCAAAGATATTGCGCTAAAGGTTATAAAATGTCAATGTTATTAATTTTGAACAGGCTTTTATTGTCTCCTAAACTCAGATACTTCAAGTTTGTTATGTAAATATGTATAATAGTTTGTAACAAATTTATTTTCCATCAGTATTTTTATGGATATTTATGCTATTGTTTTGATGGAAGGTTATTTCAAGCCTTACATTTCCAAGTAGTAATTGATTTTACGGTTCTGTTTTACCTCATGTATTTATTACCCGTTGTATTAATTTAACTTGCTTTCTACCCCTTTTTAGGTGTGATAAAAGGCGTAGGTACACGACAGGATAAGGAGGCTTACCCTGGCGCAGCTAGCATCAACCGTTAGAGATCGCAGAGGCTGCATAAGACTTGAAATCCCATGGGGTTAAAGTTGATAATAAACACCTGAAACAATTGAATAAAATTCTTGTAGTTTAATTTAATTAAAATATAATGTCAGTTTTAGTAGTAAGGAACACTTTTAAAATATTTTGAGTTATATATTGTTCACTGGTTGTAAACTATGAAATGTATATCAGATATAAACATCTAATTTAAATGCATTCAATAATTAAGTTTCATGAAACCTTGGGCCTTTTCATTAATAACTAAATTTCTAATAATCAGGCAATTATTAGATAAATCTATGCTTGGTAATAAGCAGTATTTAATTTAATTTAAAGCTGAGGTATGAATTGTTAAAGTATGGATTTTTTTTGTAATGTAAAATGTAATCTTTGACAGTAGTAAATCGACTAGGGGTATCAGTCTCACAAACATATTAGAAATTTATAAAATCTCATACCTGTTGCTGCTAAACAGTATATTGTCATTACCCTGAAATTATGAGATGTTCCACGTAGAACTTGCAAAGATGTATGCTTGTTCCAGGTGTGCTAGTGGACTTTGTTCTCTGTGTTGAAACAGTGTCGAATATGAAACCTCTTGAAGTTTAAGGATTTTTAGCTACTACGTCAGAAACTGCTGTGTGATGCATAGTTGAAATAACAACAAGAACTAAAGTTAAATTTACTAAATTTTCTTAAATACTATAGGTTTGGTATGTTAACATTTAGTTGAGTTTCCTGATGAAGAAACCATATCTTCTAGATATGTAGAAGTTAAGTAACCTGTCGGTAGGTCCTAAAATAAATTATTATTAGCCTCAACATGACTGGCATGGTTCAAAGAACATGATTATTGTTCCACAAAAATCTTACCATCGGTTATAAATACGATGAACAATTTATGAGAATAGCGTTCGCCTAACATTTTATAAGGTTCCCAAAATATTATTTTATTTTAGCACCTTAGTAATTCGCTTTATAATACTTACGAAACGCCTATTCAACACGAAGGTAAATTGAGAAAGGAAGATGTTCTTTGCCATGGTGTCAGACCAGATAGAAAACAAATGTTTTTTTATAACAACCTATTTTATTGGGAAAACTTGAATTTGCCTTTATATGTCGTATTCATATCCAATTGTGTTATGTATGAAGATATTATTTCAGCTAATTAGAATTTATATAAACATTTGATGTTTCTCAAACTTTTAAATACAAAGAGGAACTGAACTCTTTACAATAAAATTGTTAAAGACTCTTAAGCAATTTATTAGACAAATTAAACATGTTATTTAAACTTGTATCTGAATAAACATTTAGAAATGTAGGCAACTTAACAAACAGCAAAGAACTGAAGATAAATAACTACGAATTACCTTGCAAGAACTAAACTATGTTTTAGAAAGAAGCAATTACAGAGAGCAAATCTTTAGAGACTACGAAGCTGTAGCATGACACGAAGATCAATAAAGTGCGGTGGTATAAACTTTATTTCAAAACAGTGAGTATCATTTCAAAGTGTACGGTGATACGAAATAACTTTTATAAGAGTCATTTCAAGATCTCCCTCCTCCTATAAGTAGATTAATTGTTGTATCTGTCGAACTGACAGTTAGTTGTCTGATTAAAACACTTTTACGCTAGCTGTTGTGGGTGAAAGTCAACTTTTCTTATCTAGAAGATGGTCTTGAGCAATTATGCTTGGTGCCGGGTCGGAAAAAAGCAGAAAAACTACAAAAACATCGCGTAGTAATTAGATTCCTGATTTTATATTGCTTCAGTGATGTCTAATACACGATGTTAATTTTATCAAACGTCAGTAGCGCAGTGAGTATAAATTAATCTCAAGGTAATATGTTCATTCTTTTTCGTAGTCCAACAAAAAGAATATAGAGAGAGGTATATGATTTTGCAAGATTTAATTTGAGTATTGAAATGTTAGAATTTCTGGAATTTAATTCTGAATTGATTTATTCATCTACAGTAAGATTTTTGGTTATGGTTTACATTAGAAGATTTGAGAAATATTTATCAATTTCGTAATGGTATTAGAAAGCTTTAAGATTTGCATAAATGCATGGGAATGTTTGAACCAAAAGTGGACGATCAACTCTGTTCATTAAGGTTAATGAAGCTTACGGGTTTTTGCGTTTTTCCGGGACTCTTAGTTTTAGTGGTATAAACTTTGTCTTTTGCTACACCAATGCAAAATTCACCTTGGACCCATTCTCATGGAAGAACGTAAAACTAACCTCCAGAGTTTCCTGTTTCGACTTATAGGGAGATTTCCTTTTTGTTATTAGCCGGTTGTCATATATCTTTAACCTAAGCGATTTTTATATTCAGAAAACACTGGTGTACTTCAGGAACGTTAAGTATTAAAGTTTCGCCTCTGGCAAGGGCTTACCTAAATTTTATACCATCTTCCCCTGATATATTTATGGACAACCTAACGTGGGGCCTGGTTCGCAACGTAGTTAGTCGATACAATTACAACCTTTGTATTTGAAAACATTTTTCATTCTTTTATTTCACCATCTCCGTATTTCTGCTATACTCAAGATTATAATGGTAAAGGTAAAGTGGTATAGTATTGTATATAGGGGGTTTCATGACTGTACTAAAGCGCAAAAAGCAGTATACATATGTCCATGGAGACTATATTTGAAAGCAAGGTTTATAAAATTTATCAAAAGTTAAGGAATTAAATTAAAAGCAAACTAATTCATTTAAAGCTCATAAGCCGGGCAGGCGTATGAACATTAAACGTATTTATTTTAACAACTCCAACAAAAGTTTCATATAACTTGTGAATGAAGACACAGACTAAACACCCTGTCGGAACATGTGGTTCATACATCAAACTAATAATATCTTCAATATTATTCTAAAAATCGGTGGAGCTTTATCGAACGCTTGCATTATATTTGACCCTTATAACTGTCAATTATACCACTGTTTGCTTAATACCATTTATAACGTCCATTTCCAGATGTCTGGAGACAAAATTAACATATCGAGCACTTTTTTTTCAATAAAAACGCTTTATATTATCGTCTTAGCTATTAAAATATACTATAGAAAGCAACCCATACGCCTTACAGAGCAAGTACAAGAATAGCAAGCAATGCTTTGTATAGTCGCATTTCCCAAAAAATAAGAATCATATTTTAGGCTTTAGCTTCTGTAAAACTATCTAAAATTATATTAATCCTTGACGCTGAGGTGGTATTTTAACTACTCCTGTACACTTTATATTTACTAAAACTGGTATTGGTCGTTGTTGTTACGGTTCTAAAATATTCTGAACCAGCTTCATTTCTAAAAAATACCAGTTTGCTTACAAAAACTAGTCTTTCGTATATGTATTTAATCAAGTATATAAATAGACTTCTCCACATTTCAATAAGTCCCGTTTCATATTAAATAGTACTAATTTAGTTCATTTGTAAGTAACCTATAGAATACAGTATAAGATGAAATTGGAAAACTTTCTGTTAAATTGGTGTAGTTGCAGAAAAGAACAAGTGTATGCAATATAACTTTCAATGGTCACATGGTTAGCGAACTAGTTTGCAGATGTTTCCTGGCTATGCAAAACAAGAAAAGTTTGTAATGATTTAACTTTGAAATTAGACATATCGATCTAACAGCAAAGCTGCTTGAATTTAAGCTCTTTACTTTAAAGTACCTTATTTTGCGGAACACATTTTAAAATATTATGTCATAACTACGTGTATGAAGACAAATGCTAAAATAAAACAATAATAAAATGTTAACGGGCAAATATATAATATAATATATATAATTTATATAATATATAAATATAATATAATATAATATTGCAGTAGAGCGCTTTCGGCTCATGAAGTTTTCCTCAGTGTTTCTGAAAACAAATTTTGTTAATAGAAACGAGAAATAGCATATTAAAACTGTTTAAAGTACACAGTGTACACTCCGGTGACAGTACACATGTACAAAAACTGAACAGTTATGTAAACTAATGTATATTTAAAGTTTTCCCGTTTCGTCAAACATGCATGACCTTGAACATAAGGTACTACGTCCACAAATTATGATGTATGGGTTGCCGTTACATGAATTGAAAGGAAATCACTTCGTCGAATTAACGCGCACACAAACGTTCGATCTTATTGATCGCCAATAGTTAAGTCTCTGTCTTTAAGATGCAATCTTTGCCAACACCGTAGTAGCCCCACCATTTCACGCTTATCACGGTCAACCCGCTAACCACATCTACATTGATTTAGCCTGGGAACGCGAACGTTTGCGGTTTACATACAATAAATTATTTGTTAATGTCCTAGAATCCAAAGAAACACTAATCATGAAACTTTATACGTATAAACTTAAATTAAGAATGGGGAAAAGCTTTCCCATGTTGGATTTAAAAATCCGCTAAATTTAAATATTAAAATAAAACATGAGACAAAAAAAGACGCAACAAAGTGTATGCATAGTACAAATTTTCATATACTGCTTGGTTCGTTGCTTTTGCTTCCTACCCCGACCTATTAATTTTGTTAGGTCGGGGGAGATTTGTTACGTGCAGTTCCTGCATTTGATTATTTCCGTTCATAATTAAATTTCACATTCATTACTTTATTCACAATCATTTGAGTATTCAATAACGATTTCGACCGTCTTCTCAATTTAAACGCTTGCTTATCAATTCCCTGTACGATTCTATTGCAATATTTAGTTATAATTTTAAATACACTAATCTATCCTATTTTGATGTAGCGTTAAAAATGTGGTGTTCTGTTATCATCCACGATCGACTTTTTACATAGTTACAATTAAATTATGTACGTGTTTCATCAAGGTTATTTTTACTCAAGAATTTTCGTCCATTGAAATTTCTGGTTGGCTTATCTATACACCGTATTTAATATAAGTTATTAATTGGTTTATGTTACGTTTCTATAATTTCATTGCTTGAAATTAGGAAAATCATCCTACGTGCTCCTTTATAATTCTATCAATCTGGTTGTATATATTTTATCTCTAGTTTACACACGTTGATGTATCTTTCTTGAAGTTTAGAACGCTGCAACTGATTTTACTAGATAAGGCGTTAACTGGGTTTCCCATTGTTGCCTGTAGTTTCGCTTGTTAAAATAATATAATACGTTTTGATGTACGAGATTGCCAAACAGCTTTTCAAGGCGAGTTTGGTTCAATTAGTTTTCTCGTTCGCTTATCGACAAATGGATGTTTCAAGGAAATTATAAATTTTATTCTTAGTCTACACATGGATGTTTTCTCTATCAAGATATGATTTCAATGAATTATTACGAAGCAGGCTTTCTTTGCTTAAATGGAATAGAATTGCTTATCATTTCTGATACGGATATGAAAATAGGTGTTGTTTTGAAGACCTGTACGCCATGTAATGTCCATTTATAAAATTTTACGAAATTGTTCTTGAAGTATGATCTATGAACTGGTTATTTTGGTTTTAATTGTATTAAGAAAGTTACTCCTAATTGGATAATTGTGATTAAAGTGCTTCTACAATTCTATTGCATTGAATTACATCAACTTTGATTATCAGAGCAAACAACTAATACTTTAGTTTTTATGCACTTAATGATATATTTACGGAATGAGAATAACGTTCCAATGCTAAAATTCATCTACCAATACTATGACAACATATTTTTTTTATTGTTCTTGTTTTTTTTTGGCTATAATTTATGCACAAAAGTGAAATTGTTTACAAAATTATGTGCCAAGTACCTGGTTTTAATTATTTCATTTTATTCACAGTGTCCATCAAAGTTTATTAGGTAGGTATATGCCTCTCTGAGACATTTCTTAGTATGCAAGTTTTTTGCTTCTCAACGCGACCTTTAGCGGTTGATATTAACTTACTACACCCAAGGTCTCGGGTTCGAATCTCGACACGGTCCGCTTGAAAAATGTTAGGCGAGCATTATTCCTAAAAATACGCTTTCGGTTCGAATGAGAGGTAAAATGGAGGTCCTGTGTGTGAGTGTTGTCACGAACGTTAAAGATCCAGATCCCTACCTTGCTTGGAACAGCAAGGGTTCGGCAAAATTCAAAATTTTTCAGGTACAAAAACTCGCTTCTTGGTCAATATAGTACCTTCGAGTGGAGCATTAAAAATTCACATGTAAGGTTGATGTTAACTGTGGCAGAGTGAAACACAAAACTCTATCGCGTACATGTCCTTTTTATAACAGCTAACAAAGAGTATTGTACAAGATTGTCTTAGGGCTTGATTTTGTAAAAAAAATCCGTTAGAATTTCAAAAGATACTTGGTATTTTGTATAAAATTAGGAAAATGACTTTGGTTTAACATAAAGACCTCGTTGTCCGGTGTCCAATAGATATTGTTTTTTTTTAAGAAAGGCAAGTCGGTCTAGTTTGACAACGCAGTTACCCATGCACTGTGATTGTACGTAAATGATCAGTAAATAGTTGACAGGACTTTTTTACGATGATATAATTAGAAGCTATTCCCCGTCATCATCATTAGGTCCCCTGTCCTGGAACTGGTTAGACGCAAACCCTCATTGTTTCCTATTTTGTGCTAACCTACACATTTCCTTGAAATTTTCACAGTCTGCATCTTTTACTATCTGTGTGCAATAGTCTGATCTAGGTCTATCTCTACCTCTTTTTTCCTATCTCTGCTTGTAGTATATCATGCACTATTTCCCAAAAATGCCCTAGAACGTATCCTGCTCTTCTATTTCTTTTTTTTCCATAGATATCTTATTCTCTTACTATTTCCATAACCTCTTTGTTATTAACTTTGTCTGTCCATGTTATCATACTCATACATCTGAAGCACAACATTCCAAAAGGCTTCTACCGTATTTCTGTCTGCTTCTCCTACTGCCTCTATTTCATAGACATACCATGCTGTGTTCCACGCATATGCTTTCAACAATTTTCTATGTTTGTAGTCTTCGAACATAGCCCCTGCTCTTTCTTGTTAAATTCAGTTCAGTTCCCCTTCTATTGTTTATAAATATATACCCTATTTCCGCGATATTGAGTAGTATGTGAAAAGGGAGTTAAGCAGCCTGCGGCTTCCAAATTCCCCTAACACTTGAATATTTGTCAAATTAATAGTTTTCCAATATATCCTTTCGCACATTCAACACTAGTTGAAAATAGTTCAAAACCAACACCTGTAACTGTTTATAATAGTCATTAAATTTAAGTGCAATTATTTTTTTGTCATTAGGTTTTTCGTCTTGAAACTGGTTGGACGCTCACCTTTACTTAATTCTGTTCTGAGCTAACCTACACCATTTTCTGAAATTCCCACAGCCTAGATACAACTCGATTCCCCTTCTGTTGTTTCCTAATTATATACTCTATTTCACCAAGATTCAGTGGTATGTGAAGGGGGTTTAGCAGCCTGTGGCTGCCAAGGATCTACCAACACTTAGTCACTTTCTGAATTAAAAGTTTTCCAGTAAATCCTTTCGCACAATTAACATTAGTTGAGAGTATTATAAAATCAATACCAGTAGTTGCTTATAATAATCAACAGGTTTAATTACAGTTACTTTTTTTGTCATAAGGTTTTCCATCTTGGAATTGGTTGCACGCATACCTCCATTGATTTCTATTCTGAAATTCACACAGTTTATATCTTTCACTATCTGTGTGCAATAGTCGAACCTAGGTCTAACTCTACCTCTCTTTTTCCTATCTCTGCTTTTAATATATTCCGCACTGTTCCCCCATGCCTTAGTATGTGACCTATCACCCTATTTCTCCTATTTTTTTATGTTTTCTACGTACTTCTTACTTCCCCTACCCTTTCCAGTACCTCTTTGTTCTTAACTTTGTCTGTCCATGATTTCTTCATCATACGTCAGTAGCATCACATTTCAAAGGCTTTTAAGCAATCTTTACTTTTTTTCTATGTTTGTTGTCTTTGAACACATTAATAGCTTTTTCTTGTTAAATTCAGCACGACACTGTGCTAATCTTTGTTTTATATCTTTTGCGCTTTCCCCATCTTGAGTTATTTAGCTTCCTAAGTAGCAGAAATCCTCAACATCTTGTAAGTTCTCATTACCTATTTGTAATCTAGTTTTTAATTTCTTTTCTTTTCCTTTGCATTCTAGTACCTAAGTTTCATTTTTGTTAATTTTTATACCGTATCTCTTTGTTAGAACTGTTTCCGATTCATTAAGAGCGGATTGTAACTCTTCCTTGCTAGATGCTAACACCGCTATATCATCTGCAAATCTAAGCATATCAATCTTTTGTTCCTATGTAATAATTCCAAATGTCTTCCTGCATGTGACAGTATTCATAGCCTCTTCGATATACAATTTAAAAGATAATGGGGATAAGGCACATCCCTGTCTCACCTCTTTTGTAATATTTACTATTCTACTTTCTTGCTCTAATTCTATTACAGCTGTTTTCTCTTTGTATAAGCGATTACTATCCGCCTATCCCTAAAGCTCATTCCAATCTTTTTGAGTATTTCGAACATTTTTTTCTATTTTAGATTGTCGAATGGTTTTTCCAGATCTTCAAACCCTATATACACCCTCTCCTCTTTTTCTATTGTTTTCTCCATTATCACATTCAAAGCTAAAATACACTCCCGTGTTCCCATGTTTTGTCTAAACCCAAATTGATCTTCCACTAGTACTCCTTCAGCTCGTTTTTCATTCGTATTTGTACAATTCTAGTTAATATTTTTGACACTTGTGCTGTCACACTTATTGTTTGAAAATTTTCACATCTATCCGAGCCTCTCTTTTTTTGGTATAGTGACTATGATGTTACATTCAAAATCTTTTGGTATCTCGCTTGTCTCATACATATAGCTTACAAGTTGGAAGAGACGTTCTGTTACTGCTTGTCCAGCGGCTTTAAAGCTTCTGATTGCACGTTATCTGTACACGGTCCCTTACCATTTTTCAGACCCTTTAATGCTAATTCAAACTCATTATTCGGTATGGAATATCCCTAGTCCTCTTTTCAATGACCGATTCTTGATCTGTTAGTTTCTCTCCTGCATATAAATTGCCTATATATTCTTGTCATCTAACCACTTTCTCTACATTTTCTATAATGACGTTTTCTCCCGCGTACCATATATTTTTGCTATACGATTTTATATCCCTAAAATTCATTCTAATTAGTTTGTATGCTTCGTCTGTCTCTCTATTTTCATCTTAGTTTGTACCACTTTGCACCTTTCGCCAATCCATTGTTCTTTAGCTTTCTTGCATTTGCGAATAATTTCTTATTTTACGGCTTTGTATCTCTGTTTATCTGTTTCATCTGATGTATTTCTGTATTTTCGTCTTGCTTCTATTACATTCAGAATATTTTTTGTTTTCCGTGGTTTTTTATTTTCTTTTTGTGTATACCCCAGAATATCTCTGGTCGCCATGTCTAAGTTGGATTTAATGTTATTCCAATCTATTTCTACTTCCTTCGTATTAAAATTTTCCCGATGACTTTTTTTCAAATCTTTCGTGAATATCTTTATTTTTTAGTTTCTCAAAGTCAGAGTGCCTGTTTCCATTCCTCCTTTTCAGATTTTTAAATTTAAAAGCGGTCTTCATAATTACGATGTTGTGGTCAGTGTCAATATCTGCTTCTAGGTAGCTTTTACAGTCTTTTACTTGATTCCTAAACCGTTGTCTAACAAGAGTGTAATCTATTTGATATTTTCCTGTATCTCTCGGCATCTTCCACGTGTATCGTCTTCTAGCATAAAGTGGGTTGTTCTCACTGGAAATCCAAGATGTTTGTTTTGTTCATAAACATTCTTACATTTGAACGAGCGTTACCTTTTTATACGTTACAAATAGATTATTAAAAGTCTTCAAATCAATAATTTAGACATGAAATACTATTTCTTGGTTGACCAATTTTAGAGAAAATAGAATATGTGTGAACAGATGATCAGTATTGATACATGAGCTTAATTTAAATCCAAATGACTAAATTTTTAGATAGTTTTTACAAATGAAAGCATTTTTAAATAAGATTGATTAATTTAAGGAGTGAACTTTGTTTAATTGAACTGTTGACTTGTATGTATATAAACTTTGAATTTACCATTATAACGTTTAGTTCGATTGATCTGTTATTTATATCAATAAAGGATATACAAAGTTTATTTTTGAGAAGTTCATAGCTTAATTAAAGGAGTGCCAATAATATATTACTTTATTCAACTTGAAAAATATTTAAGGTAAAATTTTGAGTTTTAGTGATGGTGATAATCTAGATTTGTGTTTGTCTAAAGACCTAAAAGTGATTATAGTTTTTCTTGAAAGAGATTTGTAAACGCGATTAAAGGACAACATTTTATACTTTGCTTTTGTAAGAAGTTTATTTACAATTTATTGTTTTCGTGTTTTTGAAGGTATTTTCTCTTCAGAGTCGACCCTGACATCGAGTTGTAATACGTTGACACTCAGACTGTTTTTGGGATATATTGTAACGAAAACTCTATTTCCAATAATAATAGTTCTTTATTTTCAAATGAGTATATAAGACCTTTCAACAACTTGTAGTTACTATGGAATTTGTTAAAAACGCTCTCTCGCTAACAATACAACTATTACCTTCTTAATACAAGACTATCTTCTTCTAAATTACTATCGAAGCACTACAATTAACTATTCAAGCACTAATTATTAGTTTATATTATCATTACCATAATTTATATTAACACTAATTTATATCGGCAATACGCGGAAATCTATATCACTTTTTTCAAAGCTTTAAACTAGAGCATATCGTAATTTAAGCTGAAGTAAGTAATACTCATCACGGTTACTTATATGTTACCAATCGTTTGAGAACTTACCCAAATATGCAAATGATATTCTCGAGATTTCCTATTATATTCTTTTAAATGCAGTCTTGTACTTGTGAATCAAGAGATCTCGCGCGGCAGAGTCGATCAATCGTCTATTGTGCGCAAACGCTTCGTTTACTTTTTAATGTATTTTTTCTGATCGGAAGCAAACCAATAGGCCCTACAATATTTTTGGTACATTTTAAATATTTTGGTGGGTCCTGTGTTTATTGCCAGATGGTTTCTGCCTCTCCCATCAAAAATTCAATGGCATCCGGTTTCCTTTTAATTTTGTGTATCATAATCAACCCATGCCCAAAATCGAGCCCTCCTGTGAATTGAACTTCAACCTAGTAGTTGGTACGGTAAGTGGAGGAGTTTCGTCTAGGTGAAGTATTGTCAATATCACAGGCAATCCCATATACCAAGATAAGCAACAAATTTAATTGCAAATAAAAATAGCTTTCTTATGAAACGAATTTTATATAGGGACGGAAGAAAAGCTGAAAATGCTATAAAACAAAATTCGAACTTTCTATGTGTTCGTGACGGTTAAATTGTTTTTGTCGCAAAATGTTACCAGCCTATTTCCCCTGTCATTTCTTGTGCCTAAACCAAATAAATCTACTAACGCTCCTTCCCTACCCTCACCTACCACAGCATTAAAATCCTCCGTAATTATTAAATTTTCATGTCCTTTTACGTATCTTAGAATGTCTTCGATATCTTTGTAGATCGTCTCTACCTCTTCCTCACTGTAGCTAGAGATGGGTCTGTATACTTGTATTACTACTGTATTTACCGGTTTAGATTCTAATCTAATGAGTACTTTTTCGTTCATTGTAAGTAGTTTTCTACAAGTTGTCCTATCTTTTTTTGCATAATTATCCCCACATCCAAATTTCCATCCTCTGATCTTGTATGTGTTACCCTAAAGTCTCCACTTCAAAAATCCCCGACCTCTGGCAAGCGAACTTTGCTGATCCCTACTATGTCTAGTGCTAACCTATCCATTTCAACTCTCAAGTTCTCTAGCTTACCTACTTGCTTAATACTCCTGACATTTCACGCTCCGACTCGCAAGAATGTTCACAACTCTTTTTTTATACTTTCAGATCACATTCCCGAAGGACAATAAAATCAAGTTCGTGTGGGATTTTATGCGAGTCCGTTGCTCAATAGTTGGGTTATCCTGTAGATAGATAGAAAAAGTTTATGTTTGTTATAGCTTGTCTCAAGCTCCTATCTCTTGTCATCTATAATTATAACTTCTACGCACTATGCTTAGATTCCCGTCTGCTACAATGATGAACCTGTCTGTTAATTCTCTGAAAAAATATTTATATTCTAGTGTACTCAATCCCTGCCTTAGTAGGTTATGCATTGCAGAAATGTTAAAGTACAACGGTTGAGCACTAATACGGATTGTTGTAGTTTACATCATGTCTGCCTGCAACTTTGTTTCCTCATTGTGTACGCATTATTACAGCTGTGCTACCATCAGACACTTCGTCAAAGTTGATGGCATAGTGTAAGGATAATGAGGAATATTGAATATTGATATATCGACGGTGTGTTTCCGATGTAAGAAGTACATCAATTTTGTTACGTTAGAGAAACGTTATTAATTCAGTTTTATGATCGACTCATTAACATTTCACTCTACAATTCAAATTGATTTAAGGTTCATTACTGAACTTAATGAGCAGTGTGGAGAGCATGCTTCGGTATGGCGTTTTTATCTTTAACCACGCCCCTCAAAACTAGCATGTTTATTTAAACTTATTAAACACAAACATACCAGAAAAACAAAGGTTTAATTTAACTTGGTATAACTTTATGCTTTGTTAAGTACCAGACTCGATATAAAATAAGTTACAAGAAGGAAAGAACATAGTTTCGAAAACGTATTTTTAGCATTTCCAACTAAAACGAATATTCCCTAACAGAAACTTAATTACAGTCCGCTGTTAAAACTGTTCATTATAAAGCTACATAAATACGAAGCGAAGACTTAAGAAACGAATTCCACTCAACTCGTCAATTCCAGAGTTCTAAGCATCGATAGGCATTCAAGTTTGTTTTCTGGATTTTAAATGTAATATATCATCGGTTATTTCAAGTAAATTCTTGACTAACGTAGAGTTGAAGTATATCATCGAGTTATTTTCTTATTAGTGAATAATTAAAAGCAAATATTCTATAAATTATGTATTTTATATACAGGAAGGGAGATGGTACCCAGCGATAGCACTACCGATAATAGGTTAGCTTTTGGGCATGATTGGTTTAATACATCTCTTTGCAACAACTATTGTAACCTTCCTGTGATTCCTGGTTGTATGTATAGTTGCCTGGCTTCTTAATTGGGGTGTTCAGGAAGGCACTCGTAGTTCCTTACTAATCTAACTATTTCATCGGACGATATCTCGATGTTTTTATATAGATTTATTACTAATGTAACATGGTGCATTGAGAATCGTTCTTGGTATTTTGGAGTAGACTACATAATTTTAGTGTTGCACGGTTTAGCGCACCCTCAGGGTTGGATATAGTACGTCCAGGTAAGTTGTAGAAGAGTAGTTTGGTATTTTTTGACAGTTGTGATTTGTGATCCAGGAGACAGCCCATTTGACGGATTTTTATCCTTATGTGGGTGTTTTTTGTAGTAATGTGTGCTTTCCATGTACGTCTCTAATAAAGTCTTCGCCCCAAATTTTTAACTTGTACGGATTATTCTTTGTCGTTTATTAAGACTGCATGGCAGATAATTGTGTTCATGAAGACGATTTTTATTAGATTTATCAATAGTTTACTTAGACTTTTCATCTCTTCAGCCAAACTCGCAGTTGCTTAGTATATATTTGCGAATTTTATGCTGCCATTGCGGATAGTACATCTGTGTATAATCAGTACAATGAAAGTCGTCCCCAATGCTCAACCCGAATGTGCTAGATTGGGTTTAAACACGAAAATAAACGCGCCTTAAATAAATCTGTCTTCAAAATTAATTAATCATGAATAAACTGTCTACACTAAAACTAAAGTTGGTGTTTAAATAATTATATTCCTATTGCTGACAGTGTATCTAATCAACAAGACACTAGCGAAAGTCTTCTGTATCGTCCAATGAGAAAAATTTATGCAACAAATATTCTGACGTTGTTTTAAATCTCTCAATATTCTCCATTATATTTTTGACGTTGCCGAGCACAATCTTCTGTTATATACCCCTTATTACGCGATACAGCGTCCCCCAAGGTTCTTTTTCAGAGTTGCGCGTTCAGAATTTCTTAAATTTGTTCGTTCGCGTTCCTGCTATCAGCATTTTATATTTTCGGTTCATCATCATTTGGTCTTCAGTCCTGGAACTAGTTAGACGCGTACCCTTATTGTTTCCTATTCTGAACTAACCTACACATTTCCCAGAAATTTGCACAGTCTGCGTCTATCACTATCTGATCTAGGTCTACATCTACCTCTGCTTGTAACATATACCATACTATTCCCCAAAAATGTCTTAGAACGTATTCTGCCCTTCTATTTCTCCTATTTTTTCCCCCAGATATACTTGTTCTCTTACTATTTCTATAACCTATTTGTTACTAACTTTGTCTGTCTATCCTCATAAATCTGACGCACTGCATTTCAAAAGGCTGCTACCGTTTTTCTGTCTGCTTTTCTACTGCCCGTATTTCATATGCATACTTTGCTGTGCTCCACACATATGCTTTCAACAATTTTCTTCTTGTTCTATGTTTGTTGTCTTTCATCATAGGCGCTGTTCTTTCTTGTTAGATGCAGTTCGGTCCCCTTCTATTGTTTTACAATTATATACTTTATTTCTCCGACATTCAGTGGATGTGAAGGGGGTAAGTAGCCTGTTTTTGGTTACAATGATTATGCTCCATTTTTCTCTGTTCTCTTAAAGCTTCCGCTGCGCATTGGTAGCGGCGCCTTAGGTCACGGATTTCCGTCTTTTTAGTAAATAGCTCCCGAGTTCACCAAGGTACGCTGTCTTTAAACGATTTCCTTCGCGGAATAGAATGCGCCAACGCGTCTACCACAGCGTTGTTTATTTTTTGCGCTAGTGTTTCAATTTGGGTGGCTTCTCGGCAGTTTCGCTGATTTTTGTTTAAACCGTTCTCAATTTGCTTTTTTATTACGAAACCGCGGAAGATTGATATTTGCTCTTTTACGCGTGCTTCGACTTCAATATCCCATGTTATTAGCTTGTGATCAGAGAAAGTGACTCGCCCGAACTTAATTCCCAATGACAAACAACCTCCAACATTTCATACGAGACTGCAGCGACATCCATAAAAATGCTGCCCCTATGTGTCTCAAGCGGTGAATCATTGTTGTTTATTTAACACTCTCAAATCCCATTCTGTCAGTGAATCAGCAATTTGCAACACCATGTCGTCCTCTATTGGACTGCTACATAAGACGGCTCCGTGGTGTAGTTGGTGTGTGTGTGACTACTATGACCAAGGTCCCGGGTTCAAATCCCAACACAGCCCGCTTGAAAAATGTTAGGCGATCATTTTTCACAAAAATACGCCCTCGTTCGGAAGAGATATAATGTAGGTCGAGAGTGTGAGTGTTGTCACGCACGTAAGATCCCTACCTTGCTTGCAACAGCAAGAGTTCGGCAAAATTTCAAATTTTCAGGTAAAAACAACTCGCTTCCTGGCCAATGTAGTACATTCGGGTGGAGCATTGGAAAACAATCAAATGTAGGGACTGCTTCATAATGAGGACTTGGCATTAAAATCCCCCCAATTATTATTTTTGCATTTCGCACAATTTTCCGGAACGCATTCTCCATCTGACTTATTAATTCTTTTGTTTATGGCTTACGCACCGCAAGCCGACCTGTGGAAGGTACGCACTCATAACGTAAAATTGTTAGCCCCAGTTTCTATTTCGGCCGCAGTTACAAAATCATTGGATAAGTTATTTAAAATTATACTCTCGCATTTCCCAATATTTATTATTATACTGCTACGCGGCCGGTCGCTGTTTGCTTGTAAAATGGTAATCTCCCTCCCGAAATCCATTATTTTATGGTTATACAGATGCGCGCTGTATGAGCCCGACAAAGATCTTGATTTCGACGAACAGTTTAACGAAACTGCTAGTCACCGCTTTATCTTTCCCCAAATTTAATGGGGCGCATTTAAACTTTCTTCTTACAGGGATTGTTTGGGCTCAACAATTCACAGCCGATGTTGCATGTGATTGTGTTCTTCAGTCGTTGCATCGTCGAGCATCTTTTCGACGTAGAATCGTTGCGCCACCGCTTGTTCCGTCGTTTACCCTTGCGGAAACCATACAGCAGGGGACTGCTTTCTGGCACAGTTACTGTACTAATGCTTTCTGTATTTTATCGACCAGGCGGCCGTACTCATGGGGCGGCTCCGTGATGCAGTTGGTATGCGTGTGACTACTACACCCAAGATCCCCGGTTCAAATCCCGACACGGTCCGCTTGAAAAATGTTAAGCGAGCATTTTTCACAAATATACGCCCTCGTTCGGATGAGAGGTAAAATGCAGGTTCCGTGTGTGAGCGTTGTCACGCACGTTAAAGATTCCTACCTTGCTTGCAACAGCAAGGATTCGGCAAAATTCAAAATTTCCAGTTAAAAAAAACTCGCTTCCTGGCCAGTGGAGCATTGGAAAATCAAATGTAGGGGGCCGTACTCATAGCACCAATAGCACTGCGTTATCGAAAAGTGGTTCCGGATCCGCACTCATCACCTGAGATTAATATCAGTTTATGTGCGCCTTGGAAATGCGGGGGTTACTTCGAATACGACGTTGGCGAATGGATCCCTAAGGCCGTTTCCGTCAAACCTAAACTTCTCCCTCAGGTGGTATTCCAGCTTTAAATCGCCGAATCGAAGATTTTGGATCACAGTCAACCGTATAAGCTCTTCTGCCTACATCACCATTTCGACCCCCGGGAGAACGATCCGTGGACATCTATTTTCAATGGTCTTCGCAAACTTACATCGGCAAGGGGTAAGTTTTACGAAAACAACTGTAAAGCTTTAAGGGTATACAAACTATAACAATTCACCTACACGGACGCCATTCCACCAGGAATTTTCTAATCTTGCTAAGCGATGGGTGGTCTACAAGGCGACTAAATGGCTATTTCTGCTACACAGGTTGATGGAGCCCTGTGTACACCTTACTTTCTACCTACTAATTCAAACTAAACACAAATAATAATAAATCTCTACCTTGTTAACTTAACCTATATTAAAACACGAACATCTCACAACCGATACAAATAAACTAACCTTTACCCTAATTGTCCAACTTGCGTGTATCTGAAAAAAAAGGAATACCTAAAATTGGTGCAAGATCAATCTAATAGATTATATATAGATACTATAATAGAATATTTGTACACAAAAAGTGGTTAGGCAAAATTCTATCATCTACAATTTTTGGTTTTAGTACAAGGTCCAAACAACCTATTCAGTGCAGAAATATATATATATATATATATATATATATATATAATAGTTATTAAGATGAAATGAAAACCCAACCTTGTATTTAAAGTTGAATTACCATTTCAAATCGAACTAGTAATTGAAAACCACTAAAAGAACGGCTACAGCAGGATTTGAACCCGCAACCTCTGATTCACCGGATCAGTGCTCTAACCAATTGAGCTATCTAGCCTAATTGATTAGATGATGTTATACTTAATACTACTGAAGCTTGGTCCTTGTTAACGATTTTCAATTACGTCCTGCATTTAAGGAAATTGAATCTAGTTATATACATAATTCATGTACTAATAACTTGATCCTCCATTTTGCAACGTTCGGAATAATACAAACATGTAATTATATTATTATTAATAGAGAATAATCCACATTTGGAATGCAAATGAATGCTTAATATATATTAATAGTTATTAATATATATATATATATATATATATATATATATATATATATATATATATATATATATATATATATATATATATATATATATATTTTATTTACTTTTGCCATAGTACAGAGATTGTTTTGAAATTATACCAGTATAATAGCTTTGATTACTTCATAGGGTTCTTGGAGACTATTTCAGTCTGAGGAGGCTTAATAAAGCCGAAACCGTCGGTCAGTGGATGTTTCCTCCCCTATGAAGTAATAAGCTAATGTTTTGTTAATGGCTATATAACTACCAGCCCGATTTGTATTCGTCAATAGACTCTATTATTTTCATAGAGTTTGTTTACAGTTACATCTTATATATATATATATATATATATATATATATATATATAATAGATCAAAGGCACTTGGACTTAGAGAAACTAAAAGATAAAGATATTCAAGAAAGATTCGAAAAAAAGTTAAATAAATTGCTCAAAGATATCGGGAAAATATTATTATTATTATTTTCATAAGAGTTTGTTTACAGATACATCTTATTTTATATACTATTTCTTATTGCGGATTGCAAATAACTTGTCTTTATATATATATATATATATATATATATATATATTGCTGTAGTAACCCCCTCACTTGTTGTAGTCGGATGTAATAAACGTTCTACTTAACACCACCGCTCTGTGTTTCTCTCAATTTAATCTTTTACTTTTATTATTATGCCACGGCTAGCTCTTTTTTAGTCTACACAGAGTGCACAACGTTGCGATGATCAATTTTTATTTTTTCCCTTTCTATGATTACCTGTTTGAATTGATAAAACGAAGTCAAACAACATTCATATAATGAAAGGAAATAATATTTACAATTTTTGAAATTCTTTAAATACACCTTTCAATCAATTATTATCATATGAATTATTTTTCCCAAAATTTATATACCTTTAGTTTAAAATAAAGTCACCAAAAACAACACCTTTTTACAAAAAAAATCAGGAATGTTTGAGACCTTTTTATGATTATTACGTAAGTTTTGACGTACTCAATGTCCTTGTTGACTCTTTACAAATTAGTGAGAAAATTTATATTCAATGTTAATTTAAATTGAAAAGATTTTTTTAAAAATAGGTAGGTCTGACCTGCTTTGTTTCGTGTTGTGAATCAACACCCCCCTGTTGTCGTCAATCAAATACCAATGCTCTGCTTTGTTGAAACAATATTTCAGTACAGTTACCCCTTGTTTTCCAAAAATCGCCTCGTTCTTTGTTCTATATTTCTCTGCATGTGCTTTGAATTTCTTCTCTTAAATACCACTTGAAATTCATGACTTCGGATCATAAATTAGCAGCGTATTAGAATTGTCCCATAATTATACCAGAATTAAAAGTAGAATTGTTTCATAAGTGAACAAGAAATAGTCCAGAAGCCGATTAGAATTGAATTGTTCCAAAATTAGAATTGTCTTCGACGCAGATTAGAAGTCTTATTATTATAAATATTTAATTTAAATTAATTAACCAATTTTTACTCATGTTTTTAAAAGAAAACGGCAAAAACTCTTCATGTATTCTTAAGACAATCTTTATGTAGCACTATTTTTACTATTTTATAAACTTTATTTATTTGACGCGTAGAATTCTAGTTAAAAGTGATGTGGATTCAACCTACTTCAAGTGGCAACTGAGCTGTCTTATAACCGGTGGGTGTTAAATAGCTTTTTCCCATTACATCTGGGTTGGGTTTCCAAGCAGTTTTACAGATTGTTTCAACCAACCAGCTTTTGTCTTTAATATTCCCTGTATTTTTAAGCTGTTGCTGATGAAATTTCTTCAGATTTCCGTGTCATGATGTTTATTTGCGATCTTTGATACATTATAATTTGTTATCGTGGCCAGACTTTCAACTTACGTCTGTTGTTTTGTATAGATAATGTTTTTGGATAATTGTACAAAAATAAATGATGTAATTCTAGTGCTATTTTCGTTCATGTATTTATTTATTTGAAAGTGCGTTTTTTTATCAAAGCACTCATGGTTCCAGCGTAATTGCATGAAGATTTGTTAGGTTTTGTCTTATCTTCTGCGTATTTTATCTTATAAATTTGTAGAACACTTCTCAACGTATGTTTAATTACATGTACGATTATTTTTCTGCTGAATACGCATTTTATTGTTGAAAGATTTGCTTACTTGCATTGATTAATGTTAATTACGGTCTATATACAGGGTGTTAAATGCTTGCTATTTATATAATGCACGAATTACTTATTTTTCTGCTGAGTAAATGCAGTTTTCTGATTCCCATTGTTATTTACAGTTACTACTCGACCCTAACTACTCAATACACCCCTAAACAGCCCCTTATCACAGCAATGTATATATATAACTTCTGTTGTCGGAAAGTGTTCACTACAGAAACTTTCACAATGCATTTAAATCCGCCAGCACATGCACGTTTACGGCTTGTTTCTAAAACCTCAATATCAACTTCCTATTATTCGAATTACTGTAGACGGGTTCATTCGCCCATCGATCGTGCTTACCACTCGACTTAAGCCAAAAACTTGTATTCAAAAATTTGAATGATTTCCTCTTCCATTATGCTACAGCGGTATCTACATTTTTTTATTATTTTATAGGGGATTCCCAATTTCCTATATTTACACGGTTTATATGGTATGAACTAAACTTGTGGTTGAAGTCAAGGGCATTTCTGTGCATGGGAATATTATGTACTTCTACAGTTGTTATTTAATATATGCATCTGCATAATTAAAGGGTCCGATTCGTTGATATGAACTGAACTTGTGGTTGAGGTCAAGTATTTTTCGGTGCATGGGAATAATATGTACCTCTACAGTTGCATTTTAATATTGACATCTGCATCATTGGATGGATCCGATGCATCTTAAATTTTATATTATTTAATAGTCTTCTGTCGGGTTTAGTAGTTTACAGTAATTTCGATTATTTTCAATGCGTGAGAATGTTTTCGAAGTATATGTGCGCAGGATGATGTAATGGAAAAAAATGTTGGTATATTTCTAATTTGATTTGTCTATTGTGAAGTTCCGGTTTTTAAGTACTGTTCGTAGAAGAATGTACTAGATGTTCTACTATCTGTTTCCTATTTTAATATTACGGTGTAATAGTCACGTTAGTAAATTGTAGCCACCCAACTGCTAATAAATTTTATGGCTGTTTTCTTATTAAAGCTCATGAACGAACTACAATTGATAAATGCTTTTCTATTTAAGAGTGTATGCTTTATTAAGACACGAGCGCTACAAAACATTTCGATTATTGTAGGTATGATCCGTAGCACCCTTATTGGTGTATTCCAGTACACTCTGTTTGAAATTTTATTTAGTTTGTTAAAAGTATTATTTGAAGAATTTCCAGGTGATTGGGAAGTATGCTATTCTTAAGATTAAGAAAACAAATTCTTTTCTCTAGCATGCTAAAAAATAAACTTTTATTTTGACTTAGCTTTCAGTAATTTTATGCTGTATTTAATTCCAGACTCAATATAAGAGAAGTTATTTTAAACTAGAGTATCGCTTAACAGAAACTTAATTACAATCCGCTGTTACAATTGTTCAAAATAAAGCTCCGTAGATACAAAGTGAAGTCTTACGAAATGAATTCCACTTGTCTCTTTGAAGCCAAAGTTCTAGGCATCGTTAGGTATTTATGTTTACTTTCTGGATTTTAAATGAAAGATGTTGTTAGTTTATTCAATTAGATTGTCGACTAACGTAGCCGTAAGGCGTATCATTAAGTTATTTTCTTGTTTATGAGTAATTAAGGCAGATGTTATATAATATTAATTTTATGCGTACACTACAGTAATCCGTTTTTCTAAACTACAGGCTGCAAAAGAACTCTTAAGGGCCGAAACCTTTTCAAACTCTCAGTAGCAAAATGCAAGATACTTCTATTAACTAACACCAAAATGTTGAAAACAGTTCTTTCTGCTGTCGAATGACATTTGCCAAAAGAGGTATCGGGTGTTTTTACGTTGATTGCATTACAATGAGTCCAATGGGTTTTACTAAGCTTGTTATGGATCTTGAGCATAAAAAAATATTTTGTAAAGTTATAAAATAGGGTGAGAAAAGAAACCGCTCGCATGTTCTTTGTTATTCTTATTGAGGCAACTTTGTAGATGAGAAGAGGCATTGAAAACGAAAATATGACCGATCTGGAACGGAAAAGTTTACTTGGAGTAAGCGTGTTTTCAATTCAATAAAAGGGAAACCTTATTAGCACATGTCAAAGAACCGTTTGTTTTGTTAGCGGAGTAATAAAAATCTTCATATAATTGAGATTTGTTCTAAAAACGGACCTAGTTAACCTGAAGCTTAGAATAAAAACACGGATTTCAGGAAATAACTCGTATCACTTTTGTATTTGGCAATACACTGTTACGAACTACAACGGTAATTGAAGTACATGTTGTTTCTTCACAGCTACACAATTCACATGTAAAATCTAAGTAATATTTAGTTTAATAAACAATACGACGCAATAATTCAATCAATTTGTATGAATTAATGTATTTTTAAAACACGTATTAGTAAATTTACGTCTAATGTATTGTTTCTTATCACAAAATGTGACACATATAATTCACAGTTATGGCTCAGTACCACTAATTTCCTTTACTTCTACTGAAGAATAATTAGTAATTAGTCTATTTCTAGAATTCTCCTGTCTGCTGTAAAAACTGACACCCTGGAGAAAATTTGCGGAACGCATTCTCAAACAGGTTTAAAAATTACGAATTATAAACTCAAATAAAGATGTAAGTTTGAATAATTACCCAAATACTTGTGTGAACAGACAATAACAAAAGTAAATTTTCATAGTATATTATTTTAAGAAAGGTTTTAGAATAATTACGAAGTAATATTAGTGAAATTATAAACATGTATTATTACGGATAGCGATAGATCTCTGTAAAAACTTATAAAGTTATCATGAAATTACAATCATATTGTTAGCGCTCAACCCTGTTGATGATACCGATGAGGCCTCTAACAAAGCAGCGCACGCAACGCCACTCAAAGTAGCTTCCTGTCTGGACGAACAACAAGTACGCTGAGGCATTCGTGCAGTCGTAGTTAAGGTCCGCTAGCCTGGGTCACAAAGCTACCTTAATTTTATTTTACGAGTTTTGAGTTATTTTTATTATAAAAGTATTATTAGTAAATGTTCCGTTCTGATATGATTATTAATAAAAGTCAGAAATAGTGGTTACTTTTAAAACTGAATTATTTTATAGCTAAACGCTAACATCAGAAGCGCGATCTGCTCACATTCACAAACAATAATTGTGTTTAAAATCTGTTTTAGGTCCTTGTTATTCGTAACATTCCAAGCATGTCGACACAGGAATCTGATGCGGGGTCGTTCGTTGCCCTCGAACAACTGCTGGGTCGTATTGCCAAGGCCAAGACAGCTCCGGAACAAGTAGACCTGCCATTGTTTAAACCTGGCAGTAGTGGGATAAGGCCGGTCCTAATTCAAAACGTATTCACACGTATTTTACATATGTAAAATACACGTGCACCGTTTTGAATTAGTACCGGCCTTATATACTTTCAATGTAAAATAGTTGTGAAAACATTTCAATGTAAAATAGTTGTGAAAACATGAATTCTTATATACTTTCAAATGTAAAATACGTGTGGGCACGTTTTGAAGTCAGGTCGGCTTTATATTACTTTCAACGGAACATACATACTTCAAAACACACGTATGTTGAAAAATGAAAGTGCAGAGAAAATGTGTAGCTGTTTTGAATTTGGTTTTCTAGCGAGAAGTTATAAAGTATGCCAGATGCAAAATATCGCATTCAAGTCAATTGTGTTTAATTAAAGTGAATTCTGATTTATGTTTTTTATTTATGTTTAGAGGCTGCGAATACACATGGGCCGGTTCCAATTCAAAATGTGTTCACTTTTGTGATAGGTTGAAAAGTGGGTTGGCAAAGTACGCAGATGGTGGTAATCTGCTATATAAGGAGATTGCTCCTAATATTAATTTAATTAGTCGAAGTTTACTGCATATATTTACATACCTACATATACAAACATGTATATAATTGATATTCAGGGATTTAAATACAAGAAAAACGAGTTTGTGTGCAAAGAAACTGCGGTTTTGGACTTGTTGGAAAGTGTTGTTCGGCATCAAATTTTTTAACTGCCAATGCAGTCTAGTTGTTCGAGCCAAGATCATATAAAACATAAGGACTGGGTGACAAGGAATATTCATGGTCTTTCTTGGGACGAATCTTCAACGGTTAACATGTCGTTAGCATATATAGCGCTTTATTTGAAGCAAATTATCCGACCCGGTGAAGAAGTATTTGTAAAGGTTCTAGAAAAGAAAAAATTGATTGAAACCTATCTAATGCAAAACGTTGTAACTGATATGCTTGCACTAGGTTGTCGTAAGCTATCGGAGTTAAAAATCAACAACCGTTTAAAATATAACATCCATTGTTGTAGACACAGCAATAATAATCTGCAATGTGCAAAACAAAATACCTTGTTATTAAAAGAATGTCTTGATAATAATAAAAAACAATACCAAGGTTGTGTCTGTATTATTTATTTTAATATAATTTTACAATGTTAGCCGAAGTAAATTATCCGACCCGGTGAAGAAGTATGTGTGAAGGGTCTAGAAAAGAAGAAATAGATGGAAACCTATCTATTGCAAAATGTTATAAGCACGACAATAATGCTGATGTCTACAGAAAAAAAACAATTAAACTCAGTCAGCACGAATGGGACTCTCAACCCTGAAAGCAATTATAATTGATCAACGCAATAGCTCTTTACTGGTTTTACAACATTTAACAAATTGTACAGGATATCTCGAAAAATTTGCCAAAGACAGACAGACTGACTGACTGCACCACTTTTTATCATTCTGGCTTTTAAAGAATAACAAGTCGTAGTTATTAAATCGCAAACTCAGTTTATCTGCAAGAAATATATAAACGAGGTTATTTATGAAATGTTCCAACTTCAAAAAAACTAGAAATAAATCTATTGAAATATATGCTAACGTTGCAATTGGTGGATCTGCTCACGGAGTCAACGATTTTTTCCAGCACTTCATTTGCATTGACTATAAACTACTCAATAATTTTAACCTAACCACTATCATTATTCTTCCTGACAAGGACAATGTTAAAAAAAGTTTTCATTTTTGATTTGTTCTATAGAACACAACTACAACTTGACAATAAAGATTGAGCGATTATCACACACATATCTTGAGTATATAAAGATATTAAACAACAAGAACAGCAGAAAATTCAACCCATGTCAGACAGCGTTTTTTTCTTTGTCAACGATAGTCTAGTCTACTGCTTCTTCAACATTCGCATTTCCATAGTTACGTACTGAAGGCAACTCTGCAATTTTAGATCACATGCATTTCTAATTTCAATTTCAAAAAATATGAAAGCATCTATTTGAAATGCATTTCTAACTTTAATCGCAAAAAAATGAGAACATCTATTCGAAATATGCACTCAGATTAAAAGTCAAAAATTGTTTTACACCGTTCTGTAAACTGAGATTACGTAGTTATTAAATCGGGAGTAATGAGAAATGAAACACACAATGTATTTTTCTTTATTGTATTTTATAAAATACATATATACATATATATATATATATATATATATTATATATATATATATATATATATATATATATATATAGTAGTTTTACACAAGGTAAGTTGATAAATACTAACGTATTGATTAATAAGATGAAAACTTAGACTTTTAATAAGCCAATGATCATTCGAGTTTGAAAGATATGGACAGATTTGAACCTGCATCTGTGCCGAACTGTGTTAACCATTGCTACCGAGGCCGATGGTATAATTATTACATCTAAATCGTGTACAGTACCATATATAAACCCAACTTTCAATTACGTTTAGCATTTTTGTCACTTCAAAGTTAGGTTTATATATGATACTATACACGATTTAGATTTGTAAATTTCCCAATTATAGCCATCGACCTCGGTAGCGTAATTGGTAAACGCACAGTTCCGGCAAAACTGAGATGCAGGTTCAAATCCTGTTCAAGGCCTTATATTTTCCTTCTTTCAATTACTAGCTCGATTTGAAATGATCATTTGGGCTTTACTTAAAAAGTCTAAGTTATTATTTCATCTTTTATATATATATATATTCTTATATCACCCCAATATTTACTTTACTTTCACTTTGGGCTAATACCTTCTTTATTTATTACACTTTAACTTTAAACAAAATTTGTTACACGACTTTTGTCGTCGTCACAAATTTACTATTTAGTGTATGACTTCAAATCGAGGTGCTTTAGCAAACGTTTGGTTGGTTCTTTTTTTTTTTTTACTAATTACCGTTATACCAAATCTATCCCAAAACCAACACAAATCTTCTCAATCAAATAACCGTCGCTTTCCCCTTTGCACTAATAACCACTTCCAAAATCTTCTTTAAATACACGCTGACTTTCCCGTTGCACTTTTAAACACTTTTACTTTTTTTTAATACTCGTCGCCTTTTTTTACTCGAAGCTTCTTATTCCTTTCACACTTGGATTAAATAATACTCGATGATACTTATATAAACTTTTATTTCAAAATATTTTACACTTTAACGCAGGTTTCATAAAATAGGTCTTTATCTGAACAAATTCGAAAAGGAAGTCCCTTATTTATTTTGCTTAGTTATTAAATCAACAAACTTAGCTTACTAGAATAACATTTTAAACATATAACATCCAATAACAAATCATCTTTCTTTCAGTGTCCAACATACCTTCGCTACAGTCTTTATAATAATTTTAAATTTCTACTATTGGTCCAAAACACTTCACTAAACTCCAATAACCTTTTACATTTTGATTCACTTTAAATTTTGATTTACAATTCGTCCAAAAGTTTGATTCTATAAAAGGAAAACCAAATAATTTATACACGACCTGGACGCTTTGTTATATTGCAGATATCCATAAATGCGTTCGGCTTTCCGACGGCAAATGTACTCTCAACTGGCTCATGAAATATCAACTCAGTATAAAACCTCAAGTACCGTGCATTATATCAACGTCATAAAGTCATGTTATCTACCTTTTGGCATATAAGTTTCAATCTGAAATAATACATACTTTAACGTATGTAAAGTATAGCAAAATTTATAGTTTTAAATTATTAAATCTGAAATATTGATCCTATCGTTTGGCATACACCCTATTAATACAAATATACCTTTAGAAACCTTATACCCCCTCTTTACATAATATTGGCCCCACTGGTTTTAATGAAATTGGAAATTTCATATGTTTTCTCTTCCCTGGTGTGCAAAAATTTCTGATTTTCATTCAAAACCACCCTTTCGTTGTTTCTATTTTACTTTGGCAACCCGCATTCGCCTTTCTCTCACATCTATCACCCTACGCTATATTCTAACCTATACTATACTACTATAACAAAACAAAAACAAAAACTAAACTTTCCGTTGCATGAACCACATTATAACCTATCCTGTTAAACCCTCTTCCTGTACTACTCTATATGGATACAAATTCTCCAAATGAAAACGCCCGCGATATCCCCCTGTCATCCCCTGCCTCTTCATTAAATAACCCTACATATTTATTAAATAATTCTCCTAGCTTCATCTTAATATCAATACTCACTTTCCCTATCTGTTCATCATTAATTAATCTTACAAACATATTACATAATCGTACTTTAACCTGTCCATCATTATACTCTTTAATCATTCCTAATCCTGTACTATCTATATCATTTCCATTCCTATATTCCTCACTAACCGTAGGTACCACCCATGACCTATCTTTATCACATATTCTAATTGACCTATCCTTTCCATCTATATTCAATCCAAAATCCTCTATAAAATCCATACCCAATATGAAGTCTAACTGTAACCCTTTCGTAATTAAAAACTCTGCATTCCTGCTTCTTTATTTCCTATATATATCGGTACACGGATAACATTATAAATCGTCGTTAGCTTTTTGTTCATCGCTGACCATAAATTAACCCCTCAATTGTTCCTATTCTTCCTTTAAAAATTCTCCATGTTCGACTACTACCCTCTCATTTACCAGCGACAACTGTGACCCACTATCCACTAAAGCAACATAAACACGGTCCCTTAAACTAATATTTATAAATAACAAATTCTTTTATTAAAATGTAACTGTTTAACAACAAATCCCTTTATACTATAGCAAACATCAATCTTTACTCTTAAGCAGTCGGTCGTCCAAAAATTCGCGTTTTTTTTTCTTGAGGCGACTCGTGAATTTCCACCACCTCAATCCTATCCGGGTCCGTTGTAATTGCGCTCGTCGTCATATGCTGGACGTTTACGTCCCTGTCCATCCGGCTGTTTCCATTTTGTATTCCGCCCCCAGTCGTCCGGCCGTCACCCTCGCCGTTGTCGTGCTGGTATCTGTTTTGTCCATTGTAGGCGTTATCCCGGTGGTCCCTATTGTAATACGGTCGTCTATGTACCTCGTGTCCCCAATGATTCCTATGTCCGTAGTTAAAATTTTCCTGTCTATAATTTGGTCTGTTTTCGTGGTACGGTTGTCGTCGACTGTCTTCCTGTAACCCTGTTTTGTTCCCAATGGTATGTCCGCGTTTTCGCTTCCAGTACTGTCGCTAGATCAAAATTTCTCATTACTCCTAAGAATTCCTCAACGTCTTGACATTTTGTACCACTACCACTTTGGTAACCTCCGGTTCCATATGACCTGCCAGTAGAAGTACGATGTCGTCCTCGCTCAATTTCGGTGTTAAGTGTTGCGCCTGATTAAACTTATCAATCGCGTATTCTTCGCGTGTGCCGTGAGTCCTGCTATAATGTCCTGTAATTAGATTCGTCCTTATGTCGGTCTGATGTGTAGTGTTCCAAAACTGTTCTATAAAGAGTCGTCTGAAGTCCGCGTACGTGTCATACTGTTTACGAATAATGTTATGCCATTTTCGGCATTTCCTGTCAAACTCGCCCCCACAATCTGTAGTTTTGTTCGTTCGTTTTCTGTCCCTACGATCTCGTCTAGTCGGTCCAGGAATCCCATGGGCTGTTCTGTCTTACGTCCTCAAACTTCGGTAAAGCGTCCCGGTTTAATCGAAAGTGCGGTCCGTAGTCTAGTCCAATTCGCCTCCTTTCTATGTCGTCGAGTTTCTCGTGAATTTGTCTAACGTCATGTCCTACCCTGGTTTCTAATCCCGTGACTTTGTCGTCAAGTTTTGTCCTACCGTGTACGTTTTCGTTTTGTATGGTCTCTAGTGTTTGTCCTAAATTTTTGTAGTTGGTCCCATGTCGTTTGTCACATGTTTGTATTTCAGTACTTAAATTTGAAAACCCGCTAACCATCGTTTCTTCCACTGTGTCTACCCGTGTCTTAATTTCCGTTCTAAGGTCAGTCCGTGTCGCGTTCAAATCTCCTGCAAATGTACTCGTGTGTGTTCTAACTTGTCGTCAACCCTGTCTACTTGTTGTTGGACCTCTGTCCGCACGTCGTCTTTGCAATCTGTATTTGAGTTAGTAAGTAGTCCTGCGTGTGGTTCATTTTCGCCGTCAGGTCCGCGTGCGCTGTCCTAAACTCGTCCCTTAGCTCGTTATGTGATTGCGTAATTTTGTATGTCAGTTCTGTATGTGATTCTGTAATTTTGTTTGTCAGTTCTGTCTTTAATTCTGTCTGTGACTCTTCAAATTTTTTTGTTAAATTCGTTTGTAGTTCCGTGTGTGCATCTCTTTGTTCCTTGCGTGATTCATCCATTTTGTCCGTTAAATTTGTCTGCAAACTTATCAGAAATCTCCTAAGGTCCTGGTTTCCGTCGGCTTCTGCTGCTCTCACCTGCGGTACCGTCGCCTGGTCCAAGTCCGTGTCTGTCATCTCCAACTCTGTCTGCATCGTGTCCGTCTCCTGTAGGTCGCCCCCTGCGTCTAGCTCTATGTCTTGTCTCCTTACATCCATTTCAACCCCGTATATTAGTCCCGATCTTGTGATTCTTTTTGTGTCCTCGTCCGTCATCTCTGTTTCCTTGTTTTGAACTCGTTTCCTGTAAAAATAAAAACTTGCGGGCCCCACCTAACTCGGCTCCCGGATTCTACTCTCTTTCACTCTAACACCTTTTTAACCTTTTTCTCGAGCCTCACGTTGGGTTTGCCACCTTCTTATATCACCCCAATATTTACTTTACTTTCACTTTGGGCTAATACCTTCTTTATTTATTACACTTTAACTTTAAACAAAATTTGTTACACGACTTTTGTCGTCGTCACAAATTACTATTTAATGTATGACTTCAAATCGAGGTGCTTTAGCAAACGTTTGGTTGGTTCTTTTTTTTTTACTAATTACTATATTTTATATGCCTCGACTATTTGAAACTTTAATCTCAGGGTTTTCTCACCTACTCACCGTGAGTTCAATCGTGAGTAGATGTGCACTACCCAACCAAACTGCACCCTCGTTTGTTTTACCACTTTTTTAATGTACTGAATTTACTATGTATGCCAAATTTTAATAGATCAAAGTTGTCTGATGCCAAATTAATTTATGTAACTATTTATGACTTTAATTTTTGACGTTATGATATATTTACGGTACTTACCAGAAATATACCGCGCTGAAGGCCTTCTTTAACTGCTGGCTCAAGTTCAAAATCGCCGTACGCACTTTCACAAAAGATTCTCCAATGTTGTCCGCTTGCGTACTGCCTCCAGGTGTTCTTAAAACAAATTTCGTTGACCCAAACCTGAAATAAATTTACCCCAATTTAGAATTTAGCAAAAACCGTTGTCTACTTCCCTGCGTTAGTTCTTCCTCGCCGTATATTGATCTCCTGTTCCTCTGCTCCGTACCCCAATTAATCCTCTCTTCGCACAATCCAATTCAAACCCGCTGTCCTATTATAAATCACTCCTAGTCCTGCTATTCCAATTATCCATACGATGTCCTTACTGCCGTTTAATCTTCTCAATTCAATCCAAATTATTTGTATCGTCGATTCCTTCTGTATCCACTCCAATCTCCTACTGCCGTTATACCAAATCTATCCCAAAACCAACACAAATCTTCTCAATCAAATAACCGTCGCTTTCCCCTTTGCACTAATAACCACTTCCAAAATCTTCTTTAAATACACGCTGACTTTCCCGTTGCACTTTTAAACACTTTTACTTTTTTAATACTCGTCGCCTTTTTTACTCGAAGCTTCTTATTCCTTTCACACTTGGATTAAATAATACTCGATGATACTTATATAAACTTTTATTTCAAAATATACACGACCTGGACGCTTTGTTATATTGCAGATATCCATAAATGCGTTCGGCTTTCCGACGGCAAATGTACTCTCAACTGGCTCATGAAATATCAACTCAGTATAAAACCTCAAGTACCGTGCATTATATCAACGTCATAAAGTCATGTTATCTACCTTTTGGCATATAAGTTTCAATCTGAAATAATACATACTTTAACGTATGTAAAGTATAGCAAAATTTATAGTTTTTAAATTATTAAATCTGAAATATTGATCCTATCGTTTGGCATACACCCCTATTAATACAAATATACCTTTAGAAACCTTATACCCCCCTTTACATAATAATATATATATATATATATATATATATATATAATGTTATATACTCTAGAATAAACATACTATAATTCACTTAGGTTGTTTATATCTTTGTTTTCTAAATGAGCAAGCATCCCAAATATAAAGAACAGTTCTAACTCACTCCAACTCTAAACGGTAAAAAATATTGCATTATAGGTTCTATGAGGGCTGTCTTCAGTTTCAGCAATCATACTACGAAAAGAAAAATAAACCGTTTTTTAATACTGAAGATTTACGAAGTATTGCGTCATTAGTAGTCATAGATTGTTCTAGACAAAACGAAGCGTTAAAATCTGATACTGTCGATATTAGATTAGAATTTGAAACTAGCAGAAACGTTTTACAAAATATCTTGTCATTGCCTTATACTTCATGATAAGATAGTCAAATACAATCCACTCTCAAACAGCATAAGAATATTATAATTACTTTATTATTACTGCACCTTTACAAATTATGAAAAAGAAAAAACAATAAAATCATTTAGCAATCACAGTCTATTTATTATTATTTTACATGTTCAGGCGCCAAAGGTAAGTCACTGTGAATTTCATGGAAATATACTGGGTAGTGTAAATCGCATTCAAAAAAATAAATATATCCTACATCAGAATCATCAGCAATATTAAGTAACGTCTAAACGTATTATTTCTGGACTGGTGCCATCTTAAAAAATTCACATTCTCCATATGGAAGATATTCAGACATTGCAGCCCCATATAAATTATTAACATCAAAATACATTAAATATTTAGAATTAATATTCTGTCTTTTAATGCAGTTGGAATTGTATCGTAATACTGAATCAAAATGTAAATAGTTATAAAGCCCGAAACGGGAACAAATGTTGAACCCACTCTTTAAGCAGATCATGATTGTTTATATTTATCTTCGAGTGTAACACTTCACTATTAACTTTAAAATATCACTACTGACTTCGGCCACTAGCTAAATTAATTTATAATTAATATCTGTAGAGATTTATTGACTATGTATACATAAATATATTCTGATCTAAGCAAATAGCTATAAAATTACACATTTGCAATTTTTCAGAAAAAATAAAGCAAATTTGAAATCTTGCTGATAACTATAAAAAATGCACATTTACAATTTGTTTTCAGACAATGAATCAAATTCATTATGTTGCTAAGAGCACCATTATTTTTGCTTACATACTGTTTTTTCTATCCATTTCAATATTGAAACAGTACTGACACTTTAGAAAAAAATTACAAATTTGCACCGTTTTCTGAAAAAAAATTGCACAAGAAAATTTATATATTTAGCTATCTAATTATTCTAATGAATAAAAAACAGTATGTAAGCAAAAAATAATTATGCTCTCGGCAAAAAAAAACTGATAACGATCAACATTGCATTCTTTGAGCCTTGGTTACTGTTTTACAAAATCTTCATAGAATATCTAGCTATCAACTTTTTGATTCAGTATTACGCTACAATCGCATTTGTTTCTAATTGTATTAGAGAAATAAAAAAATTGAGAAGCTCAAGAATCTCGCATTTAACCTATATTGCATAGAAAATATTAAAAAATACGCCCTTTTTTTGTTTAAGTAAAAATTTAGGGAAAAAAATGTAATCTATAAGAAATTTTTTAATGCTGATGTCTGCAGAAAAAACGATTAAACTCAGTAACAAATTGTACAGATATCTCGAAAAATTTGCCAAAGACAGACAGACAGACTGACTGACTGCACCAATTTTCTCATTCTCGCTTTTAAAGAATAACAAGTCGTAGTTATTAAATCGCGAACTCAGTTTATCTGCAAGAAATATATAAACGAGGAAATTTATGAAATGCTCCAACTAGAAATAAATCTATTGAAATATATGCCAACGTTTTGATTTGTTCTATAGAACACAACTGCAACTTGACAATAAAGATTGAGCGATTATCACACACATATCTTGAGTATATAAGGATATTAAACAACAAGAACAGCAGAAAATTCAATCCATGTCACCAAGAATTTAAATGCTAAGGTATTGTCTAGATAGCAATTGTAGAAATATGAAATCTACAGAAAATTTAATAAACCCAGTCATGTATAAAATTTAATGCTGACGTCCGCAGAAAAATAAAAGCGAGAAATTTAATGCTAACATCAGCAGAATAATAAATAAATCCACTCAGTCAGCATTAATGGAAGGCCGGTCTGGCTTCGCAACGGTACACGCGCATATACCATATTTTAAAATTAAAGTTGTCAATTGCAAAACCAAAAAAAAATTAATTTTACCTAGAAATCATTTGAAATATTTACTTTTTTTCAGTACAACTGAAAGAACTTGACTTTTATACATTTTTTAATCGATATCAAACTGTACAGAAACAGCATTGTTTAATTAGATCAGTCAAACATGATGTGTTTACTATAAAACAAAACAAAATAGTTCTTAATCCAAGTGATGATAAAAGAATTCTTAGTACCTCAACCACTGATACTGAACCTTGGGGTATAACTATACACTTAGAAATGACTTGTAAAGCTTCAACCACTGGCTCAAATAAAGAATGCAATTTATTTTATCCCGATTAACATATAATATTTTTTTAGTTATAAAAATTTCAGTGTTATGTTTATACCTGCACAAGTACACCGTTTTTTCTTTTTTTGGATGTGACTAAAAATAGGATACCTTTCAATCTGTCCGAGTTGAACTATATTAGTATAAATGTATTGTAGAGAAAAATAGTAGTAGTAACCGTTGTGTTAAAAAAAATCCAGTTTGATAATAACATACCCGTTAGTTTATTTTAGAAATATATAACAAAAATTTTATTTAAAATTGCCAATGTTTATGGCTTTTTTTAATACTGGTTTTTTAAAAAAAAATCAATTGAAGCAACATTTTGGGAAAATTGTATCATTATTAAAATTTACTGAGATTAAATCCATCTCTTTCAATAAATTAAATTGCAGGCGATTTTAACAATTGCATCCAAAGCAATTCGCTATGCAAGCATTTCCATATTTACCTACTGAAGGCAACTCGGCAATTCAAGATCACATGCATTTCATGCACTCAGATTAAGAGTCAAAAATTGTTTCTACATCCGTTCTGTAAACTGAGATTAAATCAATCTAATCCTTAAAACAAAAATAGAATGCCGTTTTTCTGGTTGTGATTAATACACAATTTTTATTTAAACCAGTATTAAAAAACATTCTGCAGTTTTATATTAGAATTAACGTCGCGTAATTTAATTTATTGTTGCAGCACTTGACAATGAAAGAATTTCATGACGTAGAATTGCTCGTTTAATGAACTTTGTTATCGATGTAAACGCTTCCAATGTAAACGCTATTACATACATATATATAAAAGTCAATTTCTTTCTGTTTTACTGAAAAGTTTATGGAAAATGCCATGCGTTGCACAAAATCACGATTTGCATATTCCATTTACAGGATGGCATGAAACAAGAAACGTACATCAGATTAATAGGTTCCAATTTTCCCTAAATTATCACTTAAACAAAAAAATGGGCGTATTTTTTTAATATTTTCTATGCAATATAGGTTAATTGCGAGATTGTTGAGCTTCTCAATTTTTTTATTTCTTCTACTGCAATTGAAAACGAATGGGATTTAGCGTAATACTGAATCAAAAAATGTTAATAGCTAGATAATCTATAAAAGATAATGTTTCCTTTGTATAGACTAATGAACACGAAGAGGGAAAAAATTATGTTATTTCGTGCATTACTTCTGAAACCCTTCTTGTAATTTTCGATCCTGATTTACCAACAGAATTACATACCGATGCTAGTGCATTAGGTTTTGCGGGAATATTGTTTCAGAAACATGATGGGAAAAACAGAGTGGTCGAATATTATAGTAAGCGTACCACTACGATTGAGGCAAAATACCATTCCTACGAGTTGGAAACGTTGGTTATAGTGAATTCCTTAAAGCATTTTCAAGTTTATTTAATAGGTGTGAAATTTATTATTGTTACCGATTGCAATTCCGTGAAGGCCACGGTGAATAAAAGAGACTTAGTACCGAGAATTGCTCGTTGGTGGGCCTACATGCAAAACTTTGACTATGAAATTGTCTATCGTAAGGGTTCTAGTTTAAGCCATGTCGATTACCTAAGCCGTAATCCGGTTAATGTGTCGCTCGTCTCAAAATTAGATTTTCGGTTGCATATTGAGCAGAAAGGTAGTGAAGAAGTTGAAAAACTAATAACTGATTTGCGCGAAGGCAACTTAGACTACAAGCAATATGCAGAAAAGACGGTCTTCTCTGTCGCATAGGATATTCTACAGATAATACTAAACAATTTCGTTACTATGTTCCGCGGCAAAGTAGATTAGGCTTGTTGTGCCTATTTCATGATGAGCAATGTCATGTTGGCACTGTTAAGACTATTAGTTCTATTCTGGAGCACTTTGGTTTCCTAGTCTTCGAAGTTTTGTTAGGAAATACATTAAACATTGTTTAATATGTGCCGTTAAGAAAACTAGGACAGGGCCATTACAAGGTTCAATATTGTTACCAACAAAACCCATTACACCTATTCATACTGTACATGTTGATTGTTTAGGTCCTTTGCCTGTTAGTAGCGATAAACATAAATATGTGTTAGTGATTGTGGATGCTTTTACAAAGTATTGCAATTTAATTCCACTAAAAACAGTTCAAGCTGATGAAACCCAATATGCATTACAGCAGTTTATTTCTTGCTTTGGTATCCTAAAGTAATAGTCATGTACAGTGGTACAAATTTTCATAACCTTTCCATTTGTAAATTTCTTGATGAGTAGCAAATTGACTACCATTTTATAACACCTGATGTGCATAGATCCAACGGACAAGCAGAGCGTTATATGCGCACTATCATGAATTTAATTAGAATCGAAACTCGACTTAAAAGTGAATGGCCGAGTGGGTTATGGAAAATACAGCTTGTCTTAAATACTACTTTACAAAAGTCGATAAATAGCACACCATTGCAAGCGTTGATTGGCATTAACACTACCACGCCATTGCTACAAGCAGCGTTGAATGATTTGTCATCAGATTTATCAACTGCTAGAAACATAGAGTTAGATAGAAAACGAATAGTAGAACGTTTAAAACCTTCAGAAAAAGATTTGATTGAATTAAATATGAAACGGCGTAACTCTGTTGAATTTTCTGTAGGCGATCTTGTGCTGTTACATCGTGCGAGTAAGTTGCGCGCTAGTAAGACTAATTTTTAGTTTTTGGGGCCGTATCAAATTATGAATGTTACAAAAGAGGGCCGCTATGACCTAAAACGAGTTGGTAGCGGTAAGAAAAATATTGTTAAGGCTGCGAAGGAGCAATTGCGAATGTGGCCTGCAGATTGGTCATTGGCAACCGAGTTAGATGATTTGCTAACCCTTCTTGAGGGAGACAAAGCCGTAGCAGGTAAATACTAGTATGTGGTGGTATGAAAATATAATTTTTGCATTTATCAAGATAAAGTGTATGTCTTGATGGTTATGTGGTCAGCATACTCCCATAATATCTGCAAAATATTAATTTTTGTTTTTATCAAGATAAAGTGAATATCTTGATGGTTATGGGGTCAGCATACTCCCATAATATCTGTAAAATATTAATTTTTGTATTTATCAAGATAAAGTGAATATCTTGAGGGTTATGGGGTCGACATACTCCCATAATATCTGTAAAGTGTTTATTTTTGTATTTATCAGGATAAAGTATTTGTTCTGGAGGTTTTGGGATCTGCATACTCCCACAACTACATTTTGAATATTTTTTTGTTAGGACTAAATGAAAATTTTTATATTGGTGTCTGTATACCTTCGCGATTACTATCGAATACGTTGTTATTTTAATTCGAGAGTAATGATTTACAAAAAAAAAGAGTTGATGCTCTGTGATTAAATAAATACTTCAAGTAGTGTACACCAGTCAAATCAGAGTTGTGTACATTTACTAACGTGAGATGTAGTTTGATTATTAGTTGAGGGTATACAATCTCCGACGTGTGGCGTTTGGTGCTTATTGATTTCTGTGTTGCTGATACTGTTGCAGGGTCAACCTCAGGCGAATTGTGCCCCAAGGACGGGTCACCTGTCAGTCTGACCGTGTTAGCGATCAACCCTGTTGATGTAGAAAATACCGATGAGGCCGCTAACGAAGCAACGCACGCAACGCCACTCAAGGTCGCTTCCTGTCTGGTGGAACAACAAGTACGCTGAGACATTCGTGCAGTCGTAGTTGAGGTCCGCTAGCCTGGGTCACAAAGCTACCTTAATTGTATTTTACGAGTTTCGAGTTATTTTCATTATAAAAGTATTATTAGTAAATGTTCCGTTCTGATACGATTATTAATAAAAGTCAGAAATAGTGGTTACTTTTTAAACTGAATTATTTTATAGCTAAGCGCTAACAATATATAAAAAAAAGGTAACACGTTTTAGAACTCTGTTTAACTGAATTAATGTCAGAATATAAATGAATGTAGGGTATCCCTGCAAATCTTGTTTGTAATCTAGAACAGACGTCAGACTTGCAACATACGAATTAAATTCTACCACCACACAAATACCATTTATGGTTGTACTTTACAATCACTTTAATTGAAGTAACGTTCTTTTAAAAAATAAAACTCACCAGCTGCTTTAATCCTATCTAATTTATACACACCAATCTTAATCATGAGTCAGACTCCTTTATTTCCCAAGCGGATCCTTAAGCCACGTTGCTGTTTTTTCTAAAATAATCGTTTCAAGAAATAAGAACTAGTTAATTAAGTTGGCCTTGGCCTGTTCTTTTAAATTTATTACCAAAGCAAAACTGATTTGCAATACATTGAATTCCAAATAGGTTGAATCAAGTTATTGGCAAAGTGCATGCATTTGGGGAATAACCATTACTTAGATTAACATGAAACTTACGAATTTCATTTTGAAAATGAAAGAAAAACCCTTTGATCTATAAACATAACTCAATGATAAACAATCATTTAAATTAATCATATTATGAGTTGCTGAAGGCAATTTAAAAATAAGATGTAGAAACGAATCTTTCAAAATGCTCCTTTCTCCATGGAAGACCATTCGGTAATCTACGTCCACTTCGAGTAAAGTTTAGAATAAATAAATTGGAACCAGTTAGTCCTCGTACGAAGAAGTAGCTCTCAGAGCACTGTTTTTTTCAGACAATCACCAAATTCTTGAACTACTGATAGTCTCAGAACCAATCATGGAACCAAGGAAAGGCTGCTCCTGGTGGAATCCATAGCAATAATGGAAGTAACTATGTGCAATCATATACAGTACAAAGTAAATGCACAAGTATGAATTTGTAAACTTGGACAGTTTATATTGATAACACAATTAAAAAAGCAAAAAAGTTTGAGGCTATTAAGTGAGAATGCAAGTTGCTCTTTAAATGGAATAAAACGTGATCGACTAAAATCATTATCCGGCAAATGCTGATGTCCCAAAATAACATCAGTATCTGGTACTATAGGGCTACAATAACTAACAATCCCAACAAATAACATTGGATGATCCCGTGACCATGTGAGCGTGCACCACACATACATAAGACAAATAAGGTTGTCCTTTCAGAAAAAAGAACAAGACAAGAAATTACTAATATTGACCTTAAAAATAAGAAATTACTTTTATGACACTGGCATAACATATACAACATGAAATTGGGTTAACTAATGAAGTGTAAACATATTCTAAGAACACAAATTTCTCGAAAATATCTTTGAAAAATTATCGTCGCTTATCTAACACTTTAACCCATGGTTGATTAGGTGTTTATCCTTACCTTTGTCTTTATCTCTGAGATATTACCTTTACCGTGCCTTTACCAATACGTCAATTAATAATATTTTTTTTAATAATACATTGTCTTGAGATATCACTTTATGATTTTATTATTCTGAAACCTTGGTATTCATGAGCAGAGGTAGGATTTATTATTATTGAGTAAAGCAGCAAACTCGTATGTTAGTATTGTATTTGATAGGATAGGTTAAGGAATTAGGTATTATAATTGCATTGCTAATTTGTTAACGTAACGTGAAGCTGCCGCATTATACCTGCTTTATTTTGCCAAAGCTATTTTAAATTGGTTTAGCTCTCAAAAATGTCTTTAACAAGACAGATAAAGATTTGCACGCATTCATAATTAAAGGTGCAAGCAAAACTTTTGTAATTAGCTTTATAGTGTAGTACTCAGTATGTGAATCTCAATCCTCCGACAAAATTTGTGCGGTCAGTAGTGCAACAAACAAGATCTGTGCGCACTCTTCCAGTGGCTGCCTAATTCCGTTTCCTGGTATTGCAACTTTTGCTACGGTTTAAAAAACCAAGTAGCGCCTGTAGACAAAAGTAGTTTAGGTCACCGTGAATATGTAAGCTCTCCTACAAAGAAGCTTTTTCTTTTTTGTTTTCTTTTTGAAGCTTTATGGCGATTGTAACGTTTTATTTTAAAGCATTCAGGAAGTAAAATTTCTTAATTTAAAAGTTAGGGACTTTACTTCAGTACTCATAAAAATCTCCGTTTAATTAGTGCAATTCCGCTGATGACATGAAACGCTGAGATTAAAAACATTCACACGAATTCTTATCATTGCAAACGTAAGAACTGACGCAGGATTACGGCGTGAGAAGCGTTTACCTTCCCATGAACACCAGCGCAAGTGCACCGACCTCGGGGTGCGAGAAGACGTAAAAGCACGAACCACCGACTATTCAAGAATTCTCGATCTTACCGCCACAGATACCGTTTTGATAAGATTTTGTACCGGCGGTGCTAACGCGAGTGCTGTCACCCCACCTACCTTTAACGTCCTGCTGAGAAACTCTACCGTTGGACGCAACAGCAACTCTTAACAATAGGATCAAACAGAATAAACCGCGCCACCTTGAGGTTAAGAACAGTACGATAAAACCAAAGTAAGTGCCCTTAAATATTTTATTTAAAATGCCCTTACTAGGAAATGTTATTTTAAGTTAAACTTGAAAAATGTTTTATGCTTTTCACATTATGAAGCGGTATGAGTTATTATTAAAGTTTTGCATATACAAAATGATGCAAAATATGACACTTGTTTTTGTTTGTCCCCAGATTGAATCAAATAATTGCAACTTCGCATTTGGGGTGTTAAAAATAAAGCTTTCGTGATATTAAAAATAATTGACGTTACTTTTACGCTTTCCATAACTTCTGCAAAGTATATATATATATATATATATATATATATATATATATATATTACTGTGGTATTTGAGGGTTAAAAGGGCAACATTAGCATTCACTTATAATTTATTTCGTTATTCAGCATGTGAAAATACAAATAACAAATTTCAAACGCTTTTCAGATTCATTATTTGAGAAATTAATAATTTTACTGAAAAGTTTCAAGAAGCTCAAATTTAATTGTCATAATTCTGCTGATGTAAATATTTTAAAGTGTAGCGGGTGTTATATTAAAAGCATTTAGTGTGTAAGAAAGCATTTAAGAAGGTCATATCATAAATTTTAAGCGTTGTATGTAGCAAGAGTAAATAATAAGGATGGATATTTATTCAAAAACTTTTCTAAGATTTCAAGTCTTTTAGTTTACAAGCAAGGTTGGCCGTTATATTATTTATGAGAAGTTAAACGTGTTGTTAAAGAAACTTTCTTAGTATAATTAATTTATAAACAAACGTAACCGTCGCATTTTTCCTCGGAGGGTAGATAACGTTGAATAAATAACAAGAAAATTTCGGGAGTTGTTGGTTACCGACGTCAATTATAATGAGATTTATAACTTTCTAGTAAGAATATTTAGGTGGAATGGGTAAAAGCCGTTGACTGTTCCGATAAAACTTGCGAACAGGAAAACAAAGAGGGCTTATTAGACAGCATGGATACAGGTAGGATAGATATAATACGTGTTAACATAGACATAGTTTGCATATTAGAGTTCGTTGAGCTGGAGTGGGTAAACGGTTGGTTGTTACTAATTGCCAGCAAAAAAACAAAGAGGAGTTATTTGATAGCATGTACAAGAGTGAGATAGGTTAAGAATTCAAGGTTTAGTGAAGTGAGAACAAAATAAGAGAAAGGTGATTTTAGCGTGTATGTTAGAGCAAAATGGGGATAACGTGTGGTTTCGTGAGGGGCGTGGTCTAAAGCCATAGCGTTCGTTGATTTGGTTTCGGACAAGGTTGTTTTAAGGTAAGGGTATCAAAATTTGTCGAAAATCGTTAGTAAAGCGCGCTGTTTGTTACCGGCAAAAAATTTTCGAGGAAATGTTATCGGTTAGAAAAAGAATTTCTGGAATTATTGTGTACATTAGGTGACGTGTTTTTAGAAAAGCGTGGCCGTTGGAGTTTGTTTGTGTGGTGCAGTGCTTCTATCGTAGAAATTACTGGAATTTAACAGGCTTTTGTGGCGTGAGAAACAGAATATAAACTGGAGGACATAGGTTGTAGGCGCTTAGTCTTTGTCAACCTCTTAGCCTCTTATTCTTCGACAAGCTCTTAATGCTATTAGTCTTCAAATAGCGACCAGCTCTATAAGTTGCTATGAATGTTCAACTAGCTGACAGCTCCATACGTTTGCATGAAAGTTTAAATTAAGTAGTGAGAAACGGTATTGCTTTTAAGTTGCAATAAGTATGCAATATATGTAAATAAATAAAAATAGGAGGTGAAGAGTTAGTGATAGATAGAAATAGATAGTTAACAAGTAGGAATAGGTGTGAATAGTTAGTTATAAATAAAGATAGGTGTAGATAGATAGAAATAATTAGAGATAGATAGAAACAGGTAGGAATAGGTAGATAATGAGTAATAGGTTAACTAGATAGGTATAGGTAGAGTTAGGTGAGTAGATAGGTGTGTATAAATATCATGTAAGATTAGGTAGTAGCAATTAGTCCACTTTATTAAAATTCAAGAAAAATCGAAAAGTTTTTCTGTGAATTTAATAGGGGAATTAAGTCGTAGAAATTATAGGTAAAGAAGGTTATATAGGTCTAGATATTAAATTTTTAACAACTGTGTATATAGGAAATAGGAACAATTTATTTACGCGCCAAATTAATCAGTTTAGATAGTGAAAACGGACGGTTATTAAGATATTTTTGTATTTCTAAATCAGAATGTTAAAATTGCATAACGGGTAAAAGCTTTAGGGTACATGAAAACTCAAGGATACGCATAATTAGTTTTAATATTTTAAATCAAGCGCATTGGATAAGAGACGGAGCTTTTGAGTATAGGAAATTAATAATTTAAATGCATATTTCCATTTAAATAAACGAAACGTTCGTTAATACAAATTCTAAGAAGTGCTAAAACTCGGAATTATTATTCTAAACGAATAGTTTACTTTAAAGAAACGCCTGATAGTTAAATGTCAAGTTCAAAGAACTGAAATATATGTTGAAACAGAATAAAATAAAATTGTTTGTAATGATCGATGCGACAAACTGTTAAAATAATAAATGTTTTGAAGACTAAGTGAAATGAAATATTTATAATGTAAAACAGTCAGAGAACACGTATAATAAAACGTTGGTTACAATACACGTCTAAAATACGCAATAGATTTGGAGACGGCCAACCACAATATCGATTTTCTGTAGCTTGAGAGGGGTTCTAAAAGAGACAATAAATATGTGTGAAACGAAGAAAGGTAGCTAGGGGGTTAAACGTTAAAACGGGGGAAAGCAATATAATTGGTCGAAGGCTAAAGGTTTTGAGAAGCTCGCGTCGGTTAGATGTTGTTGAGCGAATTTCATGGTAAAAGCAGGGTAAACTTGGAATATTTCAGACGTTGAAGTTTGTTACAAACAAAATTTGGAGAATCGGGTTTGGAAAATAAGCTTTTCGATGAAAAGAGCGTCCATGAGGGGTATTCAAAAGCGTATAAATACACGGGGAGAAGCATTAAAGCTCTCTTAGATCTTATATCTCTTAGATCTCTTTTTACTTGCTATTACGTGCTTTTACGTTGTACTGATTGTCGCGTATTTGTTGAAGTATCATACAACATCCTATTTAAAAGTGTGTAAAAACGATTAGTAACGTACCGGTAACGCATTAAAAGTGTGATTTGCACAAGTGGGTGCTGGCTTACAAAAGGTGCTGTTACTACACGATACAATCTAATGATAGGATGGTACTTGGGTAAGCGAATCGAAAAGTTAGAAACAAGTATGCGTGAAATGTAGTAAGTATGGAAAGTTAAGCTTGGTCGAGACAATTGTCCAGGTAGAAATACTAAAGGGGTTTGCAAAGATTTGGATAGCTAGTGGACAGGATTTGGATCCAGGTATAATCACAAAGTGTATGGACACAACGACGAGGATTTTGGTACACATCTTCAAAGGTAACTAAGGACGAAGCTTACTCCAGGTAAAGAAAATTAATTTCTTGCTTTTGCTTGAACATTTGTGCTAGTATTTCGTACTTGAGTGTTTTAACTTATTGGGTTAGAAAACCACAAAGAAGAAGTATTATATATATATATATATATATATATATATATATATATATAGTTATTAAGATGAAATGAAAACCCAACTTTGTATTTAAAGTTGAATTACCATTTTAAATCGAACTAGTAATTGAAAACACTAAAGAACGGCTACAGCAGGACTTGAACCTGCAACCTCTGATTTTCTGGATCAGCGCTATTACCAATTGAGCTATCTAGCCTAATTGTTTAGATGATGTTATACTTAATACTACTGAAGCTTGGCTCTTGTTAACGATTCAATTACGTCTTGCATTTAAGGAAATTGAATCTAGTTATATACATAACTCATGTACTAATAACTTGATCATTTAGTGGTTTTCAATTACTATTTGAAATGGTAATTCAACTTTAAATACAAAGTTGGGTTTTCATTTCATCTTAATAACTATTAATATATATTAAGCATTCATTTGCATTCCAAATGTGGATTATTCTTCTCTATTAATAATAATATAATTACATGTTTGTATTATTCCGAACGTTGCAAAAATGGGATGATCAAGTTATTAGTACATGAATTATGTATTTAACTAGATTCAATTTCCTTAAATGCAAGACGTAATTGAAAATCGTTAACAAGAGCCAAGCTTCAGTAATATTAAGTATAACATCATCTAAACAATTAGGCTAGATAGCTGAATTGGTAAGAGCGCTGATCCGGAAAATCAGAGGTTTCAGGTTCAAGTCCTGCTGTAGCCGTTCTTTTAGTGGTTTTCAATTACTAGTTCGATTTAAAATGGTAATTCAACTTTAAATACAAAGTTGGGTTTTCATTTCATCTTAATAACTATATATATATATATATATATATATATATATATAATACTTCTTCTTTGTAGGTTTTCTAACCCCCAATAAGTTAAAACACTCAAGTACGAAATACTAGCACAAATGTTCAAGCAAAAGCAAGAAATTAATTTTCTTTACCTGGAGTAAGCTTCGTCCTTAGTTACCTCTGAAGATGTGTACCAAAATCCTCGTCGTTGTGTCCATACACTTTGTGATTATACCTGATCCAAATCCTGTCTACTAGCTATCCAAATCTTTGCAGACCCCTTTAGTATTCCTACCTGGACAATTGTCTAGATAGCTCAATTGGTTAGAGCACTGATCCGGAAAATCACAGGTTGCAGGTTGAAGTCCTGCTGTAGCAGTTCTTTTAGTGGTTTTCAATTACTAGTTAGATTTGAAATGGTAATTCAACTTTAAACACAAAGTTGGGTTTTCATTTCATCTTAATAACTATATATATATATATATATATATATATATATATATATATATATATATATATATATATATAATACTTCTTCTTTGTAGTTTTTAGGTCTGCTGGATTTAAATAAATACTCTTTTTATGGCCTAAATTTTCGCATATATTTTTTATGCTTGATCACAGGCTACAACTGTATTAACGCTTTATAAAAGATGAACAAAGATAAGAAAACTTACAGTGAGGATGGTTGAAATTGACATCAGTGTTTGGAATAAAATAATGTTTTTTATAGAATAAATATTAATGTAAATAGTGAAAGTAAAATGACAGTGTCGTTTTTGATAAAAGTTTATTATTTGTTTTTAACGACAGTGTTGGTTTGTGAGTGTATGTGCATGTAGGTGTGTGTGTGTGCATGTAAGGGTGAATGTGTTTGTGTAATTTTGTATGTTTGTGTGTGTGTGTTTGTGTGTGTGTGTGTGTGTGTGTGTGTGTGTGTGTGTGTTGTAATAGTGATTTAATTTGAATATGTGTTATCAACAATTGAGTATATATAAATGTAGAATAAACAAAAAACAAAAAAGAAAGAAATAAAAAGTGGTTGAGGGTGAAGGGTTTGATTATTATTGAAGGCATTTAATGTTTAAATTTTAATAAATATGAATATATGACGCTTAGGTTGTCAATGTCCGTTTTTTTGTTGAAGTTGTTTGGGCTTTTATAGATGTAGCACATCTCCAAGAAAGTCCTTTTAAAAAGATTTTGTTCCACTTTTAATAGTTTTGGATTTGAAAAGTCCATTTTGTGATTTTGGTTAAGGGTCTGAGTTGTTAATGCACAAGCTTTAGGTTTTACTCGAATGTCACTTTTGTGTTGGGTACTTCTTTGACCAATATTTTGTGACGTTTGGTCTATGTAACACTGATCACAATCTAAACAGTTAATTTTGTAGATGGCATTTCTTTGAAGTTTGACTGGTGTCGCATCTTTAAGCTTGGAGTGTAGATTTCTTATTGTTAGTAAATTCTTTTTGGCAATTTTGACATTTAAGTTTTTGAATACTTTGCTTAATTTAGTAGTTAAATTTTGAATAAATGGTATGGGTGTATAAATTTGGGGTGTACTGGATTTTGGTGTATTGTGATTATTTTTTGTTGGTGTTGTTCTGTGATTATATAGAAGTTTCTTGATCAATGTTTTTGGATAATTGTTATCTAATAATATGTTTTTCAAAAGTAATAAGTTTTTTGTATGTAGAGAAGTGTGTGATAGCCTTTTGACCCTGTTTTTGAATTCTAATATAAAGTTTGTTTTCATGCTAAATGGATGATTTGATTTATAATTTAGGTAACGTTTGGAACTCATTGGTTTTTGATACCAATCTGTAATTATTAAATTGTTTTTTCTTATTAATAACATATCTAAAAATGGAATCGTGTTGTTATTTTCAATTTCAATTGTGAATTGTATGTTTGGATTGTATTTGTTGAATATTTCTAAAGTTTCATGTATTTGGTCTTCAGGTACAGCTGTTATTATGTCATCTACGAATTTCTTTATAAATGGTAAATGAAAAGGAAGAGATGGTATGACATTGTCAAGAAGTGAATTCATTACAATTTCTGCTATTACTGGGCTTATATTTCAACCCATTGGATATCCTGATATTTGCCAATAATATTTGTATTTATATGAAAAAAAGCTTGTGCTGAAGATGAAATCTATAATTTCTAAAAAGGTCTTTTTTGGGATGTTGCAATTTTTGTTAATTTCTATCCAAATATTGTCGATATTTTTAAGAGCGAGTTCCTTTGGTATGTTTGTGAACAAAGAGGTGACGTCCAAGCTTATAAGTACATAATTATCCGGTAGTTTGAATTCATTTATGAATTTGGAAAATGTGAAGGAATCTTTTACAAAATATAAGTTATTATTTATAGATTTATTTAAAATTTCGGATATGAATTTGGATAATTTTTCGGTAGCGCAGTTGTTTGATGCTACTATAGGTCTCATCGGATATCCGTCTTTGTGAATTTTAGGTAATGCATATAATTTTGGTAATGTAGTGGAGTAATTATTGAGTTCTTTGGCTTGTTTTTCAGTAATATATTTATGATTTTTTAAATTTTTGATTATATCTAAAGTTCGTTTTTGTAAGTTTGATGTGGGGTCTTTTTTAATCTCTTTGTATGTTGTTTGATCACATAAGAGTTCATTTATTTTCTGGTTGTAGTCTATAATTGACATTGCTACTGTCACGTTGCCTTTGTCTGAGTTTAATATGATCAAATTTGGATTTTCTTTAGAAATTTGCTACAATCTATAAAATCCAAAAGCAGTTTTGGCTTTTGTTGTTGTGTTTGTGTATAAAATTGGTGATAATGTTAGTGGTAAGTGCTCTGTATGTGTCCTTTTCTTCATCTGTATTGACATTAGATATTATGTGTTCTGTATCTGCTAGTAAATTGATGATGGTTGTATCATTGATTGTAGGAGGAAGTGAAAACTTTGGATCTAATGACAGAACCTGTTTTATGTTATCTGGAATGTCAATTTGACTGATGTTTTGAACCATCTGTCAGTTTGATTATTTTGATTATATTTAAATTTGAGATGTCATGAATCTTTTTCAGGTTACTGTTTTTTATCTTATAAAACTTTTTATTAAAAATAATATTTTGCCTTCGATAATATTCATCAATAATGTGGTGTGGAAGAATACGGGTGACATCTTTTATTACTGATTTTAACTCTTTTCTAGGTTGTTGATAACACGGTGAGTAATTTCAATTTCAAGGTTGAGAATTTTGAGGTGAGTTTGTCGTTAAAAGTCTTAATTTTGAATGCAATTATTTTACTATCACTATCAAATAAATTAAAAATATTTTTTACATCATTAGTAATTTGCTTGGGTCGAATGTCCTTCATTCTGCATTTGGAGGAGAAATATTTTTCTATTTTTCATTGATGCCAACTTGCTGTTAATATTTGACCAGCGTTTAAGTAGAGTGGTGGTGTTTGCTCCATATTTGTTTGATATCATGTGGTAGAAACCCATTTTTTTTATTCAAATAATATAATTCTTGGTGACCTTGCAGGAATAATACTTCTTCTTTGTAGGTTTTTAGGTCTGCTGGATTTAAATAAATACTCTTTTTTATGGCCTAAATTTTCGCATATATTTTTTTATGCTTGATCACAGGCTACAACTGTATTAACGCTTTATAAAGGATGAACAAAGATAAGAAAACTTACAGTGAGGATGGTTGAAATTGACATAAGTGTTTGGAATAAAAAAATGTTTTTTATAGAATAAATATTAATGTAAATAGTGAAAGTAAAATGACAGTGTCATTTTTGATAAAAGTTTATTATTTGTTTTTAACGACAGTGTTGGTTTGTGAGTGTATGTGCATGTAGGTGTGTGTGTGTGCATGTAAGGGTGAATGTGTTTGTGTAATTTTGTATGTTTGTGTGTGTGTGTGTGTGTTTGTGTGTGTGTGTGTGTGTGTGTGTGTGTGTGTGTGTGTGTGTGTTGTAATAGTGATTTAATTGGAATATGTGTTATCAACAATTGAGTATATATAAATGTAGAATAAACATAAAACAAAAAAGAAAGAAATAAAAAGTGGTTGGGGGTGAAGGGTTTGATTATTATTGAAGGCATTTAATGTTTAAATTTTAATAAATATGAATATATGACGCTTAGGTTGTCAATGTCCGTTTTTTTGTTGAAGTTGTTTGGGCTTTTATAGATGTAGCACATCTCCAAGAAAGTCCTTTTAAAAAGATTTTGTTCCACTTTTAATAGTTTTGGATTTGAAAAGTCCATTTTGTGATTTTGGTTAAGGGTGTGAGTTGTTAATTTAGGCCATAAAAAAGAGTATTTATTTAAATTCAGCAGACCTAAAAACCTACAAAGAAGAAGTATTATTCCTACAAGGTCACCAAGAATTATATTATATATATATATATATATATGTATATATATATATATATGTATATATATTATATTATATAGACACATATAACATATACATTTATGATCGCTGCTCTTTCAAATGTCGCTGGATCGTTGTCGACAGTTCTTGAAAGAGCTGATAGTCTAGCGAAGCTTTAACTTAATGGCATCAGCCATCTTCAGGTCGGTAGTAATCGTCACTTTTTCCTTCTTGTCACTATCTTTAGTGCTTTCTATGATGTTTTGGTAAAAATGACTCAACTTATAGTATCCCCTCTTGAAATGATAACGTTGGTTTTACACTCCTTACATTTCTTACTAGTTTCACAACTGCTTATGATTCAAGAGGACACAATCCACAAAATATTCCCCTCCTTACCTCCTACAACTTTTAAAACTAACTTGTTGTCTCACTTGTTTTTCTGGCTGAATTAACACTCGAATGATATAAAGACATTTATCATTCTCAAACAAGCTTTCGTAGTAATTCTTCAAAATTCAAAAGATGCGGAATGGTTGATAATTGTGGGATAGACAATACAATTAATTATAGAAACCCAACTCGGCAGAATCTGAATTTAACGCTTGAATGAGTTTGCTAACACATTCGCTTTTCAATTTCAATTTACCCGTCAATTTATCCAACGATTCTAAGGAATTTTCACCAAAAGTTTTAATTTCCAAGCTTGACTTTATGGTTTCGTATTATAAGCGCAACCTAAAATTGTGATTAGCTTTTAGCTGGTTGGAACAGAATTTGTTGAGCTTCGCCTTTGTGAAGCATTACCGAGTATAATGGAAGTTTCTGAAAAACAATATAGTCGAGACAAAAAAGGAAGTAATGAAATAACCGCAGAAAAGAAGCATCAAACGGTAAGACACGTACCAACACCCTGCTGCTAGTTAACGGTATTTAGCGATACGGGTATCTGATGCCTGGTATGCTATTCAACCCGGGAGAGAACACAGCACAATCGATTGCTTTTACCCTCGCTGCCGCCGTTTCATCTCATTTGGGCTATTTTTTCTTTCAGTTGTCGTCCTATTCATACTAGAATAATTTTATGTCGCTTTTATATTAACAGATTGCATACTGTTTTACACGGCTATGTGACTAGCAGGGGAAAGTATATAAAAGTGGAGAATATACATAAAAAAGAATAAATTGAGTTTCATAAGATTACCTTCATTAGTGCTTCTACATTTTCTTCGTTGGCTCTGACTAAGACTGCACGACATGTTTATCTACCTAAAATATAAATTCGTGTTAAAAAGAATAATAAAATTATACTTAAATCTATAACTAGTGTATAACTTTCAAAAGTAAGATATTTTGCAAAAACTACAAAACCGTTCAAATAAGTTTTAAATAAATGAATTAGCAATTGAGAAATTAAATGGCGCCAGACGAAATTAAATTCCATCGTTACTTACGGAAGACACTATAAAATATTTCGTCCAAAAATGCAGGTCTTAATTATAATAAATATATCCATGTGCTTGCGTACGTGTCTGCACGCGTGTGTGCTTGTTTGATTGCGTACTTGCGTGCGTGCATACGTGTATGATCGTGCGTGAGTGCGTGCGTGTGTATACGTGTATGTATCGATGTAGGTGACTTCTTTATGTATGCGTGCATACATGCATGCGTGCTTGTTTGCTTACTTGTTTGCAATCGTGTGGGCGCACTTAAGTACGTGGGTGCGCGTGTATAAGTGTGTATATGTGCGTACGTGCGTGTATATTATTATTAATGATATTTTATATTGTCGATCTAAAGTGTTAACCTGCTAATTCACTTCTGACCAATTTTACAGGGAGATGAAAAACGATTCTCAGCAATTATAGTTTATAAAAATCAAGAAAATAAATTTAGAAAACACCTACAAAGTATAAGAAAGCTGTACATTACTGTAATGTGTAAAAATTATCATGTTAACTGTGTTTTTTATTCATTTTTGGCAGATAGCTGGTAATCGTTTTTTAAAATTAATTTAACAATGGACTTAGATGGTTAATTAAGTTAAAAGAATATTTTATACAAAGTACTTTATTATCATTTACAAAAACTATTACAAAAATGACGTATTACACTACTTCATTCGTGTGGAAGGTGGTCATAAAGTTTGTGGTGGTCTACATTCAAAGTTTTTTTAATAGCTTGAAGGTCTTCATACTTTTTAGCGGTTATTTGGCGCCTTTCCAAATAGAGGTTTTTCAGGCGTTCCAAGAGTTTTTGAGATTTTTGATATTTTGCCTTTGAGAATAGTTCTCCATTGATCACCAAAGCTAGTTTAATAATAAATTTCACCTTCGGGGTATACCTCAAAGCTCGAATATCTATGACTTTTAAATCTCCTTTAAATTTTCCTGGACGGATACTTCTATAATACTGTATTAAATCAAATTTTTAAAAAAATCATGTGTCAAGTATTTAGCATCATATGGAGTAGGTTTTTTCCTTGCTTTCTGGCATACACCAACATAATCCGCAGGTAGGTTAATAATTTTATTTTTGAGTTTTTTTCTATGGTTGCGTGAACCGAATCCACCTCCATCTGTGTATGACCAGGTTCAAGGTATTTTGGTTCGATTATTAAACTATGCGTAATTGCTACATTTAACAAAACATTGGCCATAATACAGTTTCTATTTTAATATATCTTTCATCAGCATCTGCTGAAGGAGGGATGTTCAGCAGTACCTTCTGTTCTAATAAGTACATCTAAATACTTGCAAATTCTTCAGCATCAACACCTCCTTCACATTCGTTCCATAAAAAACAATAAGCGTAAGAACTTATTACGTGGTAGAAACAAAGATTGTGTACTTGAAGCTTCGTTTTGTAGTATAGTGTGGAAACTTTCGATTTTGGAGCCTTCAAGACTGCTTGTAAATCTGCTGTGAAAACGTATTTTTGCCCCTTGTTATCTTTTTCTTTTTCTTCCCGTGGCTCTTCTTTATTCTGTGTAACTATTAAAATTCACTTTTGAAATTTGTCCAACCCGGTACCCAATACACTTTTCACACTCTGATTTTAAATCTGTTTGCAGATTCAAATTTTGTGTAAAATTCTAGATTAGTTTGATGTGTCGTATATCTAAAAAATTTATAAGGACAGTTAGAAATCGCTACCAACAAAAAATCTTAAAATTGAGGTAGCTCCCTGGGGGATGATGCAATCTAAAAAATTCCTAGAAATTCGGGTGACTGGGAAAATTCTAATATTAATCCATATCAAACAAGATATATTTATCTCGAAAGATTCAATGGCTAGTCGAAGAAAACGGAGATTCATCTCCACATTTCCTCTTTATGGGAATTTACATCTCCACATTTCCTCCTAGGAGATTCATCTCCTCATTTCCTCCTTATGGGAATTTACATCTCCACATTTCCTCCTAGGAGATTTATCTCCACATTTCCTCCTTATAGGAATTTAAATCTCCACATTTCTTCCTAGGAGATTCATCTCCACATTTCCTCCTTATGGGAATTTACATCTCCACATTTCCTCCTAGGAGATTCATCTCTACATTTCCTCCTTATGGGAATTTTCATCTCCACATTTTCTCCTAGGAGATTCATCTCCACATTTCCTCCTTATGGGAATTTACATATAAATTTGTCTCAGATGAGGGAGGAAATGAGAATACTAAGATGAAAATACAAGATACATTTATCTCGAAAGATGAAAATGGCTAGTCGAAGAAAACTATTTGGTCCAGATGTGTGAGGAAATGTGGGATTCTGGAGGAAATGTGGGATTCTGAAGGAAGTGTAGTTCCAGAAACCCTGCCAACTATCTACTCTGGACGATATAATCGTATAATCAACATCACTCGCGGAACATATCGAAGATTAACAGTAGTTTTCGAATGTTTAAGATAAGCTCATTTTAAAGTTCAGTTGGACAAAAGCGAATTCTTACAGAAGAAAAATTAAAAATTACTTATAATGCTGTCAAAAATATTTTGGATAACGATAAACAACATATCAAAAAACCCGCAATGAGAACGCCAACATAAATAAATTTTCAGTAGGACAAGCCCTGTATGAAAGGAATTTTAAATGCAAGAGACACAATACGGCCCCCAGAAATTTAGGTCCGTTTAAAATCAAATAAAACTCAGACAGAGCGTGGTGGTGCGGTGCGGGGCGGGGCGGGGTAGGGCGGGGCAATGCAGGCGGTGCGGGGCGGTGCGGTGCGGTTAGGTGAGGTGCGGTGAGGTGCGGTGAGGTACCGTGAGGTGCGGTGCGGTGCCAAACGGTGAGGTGCGGTGCGGTGAGATGCGCTGAGATGCGGTGCGGTGCGGTGCGGTGCGATGCGGAGAGGAGAGGTGCGGTGCGGTGCGGTGCGGAGCGGTGAGGTGCGGTGCGGTGCGGTACGGTTGCGGAGAGGTGCAGTGCGGTGCGGTGCGAAGCGAGGCGGTGCGCTGCGGTGCGGTGGGTGTGACGCGGTGCTCGGTGCGGTGCGGTACTCTGCGGTGTGCTGCGGTGCGGTACGGTTCGTTACGGTACGGTACGGTAGGGTACAGTACGGAACGATACGGTACGTTACGGTACGGTACGGTACGGTACGGTACGGTACGGTACGGTACGGCACGGTGCAGTGCGGTACGATGCGTTGCGGTGCGGTGCGGTGCGGTGCGGTGCAGTGCGGTGCGGTGCGGTACGGTGCGTTGCGCTGCAGTGCGGTGTGGTGCGTTGCGGTACGGTGTGGTGCGCTGCCGTGTGATGCGATACGGTGCGGGGCGGGGCGGTTTGGTGCGGTGTGGTGCGGTGCAGTGCGGTGCGGTGCGGTGCGGTGTGAACAGTTGAAAGGGCCTATAGTGGTAATTTTTCTATATACACTTTACTATATACAAAGTGTTGTTTTGCGCAAACCAACCCCGTAGTGGATTTAACTTTATGCGACTTATAAGGAGTGCAATCAGCTGTTTCCCTTTAATCAGTGTTAATTTGAATATTTAAAATATATACATATTTACAAGCGTGTGCAAATATTAATCGTAATTCTAATAAACCTCAAGTTCACGCAATATCTACAGTAATATTAGTCTTGGATCCTGGATCAGCCAATTAGGAAGGTAAGGTTGGTTTTATATTATAGTTGTTTCTTTGCGCGGAGTCCGGCTTGGCGCTCAACAAAATATCAGTACCATATCGCTTTCCGAACCCGATCCATTATGCTTCTGACTAGCCGTGGTACAAACAGACAATGTTTCTTTTGTTCCAGGCCTTAAATCTACGTAACAAGTTATACTCAGAAAATTATGATCTATCTATGCTGTTTAAAAAATTTAAATACTGATAAATCAAAAACGTACTGAAGCCGAAAACGTGGTTTTAAGCGACTAAACAAAAAATGTAAAAATTTATCTGAAAAGAAACTTGAAAATTTGAAGGAGCAACTCAATTTTGTCACGGAGGAATTTCATTGGTTCTATGAAAAAATTTTGCAAACTGAAGAACATGATGTTGCTAATGACAGACGAACAATATGAATGTATCTTTTGTTATATGTATAGTATTTAAAAATAGTTTATTAACGCGTTCTTTAACTTTGCATTTCTTTTTTTTTTGTTTCATACAGTAGCAAACGAAGGTGTATCTACCTACAAAGACAAAATAAGGTGTCCAATTTGCAAAAGGTCAATTTTCAATACATGTATCACATCTGACAGTATTTCAAATGACAAAACCATAACTTTAGTAAGATGCGCGAAATAAAAGATTCAGAAATAAACTTACAATATTTAACTTTTATTATCTGAGAACTTACAATTCGTAACATAACACCTTCATTCGCTTACCGCTTCAATTGTTGTCTTTTACTTAAACATGGAAGTTATTAACACTTAAGTGATGTTCTTGCCACAAACCCCTGTCCATGAAAAAATTGGCTAGAAATTGCTTTAGCACTTTAAACCTTCATTATTAGAAACGTTTCCAACAATTTAAAAGTTCTGCAGAGTAAATAATATCCTCAAAAGGGTAGTTTTAAAAAGTTTTTAAATAAAAACTTAGAAACTCCCAACTGACACGAAGTGTAATTAATCTTTGATATCGTGAATTTAAATTTTTATTTTTCAGTTTCTACAGCGAAGTTCAGACAAAGTACACTCTGTTCATTGATCTAACTGACTCCTTATATCTTTACTGAAATCTGAACAACAATTTCATAAAAGACGAGTTCAAGGCACAATAAGAAACTCGAAACCTTGCTGTAATTACAGAGACGTAAAATAATTGTCAGCTGCAACTGTAAAATCTTTTCATGGCCTTTATTTTACAATTTCAACATTTCAAGATAGAGTTGGATGCTGGCAAATTTCGACAATTAAGCGTGTAATGTAGGAATACTAAATTGCGCAAAAAGGAGGTTGAACCAGCAAGCAAAGGAAGCGTAAAAGATGGGAAAGCGGTTGAATTAAAATCAAGCTCTTTATACTTGTAGGTTATTTCGCCTTACCCTTTCAGTTGAATCCTTTTTGTGGTAAATTACGGGCAATTTTAAATATTGAATTAATTTTTATTGCAATTACATTTTCAGGCTTCAATGTCCAGTTTCAGTTTGGTAAAGGCTTTTCGATTTTTATTCGTACATCTGTACAATTTTAACGTCATCGAATGAGATGTTCCTGGGGTAGAACGGGAAAGCAGGGCAAAGTATAATAGCTAAGTAAAGTTATTTGTTAACAAAGATAAATTTTATTAATCTGATTTATATATTGAGGATATTGTTGTATTTGTTTGCATTTTCAAATTAATTATGGTTAGCAATAAGTATGAGACTATGATCTCATGGACACGAAGTGATTTCATGAGCATGAGATCATCAGAGGTTTCGCTACTGGCATACACCGGATACATGGATAACCAATTTTAACTATGCCCGTTAGTGTAGTCACAGCCTGTGTTGCCACTGTTATTACAATTGTAATAGATTCAGTACTTTCGGTGTTAATTTATTACTTTATTACAAATAGGTCCAAATTTATTATATTCTAAAAATTTTAATTATAATTTTTGAAAAATAGATCAAATTTTATTACTCTTGAAAAAATTCCACTGTAAATTCTAAAAGAATCTCAAATTTTGTATTTCCGACCACAAAACCTGATTCATTCAATATCAATGCCAAGGTAAAAGAGACAGTTCCACAAGTATGGGTTATTTGTAATTTTGCACGGTACGTATTGCGTACTGTACTGTATCGTATCTGTATTCTGTTTTCTGTATTGCATAGCATGGCATGACATGGCGTATGCTGAGTCAATTTAAGAAATAACATCAAAATAAGTGATAAAAATTCGTTGCTAGGGTGAGAAATTTGTTTAATATGGTATATGTCGTGTTTAAGCTATTATAAGTTTCAATTTTGTTTATAGTTGGCTAAAGAAGGGTCCCTCTAGAAATACTGCACTAGAGAAGAATTCTAAATTTGAACCTAATGCGTTAGGTAACTCAACTGACTGCGCAAGAAATGAGTATAGTATCAGAATCTGAACAAAACAATTCTGAATCATATGATTCATTTAAAACCTCCATAACGAAACAAAGAAAATACCTTCAGAAGTTTAGAACTTCATGGCTAAAAGAATTTAAGTGGGTACTCCATCAGCTTTGGATACTCAACATGGAGCGTTTTGTGACATACGCCGGCGAGTAATAAAAGGTGGAATTACACATTTACGTAGACATGAAAATTCATTGTGTCATAAATACAAAATGAGAGCAGCAAAAATTACTCCCAAAATAGATAACCTAATGTATGAAAATAAGGAACGTGAACGAATAGATAGGTTAACAAAAATTGCAGAACTTAAGTTTTGTATGTTTGTTGTTGAACATAACCTACCCATATCTGTAATGGATCATTTGGTTGCCTTAAATAAAAGTATATACACAGATTCAACAATAGCAAAATCTATACACTGTGGGCGAACTAAAACGACCAGTACAATCGTTTATGTTTTAAGCAATGAAAGTTTTAAGAAGACTATGCAGTCTATGACACAATATTCATTTTCATTTATTGTCGACGAAACAACAGATATCAGCACGCAAGTATTTTTAGCAGTTGTGGTACAGATTTGTGAAGATAGATTAGCAAGGGACATATTTTTGACATTATTGGAAGTTAGGTCAAGTAAGGCTGAAGGTTTATATCAAGCTTTAAAACATTTACTAGATATAAACAATATACCGTACACTAACATGATTGGTTTTTCTTGTGATCATGCGTCGGTTAAAATGGGAGAGTTTAATGGAGTTCAGGCTAAACTGAAAAAATTAAACCCGAATATTTTTATAATGGGCTGTGTGTGTCATAGTTTGTTTCCATACAGCTATTTCAGCTGCTTGTAGGAAGTTGTCAAATACTGTGGAAGAATTTGTAAAAGGTGTGCGTAATTACTTAGCCTATAGTTCCTCTAGAATAGTTGCACTTGAAAAATTTTAAGATTTTGTTCAAAGTCAACATTTGAAGATTTTGAGACCAGCTCAAACTAGGTGGTTATCCACACAGGTAGAGCATTTAATATAAAATTAAAACAGCTTTTTACATAATTTTTCAGGCTACTGTGGATCGTTTACTAAATCAATGGAATGCTCTGCTATTGTACTTTACGGCAGAAGCTACTAACAATAAAGATGCTTCATCAACAGCGCAACTTATATTAGGTGCACTCAAAAATCCTATTTTTAAACTATATTTGCCATTTCTTTCATATATTTTGGATCTGGTCAACAAGTTAAATACGGAATTTCAAAGTGAAAAGCCGAAATTATATAGTCTTTTGTCCAAAATAACCAGTTTTTACAAAACAGTACTTTAGTGTTACATAAAGCGTAGTATTTTAATTACTCATTTTAGTGAAATTGATCCTGCAAATCCTCACAATTTTTTATACTTGAGTGATATGTATTTTGGAGCTATTGTGGAATTACAACTTTCCGAATGAAATCGGACCAACACACCAGGAACACCACAATGCCGAAAATATTTTGGTAAATATCCAGTACTTCAAACTCCGTTGCTTGGATTTTTATATAAAGTTAGCTTTGCAAATCAAAAAGCGATTTAACTTTAAAAGTGATATACTTCAAAGTGTCTTATTTTGAACCTTCTGTAGCAGTGTCCGGTGATGTCAAACAATTTATTACAAAATGGAGATTATTGACTGAAACGGAGCAAGTTAAAGCAATTGTTAACAAAACTAATAATAGCATGGATCTGTTTTGGTTTGAAATAATGCGAATGAATAATTCTCTCGACAAACCAATGTTTCCAAATTTAAAACAATTGTTGGGAATTTTAGGTTTGCCGCACTCTTCTGCTGCTGAAGAACGGGTATTTTTACAAGTTCATTTAATTAAAACAAAAACACGAAATAACTTATTAATAATGCAGTGATTTATTAGCGCCCAAAGAACTGTTATTTAAAGGAAATTGTCTCATGTATCTGATGGATTATTGATAAGACGCAAAACAGATATTGATGAATAAAAGTATGTTACAGCAGAAGATGTAGTTTTTGACAATACACTGTTTTAATTACATTTTATGGCATTATTTAAAAAATATGTTTTTGTGATATATATTTTTGTGGTATTTGAATGGTACAAGGGGTTAGATAATTTATTTGACAATTTATTTCAGGTTTCAGCGTGTAAATATCAAAAAGCAACAATTTGCAACGCTTTTGCAAATTACTAGTGTAGGGTTTAATTTTATAAAGAATTTTAGGATGCTTAAATACAATTTAGCATAAGGGTATAACCATGTATAATAATTAAAGTAGAGTGTTTTATAATGTAAATATTCCTTTGCGTATTTTTTAAAAATCACAAACATATTTAATCATTGTAGGTAATTAGTGTAGCATAGGGTGTATATATAAAGTTTTAACGATTTCTGTTTCTTATTTAAATTGTTGACCGTCGTTGTTTTCAAGTAGATGTGTAACCTTCAAAAGTTACGTTATAGTGAAGAGGTGTATTTGTTAGAACGGTTTCCAAACAAGATTGGTTGTATATTGTAGCAAGGAGGGTAAGCATTTAAACCGTTGAAATTTTAAGGATTGTGTACAACAAGAAACTGGCAGTTATAATTTTAATAACTTTCTTAGTATAATTTGTAGATAAATACAAGATAAACAAACATCGAGTTCAAAGAAGGGTAAGAGATATCCACTTAAGAGGGATTTATTATTGTCGATTAGACTGTAGGGACCGAAACAAAACAAAGAAAAACTATTAGACAAAGTAGGTATGGGACGGAGACAAGTTTAGTTTTGAATATTGGTTAGAGAGGGTAATGTTTAATAACTTCCATAGGTGAACAACAAGCGTAACAAAGAAGGGTTGTTTGGTTAAGTATGGATAAGAGTGAGAAAGATGTACAAGGTGTTAATATAGACATATTTGGGATGGGGTTATTTTGTTGGATTGGCATGCAAGTGGGTAACTAAACAAAGAGAGATTAATTTGGCAGCAGTAGTAAAAAAAAAGAAAGACACAATACAAAGTTCGTTAAGTTTGGGGTTCAGACTAGGAGAGATTGGGGGTTAGACATGGTAAGAAATAGTAGATTGAGGGAGTATGTTGAAGAGATATGGGTATTGTGGAAGGCGTGTTTAACATTAACTTGTTTTAGTAGGGACTAGATTTCCGAGAAGTGAATGGCCGTGACGAGTGATACAGGGAAAATAACTACGTAATCTGTTTGTGCCGGGACAAAATTATAAGATTTGGTTGGCAGTTGATATTTTGTAGTGAAATTTCGGACAAATGAGTGAACGTTAGCTGGTGGGGGTTTTAAGAAGTGGGTAACCGTTAAAAGTGTACCAAGAAAACTTTGTTTGTTTGTATCGAGGGATTTTGCAGAATTTAGGAGCTTTAGAGGGGCATAAAATCCTATATAAAGACAAGAATTTGATGGTAGCGCTCTCTTATCTTTGCTTCCCTCTACGCGCTAACTACGTTAGTAATATTGAACGAGATTACAGCTGACTGGTTTACAAGTAACAACAGTCTTCAAGTTTGAAACATAACTAACACCTGTGGTGTTGAGTTTCGTTCAGCTGTCAGCAAAGGCATTGCAAAAAGATTTAAAGAATGCACTTAAGTAACTGAAGAAAATAAGTAAGTACCGACTGCGTGATATTTAATTGGGTGCATGGTATGCACATTAAATGGAGTAGAGGTTGATGGTAGAACAACGGGATTGTTTCATTGCGTCGGCTAGCTCAGTTTTTAAATTATGCACGGAACTTACGACAATACGACAAACAAAGGATTTAAATTTACTTTCTACCTCTCCTTCCTGTTCTAATCTTTAAACCAAAACACCATTAAGCACAAATTATTTTAATGTTTTCAAAAATATTTACAACGTATGAAAAATTTAGATTCTTTAAATTAAAAAATTTAATAATTATCATTCCCAAAGGTGATTAAAAAGCCAGCAAAATCGCTATTATTATTATTATTATTATTAACTGTAGCTTGATGAACGTTCATTCAACCTCTTTAAATATTTACGTAATTTACAACGTATACTCAAAAAAAACAAACCTTGCCGACCTCTCACATAAATTATCTTGAAAGCAATTTTTAAAATATTTAAATTAGAAATATTCAATTAAATGTTAATTTTTAAATCATTCAGTTTAAAAATGTACAACGAAATATTCACAAATAAAATAATAAAAGATTCAGATTGGTTAACCTGTTGTTTTCAGCTCGAATCAGTCCCTGGTCTAACTGTTTTCGATATTGTCTGCATCCCTCATAGCATAGCCTTAAATCACTCTGGCGTCCTCCGTTAAACTCCTGGACAATTCATAGTTGAAGTAAATGTTTGTTGCATTTTCTTATTTGTTCCAGTAATTATTTATAATCGCTTATCCATTATTAAGAATTGTCTTCCAGTATTTATTTAGACTTGTTTTCCAGTATTTATTTAGAGTCGCCTTTTGAGGATAAAACGACAAACCCATTAATTTTCCATAATTACAATGGTATTATTTCACACTTCACAATTAGTCACCTTACGTAAATATCTTTGTTTTAAGAGACGTGAAATAAGCCTTACTTCATGGCAAAACATGATTTGTTTACAAATCCGGTCATATTTAAATGCATCGTCTATCTAGTGACAAGCGCAAAGTTCGTTGTTGTGTATAAACCAGGTTTTCGGATACTCCATCGTATTATATTGTATGTTAACATCAACGCGTTGCTTTTGTCACGTACCATTTCGAGTTAATAGCATTGATTTGCTTGGATTTTCATACTTCTAGATAAGTAAACCATTGTTTGTTCAAATAAATTTAGTGAACTTTGACTTTAATTACCATGCCTTGCTTGTTTCCAATAAATCAGGTGTCGATTTTCGTTTTCCAGTCACGTAGACTTAATACAACTTATGCTTTAAATTATATGCGTTTGCTATCTTACGCATTTTTAAACCTGCTTGTTTTAATTGGGATCCTTGACGTAATAATGATGCGTTATTCATGCGTGTCGCGTTTCAGCTTGCGTTTATGTTGTTTAACTACTTGCGAATTTGTTTATTCAAATAAATTTTCAAAATACAGTATTGCCCGAAATAAACAGTACTGAAACTAAGTTGGCGGTGTTTTTATGCGTGCGCTGTCACACTCAAGTTAGCTAGTATAGACCTGTCAAGTAAACCTCAAACAAGTAATTAGTAGGGCCTAATTGTTAAAAATGGTGTTAAGTACAGAGGAGAAAGTGTTTCTGGTAGAGCATTATTTTCGTTCATACGGAATCGGCCGACATAATGGTGCAAGTTTACTATACGTGTCTGATCAATTCACACAAAGGTTTAATAAACGTTCTCCAAGTAATGCTGTAATTTTGAAGGTTATTGAAAAGTTTAGAAATACAGGTAGTGTATTGTGCCAACAAAAAGGAAACTCGGGGCGTCCCAACACAGTTAACAACAACAATAACCATGAACGTGTTTTTGAGCAAATCTTAGAAAATCCGAAAGTCAGCCAGGCAAGGACAGCGTTACAACTTGATTTAAAAGAACTTCCTTTCAAAGAATCCTGAAGGAGCTGGGTACATTTTCGTATGTGATTCAGGTACATCAACAACTACATCCTCGGGATTATCGCAGTAGAGTGGAATATTGCGCCAGAATTCTCGCGTTACAGTATGAAAATCATGAATTTTGAAAAATGTTTGGTTTTCAGACGAAGCACATTTTCACTTGTCAGGCTATGTGAATCGTCGCACAAATCGATTTCTGGGCTTTGCCAGACCCGATGAGGTTCAAGAGGTTCCTTTACATAGTGAAAAAGTGAGTGTCTGGTGTGCTGTTTCCGGACACGGAATCATTGGTCCGTACTTTATCGAAGAGAATGGTAGGCAAGTCACACTTAATCAACAGAGGTACAGACAAATTTTAACACGATTTATCCCTGATCTACGTCAATTCTGTCGTGCACGTAACTTGGCATTTCGAAACCAATTTTTTCAGCAGGACGGGGCAACCTGCCATACTGCTGCCGCAATTCGTCAATTTCTTCAAGAACATTTTCCAAGCAAATTCATATCACGATTTACTGACTTCCCTTATCCTTCACATTCTCCAGACCTCACACCTCCAGACGCATACATTTGGGGCATGGCTAAAAATGCCGTTTTCAAACGGGCACCACAAACCATCGATGAATTAAAGGATGCCGTTAGAGTCCTTTTCGCAGCCCTGAGACAACCCTTATTCAATAACATGACCAGAAACTTAGAACATCGTTATGAAGTCTGTCTCGAACGAGGAGGTGCACATTTAGAACATATAATAAAGTGTCAATAATATGTATTTTTTAAATATACAAAACAATTACAATTTCAGTACTGTTTATTTCGGGCAATACTGTATTTTTCATTAACTAAATTAATTATGATTATGGTTTATATACAAGGCGTTGTCATTTACTTTCCAGTCAAATCATCGTATTTTTTGTTTTCTTCAGAAAACTGTCTCGTTTTCTAAGCCCTCATGTATTTTATATGAAGTGCGCTATACTATTGGTCCTACCTACTCCTAAATGATCTTATTAACTCAGCAGCCATGCTCAGAGATCAAGGTGGTAAGTGATTTCCATTTGTTGAGGCAATCATCTGTTTGACGTTTAACGTCATGTACAAACCTAATCTTGGTAGTTTGAACCCATGGAAACTAACATCTTTGTGATAATATTCAATTATGAATTTAAATTTTCATAAGTTGCTTCATATTAAAATTATGCTTTATAAAAATTGTCTATCTAACAAAAGCTTTATGAATTTGCATTATGAATAATATAGTCATGTACTTGCTAATACACGATAACTATTTAACGAAGTTTAAGTTTACTAATTTGAAAGATCTTATTACAAACTTATTTTGTATGTATGTGAGTCATTTAGTCATTACTGAAAAGATGATTTATTTTGTCCATACTTATCACTGGATTCTATGAATTATATATGAACCAGATGTGCATAAATTCAATAAGTAGAGTGTCCATGCACTATTACACAAAAGAAAGAACTCATAGATGTACAAAACCTGTCTGATTTATTGATTTTATTTTGAGGCGCAAATTGCTGTCTCTAATATTATTTTATGGGTTTTATTTTATTTCAGGATAAACGTAGTACAATCTAACAATACAAAATCTTGTATTCTTATAACAGAATATACTCGTTGAGGTTCCTGTATTTTTCTCAGCGATATTTCTTGTTTTTACACACTATCTAAGTACAGTGGCGCCCTATTCATCCGTATTTTTAACGACCCCCCCCCCCCCTGACAGTCTCTCTAAACCGCTGAAGATAGAGTTCAGAGCTAGTGCGGAAGTCTTCAAAAGTCAGTTGTGTTAATACGGATAAAACTACATCTTCTGCACGACTTTTGTAAGAAAAATAAACATCATTTTTAGAAAGTTGCACCATCGCCCCAGGCGAGCAACACGATAAAGCTACAGTGTTTCTAAATATCGTGTACATGCGGAAGAATGTAATTCTTTGACGTATTTTATGACCTGCACTTTTTGTGTTAGTTAGATCAAATTTGGAATATATGTTATCTAGTAGGACTTACATTATTAGGCGTGTCATATGGTTGTGAGAATGTATAGGGTAATATTTTTTAGCAATGCCTCATTTCTCACAAGAACATTTCTTTGAGGTGCACCGCTGGTAGATTTTAAAATACAAAATCATTTTTCTCTAATCAGGGAAAAAAATAACAATTTTCTTCCGTAAAATAAAATTAATTTTTTTTAATGTTCTTATAGGCTTTGGCTTTATTGTGGATAGTTTCTTATTTTTATTAATTTTGACAGTTCGCATTTGATATCGTAACCTGTGTCTGCATACGTTTGTAAATTATAGGATTAAGTAGTACACTGAGAGGTGTAAAAGTGATTAAATACTCGTCATAATCTCATAATAATGTCAAATTTTACGAATTTTGAAATGGCTGAGGTGCATTTCATGTATTGCTTGCTGTTAATGAAAATGCAAGAAAAACCAGACGTCTGTACATAAGGTACTATACTAGCTGATCAACAAGTATTTTCGGATATTCAAACGTGTCTTGTAGAAACTGGAACTGTTAATAAAAGTACGATGCAGTTAGTGACAACCTACTGTTACAACACCACAGATCAAAAAAGCTGTTCTAAATGAAGTAGAAGAACATTCAGATACTAGCATCAGCAAAATTAGTGAATATTTAAATATTAATCATCAAGGTGCTTCGCGTAAACTGCGGGATTCTTTGCTATACCTACACCGCATTCAATGGCTGCAGGCGCTACTTCCTCGAAATTTCGCTTTAAGGATTAATTTCTGCCACTCGTACCACAGTAGGCTAGCAGTAAACTCTAATTTTGATTGAAAAATCCTATCTACTAATAAAGAAAATTTACAAGGAGTTCGATTATAGATTTTCACAATAGCCACATATGGGCTGAAGAAAATCCACATGGAATTGTAGACAAGCATTTTCAAAAGGGTGCTATAATTGGAGATCACTTGTTTGGTTTTTCTTTTTGTTTCATTAACACAAGTTACGATTTCAAAAAGTCAAAATTAATAAAAACAACAGACTATTCACTACAAAGCGAGAGCATACTAAACCGTTTTACAAATTTTAATTTTATTTAGTGATTGATACGTTCCATTTCGTACTTGTAAATTTTACCGCCTCCTTCATTTGAAGACAATTTCCGTTTCCACTTATTTAGATAAAACGGATTTGCTACACTTTCATTGCTTCAAGTTAGTAATAACTCAGCTAGGCGACCAACTTTGCTAGTCCTTTTATTTAATTTGTGAGTTTGCATTTGATTTACTACATTTTCTGATTCTTTTAAATTCAATCGAAAATCGCCTTTTAGTTCTATTGTCACTATATTTTCGAATGTTGGTTTTGCAATGAAGCCTTTTACTTGATACTTTGCCCTCAAACAGGGTTCTTTTGCGTGATTGAAATAGAATGAATAATAACAGTTATGTTTCTGTGTAATTTTTTAATGCAATAATTTTTAGTAAAAGTATAAAAGAGATAATGAAGCTAACCCGTATAACTAATTACTAAATCGACCCTACTCTATTTAAGAAAACTAATTATAGTTCAAATGGTAGATATTTATTATCATTGTCCTTAAATAAACTAAGTCCGAATATCTAACCTGTACTAAAATATACTAGACCTACAACCGGTTCATTTCTTTCCTTGCAAACGTTTAACTCTTTGGAATGTTAAAGGCTGTGCTATCCATACGACCCAGCGAGCTGAATGCTTACTTCACCTTCACACAAACCCCAGGTCTAACAATGAAAATGATAACTTGGAGCGATCCTACCTTATATCGTAGACAAAACTGTACTTCGGGAAGATTTTAAGCTTCACCACTAGACTGCTTTGTTAACAACACAACTCGGAGTTACATTATTCACAACGCACTAGCTTACATTTAGTCGTATTTTACTCTCTACACTGCAAACCGAACGACACGCTTCGTTGTCCCTTCATAAATACCTAACAATACTCGCAGAGCTTTTGGGACGCGAATTAAAACAGGTTGCTCCTCTGTTCTCCACATCTTATACCAATACTACCTTATACCAACATAACACTCAGTGACGAGGAATTATACTAAACAAGAATGGAATATTATATACTACAACTACTGGCGCGGCACATCACCCCCCAATTGAATTTGCTAATTCAAATTACCATTGAGGCGGCTGCGCGAGATCAACGGGCGCTCGATACGGTTTCAAGTTAATTATATTATGGACTCCCAAATTTGGTAGAAATTGGGGTTGGCTGCTCTGGTAATCGTACACGGGATACTGTATAATAAAAAAAAAGTTCTTTATTACTTTGTTTTCGCCAGAAAACTGTGGTGAGGGCGTACCAAGACGCGATCTCCCTCTACAAAATTTGTAAATTTGCACGCATTACGACTATGTACGAGCTGTCTTTTCTCTGCTCATGTTCTTAACTTTTCTTCTGCTAGAAACACAAAATCCTTGAGTTTACCCTCCCAATCAAGACGACTGATCGATTTTAAACTAATCATTCTGTCTTTGGCAGCCCAAGTGCACTTCATTAGAGGTAAACCCAGTGCTTTCATGAATAACTTTGTTTAACAACTTTTGTACAGTAAGTAACACAGTTACCCACTTAGTGTGCTGCTGATAACAGCACGCTCTTAGTAAACTCACCACCTCCTTATTAGCCCTCTCGGTGAGGTTTCCTTACGAATGGTACGAAGACGTGAGCACCACACCAATTCCATCATCACTCAATACCTGCCGCCAACAGCGACTGGTAAAATACGTAGCATTATAAATCAGTATAATTTTTGGTTTCCCGACACCTAAGAAGTATTTTCTTTGCAAGCACCCCAATATCCCGGTAGTTGATGCCCTTTTCAATGGATATAAACAGACATACTTGCTGAAAACATCGACCGCGACTAACAACTGAGTGCAACCTCCCTATCCTACAGGAAGCGGCCTTACCAAATCTAGACACGTAAGCTCGTCAGGCCCCTGCGGTAATACACTGAACACCGCCCCATGACAACCTTCACCGTGTCTGGATTTTTTACATGTCGCAGCACGTTACGATCTTGCGAATAATTTTTCACAGTTTTGGCCAAAAATAAAATCTGAATAGGTAGCCAGCACTTTGTCGCTCTAAAATGGACGTGATTCTGATGTTCGTTTAAAACTATAGGTAATACCAGATCCTTGGGCACACAAGCCCTCGGGTTTTCCACCTCGAGGTTCTCGCCGCGACAGGTTAATACTCCCTTGTGTACCAAATAACACCCCCCGACTTATTCTTAGATACTCCACGTTGTTCTAATTCCTCTCGAATTGACTTACAGTACGGGTTGTTTAATTGTCCGGCCTGAATTTCCTTCATTTTCTTTTTAACTATTTCGGATGACTTATATAACTTAACTACGAAAATACGTATTCCGCTATGATCTGGAGTTTAACACAAAATATCCTTCTCGATACCGGTAGTGAACCCTGAGAGATCAACCACAACTTTTCTGAACTTCGGCAATATTCGATTGGGAAAGAATACTCCTGCACATACAACGCCCGCCGAGATAAGCGCAAATGGAAAAGCTTACAAGTGAGCATGAATGACAGTGCTTTGTGATCGATCACGATATGAGGTCCCTACCTAAGACAAATATCCGCCATTGCTTTAACGGTACTACAATAACCAGTGCCTCCTTCTCAGTTACTGTGTCATTAATCTCAACGCCTATTAGATAGCAATGATGTGTCTCACTGAAGGTTTGCCTAAAAACTGGTATAAACATGCTCCCAGACCAAAAGCGGAGCTATCCGTACTGATACAAAACCTTTTATCAACACCCGGATGTGCCTGTACAACCACGTTTAAAAAGCCAACTTAATTTGCTCAAAAATCTCTTTCTCGTGTGGGCCTCAGGCCCATCTCACTTGTTTCTTTAACAGATGAAGTATTGGATACGTCAACTTTGAAAAATTTTCTACAAAGCGCCTATTGAAGCTAATAAGACCTAGAAACGACTTCAATTCATTCCCATTCCGGCATTTCAGCAAGTTTCACCACTAGACTGCCTTGTTGAAAACACAACTCAGTTTGCACTTGCATTATTCACAACTACACTGCAAATCGAACAACACGCTTCGTCGTCCCTTCATAAATATTTAACAAAGGTCGCAGAGATATTGGGTCTGTATTAAAAACAGATACTTCTCTGTCCTACACATCTTATACTAAAACTATCTTATACCAACATAAAACCCAGTGGCAGGGCGTCACACTAAACAAGAATGGTTCAAACTAATGCTAAAAGGAATGTTTGATACTACAACTACTGGCGCGGCACATACTCATACATTATTAAAAGTCTTATTTATGAAGTATATTTCGAGCTTGTTATACATAAAACGCGTAATTTAAATTGCAAATGGCGACTGTTGTGTCTGCACTACAGTACTATTTATTAACTGTAAACGCTCACCAGGTAGTTAGAAAGAAATACATTTATGCTGTTGCTAAGTGGGCGAATAAATTGTGTTGCGATACTATTAAAGCGTACATGCGCTTTGTTATCATTTTTATATAATGCTTTAAAATATACTATTATAAAATCAGTTGTCAACCGATTTCAAAAATATGTTTTATGCTTTCATATTAATACTTCGTGTTTTCTTTTGTGCAAGTCTTCGTTAACTCTTGAAAAACTACAAAAACCCTTCACAAGTTGTGTGAGGAAATATTGTGCCCATCGTTTGCTTGCCCCTGTATGGTAAGTAGGTTGCTTGAGTTTTAGCAATGTTGGAAGCGTACACCATGGTTGCCACGTTCACTTATTGGGGCTAGTTTGGTGATTGTATCTAAATGCACTATTGTAAATAAATATATATATATATATATATATATATATATATATTGCCGTGGAACTCTCCGGATCTCAGTAGTTTCGAAAATTAATTTATACAAAAATTTCACCAAACAAAAAAAATTCAAAAGAAACCTCCTCTTTGATACCTAGATTCACTATTATGCTTTGCATCGTTCACGCACACTCTCAATAAAACCACAAAATACAACAATCACACAATCTTTTATTTATCACTATTTACAAATAAAATTCAATATTATCCACATTTCAGTGATCAAGTTACACCTCAATAAATCCTATTTTGTAATGTCCTGTATTTTAATTTAAATTATCCAACAGATAGAATGTACCGGGAGTAAATGGGCACTGAATAATATCTTATTTCTCATCCTTTCTTTATAATTTATTTTAAATCTACGTAAACTCCGGAGTATGGTGAGCTCATGATAACCTAGTTAATTATGAATAATGTATGCCCTTATACTTCGCATACTCTTACAACAAACAAAAAAAACAAACCCATGTACTCTTTACAAAATTTAATTTCATGATGGAACGTTAATAAGCTTTCTTCAGATTTCTATTTAAATACCATAATAAAGTTAGTTATACGTATTATTTTCAATACGCAAATAATGCACAATACCTTCAAAATTCACTCTCATACGTCACCCAATATTCATAGTTTCATAGTTTATAACAACACAATTTTAAAGCGTTACCTGGAATTTCTAGAAGATCTCTGCTCCGTTGACGCTGCCGTATATTTGCTTCTTTCTGCTCTGCAGGCCGCTTCTAGCTATTAGTAGAAGAACCCCATTTAAGTTGTGCTGCTTGCGCTGCCTTCACGGTGTATCCAATTTCCAAATCCAAATTAATTATACTTCTTTCATAATTGATTAATTTAATCCACGTTACATAACGTCACTACACGAGCTTGTTAAAAAAAATATATGTGACACCTCAAAAAATTTTAAACTCGGCACAATTCGCGTACAAATTATGAGGCTAACACCGTGCTATATAATTTAAAATAATTTTCTATACTTACAAGCTCGTGGTAACTTTCGTACGTAATCTGAAGCGATCAAATACTAAGGGCTTTTACTATATTTTGAAAAGGTATTTATACAATTTCCGATGCCACCTCTTGGCCGCATTTTATGCGAAGTCCTTCATTTACAATAACACGTTCTTAAAATTTTGGTTTAACCGATTTCTAAATCCTCGAAATTCAGCGCGTCGTTACGATATTTTCTGAAAATTAATATTCAATATTCCCGTGTCTTGTCTGATGTGCGACTAACGATATCGACCAATAGTCTATGCATTGACGTTTTACAAATTCCTCCTATACTAACGCTGTCTTTTGCTTATGCATATTCCACGTTTCCTTCTAACTTTGTTTGAGTGGTAGAAATCGATATTCCTGTCCATCTGCTATCTAACCCACGTAGACGTGCTTTAAATAACCCCTTATTAGTGTTTCATGCGAAAACATCCAACCATTTACCCGATATTCTTTAAAACTTGTTTATTATCTATAAAAATAAGTGGAACTTGACATTTAGAAACCTGCAGGTGTTCAATTTAACGAACGTTTTAAATAACATTTCTACGAGTTGGATTTTCAGCGTATTTCAACCCAATCGATATATTTGTTTGTTAGCAACGCGTTTCACCTTGGTATTATTGAATTTTACACGCTTTTATGCATATTATACGTAAATAACCGTTCAATTAAACTCAATTAAATTAATAAATTAATTGCATTGGCTTCTAATATTTTTTTTTCTTTACGAACCTAACTAAATTTTATTCATTATTTGTAAAATTTTGTTAACACCTGTTACTTAAAAATGAACTAACTGGAATAAATTTCGCACGTAAATTCTGGTTGTTTCCTTTATACAGGGTGTTTTAAAATTACTTTGTTTATACGTAGATTTAGCCTTTTAAAACCACTATAATATATATATATATATATATATATATATATATATGTCTTAGTGTTTTATCAGATACTGTTTCGTACAAGTTCAGAAGTGCCAATCCTGAAAGTAGTTAGGTGATATTCTGGCGATACTTATTCTTACGCTTATGTTCAATGTATGGTTATTTGTATAGTTATTTAGATTTATTGGTGTATTTAGAATTGGAAACTGCTTTACGCTTGTCGTCATGTTTTCCATATTTTATCGAGTTCAATAGAGGCAATCTGAATTCGTCATGTTATTGTATTTTAACCGATGTAAAATTTTAATCAATTAGCTGTTTGCTGAACCAATCCTGAATGTTATTAATCACAGTTGTTAAATGCTACTCGGTTTTGTTTCTTAAAGTAGGCAGCAATATTTAAGAAGCGTATAATGGCATAATTTTTTTATTTACCAAACACCTTTTTGTTTGAGTGTTACTTAGACATAATTAGGTATCTAATATGAGTACGTGAGAAATGAAGAATCCAGATGTTTGTCTTTGAACCATGAGTTTAATATTGTTTACTTTTCGACTTCATAGAAATTACCTACTAGAGTTATATTTTACAGTGCTTATGTGTTTCATTATCATTTCTGCCAGAGATATTCTAAAAAGGACGAATTGGGTTGTGTGTTCTGTTTTTTCGTTCTTTAGACCCCCTCCCCCCCATTTCCCGGATGTGTTATTCGTTTTCTTTCTTTCCCATCCTGTGTTACCGAAATTCGAGCGCGCATTCCCTTACTGATTTTTTCTTTTCTTACTAGCCCGCTCATCTAACCGGTAACACGATTTACAGAATATCGTTTTTTATTTTTTTACCAGCGGTGCACCGCAAAAAATTGAGGGGGAGAAATTGGGGCGTTACCACTGATAGATGTCACTCTATAGATTTTTACAACCATATGACACAATTAATGATATAAGCACTGCAGCGTAGCTTGTATTCTATATTTGATGTAAGTAGCTTAGAAGCTATAAAGAAAAACTAAAAATCTTGAAATTTCAACACGTCGATGAATAGCGGCGCGTTTATATTAATTTTTATTCATGAAATAAGTAAAAAAATTTCACCCTTCCGTATGTAAGTGATATTTAGGAACACTGTATAGGTATACGTATTTTATATGGGCACCTTATTTTAAGATTTGAGAACGCGAATGCCGCATTGCACAAGGACGCTCTGAAGGTTCGAAACGCCTCTAATTAGGGCTTTTTTCGGTTTAATTAACGTATGCTACTGCAACGAAGAACAGAAAATGAATAGTCTTTGTGAATTAAATGTTATCGTTGAATACGTAATCCTCCATCTTTTCATGCACAGTCCTGAAATAGCGTTTCAAGCTCTTTTATAAAGGTTTCCTGGCATAGAAATCGGTCTCGTTTTTGTTTCTGACTTTAATCGAAATCGAAGTAGATACAGACTGCAAATACGTGCAAAAATAGCAATACCACAGTCGCTTCCGGAAAATTATCAAGTTTTTAATATAAGAGGACGTGACACAGCATCTACTGTATAGAACACCGAGAGATATCTTAGAGATCTTTTGCTCATTCTACAGAACAATTCGAATAGCCACAACTCACGTATGATTTTATCTACATACTGAGCTTTGTAGATAAAGTTTCGGATATCAGCCGTGATGTACATCAAGGAACGTTTGAGGCCTATCTCGTCTTGTGTCGCATCAAACAGTTGGTAAAATCTCGTCTTAATAACTCAGATTTTATAAGCGGATATATACCTATCAACTAAGAAAGTGGTTAGTTACATTTTGAAGAAGCCAGAATGATCAGTAATTATTGATATTCTAATTCCAAGTAACTTGAGATTGCGTTTTATACCTCACTGAATACCTTCGTCAAAATTTCTATTGCATATTTTTGAGAAGCAAAACAATTTTTCCTTTGAAACCTGAACAAGCATCTTTCATATATCACATATTGTCATGTAAATTGAAATATTTTGGCTTCGAAGAATTGATGTGCTTATTTATAGCCTTTCCCAGAAAGAACATTCATATCGTCAAATACTGGCGTAGTATCGAAACCTGCTATTTAGTTTTGAATTTGAGTTATAGTATATGCGATTTACTAACATGACGTTATATAAGGTGTTTTATAATAATACCGAACAGATATAATTATAGTCCCAGAGTTAATATGAAAAACAAAGAAATGTACATTTTAAAATCATTCTCATCAAGAGTATTATTAGGTTACTATTTTCTCTCTGGGAGTACCTGATAACCGTACCGCCATAATAATATCAGAATGGTATCAGTGGGTTCCTACAATTCAGAGATGTGCCTATTAAGATGACGTTGACAAAACGGCTTCAAGGGATGTAACCTAAAATGGTACTCACGACTAAGCTAGAATTTAAATTCTCGAGTAGAGCGTAAAAGATGAGATGGCTGAATTTACTAATTCAAAACAAAATTGGGCGCCACGGTATCTTTAAATGATAATTTCAAAGGGTGATATAAAAAATCTTAAAAAAACACACGACGGTGTACCTCAAAAGAAAGTGCAATACTTACATAAGTAGATAAGCTATGTTCGTATCAGATAAAAAACCGGTTTTCTTATGGCATTTGACATGGGAAATTCTAAGGTTCAAAAAGACTACTTTGTGAGTTCCAAAGTCATTCACCCCAGGACGATCTAACAATCAAGGTTCACGTTACTTTTGCTTAACCGTTTTATATAGGAATTCTAATTCAATCCGATCTACAACTCTCCTCTGCCCTTTCCCCCCACATACATAGAAATATGCAATCATTAAATTGCTTTATTACACATTGCACTTACATACATTGATTTTATATACTATAACATATATATTTTTAATATTACATATATTGTATCGGTTTATCCAAATTAACATACATTAAAAATATTTCGATTGCTTATATTTAAGTTAACATTCTATAGAGTAACATACTTAAATACATTAACAAATAAATATGAGTTATTCTGATCCGTAAAAACAAAAAGCATACAATGTTGTCTAGTATGAAATAATGTATAAGTTTCATGACTAATGAAGTAAGATACAAAAACAAGCAAGTTGTAACTAAAATTAACCTAAAATCATATTTAAGTATTACGCTACAGAATCCCAAGGCTACGGTTCAGTACAAACTGTTCTTCCACCATCGCCTTGAAGTCCAGTGTAGTTGCTGTAATTACATTATGCCTCTACCGCTTGTAGATATACATTTATAAATACAATATAATTATATGTATATATATATATATATATATATATATATATGTGTGTGTGTGTGTGCGTGCGTGTGTGTGTATGTGTGTGTATGTGTCGGTATTATAAGAAGTTTGAGTAAATTTACAATAGGATTGGAGGTACCAATTCAATTAACATCTAATATATAAATTTACACTTATTACATATAAATTTACATTTTATTTATATATTTACACTTATTTACTAGATGAACATATTTACACATACATACTACATGCATATATTAGAGTAAATTTTATAATAATTTAAACTGCTTCCCCAATTTCCATGCCATCTATGGAATAATGACTTATGGGTAATGTCCTGTATGATCCTGGTATTAAATATCTTTTATCATCGTATGGACTTAATGCTATTTTATTCTGACTGATTGTATGAACATGATGTTTTGATGAGTTGATCAAATTTTGTGGAATGAACTTATCTCTATGCTCATCTATACAACGAACAAAATCCTCAAATGTGAAGTGATTTTTATTGATACACTTTTTAATTCCCTTTACTTTTTTAGTTACACCGAAATTAGAGAGACCTGTTGACGGCATAGAAATATCTTCTTCTATACGCAAACGTTCAGCTTCCTCCTTTTCAGAAGTTTTGAATACCTTCGTCGCATACATTTTAGATCTCAGTTCGATAAAATTGGTCACAATCTACCCATTGTTCTCGTCTTTCATCATTTCCAGTACTTTTTTATTTACTAGAGGAATTTTGTAGATGTAATCTTGTGGATAGTCCGAAGTATCAAAATATTTATGACAGTTCTGTGTCATAACCTCATAAGTATCATGGTTTATTTTTTTATAGATAAGGCTATCGGTGTCAGTATATAAAACACTACACTAGTTTCCAAATCTGGCACTCATCTATTTGTAATGGAAGTCATAGATCCTAAGCTCCGATAAGTTCAAGACACACATGCCCACGGATATCGGTTTATTAAAATAGTTTTCTGATTTATGTAATTCAACCAGAACAAGGTTTTCACCAATAGCGTTCGATTTTTAAACAGGAAAATGAATATACGAACTTCGCCACCATATTTGTCATCCCAATTGTGAACAAGGTTTAACATTACAATGGTTTCGCTTGTTTTCCATTGGTTTTCCAAAAACAGCATTGTTCATTAATTTGAACAAAATTTTTTTCGAATTCATTTTTTGCACATTTCCGAAGCATTCAAATCAATATAAAACTTTTTTTCTTAATCTTTTTTGGGAAGTAAACCACTCATAGTTTTTAAAATTAACTTTATTTACGTTTCGATTCATGACCTAGGATCGTTGTCAAAATAATAAAAATTGATCAAAACGTAAATAAAGATAATTTTAAAAACTATGAGTGGTTTACTTTCCAAAGAAGATTAAGCAAAATTCTAAACAAACTACAACAAACATACAGGGAATATAGGACTTTAAGCAACAACTCTGCTTAAATTTAAGTACCCTATAAATGACTTTTAATTAAACTCCATTTAACAATACCTGCTTCAGATTTCTATAATGGATGACATATTTACATTTTGAGTTCAACGTAGTCATTAATTTAGCATTTTGAGCTCTCTCCACAGGTGTTTCTCCAGTTTTCGGATCAATATGCTCAGGACAGAAGAAGATGTCTTTATGTAGGTTATGGATATGCTCGGGATACTTCAAATCAACCTCCAAAGTGTAACCTTCTCGAGCATCATCCATAATTGAAGCAACATCGAGATGTTTGGGTTCATTCAAAGTCACCATACGAAAAACGTTGACTCATGGCCCACCAGTACTGGTTGTTTATATCTAAATACATTAGATATTCATCAGGTTTGGATAAAACATAGGAGGGTGGATATTTATTGTTAGCAGAAGCACGTCGTTCCGAACACACTTGACTAAGAACCTTGCGTATACGTTTCTCAATGAACAAGAGTTAATCAACTTCCGTTATAATTCAAGTTCCTGGCCTGCATGCCTCATTATTGCGTCCCAAGTATACCCAGGCAGTGTATAGTATTAGGCGGGTTCCGATCCGTAAGTGGAATGACAGCTTGAACGAAATTGTTCAAAAACTTCAGCCAACAACAATACGTCAGTTTCTAGGTATAAATCCGAATATTGACCCCAGTTCTGAATATTAAATGCCCCCCGCACTTTCTGGACGTGTGCATATTGTTTATTAGAGATTACCTTATCTTTTAATGTACGAAAGCCGTCCGGAAAGTAGTACCCGTTTGTACGGTATGGAACGCTAGTGTTAACAGTAGCATCCGGACTAGTTATAACACGTTTAGTTATATTGCAGCTGACTATGTGCAAAGTTACGCCTTGCTGGTACTGACTGTGTTCTTTCTGTAAGTGTTTATAATGTTCAAAAAATAGAGAACGCCTCCAGTTGCGAAATTAGGGCTGTGATTAGATTTCTCAATGCAAGAAATGTGAAACCCTGCGATATTCATTGTCAACTAAAGGAAGTGTATGGAGACAATGTTATGGATGAGCCCTCAGTTTGGGGTTGGTGTCGTAACTTTAGTTTGGGCAGAGACAATACCCATGATGAAGAGCGTTCCGGAAGACCGTCAGTAATTACGGACGTACTGCTGAGTTTAATTAACGAATTCGTGAAGACCGGTTCGACACGTAAGAATTGTAGCGATCAGTGAAAATTTCAGCAATGTTTCACGATGGTCCCTCGCATGCTTACTGACGAACACAAAACCACCAGTATGGCTGCAGCACTGACGTTTTTAGACAGTTATTCTTGTGAAGAGACTCTTTCTTGACTCGTATAATCACTGGTTACGAGACATGGGTTTGTTATGCAACACCTACAAGTAAAAGGCAATTAATGGAGTGGCATCATGCTCATTTCCCAACCAAGCCGAAAAATTCAAAGCGGTTTTGTCTACTCGAAAACTCATGGCAAACATTTTTTGGGATCGACGAGATGTACTGCTCATTGATTTCGTGTCCCGTGTGGACACTCTAAATGCCGATGTATATTGTGTGACATTAAAGCAATTAGGGCGAGCAATTCAAAATCGACGGCGAGGTCTGTTGTCTAGCGGCGTCCTTCTCCTCCACGACAATGTCAGGCCTCATACTGCTCAAATAACAGAACAACTTGACCAACAATTCAAATGGGAAACTTTTAACCATCCACCCTACAGCCCAGACTTGGCACCCTCAGATTTTCATCTGTTTACAAAACTCAAGGACTTATCGGCAAAAAAAATTGAAAGTGATGATGAACTGAAAGCAGCTATGACTACATATCTCAATACATTGGCGGCAGAGGAGCACGAAGCTGGCATACTAAAACTCGTCTCACCTTATGTTAAATGCTTAAATTAGCGAGGTGACTATGTTGAGAAGTAGTGTAAGGTTTGTTCTTTTCAAATAAAACATTAAAATTTGTTAAGATGTACTAATTTATTTTTTATTCAAAAACGGGTACTACTTTCAGGACGGGCCTCGTATTACAAAATTGCTGCTGCTAGGTAAGCAGGTATTGTTAAACTTTGCAAAAGATTCAATGTAGTCATATGGATAGACACCGTTTCGAGTCAATAATTGAAACTTTTCTTCGTTTAAGTGTGAGAATTGACTTTTTAACAGTGGATAATCAGTCAGATATGAGGCAAGTGTGTCTAAGCAGGAGCTTATGAAGCGGAAACTCTTAATAAAACGAAAGTTGACTAGGTTTTCAGGGATAAATATAGTAAAGGAAATATATTTTTCTTTCGTTACCGGTAGCACATCTACACGGACTTCTAAATTAATAGCAATATCTTTGATGATAAAATGACTATCATATCCGCTTAAGTTGTTGAAAACGATAGGAATTGTTCAAGAATCCTGATGATTTATATTACAACCCGAATGTGCTGATCCTCTATAGTTGTTATTTGGAATAAAATGGAACTTTAATTTTGTTACTAAAATTTCTAAAACGAAGGATTTCATTTTCTTCTGTATGCAACCGAGGTATTCCCAGTTGTTTAATTTTACAATCATTTATATGTTTTATTAATTTTTCCTCCAAAATGAAGTAGTAGAGACAACGACCACAAAAATGTTTCTTTGCATAATTAGAATTAAGTTGAGAAGACACTAATCGGCTTAAATCCTTGATTCATATGGCGCTAGATAAAGGAATTGGAGGGTAAAATCGCGCCTGTTAAAGGAATGTGGAGGGTGGTGAAGAAGATCCCAGAATGCCTGCACGATTTTACGCTACAATTCCTTCATCTAGCGCCATCTACTGAATATTATTGCAACCATTGTATTTGATACCTACTCTGTATTGTAAGTGATTGCATTTGGACCAAAAGATGGACGAGATGTTTCTTTTGCTTACTATATATTAGCTGGATATACACAAAAAGAAGCGTAAAGTGGCTTTATTCTCAATTTTCTTTTACGATTGCGCTAAAAAGTGTGATCTGAATTGCCTTATTGTATAATATGCGGTCCAATGTAGTTGTCACTAAAAGTGCCAAAGGTGTTTCGGGTGTTTTAAAAACTATATCTAGTGCCTTTTTGGTTTTTAATTTATAATTTGAAAATGGGTTATATTTATATCCTGTATAGACAATTATTAACATATTTAAGTATGATTTATGGATTTGTATAATCATCACATTTTTGATTAATAACGTTTGACCGAGGTAGTGTTGTAATTTCCGAAATATACAGTAATATTTTGTTTAGTAGAAAAAATGATTTTGCTAATAATTGCATAATGTGCTGTGATAATTGCGTGTGTGATTGTCCTATGCATATGCTTCTGACCAAAGCTAGATCCATGGTGCTTGCGGCATAGTTTCAACTCAACATCTAAAGTCTAGCGACTGGGCTATGTGGTAAACGTTAATGCACTGTGTTACCTTGCATTCAAATACCATGACAATGGGTAAACAATACATATTGCATTATTTTATTTTGACAATTTATTAGATGACTTTGCATTACAAATACGCTTTATAAACATAAAATATTTAAATGAACAAGAATTATATAGCATTCTAATGAATAGCGATAATAGTGATTCGCAGGATATAGAATCAGAACATTACATTTCAAATAATATTTCTTCAAATCTTCTAAATAAAAACAGTGAATTTGAACTTTCCAACTGAGATGAAAATGAAAATAATGACGTATCTGAATCAGAAAGCGTAAACTCTTCTGAAGAATATGAAAGCAATAGTGCTTCTGAAAGAGATGAGGAAGGATCTGCTCCACCATCACCTAAATGGGCTATGAAAAAAAAATAGACACATGCCTGTGACTGGTAAACAATTTACTTGGAAGAAGAAAGAACAGGGCGAGTTCATTCTCGAAATTCATACATTTCTTGATGACAATGCTGGATGTAAAGCAAATCTTGGGTATTGCCCTTCTGTTTTGGAATGTTTTGAAGTATTTTTTCAAATGAGTGGTTGACAATATAGTTAGCGAAACTAATAATTATTACCAACATCTATCGAACAAAATATGATTTTCCTCATGACGTGCTAGAGGCTCAACTCACGTGGATTGCCAAGAAATGTATATATTTATAGCTTTGACGTTACTTATCTCACAAAAAAACAAAGAATCAATGACAATTGGACTACTGACTGCTTCGTTCTCATACCTAAACGTGAACTAATTATGCCACGTGACTGTATTTACTTGTGCTAAAAATTTTGGTGACAACAATAATAATCCAAACCGGAAAAATAAGTTATTAAAAATCAGGTTGATAATTTATCATCATAGAACATGATTCAGAAATTCACTTGAATCATTTCAAAATGTATACATTTTTGAACGTTTGATGATATTCAGGGAAAGATTATGGTTCAAGCAGTACATACCCTCGAAGCATCACCGCTTTGGAGTTAAATTGTTTATTCGTTGTGATTGGGAGGCAAGTTACACACTGGATTTTGTAATATAAACAGGTTCTAATACCGAGATAAATCAGTTTACCAAAGTTGGAAGTCCAGGAAGTATAGTACCCAGTTCCACAGAGTCTGTAAGAATACCTCAAAATCGTACAAGTATCGCCTAGATTTCAGCACCTTAAGTGCTTACCTTATACATCAAATGAGAACAGGCTAAAATATTTCATTGCTGCAGTTTCAAATGAAATTAGTAAAAGAAAATGTCAAAAAATACCAACAGCTTTGGCTTACGGACAGTAGCAGTAAAAACACAAGCCAAGATATACCAATGAGGCTGATAGTAGCGTGGCATTTTGGCAGCCATCTGGAGAAGCGTGAGATGACCAAAAGATATGTGGTGTGCCAGAAACACAAAATTAGAAAAGAACTTTCCTATAGTGCAATGTGCCACTTTGTCTTTTGAAATGTTTTGAAAAAAATCACGCCCAAAAAAGTTCTGATGTTTTCAAAATTACGTTGATTTTTTATATATCTTTTATCAATAACATTTTATTTCTGTTATACATGTATGATGTTATTTTTTATTTTGGGAATTACGTTTGAGTTTTACATAGTTTTTGTCATGAACATTTTTATTACTGTTTGTATTTTTATAATGTAATAAATAAAATTATTTTTTAAATGCATTTCTTTTCTATTATCAAGCAATCTTAGGTATGCGCTAGTGGTGAATTAGCCGTCCAATGTTTTTTGATTCGTATGTTGCAACTGCGAGAAGCGTACATATCCACGAAACATGTTTATGGTTCAATTGCGGAAAGCGGACGAACACGCATAGACTCTCCAATATCACACGCACAGCATGCATCTACTTCCACTACTCGTTAATGTATTAATCATAATGAGGTGAACGCATGGTTTAGTTTGAGAGCAAGTGAAAGGTTTAATATTGAAAACTACAAATTTTCCTCGCGAATATCAGATAGCAAATTGGACCTCCATATACCATAAACGCCTACCTTACCTGATATCACTAGGTCGAGAATTTCTTGTAAATGAGGAAGCTCAAGGTAAAGTTGGATGGAAAACGGCTTGAGGAAAAGAAAAACTCATTAGAGATAAACGGCTGGTAGAGTGTTAGCTCTGGGTGGATCATGAGCTTGGGTCATGGGTTAACAAATAACCAAAAATATAGATAAAGAGCGCCACCGTTGTTTTCAATACAACAACATACTAAGATACATGTCTACACCGCTTATGTAGCCACAAAACCTAAATATCAACCTTGCAAAGTACTTACCGAAATGTCACTTGCCAGATGTATTACAGATGTCTCTGCATATCCTGTGAACAAACAATTGCACAACAGCGACACCGTTTGTGTCCTTAAAAATATTCACCAATAAATAAAATATTTGATTTTAAGTTCCAAAAATATTTACACCCAGAGTACTTGTTAACATTAGACAGAGTTAATCTTTTGTTTATTAAGAACCAAGAAATTTTTTTTGAATTTTTAATAATAAAAGAATTAAGCAAAAAAGCTCTATTCAATTAAATTGGTTTAACTTGTTTTAACATCAATATTTACAATAAAAAATTTACATGGAAAAAATCTAATATTGTTCTATCTTCAAAAACACGAACATCTTTAAACTCAATATTTCAACATATCTTTACTGTGAGGTATTTGCTTTCTTAATAATTTAAATCTCAAATTTAAATATAGCATTCAGTAGTACTACAGTCGACTTTACAAGTGAGAAACAAGGTTATTTTACGTGATTCTAAAATGTAGCATTCAAACATAGAATAAGCTTTAACTTTATATTCTTCAAAAATTTATCATGTCTTAAAATTAAATTGCATGACCTCAAAATAATCAAAGATATTATTAATGTAACACAAAATAACATGTGGTAATTATATTAAATAACTATATATATTTCAATAACAATTTCTTGAGTGAAGCTCAAACTGTCTGCTTGTGGAACAAATATAATAGGCAACTATGGAGCCATCTTTAAAATTTTGTAAAGTTACTAAAATAAAACGGGATGCTTCTACCAAAATGAATTTCAAGATAACTAAATCAAAGTAGAATATCAACGTTTGATCATACGTAAGACATTTAAATAAATACAAATTAAATTAAGGTTAAAAATCACTCACGTGCTTGAAGTACAGTTCAATTAAAAAAACTTGAATGTTCTTACCAGAACCAAACAATATCAAATGTCGACAAATCTAAGCACATCTGCGATGCACGCAATATGAATAACATACCATTATGCTGAATTTTACGCTGGAATTTTTAAAGACCTTCAGACCAAAATATTATCCAACCAAATAAAATCTCCGTTACATATGTCCACTAATTTTCATGTTTTCTAAATTTTAAACTAAAGCTTTATTTCTGTGGTATTGCACTACGGAAGACGAATTAATAAATTTTATCAAATTATTTATACTAACTGTTTTAATGATTCTTCGCATCTGCAGGAATCAACTGACTTCACGATGATAGAATACAAAATAAAATTAATCTTCACCAAAAGTTGTCAGGAACAACATCAAGACACGAAGGTATTCGTTAATCAACCTCTCTTACAAATGCGACACAAAGCTATGTGCCTGACCATGTTGACTTTTCTATGCTCCGGAAAGCAGCTTACTTCTTCAAGCGCTAACGGAAAAGTGAAGACGAAATGACAGACAAACGATTTGTGTTGTAACTTATACATCGAAAGGGGAAGGAGCGCATAATCCATTATACACCTAATAACTATTTTTTGTGATCACACAATTATAAATTATGAAACATGATATTAGATTTATAAGGAATGTGTAACCAACTTGAAAAAAAATACGTTACAATATTATTTATATTTCCCCAAAAATAGTTAACCATAATCCTTAATTAGTTGTTTTATTTAGGAATACGTCTAATCTAAAACCATACAATAATAAATTCTATAGTAAAATTTATTTGAATATTTAGTAAGAAATTAGAATGTATAAACACCTAAATATACAATTTTTAAATATAAATAAACATGATCTAGGAATCTATAGTTCTTGGAACTCTTTATTCATAATCCGACCGTTTATCATTTATATAAATAATACCATATTGTTGAATCGCATATATTGTATTCGTAGTAAAACAGAATAAAAGATTGTCATGTTTCATAACGTATTTCTAAATTTACTGCCTATTTAATTTAAAAACCGCCTCAATTTGTACTTTTTAAACATATGAGTTTGTTACACTTTTATCATATCAAGTTAGCTCAGTTAGGCAACCAACATTGCTTGTCATTTACTAAATTCACAAAGTCCATGTGTTTATATTAAATGTTTTTGTTTATATTCTAGGCAGGTGTTTAATAGGAATTTCTTGAATGCTGTTTTGTAATTAGATAAAGCGGTTGTGTCATCTTTAATAGATAGAAACATGTTTCAAATTATTTCTATTTAACATGAAATTTCCGCGATTATTCTTCAGAAAACAACTTTATAAATACATTGGTTGAATGAGTTTAGTATATTTCTAGCATTAGTTCGTGTTGTTTCTTCTATGATAAATATTATCAACTTAACCAAGCAAGCACAAATTCTTATGGTGGAAACTTATCTCTGTTTAAGTAGCTGCCCGGTTTGTTACCAATATTCTTCATAATTTCGCTTCTACTTATTGGGTCCCTTGAACCAATGCTTGCTCAGCCTTCACACAGAAAATCTCGCTTTGTCATTACAGCACAATTTGTCTGTCTGGAGATCAAGTGCAGATCAAGTTATGATGAGATGGGTACACATTGCAGTTACATAATCCTTAACAGCATACATGAGAGTAACGGGTAACAAGTAGCTCTGTTTATTGATGACACATGAATTTTATTTGTGTCACAGAAATATTAAGAACTTGATGAGCAAATTATTTTTACTTATTTAAAACTATTGTTTTCTAGAATAAGAATAGGTAGCATTGCAAGTTTTACCTGGGTTTTCCTTGCGATATTAACATGAAATACAGCCACCTTTCGTAATTTCTATTTATACATACAATAACTATTTACATAACAATAAGCATACTAACAGCCTCCGGCTGCTTAAGCTTTATGGTAACGGAATCGCACACTTATTTAATAACAATCCTCTCAATCGTATAAGTAGAAACATGTTAAAAAATGTTTTTTAATCCTCAAATTATTAAATTTATATGAAATTTAACTATATAAAAATTAATCAGCTGATTTCACGTTAAGCGTATTGGCTACCTCAAAGTCGCTCCCAGAGTGCGACACAAATTGAAGACTTTAAAATATTCATCTAATGTTTTCAAACCAAATATATCAAACATTAATAATTCAAAGTCACCTTCGATTTATGTAATAAATGTCAAACTTGAACTTTTTATTATTTTGACAACGATTCTAGGCATGGATCAAAACGCAAATAAAAACGATTTTAACAACTATGAGTGGTTTAATTCCCAAAGAATAAGTTATTGGGAAAATGAATTAGAGTTTTGAACTGGTGATCGGGCATTCTTTATACGACAGCTACCACAATGTGGGCGTGTATCGACATCGGATGATTTTTAGTCCCGGTTACAACCCAGGTTGTCGTCCGCTAATGTCAGGTATATAGAGTATAGAGAAAATGCTGCCTGGTGGCTAAAAGAACTACTGGATCCCCATAGACTTTATATTGTAAATATTCTATTATGATTTATTTTTAGACATACATGTGGTACGTTCTGAATGCTGAACGATAATTTTTACATATGTTCATGGTACGTTCTGAATGCTGAACGATTACTTTTACACAGGCACGGGGTACGTTCCAAATGATAAACGATTATTTTTGCACATACACATAGTACGTTCCAAATGCTGCACGATTATTTCTACACATGCACGTGGTTCGCTTCAAATGATGAACGATTAAATTTACACATACAGGTGGTACGTTCCGAATGCTGAATGATTATTTTACACATGCGCGTGATACGTTCCGAATGCTAAACGATTGTATTTTTATTCATGTATGTGGTACGTTCCAAATGCTGAACGATTAGTTTTAGACATACACGTGGTACGTTCTGAATGCTGAACGATAATTTTTACATATGCTCATGGTACGTTCTGAATGCTGAACGATTACTTTTACACAGGCACGGGGTACGTTCCAAATGATAAACGATTATTTTTACACATACATATAGTGCGTTCCGAATTCTGAACGATTATTTCTACACATGCACGTGGTACTTTTCAAATGATGAACGATTAAATTTACACATATAGGTGGTACGTTCCGAATGCTGAACGATTATTTTTACACATGCGCGTGATACGTTCCGAATGCTAAATGATTGTATTTTTATTCATGTACGTGGTACGTTCCAAATGCTGAACGATTATTTTTAGACATACACGTGGTACGTTCCAAATGTCGAACGATTATTTTTACACACGTAGGTTATAAATGCTGAACCTCAACTTCTGCTTAGGACGAATTTCTGTCAGGATGACCGAATGTTAGAAAATACACCCGTTCAGCAGGGTCAGCGAGTTTCTTGGACGAGGGAAAATGCAGGTAGTCTCCTACTGCAAATGCAAGGGGTGACACCTTGAATACTTTATTCCTTTAGTATGTTATACTTAGGTTCTATACTCTAGGGTATACTTTTAAAGTCCCGATGCACAAGGTATAAAAGCAACTACGACAGTTGGTAACAATGATAAATACATGCAAAATGTTGCGCAATAAGGTGTTATGTCATATTAATGTTTCAAATTATTATCACATACAAAAAAAAAAGATAAAGGTACTCACGTAAAATGTAGAGCTCTTCACAACATGGCAGCTACTCCCGCTGCAGTAGGGCGTTATGGGCGTGGGTCATCATTTGCCCCCTTGTCAAATCCAAATTAATTTGTCTTCTTCTTTGTAGCGGCACGGTAAAGGAATGAGGTGGGGAGCGATAACAGGCACGAGATCAAAGGAAACCTACATATCTGGAAGAGAAGACAAGATAAAACGGCACACAGATAACCACACTCGTCGACGTTTCCTCTCTGCGTCTGCGCAATCTCGAGCGCCAACGCAACTATCTAAAGTGACGGAAATGCAAGCACAAGTCTTTTAAATTATTGGCGCGAATTCACTTGCAAATTAGAAACTTACAGAAATGTTTAAATGCCGATTTTCGGCATGTAACAAGTATTAATGTAATACGACAAAATATCTAATTGCTACTAATTATATCAATCAAGTGTTGTGATTATGTTTCAATATATAACATATATCCGTTATTACGGTTGTTTTACAATTAAGCCATCGCCAAAGGCAAATCCTACGCTAAGAAGCCCTACAATCTATGGAAGTAATACATTAACTTAGGATGACTTAGCAATGCTTTCTCACATGTTTTAGTGTGAATTTTTACAACCTATAAACTGCCACAATTATTAACATTACTATATATTAATTATATTAAATACTTATGAATTTTAAGTGACACGGCGTCTAAACACTTCGCAGCTGCTTTACAAGAAACAAATGAAAGGAGAAACATGAAAAACTTATTTTATTATCACAAACCCTTTACGAGCCATAAAGTTATATCTTTGATGATACAGTTACTACCACCTTAGAAATTTAAGACCAACGTATTTATTTGGAAGTATACATAAAGTGCAGTTAAGGGTTTCCATTTATAAACACTCACAAGTTCAGCACTAACCTGTTCAGAAACAGAAAGAGCTGCAAGATTTTCCTTTCATATTAAATCAATAAAATCCGAAGTCATGGGTGTGTTGTATAAATTGACATTTTGACATCCTTTGAACCCACACATCCTTTTGTAAGCTGAGATAACTGTTACTTCCTTTTTGACGTCTGAAATTTTCCTTTTAGTGTCCCATATACGTCTAGGTATTTTTCTTATACGAATAGTCGCGAACAAGATTGCTATTTATGATAGCAATTTTTGTGAACAATTCAGGTTTGTGTGGTATTCGTCACAAAACGGCCGCGAAAGCACCCCGGGGAGATGAAAGGCCTGTATAAACATTCCATTTTATTTTCTTTAAAAATATACAACGGTTTAAATATTTCAGGAAGGTTGGCTCTAAAAAAAGTTTATCCTAGCGCATGTTATTTGAGGATTGTATTGAAAACATTAAATTTCCTCTGTTAGAAATTTCAAACTAATATTATTTTACCCTGGAGAAATTCTAGATGCGATTTGTATAATGACGATTTTACAGGAACCTTTGAAACAGCGCATTCATCCGATAGATCGAACACAAGCCAAGCTTTAAAACAAGATAATTTATCATATCGCTGTACCCAGGTGTGGGCCTCTTTTACATTGAGGATTTTCTTCTACTCAAATGAATGGTTGGAAAAGTTACAGAAGTTTATAGAACCACTAACTGAACTTGAATATAAAAAGAGAATGAAAACATTTAGTTTTGTGGTAAGATAGAACACATCAATATTTTTGGGTTTAATAAGTCTTTATGATTTTATAACTGCCTTATAACATTTAACGCAGAAAGCGGACGCTGCCACTGGTGTCCGGGTACGGGTGTAACTTCTAATGGGACGCAGAAAAAGTCACCGGACGATAGAAGTCACAAAATAAAATAAAACTTAAACGGTAATCTATAAAACAGTGAAAAGCTAATAGAACTCGATTTACGCGCGTATTTCAGAGCTATAGCAAATCGTTGGTTCTCTGTTGAGAGCATCAAATGCACGTGTCTTCACAAACAAACCAGTATCGTAGGTACGTAACTTGTGTTCATTGCACACTGTAGAGCAAGCATAAGCGTTGTGTTTTTGTTTTATTGCTGTACATAGTAGTAGCAGATCATCTACGACAGCCCCTCTTCCGCGCAACGCTGCTATTAATGTAGTTAATTTTTCTTCATCTTCTTATCTAATCGCTATCGCAGTGAATGCTAACTACCTAAAATAGATCAGTTATGCTGCTTTTCCAACAAAAATTGACGGTTCTATTTTTAGCTTTAATGTAGTGTCTTCAAATGTCAATTAATCGTTCTTGATTTTTGGTCGCTTTTATTTCAATCACTTCCTTCTTCTCTCACACTCTTTTTCATCTGCTCGATGTATTTCAAATGGTTGCTTTTGCCCAATATGTGGTTACTCGACGTTTTCATTTTTTTTGTAAGATTCAATCAATTTCATTTATAGTCTTTAATGTTGTCTCTAAAAATCTTCAGTTTAATATTTGCTCGCCTTCAGCGGATTTTAAATTTTCAATTCCGTCAACTGTTCTTTCAGTTAAGTTCACAAACTTTGAACCCTTTAATAACTTTTCTCGATGAATATGGAATAGGTTTCGTCCTAAGATTTGTTACGTGTTAAGTGAATTAACCCGTAAAACGCCACTTTTAGTTATTGGATAACAAGTTTCCACTTTTTATATTAGCATAATTTATTGTGTTTTGTCTAAAAGTTAAAGAAATTCCAACTTTCTTAAATCCGGTCCAGTTTAGTATATAAGTTGATAATTACGTTGTAAGAATAAAATGTTTTAATGCGCACAAATACCCGAGGATACCATCTTAGAGATATTTTTATCACGCTGGGAAAAATGATATGAAATTTATTGCACCTCGAACTATATCTTTACGGAATTACAGGCTTTACTATAGTACCGAAACTTAACTAGAGTGATTGTGTTTTGGTTGGAGTGCCGTTTAATGCGGATTTTTGACGTAGAACGAAGGAGTATGATAGTATAAGTTAAAACATGTTATAACCTTGGTAACGAAATTTGTACTCCTAAGTTTTAAAATTTATTATGGAACGTTTAAAGTATTATATGAGGTGTAACAATAGGTGCCTTAACTTAGGAGCAAGTTTTCTATGATACAATAGGGTTTAGTAATTTAAAAATGTCAGAAGTATGGTCTCTGTTCCTCTATTAATTAAAACGATTTTACCGATTTAAATTGTACGTAACGTATTTTTTGTGTTGGTATTGTAACAATTATCTACACTAAAAGAACATTATTTCTATTACCGGACGAGAAAGCATTTCTCAGTGTTCTCTCTAAATAAAACCTTCCTTGTTGTAAAGCTTCTATAAGTTTTGATACTCTGTAATATATTATTGGCTACTTTAGTGGTTTATTTGTGTAGCGGCACAGTGGCGTAGTGGTATATGTGTGACAACCAGGTTCGAATCCCGACACGGTCTGCTTGAAAAATGTTAGGCGAGTATTTTTCCTAAAAATACACCCTCGTTCGGATGGGAGATAAAATGAAAGTCCCGTGTGTGAGTGTTGTCATGCACGTTAAAGATCCCTACCTTGCTTGGAACAGCAAGGATTCGGCAAAATTCCAAATTTTCCAGGTAAAAAAAACTCGCTTCCTGGCCAACGTAGTACCTTCAGGTGGAGCATTGGAAAATCACATGTAAGGTTTATTTGTGTTCTAGGTAACAATTTATGGCGTAATATCCTAGAACGACAGGGATGTTCATTTTCACGTATCTGAACTGTTTTTTAAGGTATTGCTTAGTATTTGGGTTTGAATAAAATTAATGACTTGAACTTATTTTTAATATACCTTTGTCGAATAAAAAATCTTTTTATATTAAGGTATAGCTGTCGTTTATTTAAATTTCCGTATCATAGACACTCGTAATTTTTTATGGGTCTGTGAAATATTTTCCTACAGTAATTTTAGTTTATACATTTAAAATTTCGACGTTTAAAGATTATTTTTTTCCGTTTGGATGCTAACATTTTTTTCTTCTAGGTGAACGTTTATAACAGTTATCTTTTAACTAATTTTGTTTACGTATTTATTGAATTAATGTAACTTTTGATAACTTTTATTTACCAATATTCTAATAACTTGTAAATTGAATTTTCTAGATATTTTTTTTCGTAATTTAAATTTAAACTTTCAAAATTGTTTATTTACACTTAAAAACGAAAGAAGTTTGTTTTGAACCTAAAAAGTTTTCTCTTAAATTATTTTTAAAATTTATTTTATAGAAAGTAAGATGAATGGCCGATCCAATTATTTACGAACTTAAAAATCTCGATGGTAAACAATAAGGAAGTGGCATATAGAAGAAGTAAAACCTTTTGCCGATGTACTTCTCATTAATAACTTTTGTCTACCTTTTTTAATACATCTTGTAATATAAAATGTTTTATACCTCAATGCCTTTTATCATTACCATTTACTTTTTTCCCTTTGCCTTACATTAAATCACATTTTACCTTCCATATTTAAATGGGTACAATATTGTAGTTTTGTAAATTTCTTTATTCTTTTAATATTTTGCTTTTGAAGTGTTTTCGTTCTTAAGACTGATTTTTCATTTGCACAATATGCCTTTAACTTTATTATATTAATTATTTTGGCATGAATAGCGCAATAAATCTATAGTACTTGTCGGAGCTGATGTGGGGTTGATACTTCTCAAATAGGGTAAACAATGTAGTCGAAAACAATCCTTATGTAGAAAAAATCAATATTCGGAGTTACAAAACCAAGAAATTTCTATTCCTTGTATTTTCATTCTGAACTTTTACTCATTATCCTATTTCGCCTCCTCTCCTTTTCCTTTTTTTGCGACTTGGAAATTTTATTGCACTTTCATTTTTCTGTCTAACATATGTATAAAACACTGTCGCTTCCTTTATACACCTTTTGATTATAGTGGTGCGAGTTTACCATATAAATCTTTCTCTTATCGCTTACTGATGCCTTTATGTTGAGTATGCCTACTTTTGGGAATAGTACATTGTTTCTCGTTTGCTTTTTTTGCTAGGTAGTTATTCCTTCAGGCCTGTTATTATTTTCATTTGGGGATATTTTCTCCTTCTTTCTCGTATAGGACGCTTGTTCGAAAACTTAACCGTTTTCATATACCTCTCTCTTCTTTTCCGCTTTATTTTTCCTCAAACGGGTCTGTCTTAAGTCTCAAAGACTACCGCCTAAAGATAATGCTCCCCCACCCCTAATTACTGACTCTAGAGTTAAGCAGCGCCATTGTATTCGCCTCGTCTACCATCTTTTACAAAATGCGAGCCCTTCCTCTTTCTTCAGGTCAGCAGCTACTATGACATTCAACTAATTCCAACCTCTCTCTTTTAACACTTTTTCCTATCCAATCTATCTTTCTTTTCTGCTAGTCGCCGTATGGACTGGTGACCAGGCCACCCACGGTACGACCAGTTGTGCGGACCTCGTTTTCAGTCATGCGTCGCCAATGCCCTTGACTTAAACAGTGGCTATGATTTTATTAATTTGCAAGTCTTTGGCATACTTTATCGGCTCCACACTTGGAGCACAAGCGATCCTGTACCCATGGTAAACTTGTCCCTTGTGCGTTCAACAGAGTCGTTTCTCGAACTTCAACTTTGGGCACAAAAAACCTCTTTTAACGATTATACGAGACCACCCTCTGAGCTTAATATTAAGTATATCTTACAAATTTATCTTTATCTTGGGGTTCTTTTTGCAAATTATATAATAATTTTATCTTTATCTTGGGAATACCCTTGGGAATCGTTTTGAGCTATTACCTTCACGTTCGGATTACTTTAGAAAATTATCTTGGTATTATCATTAGAACTTAATTTTGGAATAACCTCTCGAAATTATCTTACAGTATTATATTTATCTTAGGAATACCTTTGGGAACTATCCTAGTAAGTTATCTTTTTGTTATTGTAATTGAACAAATCTTCTTTGAAAAGTTTTAACAACTGCTAATTTGAAACCAAGATTTATGTAACGGGTAAAAAATAAACAAACAAAAGTTAAAAGCAACGACCTTACTCGCTTTAGGTTTACAATTTGTTGGAGTAGTTAGGGAAACTATTGAAAATCTATTTACTTGAGATGCCAAATAGGCAGGGTAAGATTTGAATACTTACCTGTATTTTTGTAAATATTTATATAGCCTGGTTTATACATTAAACCGTTTTTGTGTATTACAAAAAAAAATCTTGAGAAAAATAGTTAGTTAAACAAAGTTATATTTTAGGACATGGAATTTAATTTCGATTTGTGATTTGTAGTATTTTATGTTAAGGAAAATCTCTTATTTTCGGACGGTATATCTTGCTAGTCGAAACTGCGGCAAAGAAAAACTGCGCGCAATAGCGGAGTAGTCGAGAAATTAGTGGCTACGTCTCCCTTTCTGTTTTCTGATTTAGTGCGGGTTGTTTTAAGAAAAATCAGGTGGCACCTAAAAACTTCATTTAGTTATTAAAGGCATTAGGTTATTAGTAGTTGCGCGGACTGTGGGGAACCAGAGAACCCTTTTTTTCTTTCGTTTTTCTTTTTTCTAGTTTTTTCGCGATTATTACGTATTAAGTGAATTAACTCGTAACACGCCATCTTCAGTTTTAGATAACAAATTTCCACTTTCTTTTAAACAAAAGTTAAAGAAACCTCATTGTTTCCTGAATCCGGGCCTTCCTAGTTTATAAGTTACTAATTATATTGTAAGAATAAAATGTTTTAATACGTATAAATACCCGAAGACGCCGTCTCGGGGATTTTTTTATTGCTCTCGGGAAAATTATATGAAACTTATTGTACACTATACTATTTCTGCTGGTAATTACAGACTTTACCTTAGTTCCGAGACTATACTAAAGCGGTTGTGTTTTGGTGGGAGTACCGTTTAGTGCATGTTTTTTATGGTACTGAACTAATTATCGTTCCCAAGTCTTTTTACTTTATACTTTTAGGACACTACTAGATTCAGAATATCTATGTGACAAAAATCTACTGAGAACCTGCATTACATCTCCTATAAACTTGATTCCGTTGCCGAAAAACGAAAGTGTAAGTAAAAACAAGTTACAACTTTGCTAAAGAAATTTGCTTGCCTAAAGCATATAATTTATCATGTAAGATTTAAGGTGTAGTTTAGGGTGTATCAAATCTCAAGTTTAAAATTAATTTTTGTGTTACATGGCGAGTTTTCCATGTACTTCATGTTTGTTGGTTTTCAAAGTTCTTATTTACTGATATAGTGTCAAACACATAACAGTTATGTGATTTATTTGTAGTTTATATTAGAACAAATGTTGTACTTGATTATGCAACTTCGAATTCATGCTTTTGTAATTTAGACATTAAAGTTCAGTTTCATTATCAAGAGTCTACATGCTAGTGTGATAATTTTCTGTAAGGTAGTTCTAAGTGTCTTCGCGTTATGTGGTAATCTAAATCCGAGTGAAATAACCTCTTGTCTTAGTCCATCAATGGTTATGATTTGACATAGTTTCATATTTTATCCTCGGTGTACATATAATTAAATATTTATCAATTATAGTTATCAAATATTGTATCTTATTTGCCTTGTAATAAATGACTACACAGACCAATATGATTTTTGTTTCCTGATTTACGTGTTGTTCGTCGCTGAAATAGAATCAACACTCAGAATTTTCATATGATTCTCATTTTTAAGATATTCGCTAAAGATTGTTTACCTTATATAACACAAAGTAACGAATGTTTCGACGGGCGACTTATCATTGGAATGTAAACAAAGTCATAATATCTAGCGAATGTTCTAGAAATCGCTGGCAAAGCCGGATTATGATATATAACCGTCGCGGGCAGGATAAGCAGCAGTTGATACCCTAAACGCGCCTATAGATAAATACACAATACAAATAAAAATGATGTTCTTAATCTTCTTTGGGAGATAAACCACTCATAGTTGTTAAAATCGTCAGCATTTATGTTTCAATCTATGACTTAAGATCATTGTCAAAATAATCAAAATTTCTAGTTTGACATTTATTACATAAATTGAAGGTGACTTTGATTTATCAATGTTTGATGTATTTATATATGCAAAGTTCAAAAACTGCATCTACAAAATACCGTGCGAATGTAACAAGTTTTATATAGGGGAAAGTTCTAAACCATTCAAAGTTCGATTAAAAGAACATAAATCGCGTATATCAAAAATAGAAAATTTGAAAAATCTATAATTTATCAAGATGCATAAGGCTACAGCCCTAAAATAAAATGGAAGGATGCAAAAATTATTGACAACGAGGAAAACCACCAAAAACGCAAAATCAAAAAAGCTGCTTAATAACCCTAAATAAAAATAACTGCGTAGCAAACGTATCCGTGATTTTTAGTAAACAATGTTATTCCATTACTAAAATAAATAACAAATAAAAATCAAATGACCTCAATATCTAGGTAGTATTGCAGGCTTTTTCTGGGATTTACTTTCGATACTAACATGAAATACAGCGTACATACGTGACTTCTATTTATACATACAATAACTAATTACATAACAATAGGCATATTAGCAGCTCCTGGCTGCTTAAGCCATATGGTAACGCACTTCTTTAATAATCATCCTCTCAATCGTATAAATAGAAACATGTTAAAAAACGTTTTCCAATAGTCAAATTATTAAATTTATACGAAATTCAACCATAAAAAATGTATCAGCTGATTTCACGTTAAGGCTACCTCAAAGTCGTTCCCAGGGCGCAACACAAATTTAAGGCACTCATTCTGCTAAACTTTAAAATTTTCACTTAATATATCTCGGCGAAATATATTAAACATTAATAAATCAAAGACACCTTCAATTTATGTCATAAATGTCAAACTTAAAATTTTTTATTACTTTTACAACAATCCTAGGTCATGGATCGAAACGTAAATAAAGACGATTTTAACAACTGCGAGTGGTTTAATTCCCAAATAAGATTAACAAGAATACAAAACAAACCACAACAAACATACAGAAAGAAATAATATCTTACTGTACAAAATGTGTTGCTGACAGACATTATAGAATGTCGCAGAAGTATGTAAATCAAACGAATACGTTTTGTCACGTGTGTGGCGAGTATATGATAAAACCCTTTAAAAAGACAATAATTTTGTCAATCATAAGAGCTTATAAGCTTTACTTTGGATGCACACTAGGAGATTAGGATAAACTTTGGGCGTCCCATATCATTTGCCCACGTGTGCTCTAAATTTAAAGGATGACTTGACGGTGTCCGTAGTCAATGCCTTTTGCAATGCCTATAGAATAGAGAGAAGCTAAAGAAAATGCTACAGATTGTTATTGCTGCTTGATGAATTTATCTGTGCAGTACTTAAACGTACAATCAGTTCCCAAACCAGTACTACACACTCAGAATTTAACTGTCTCTAAACGTCCACAACCACATACACTTGACGACGAAAGGAATGCTGCTGAACGTAATATTGTTGAACCTATGGAAGAAGACACGGATCCCGGTTTCCAATTATTTAATATAGGTACTCTGCAGTTACTTTCACAATATGATTTTAACGACTTAATACGAAATTTAAATTTCTCAGAAGCTCAGCCAAATATCCTAGATGTGAACAAGATTGTCTTAATTTTTTAACTCGCATGATCAGTTAGTGTTCTGTGTAGATGTTCCTGGACTAATAGATGCATTAGGATGTAAATACAAAACTAATGAGTAGAAACTGTTTTTGACTCTTCTGCTCTAAGCTTGAAAGGAGTTCCCTTTCCAATGGAAATTCATGCTTCTCTGTTCCTATTGGCCACGCAGTACATATTAACCTATCAAAATCTAGAAACTTTGCTTAAAGAAATTAAGTATACAGAACGGGTGGAGTATATGTGGTCATTTAAAGACCAAGCACTTTTGTTAGGAATGCAATTGGTTTACACCATATACTGCTGTTTCCTCTGAGAATGGGACAGAGAGCAAATGATAAACATTATTTTGTAAAAAACTGGAATATGCGAGAAAATCTTATTGCTCTAGAGAAATATGATGCAAATCCTCCTATCGTTAATACAAAGCAAGTTGTGCTAACACCTCTGAACATAAAACTGAGACTGATGAAAAAGCTTTGTTATAGCTTTAAATAAATATGGTGTCAAAGATTTCAATATCCGAGAGAGAAATTTTTCAGACTGGTAAAAATAAAAGAACTTTTTTATTAGACTGCAAGGTCGTCACCTCATAAAGAACAGTGTATTCAATTCAAAACTGACCAAGATTGAGGTTGCTGCATGAGTATCATTTAAAAAGTTGTGTTCCAGTTTCTTAAGAAATACAGAGACAAAACATTACGAACATATTGTGAATCTTTCAATTTCTAAATACAGCGACATCGCTTTCAACATGTTTTTGAAGATTTATTTCCTCCATTCGCCTTTGACCTTTTACAAGCAAATCTAGGGTCTGTGTGTGACAAACATGGTAAAAGGTTTCAGCAAGACATTATGTTTTGTGAAAATCGTTGCTAAGGGAAGTGAAACACCACGATGGTCGCAGATTATTGTTGAAAACTAACTAGGGTTGCTTCTAGAAATAAAAACCACATGCAAAAATTTTGAGATACGATAGTGACGTGGTATGCATAATTTGTATTATAACAAATGTAAACCTTATATAATAAAACGTTCCACTATAAAAATATGATTAACGTTTTACTGGAAAGCGATAGAAGGCTTCTTTTAACAGATTCGTAATCAGTGAGAAAGATTCTATAAGAAAGATCTATCACACATTAGGAAACAAAAAAAAATTACAGCGTGTTGTTCAGTGCTGCGAGTTATACCAACTGCGGAAAAATCGGTTATATCTACAATGTAAAAAGAAAATAGGAAAAGTAGTCGTTCTGGTACACACTCAAAGGCAATACCTCTACATTTATGACATAAACATACAACCTAAAGTGGCCTAAAAGAATACTACCCATAAAGATTGATATTGTCAAGGCTTCACGGTCGTTGTCACCTTTAATTTCTGGGTGTAGGCGTGTTTTGTTAAAAATTAATATAGTAATCGTTTCGCCAACTGTTGTAAGGGAAATCATTTCTGAACGTACAGACTCTTATCTCCAATATAGATGATTAGCAGATTTATAAGCGAATTAGTCCAAAACATGTCTCTTGGCAAAGAATTACCAAAATATCGGAATAACTTTAGTATTTACCATAGAGACAAACTTTTACAAGATACAGTTGTTAATAAAACAAAAAGACAGTTTTTTTTGACCGTTTGTTTCACAGATACGTAGAACATTTCAAGTTCAGAATTTTAGTGTTTTCCCAGGGGAGAGAGAGGTTTCGTAAATTTCTCCTTTAATTATAAGCATATTTAATTCGGCAGATTATTTCAGTCATTTCTCGTTTATCGCCTATTAGTCACTGGTGACGATGAATTCCGTATAAAGTGTGTTTGCTTTTGGATTGTGCACTTTTGAAAACCACATTTTATTTCGTACTAAAACTACACAAAACCCATAAAATCCTATAACTTTACGTAACAAATGTGGCAACTAAATTATACCAAACTATAATAATAGATCAAATTTTGACCGTAATTCTCATATAATGTGATACGTAATAGATGTTTATATCGAAACGTACGTGCTCTGTTTCTCAATAAAAAGTCTGTCTATATATTAAAAGCATACGAGTCTTCCAACTGTATGAAATAAATCTATAGTTTTTTTCAACTGAGTTGATTATATGACATCGGTCCAGTTATTAGATTATATTTATAAGACACCAAATCAATGAATGCATGCGTTCGTATATAGACGATTCCCGATTCCGCTCAAATAGTTTCTGAACAAACTAATGTTCGAATTAAAAGGTTTACAAAAGCTTCACCTATACTCACATCGTGGCTCAAGAGTTCAAGGATATTTTTTTGAATGTTGTAAGGAGCTATTACATGCGCAAGTTTTTATTTTGGTTGTTAAATTTTGAAATGACTAGTTTTGCGTTCTACATTCAAGCGAGTTCAGAAACGCTATCTGAACGGGGTTTTTCACTCATGAACAACATGGAACATTTCCGACAATTGTGATAAGTAGTAGGATTGGTGCATCCTGGCGCAAATATACCTTATGGAATCCACCTATAGAATCCGCCGAATCCACCGAATTCACCCAATCCACCCAATCACCGAATCCACCCAATCGAACAAATTCACCCAATCCACCGAATCCACCCAATCCACCGAATCTACCGCGCCCCCGATCTAACCTAGGTAAGAGTTTTCTTCGATTAACCACTTTAGCCTGATCTAGAATTTCCCGGGCAATCTAACTCTGTTTGAATTGTTTAAATCAAACCACCCTTCGAAAGTTTTCTGCGGGATAATTTTAAGAAACCTAATAAAACGCATAGACAAAGTTTAGAAATTTATTAACTGTAATATTTACAACTGAGGCGTGTTGTTATTTAACTAATATTTTGCAGATTACAAAGGCAGCAAAATATTAGCAGTCCAGTGAACACCACGGGGAGGTCACATGCGCACTTCGTTCACCAGGATAGAAGGGGGAGGGATTCGGAAAAACGGGTAAGTAGGGGAAAGAGCTTAAAAAATTATAAAATCTTAAAACTACTATATACATAAACTTAACCTATAACAACTTAAAATTATGTGAAATAGAAATCGCCAATTTTTCGGTACCCCTAGGCATACGTATTAACAGTTCCGGGGATAATAAAACGTTTATCGTAATTCCCGGTTAAGCTAATTTTGTTAATTAACTTGGTATACAGTTCGTGTTTGCTGCATCTAGAGAGCAACTATATTATTATGTACAATATCTTTAAAACTATTTACATTAATATCATTTACAACACTACGCCTAACGCCTTTAATTTTTCGAATAATGTCTTTTTCTGTGATCATATAGTAAACACCCTATTCGAACAACATGTTAGGAGAAGATATACCTGGAAAGCGCCAGGTGATAGGGCTAGATATCAAATAGATTATATTTTAGTTAAACAAAGATTTAGAAACCAAGTTAAAAACTGTCGTAGTTATCCAGGGGCTGACATAGATAGCGATCATAACTTAGTTAAAATGAAGTGCAAACTAAAATTCAAAAAATTGAGAAAGGTTAAAAGAGAGGGATGGGATCTAGGTAAACTTAATGATAGTAGGGTAAAAGAGGAATATAAACAAGTATTAGATAATAAGAGCAAAGAGATAGCTGTAGGAGGGAACGTAGAAAATAGATGGAAAGAAATAAAACTGACTGTACATGATACAGCAACACAGACTATAGGTAAGAAAAAAATAGAAGCGAAAAAACCGTGGGTAACAAAGGAGATATTAGATTTAATAGAGAATAGAAGAAAGCTTAAACCTTTCAGAGAAGTGGATAGTGAAAGTAAGCAAAAATATAATAGAGTTAGAAATAGTACATGAGTGTAGAAAAGCTAGAAATAAATGGATGGAGGAGAATTGTAAGGGAATACAAGATGATTTGAGAGTAGGTAAGACAGACAGGGCTTACAGGGCAGTTAAAAAGTTTTTGGGGGAAGATAGAAAAAAATATAATGCTATTAGAGACGAGAATAATGAGCTTCTAATAAATAAAGTTGAGGTAGCAGATAGATGGAAAAGATATTTAGAAGATTTATATAAGGGAGACGATATGGATGAGTTAGAAAACGACCAAGAAGAGGATGTAGAAATAGGGTTCTCAATATTAAGAGAGGAATTTGATAGAGCTGTTCGGAATCTTAAAATAAATAAAGCGCCAGGGATAGACGATATTCCCGCAGAATTAATAAAATATGCAAGTCAGAAAACTTTAGACAGATTATATGAACTAGTAAAAGTAATATATGACATATGTGAGGTTCCAATAGATTTTGAAAAAAATATTATTATCCCAATTCCAAAAAAGTCAGGAGCTGATAGGTGTGAGAATTTTAGAACGGTTAGTTTAACTTCTCATGCTTCCAAAATACTAACAATAATAATTAAAAATAGAGTAGAAGCTTTGACTGAGAATTATTTAGGCGAAGACCAATATGGTTTTCGTAAAGACAGAGGGACTAGAGAACCGATACTAATGATTAGGGTAATTATCGAAAAAGGTTACAAAAAATAAAAGACTCATTTCGCGTTTGTAGATTTAGAAAAAGCATTTGATAGGGTTAATTGGATTGTTATGTTCAGGGTTTTGCAAAAATAGGAATCTCTCATAGGGATAGAAAAATTATTTACAGTCTATATAAAACCAAAGCGTAGTAATTAGATTTGATGAAATAGAAAAGGAAGCTAGGATTAGAAATGGTGTTAGACAGGGTTGTATACTGTCTCCTTGATTTTTAATGTTTATATTGAGGAAGCTTTAAACTTAGCTAGAGAGAAAAGAGATAGGTATTAGTGTACAGGGACAGAAAATAGACATGTTACGTTTTGCAGATGATATAGCCATTATAGCAGAGTCTAGAAAAGAGTTAGGAGAGTTTTAAATATTTTAGATGAGATACTACGGAGTAACTATAGTATGAGAATTAACTCAGTAAAGACAAAGATAATGACAAGTGAGTTACAGCCTAGTTCTACACCAAAATTAAAAATAGGTAATACCGAGTTAGAGGAGGTAGATGAATTTTGCTATTTAGGTAGTATAATTACAAAAATGGACGTAGCAGAAGGGATATAGTAGCTAGAATAGCTCAAGCTAGAAAAATGTTTTAAAAAGAAAACTTACTAATAGCTAATAGTATTAGTTTAGATAATAGAAAAAGTTTCTTAAAGTCGTACGTATGGAGCGTTCTACTATAAGGTAGTGAGACTTGGACAATTAAAGAAGTAGATAAGAAAAAGATAGAAGCTTTTGAAGCTTGGTGTTATAGGAGAATGTTAAAGATTGGTTGGACAGATAGAGTAACAAACGAGGAAGTTTATAGAAAGATAGGTGAGGATCCCTGTATGTGGAAACAATTGAAGGTCAGGAGAGATAGAATGATAGGGCACCAGTTAAGACATGAGGGACTATTTAGTAAAGTCTTAGATTATAGACTACCAAATAAAAATAGAGTAGGAAGGCCTAGACAAAGCTATATTAGTCAAATTATTAGAGATGTAGGTTGTGAAGGGTATGTAGATCTTTTAGACTAGCTCAGAATAGAAAAGAATTTAGAGCTGCGTCAAACCGACTTTAAGTTCGAAAACAAAACAAAAATAAAAATCAGTTAACTAAATGTCACCAGGACATGACTCACGATTGGTTAGCGGTCTGGCATGTTGGTAGCGTTTCGTTGCTTAAGCCTTACCATAACATAATTTAATAAACGTCACCATGGCATAACTCACAATTAGGTAGCGGTCTGGCATGTTGGCAGCGATTCGTTGCTTAAGCCTTACCATAACATAAAATTTAACACTTTTCCTTTTTGAAGCGGATAACCAGGTTATATTTCATTTCCTTATAAATGGTAATCATGTAAACATGTTAGAGTTCTTTACCAACCATCAGGTTGCTAATATCTATGTAGAGTCAGCTGGATAGGAAAAAGATGGAAGGATATAGGAAGACCTAGACCAAACTATATTAGTCAAATTGTTAGAAATTTAGGTTGTGAAGGGTATGTAGAGCTTTTTACATTAGCACAGAATGGAAAAGAAGTTAGAGCTGCGTCAAACCGACCTTAAGTAAGGTCGATAACAAAATGATGATGATATAGTAGGATTTGGCTCTAGTACCCACACTCTTAAACCATATCCCCATTACATTCATCCTTAAACTTACCCACCACCTTCTTATTTACTGAGGGAATATTAAACTTATTATCTATAGGATAGTCACTGGTATCGAAGTAGGGTAACTTATTACTAATATCACCATAAAAGTCCTCGGTTTTCACACTATAAACTAAGAAATCAGTAGACGAATTTGATCGTCATACTTGGACCACAACACATTATAGTGGAAGTCAGACATTAGTGTCTTTGAGAGGTCTAGTATCGATTTAAAGAAGTCTTTTTCAAACGCACTCTTCGCCCGTGTCCTCAACCTCGTGTTGAGTTCGATATACAGTTTCAACCATGGAGACTGCTCGAATTCCATAACTCGGTGTATCGCAGTGAGCCTGAGTCCATTTTTTAAACACTGCTTGAGGTTCCTGTAGTGGGTCACATAATTCTTCTTGTCTTCCAGCGTGGCGAGTAGTTTTAGGTTCTTAGAGTTTTATAAGCCCGCCAATGAGTAAATGCTGGCTCATAGCCCAACAGGACATCGATCTTCAAGTACATGTCGCTATATTCCCCGGGGGTATCCATCTGGAAAGTTTTACAAACTTTCAGGGCGCGCCCGTACTCAGCGAACGAGATGTCGAAAGATGTTAAGCGGTTGTACAACGCTTCCTTAGGCGGCAACGACTTTTCCTCCAAAACGGATGCATCCGAAACGTAGTCGTACGGGAACACGCCTTTTTTTTAACTAATTTGAACTTGCGGTCCTTGGGGAAATACTTGCGTAGTTCCACAAACTGATCAAAATATAAATTCTTTGCAAGCTTGTCCAGGGATGATGCCATGAACCGTAACGAGTCGATGAATCGGAGTTGAATGCAGTCTGCATCGTTTTCCTCATCACCCTCCTTATCTTCGCCATCCAGTTTAACATTTTTCGTGAAAGTTCCTTGTTGTTAGGTAAGACGCTGACACTCTCTTGGTCACACCCTTCTCCTTAACAATAAAGTGGGCATCATAACCACTCAAGCTATGGAAAATAACAGGAATAAACGTCAGCATCTCATACTTCAAGTTGCAATGGCTATGAGCCGCAAAGTGGAATTTCCCATTTAGGTAGTTGTGGTCGCGTACCCTCTCTTCTCCTAATGGCTTTTGTAGATACCACAGTCGTCAACCATATAAAAAAGAATCTTGTCTAACGGTTCAAGCGGTGCTATGGAAACATTGGTTTTCAATATGGATCCTGATCGTCAAACCTCCTCCTTCATCTTATCTACAAACACTCTGGCTGCATCAGGACCTCTGTATATTTCAAACTTCGAAAAACCATCATCATAGCTACACTTAATGTAGTATGCGAAGCTATAAGGGGTATGCTCCTGTACGTTGTTTGTAAACGAAGTTGAGGTGTCTGGAACAACAGAGCTTATAGGTTTAAGCACCGACTCGAAATCAGCATAAATCGCAAAAGGTACCCTCATCTGTTTATGGATGTTTTTAAATTCCACAATGTTGTTGAAAGCATTTGGCATTTTTGTAACTACATGGATACACTCATGCTCCAAATGCTTCCGAAGCTCCTCTTTGTCTTGGAAGTAGACTAAGCAGCCATTACACAACCACTTATGCATATGATTTTTAGACAGTTGGCAACCAACCAATTTCCCCAGACTTTCTATTTAGCAATAGTGACTGTTTCCATCATCTTGCATGTACAATAAATTTATGTGTCAGGCTCTTCTGTTCTTTGTGAAATGCAGCGGTCCCACAATTAACTTACCTTCCACTCCAAAAACGTTAATGCTGACGTCGTTCATCTGCTCAAATCTTGGTATATCGCACATTCTAACTGGAAATTCAATTCCATTAAAGTTTAGAGCGGTGCTGTACTGCGGGTACTTAGCTAGTCTTTGGGGATCCCGATCAGCAGGATACAGTGCTGCCATTACGGACCATGCGAAGCATGCCAACTCCTCATTTTGGACATTGATTACTGCCTTCTTATTTTTTATCCACATAGTCAGATCGATATACGAGAACCCCCGAAGTGGGATGTACTTATTAATATTAAGTTCCAGATGCAGCACATTTTTCAAACTCCAGCCGGACCCTCTTGCTTGAAACTCCTCCGACTTTACACTTATCACTCGTGCCATTGATTTATAGATCTCACTCAAGTGATCACCTGGTTTTAGGTGTTGAACGATTTAACGTCGTCAACACTTCGACCGACGCTTACTTTGGTGTAAAGTCCGAACAACTCTACATTGACTTTCAGGGCGTTGTGTTCATTCAACTTTTCTCTCACCAACCGCGTAAAACAATCTTGTTGCTCAAGAAACTCGGTAACATTAAAATTCCTGTTAGTGTTTTTTATCCGGTATGTCGCAATACGACTCCGGAATGACGTACTTACGGTTTCCACTGAATCTTCTACCGCACGACTTGCAGCAGATTTGTGTGCGTTGCTTCGCAAATGCGCGGTATACGCAGTTTTTGATACTTGGCTGTTACACACGTCGCACTTTACAATTGCGATACGTGGATGCTTAGACGTGGAAGGTCTATCTTCACATGGGGGTAGGCGTTTAACCCTGTTCGATGTTGTAGCTTTTTTTTTGGAAGGGAAACTTTACGTTTCACACCGCTCGGTAATACCATACCATGCACGTTACTTCGATGACGCTGAAGAACATCGGTTTTAGTAAATGTAGAGCGACATATTTCGCACATGATCGTCTCGCTTTGAGGTTGCTCTGAAAGGTGCATCCCAGCTACCGGTGCTGCTACCAAACCATGCGCTGTACGCCGATGGCGAAGCATGTTGCATCGTATAGAGCAGGTAGAGCTGCACACGTCACAATTAAAAACTTTCTTAGATCGCATTTTCTGTAATTTTAAAAAACGGTATCAGACACTTGAATAACAACGCGTACGGGTTCTTAAACTCGACTTCTTTTGCTAAAGCAAAAACAAAACTAACAATTACGTTTTTTTTTTTATAGTGGTAAAAGATTTTATATCCGCTGTGTGGGACTCTTACTTGCCGAAGCAAGGACATACCCAGTAAAAATCCACTTTGGTGTCGGACTCGAGATCCCTTGTCAAAGGACGTTTATAGGGATCCCGTGACTAGCGTACCTGGACTAGGTCCTTCACCGCCGTCGCGAATTGGAAAAAACATGGCGTTACGCGTAGTTTATTCCTTTCGGACGTCTGATGGAAACTAACAATTACGCGTAGGGTACAGATTTATATACCGCGGACGAGTTCATTTAATTAGAGGGGAGCCCGCATTTACTTTCATAATACATACATAATTCGTTTTATTAACAACTTAAACCTTGAACTAGGTAATTAGATTGCTATACCTTTAGGGCAAATGTTTTCACAGAAATATCTCATTAGTTAAATATTCTAAACTTCCCAGTACTTTGGTCAATTATAGTAATTCGAAAAGGTATGACTAATAACCTTGACGTATTAATTCTTTTCCTGTCAGAACTTGCAAAGAATTTTGTAAAATCTGCGCATGCGTTAAGTACTGTTATTTCATTTTGGTTTAAGACGGGTTCAGTTTATAAGAAATTTTTGAACTGATCAGACGTGTTTTTAAAATAATGATACTATCTGGTTTTGATGTTACGTCAGATGTGGGAGTACCGCAAGTAGACGTTGACAGATTAGTGGAAAAAATTACGTACAATATAAGCGAATTCGTATTGCCTGCTTCTTCTCATCACCATAATGTGGAAATTGGTTTTGACTTGTATGGAGATTTACGGGCAGTACTTCAAATTGTGTGTCGCAATAGAAGCTGCAACAGTTATTCAATCAAATTAGGGGTCAAAGATTGGAATAACTTTTGCGATCTCCGAGTAGAACTTACGGTGAACCGATTTGCTCAAGATGTTAAACGAATGCGATTAAATAATTTGGGTGTAGAAATAGACGACATGCATTTTCAACTTGGTAACGAGATTAATTTGAGATTGGAAGCAAATAAATGGTATGCAAAGACTGATATGGTTGGAAGTGGGTTTCAAGGAGAAGAAGAGGAGGCCTTTATACTACAACTTACAAAGAGCGTTAGTGTTATCTTTTTGAGTAAACACGAGTTACAGAGATTATTTCGTATGCGAGAGTTACTAATGTATAAATTAAACCAAATAAATAATCGGGAATTTCAACCGTTTTACAATGAATTAGTGTGCTTTATTGCCGACTCGAATTTCAACGATAAAGTAAAGTTAACACAAGAAGAAAGACGAGCAAAAATTTTGCTGGAAAGCGATATTTGAGTATGTAATTATCTATTCAGCGGCGGAAATAGCCAGAGTTATTTAACTGTTACTTCGCCACAAGACACCTGTTGGCTTTGAATGGGCTAGTGAGTCTACTAGTTCAAGAGTAACTTTTATCTTTACACTTTAACTTATCTACATAATATTATCATTCTTATCTTTATTATTTTTTATTTTATTACTTATTTCCTTTTCTTGCCCTGATGAAGCACCTTGCAAAAGTGGGCGAAACGTCGACCTTAATTTATAAAATGACACGGTCTCAACCCGGAACCATAAATATTTATACGATACAGGTTGTTGAAATATTATTTGTTTTCTGGAAATAGCGGTCTTAAATTTGAAAGGTATGATTTTGCCAATATTAGCTATGATATTGACTTCTTAAATTTTGGTCAAATATCAAATATTATGAATTTCAAGAAAAAGAGTAGTTTTAGATCACCGCAAGTATTACGTTTAGCTGAATGCACGAACATGAATAACTAACTATTTTGCAAATATCTCCTAAAGCGCGAATAATGTGAAAAAGGAAGTAAGAATTCTAAACGTGACAGACAAATTGTTCAGTGGCAATGCTAAATAAAGTGTGCGGAGGTAGAATTGAGCCACAGCAAGAAAAACAAACTTTTTTGATGGTTTCAAAACGTAACAAGGCAAGGTTGTTTCATAGCGAATATAGGAATTAGAATACCTTTCAAACATAAGACCGTCATTTCTAGAAGAAGAGAAGTTACAGAGAAACAAATTAAAAACTAAAAATAAATAATATTTCAACACCTAATATATCAAAAATGAAGCAGTTTAGAACATGTGTTGATAAAAACTTTTAGTTTTATCAAATAGGCCAGGAAATTGGCTCGACCGTCGGCCAGTGTGGACGTGTTTGTAAACGCTCCGTGAGTTTTGAGTAAACAGTGTAAAAGTTTTAATAAACGCTAAGTTTTAGTTAAATACATGTTTTAATACCCTCGTTCGTATATTTCCCGCATTGTAAAATATTAGTATTGTAAAAAGTGTAAATCCAATCTACCAAAGGATGGCAATTTTATTACCTGTGGTTATTGTGGTAGAGAGTACCACTTTGGATGTACCAGTGTTTCTGAATCTACTTACAATAGGATGTGTTTTGCTAAGAGGCAAAGCTGGCACTGCCAAATCGGTAGAAAAAGTGAAAGCGATACCACAGATCATACTTTACGTACCGATTCGCAAGAAGTTGACTTTAAAAAATTGCTTGGGGTCATTATGGGTAAGTTGAATGAGTATGAAAACATAATGGAAGGCCTAGTAAAAGATGTAAGAGGTCTTTCTAATTTATACGATGGTTTAAAAGATGAAATCACGCAACTTAAAAAATCTTATGTGGAATTGTCAAATACTATTGCTAAACTGTTGGAGAAAAATAAGCAAAAAGATAATAAAACATTAGATTTGGAAGTGAGATTAAACAACCTAGAGCAAAGAGGAAGAAATGTCAATCTAGAAATCCATGGACTAGAAATTATTCCGAAAGAAAATGACGAAAAGCTTTAGAAAGCGGTTAAGAAAATTACAGAGTGCTTGGGTCTTAATATATCGAATGAAGACTTACAAGTAGTTCATCGTCTGCCAAATTGTAGAAATGACTCCGTACCAGTAGTTATCATTCGGTGCACCACGCAGTCCATTAGAGACGCAATCCTTAGTAAAAGGAAGATGGTCTTAACCAATGATAAAGTTTTGCGAAATAAAAGTGATCGTAAGTTACTTATATTCGAAAATTTAACGGCGTTCAATAAAAATCTTTTATTGCAAGCTAAATTAAGAACTAAAGAAAAGGGATTGCAATTTGTTTGATATAGGTCTGGAAAAATACTTGTTAGGCGTTCTACCGAAGCTCCGCGTGTAATTAGAATAGAGCGTATAAACGATTTGAATAAAATGGATTGAAAATAAATATTTCTGGTAAAATTTAAATGTAAATAAGCAAATTTAGATAGTAAATTACAAGTTCAGTTTAATAAAAATTTCCGACAATTATTATAAATGAACAATATCAAACAGACCTTATTTGTTATCAATCCTAAATAAATTTAAGTGACTGGAATATCCAGTGGAACGCATATGCTGCAAACATTAACAATTACAAATTATCAGTTGATTGTTTAAATATAAATGGTATTAAAAACCATTTCGATGAATTCTTGACTTACTTATCAAATTATTGCTTCGACGTTATAGTATTGGTCGAAGTTTCGATTTATAAAGAGGAGGTGTTAAACTATAGTATCCAAGGCTATAATATGTATTATAAATTAAGAGTTAACAAAAAGGGTGGAGGAACTTTACTATACGTCAATAAGAAATTCACGTTTTCCGAAGAAATTTTTATCTCAAATTCTTACGAGAATATTGAAGGAATATTATAATAATGTTTTAGTATCATCCTGCATTGATCACCTGTTTATTTGTGGAGTATATAAAAAAGCGTTTTCCGGGACCATTCAAACAAAAATATCAGATCACTAACTATATGACTGCAATTACAATATTTTTTAATGATATATTTCCAAGACGAGAAAGATCAGTTATGGTTATAAACGAGTGGAAAGTTAAACAAATGTTAAAAAATTTCAACTACAGTATTCTTCATAATATAAATGAACCCGAAATTTTGTACAATAGGATTTCTAAGTGGTTGACCATAAATGTATATAAATAGTTACAGTGCTATCAATACTTGTAATTCCATGAACAATACTATTAAGAATAAGCGGAAAAAAGGATGGATGACTAGTGCGTTACTTAGATGCATAGAGGTTAGGGACAAGCTTTTTACAAAATGGCGTCTTTCAAAACTTGAAATAGACAGAAATCTGTACAAAAGATGCCGGAACTGGTTAATATTAAGGATTAGGAGAGAAAAAGAAAAATATTATAATAGAAAATTTTCACAATCAAACAACAATATAAAAGCAACTTGGGATTTAATAAATTCACTATTGCAACATAAACATGTTACGGTATTCGGCGCAAACACGAAAGAAAACAGTAAGAGTAAGCAAAGAAATCGTTTACGCCGAATACCGCAACAGAACGGGTATAGAATGGTAGAATTTGGGCTAGCTCAAAAACGTCGGAGAGGTGCGTGGGTGAAATAGAAAAAAAAACACATTGGAAACCTCTGTAAAACTATTTTGTTAACAACCAATCTTGAAGGACTATTTACAAAATAATAAAATCCAATAAGTTGCGTAATCGTTTGTTACGTGCTGGTAAACAAAGCGTCATAACCTAAGCATATACAATTGGTAGGCAACATATATAACATCTTATAGTCTAAATACTTACTTAATGGTTCACCTTAAATACATATAAAAGAAAATAAAACATAAACTATACAGTACTTCAGGAAAAGAAATATACCTAAATTATATATACATGCTGCATTGTGAAGTGCACCTCCTCAAGAAATAGTATAACATTAAAATTAGACACCCTAACTTAAATTAATCAAATATTAACTACTTTTAAATTGATGCGTAAGTTCTTTACGTTAATGTTTATACAAAAGAACAAATGAAACAGTAAAACGGACTCTAACACAAACTTTGAATAATTAATTGTTAATTTGAAGAATGATTATTACATTGTCTCTCGTGCATTGTGAATGTGTTTGGTAACGTGGTGTTGGTAATTTATTGGATAATCATGAGTAGCAGCAATTAAAATGCCTATCCTCCACAGCAGCATAAAAGAATTACGAAAATAGAAAACTGTACCTTAAACAATTTGGCTTCGTATCATGTTGTGGATGGAAAAATGCGACTGCATTTCTTTATTAGCTGCATTCTGGAATCACCAACTTCACTAATACTAGCACAGAAAACATTTTTAGTAGCGCGACTTTACAACATGTATCTTCGGTAAGAAGATGTTGTATTCAATCTTGTCTTTCAAAGCACGGTTTCTATTTTATAAGGACAGATTCATGTATGGGGGGTAGGGTATTTGGCTTTCAGAGTTATCGCCGAAGAATCATGTGTGCAGAATTTCCAAACAACAGCTGCCGAAATACAAACTGTAGCAGCTTGCCAACAAGCAGATAACGCAATTATCAAACGATTTTCAGACAAGGGAAAACAATCTTGTTACTTTGTAACATCTTAACAGCTGCAGAATACCAGATCACAAATCCATTGTAAGCAGATGTAGGCAGGTGGTAAGTGGTCTTATCTTTTAATTTTTAGAAGAAAGCTGTGCATTTATTTGCAACTCTAATTAAAATGTAATCACTGCAGGTGCTAGAAAATATTGCAACTACTTTGTAACGTAATGTTTCCTATGCAGCTGTTTGATTTAATAAGGCAAACTTTTATACAAAGTAATTACTTGAAAAATTTTATTAAATAACACTAATTTAAATGGCGGAAAATCGAGCTTGTTGAGAAATTTTAGGGCGTCTTAAAAATGAAAGCAACAAAATTACTTGCAGGGTTTTGAACGTAACAAACAAAACAACAATTTAGATGAATTTATAAAACAAGCAATGCCTACTACAATAAATGAATCAGCAATAGCCGATAATTTTGTGAAATTTTTTGACAATAGTGTATGTTCTATTAAGCATGAATGCAAAATAAAGTTTGTAAATAGTTTAGCACTAATTACTCCTGTAAACCGTAGTCTTAGACTCAGTATGGTAACAACAAATTTTGCGAAGTCTGAGAAAATTAAAATTAATTCATGGAAATCATCAGGTTGTGGAAACATAACACTAAAAAATATTCTATTTTTAGGGAATGAAATGTTCGTTCTTACAACCCGATTAATTAATAATTAATCAAAACACAAACTATTCCCAATAAACTCAAAATTGTTATTATTAGGCCAATCCATAAAAAGGGAAACTTGTAGGATATTTGTAATTACCGCCCGATAGTATATAAATTTATAGAGGCAAACTTTATTATCGGTAAAGAGCAATTTGGATTTGTTAAAGGTGTTGGTACTAATAAATGCTTAGGAAACTTTTCTAACTTTGTGAACGAAAAAATGAAAAATAACATAAATATAATATGCTTATTCGTGGACTTCACAAAAGCTTTTGAAACAATCGATAATGATATTTTTATACGCAAGTTAGAAAACTATGGCTTTAGAGAACCCACATTGAACTTGATCAGAAACTACTTACAACACAGGAAGTTCGTGGTAAAAATTGGTAATGCATATAATAAAGAGTACCCGCCGGATGTTGGTGTTCCTCAGGGGTCAATCTTAGGGCCATTATTATTTATTATATACATTAACGAACTACCAGATGTTATACAAAATTGCAAAATACTTATGTTTGCTGACGATGTGCTTCTGATCGCGGTACCTCACAACTTCTATACAGCCGAACAAGCCATCCAAGTAGATGCAAACAACTTGGCCAAATGGGCTCATGACAATCATTTGGTAATAAACAGCGAGAAAACAAAGCTGATGCACATTACCACACCATACCTCGACAAAGGACAGCCGAGTATAGTAGTGATCCACTCATGCCAATATTATCAAATGCGAAAGCAAGCAATCAGAGCATGCACCAAGAAGTGTTGGGTTATTGTGCACTGCACTAACTATCAATACCTTGGAGTGACTATAGATAATTACTTACGTTGGAGCAAGCATATCTATCTTGTATGTAATAAGCTTAAACTAATTCTGATAAAATTGTATTACATAAGATATCTGGTTTCTGAAAGTGTAAAAAAGTTAATATACATTTCGTTGGCTGAGTCAATATTAAGATATGGTTTGGAAGCATGGGGTTACGCTACTGATACCTACATTAAACAAATCGATGTCGTTCAAAGAAAACTTTTTCAACTAGTATGTAACGGCGTATCGGGTTCCGCATTACAAGAATCGCTTGTCACCTGCAATGTATTGAGTGTAAAAAGAATATTTTTTTACAAAATCATACTTGACAATTACTTCAGTAATAAGTATCTTAATAAAACAGCCAGTCGATATGGTTTAGGGGAAAATAAATATGTAGTTTCTTTAACGTGTAATACATACAGTGAAAACAATCCATCATATGTTGTACCTACCTAATATAAAAAATAGTGTATCTAACTAAAAAATTTTGTGGGTATATGGACAGCACGTTTTTTTGCCATGGCTACACTAAAATCTGGCACAGGAAATTTAATAAACTTAACAGATAGAAGTTGCTCTGGAAACAAATTCAAAATTAGCGATTTACTATTGTGTTTGGTTGTAAAGCAAATTGTAGTAGTTACAAAAGCGAATAATTCTTTTATGTCCACAAATTTTATTTGCAGTTGGCACGAATTATACTTTGTACATGATACAAATGTGTTTGCTAGTAATGCAAACCTGTATCAGCTAACGAAAGTCAGTAATTTGGCTTTACCATCAATTTTCATTCGCAATTGACACAAACTAAAATCTGTAGCTGTTATGAGTAGGTTTGCTACAGATGCAAATGAAGATTTGTTCCAAAGTAAGTACTTTTGTTAATGTAGTAAATGTTATTTGCAGGTGGTACAAACTAAAATTTGTATCAAAAACTAGTAGTGCTTGTGAAAAGTCAATTTTTCAGTAATTGCCTAGTAGGGGCATTAATTCTTTTGCACTGTTTTCGTCCAGTAAACCTATACTGTCAATATCTAAACCATTTTCTGCAAAAAAGGAAAAGTGAATAATGTATTATAATTTATCTCAAAGCTTAATCTGAAGGAAAATTTAGCAACCTATAAATTGTTATATGTAATTAAAACAACATGGTCACTATATAATTTATTACAGAGAAATAACTATAAACTATAAAATGAATATACTACTCAACACTTACCCTAAATTACATTGATATATTCAGACAAGTTCCACGGGTACACCGGCCCTAAATAATTCCCTAATCGAACACAAATTACATTAAATTTCTTTTTAGGATAGATCTTGTTACGTTTTTTTCGTGGCAGCACGTTGGGCGCCAAATTTATGCTACGTAACACAAAGAAAGTCAAAGAAATGATCGGGCTCAATCGGAGAGTAGGGGTGGTTGTAGAAAGCAGACTGACCTATGATGTATCCGGCGGTAAGGAGTTAGTAACAATACCTGCAAGAAAAATAGTTAAGCAAACCTGAAAAAGAAAGAATAAGTATAGCAGTAATGAAAAGTCTAAATTATTCAGTACGTTGTAGAATGTAAAAAAAAGAAACTGTTTGGATAATCTATATAATATAACAACGGTAAAAGCAATACAGACAAATGTTTAGTACAAAGTGAGGTAATATTGGGGAGTAGCAGAAACGTTTCCTCACACACCAATTAAACATAAATCAGACAAAAGTTAACAAAGATAAATAGGTAAGTCACAATTGATATGAGTAATTCAGTAGTATTAATTGTTTTTTTCTCTTTTTTTCTTAATAGCAGGCAAGTCTATTTTAAAAGGTATCAGAACGACGAAGAATATTGCAAAACACGGATAGATATTTAAAGTAATAATAAGTAGGAAATAGTTCAACTTACAAAAAGTCCTACAAAAACGCTTCCTTGCATTTGAAGTGTGGGATTCACAAGGTCCTGCACTAGCGAAGCACTTCACCCTTGATTGTGAGGGTGTTGATGGAATTTCTTACACTTTACACTAATCACACCTACGTATTTCACTGGTGTTAGCAGCAGATAATATCACGCTGATAGAACTATGTAGCATTGGTAAATTTCTTGGTAATTCTATTTCCTGAGACAATAATTTCGAAATATTTTGTAACACAAATTGTAAAGAAAAAATAGTAATAAGAATTTAGAACCACGTGCTTTCAAGGCACGATGTAATGCATGTCATCTGATAAGTTCTTGCATTATACTAACAGTAATGTGAGGTGTTTTATTTGCTACATCTGGTAACAAAGAAAAATCTAATGTTTTTGAATAACGAAATTTGCACAAACAGTTCCAATTTAAAAAGATAAATCAACAAAAACACCATTAGCAAGGCACGTGCAAACACTAAGCAAGTCCGTCAAATGTTCTTCGTCCAACATTATACAAGAAATAAACACCTAGGAATATAATTGAATAGGTTATGATTACCAATTCAAACTCCGCGCCAACCACATAGACATTTAGAACGACCTCGTAAAAACGAAGATAGGTTCACAATAAAAAGAGCGATTTTGCAGATTTCACATTGGGTACCCCGAACGAGTAAATGTTACTAATACGCAAAACCACTTTAAATACACATTATAAGCACGTTATAACAAATTATATACCGTTCTTTGTATTTTATCACAGTTTATTTAGTGAAAAACGAGCTTGGGTTCAACAAACAACATCGCATTTTTCCACACTCTCTTCAAAGCAAAAGCAAACAGTAAACAGTCTTCTCAACGTAAACAATCTATATCAACTTGGAACAAACTACAACTCTTCCTTCACAAGAAAAACAATTAAAATCGTGACGTGCTTGTAGTTAATAAATATAAAATCACTATCTTCAAAGCAACAACGGAAAGCAAACAGTATTTTAACGTAATTAACATATGTGAACCAAGCACAAACTACAAAACTGCTCGCTATTACAACCGCTTATCGACTTCTTATCTCGACTGGTATAATAACATAAGGAACAACATTTATATGAATGCAGCAATCATATCTACTAATTAATCACGAGCCGCTTATCACTTTCTACAGGCTGGAAAGTATTTAAAATTCGTTCCTCGCAATTTATTTATTAATGAAAATCAACCTTCAATTAATCTATTTTAAATTAATACACACGAGTTAAATTGCATACAAATCTGAACTATTCGAAAGTATTTACGAATTGGGTAGTGTAAAATGTTTAACTATTAAAAAATGCCCGTTACAGATTCCCCCCTAGCAAAATAAAGACGTCGGGGTGAAAGAAACAAAACGACAGACAAGGAACCAAACAAAAAAAAAATTTTTATCCGGTTCGAAGGACCAATATCAGTATAAGAAAAGAAACATTTTTTAAAAGAAGACAAAGTCATCTATCGCAAACAACAACGACAGAACAGGTAAAGAAAGCATTAAGTAAACACCCAATGATGATTAAAGGTTTTAGCTACTTTCAAAATCGTTAAAAGACGGATGTCCCCCAAAAGGGACATTTCTGTTTTCCACCTCAAAGAAAAGTTTTGGCTTCCCGCGGAGAAACCAAGAGAAAAGAAATAAACGAGGAAGAAAACTCGTAGCAAAACTGTCACCCTCAAGTGTGCCGTAAAGAAAGAACCAAGACAAAGCAAAGGACAAAGGCAAGCTAGTACACCATCTAGAATACTTCCAACTGAGGTAACACAAATTCGTATGAAACGATTACTCAAGCAGAGTATGGCTAACAGACCTACAGAAGCGACCTAGTCGAAATTCCTAAAGGAAAAGAAAATAGATCTGACGCCTACCTCAGGGAATGGATGTAGAAAGCGACTATACTAGTCAAATAGTGAACAAATGGTAGAACTAGCCAAAAGAAAAAGTCACGGGATGGGTTAGCTACAAAAATATGAATAGGAATACGAAACAACAAACTATACCAATCCAATCAGAACCAACAAAAAAAAAAAAATTCCGGCTCGAAGGACCAAAATGTCAGACACAACTAAGAGTAAAGAAATCCACAGGGAAAGATAGGTAAGCAGTAGCAATCGGAGAGGACCAAGGTGTAGAGGCATAAACGCTGCCAATTGATTCGTCAAAGGACGAATGTCTCTTTAGAAAAGAGACAGCACAGTTTCCAACCTCAAGAAATTGGTTTCGCGCGCAGAAACCAAAAGAAAAGAAAAGTAGCGAGGAAGTAAACCAACAGCAATAGCCAACATAAGACACAAGTGTCAAGCCTCAAGTAAGCTAGGGAACGACAAACGGAAAACTGGAAAAAGTAACGAAAGGCTTCAACTGGGGTATCAAGAAGGAGAAGAAAAAAAAAAGTCGTATAATACAACCAGATCTAGATCGGGGACATTAGGAATATATTTAAGTGAGGTAGCGAAAGTGACATGAAGAAAAGAAAAAAAAAGGTGGTGTAAAGAAACTTGTGCGCCAGTGTTTTCCAGAACCAAATTACCAGCGAAAACACAACTCTGATAATTGACCAAAAAAAAAATTAACATCGAGGAATTTCTATATAGCGAAGGAAGAAAAAAAATCAAGACTACACCACAAAAAAAATTAGAGCCAGCCAATATAGGCAGAAAAGAAAGTCGAACCGATACACGAAAAAAAAAAATCAAGGCCAAAAAAATCAGGGTCAAAAAAAAATTTATAAAATCAAGAGCAAATCAAAAAAATCAGGCCCCTCAAAAAAAATCGAGCCCCTCAAACAAAAATCGAGCCTAAACGAGAAGGAAGAAAAATAATTTCGGGCCCCTCAAAAAGTCGAGCCCCTCAAAAAAAAGTCGGGCCCCTCAAAAAAGTCCAGTCCCACGTTGGTTCGTGGCCCCTCAAAAAAGTCGAGCCCACGTTGGGCGCCAAAAATCTATGTTACGTTTTTTTCGTGGCAGCACGTTGGGCGCCAAATTTATGCTACGTAACACAAAGAAAGTCAAAGAAATGACCGGGCTCAATCGGAGAGTAGGGGGGGTTGTAAAAAGCAGACTGACCTATGATGTATCCGGCGGTAAGGAGTTAGTAACAATACCTGCAAGAAAAATAGTTAAGCAAACCTGAAAAAGAAAGAATAAGTATAGCAGTAATGAAAAGTCTAAATTATTCAGTACGTTGTAGAATGTAAAAAAAAGAAACTGTTTGGATAATCTATATAATATAACAACGGTAAAAGCAATACAGACAAATGTTTAGTACAAAGTGAGGTAATATTGGGGAGTAGCAGAAACGTTTCCTCACACACCAATTAAACATAAATCAGACAAAAAGTTAACAAAAGATAAATAGGTAAGTCACAATTGATATGAGTAATTCAGTAGTATTAATTGTTTTTTTTTCTCTCTTTTTTTTTCTTAATAGCAGGCAAGTCTATTTTAAAAGGTATCAGAACGACGAAGAATATTGCAAAACACGGATAGATATTTAAAGTAATAATAAGTAGGAAATAGTTCAACTTACAAAAAGTCCTACAAAAACGCTTCCTTGCATTTGAAGTGTGGGATTCACAAGGTCCTGCACTAGCGAAGCACTTCACCCTTGATTGTGAGGGTGTTGATGGAATTTCTTACACTTTACACTAATCACACCTACGTATTTCACTGGTGTTAGCAGCAGATAATATCACGCTGATAGAACTATGTAGCATTGGTAAATTTCTTGGTAATTCTATTTCCTGAGACAATAATTTCGAAATATTTTGTAACACAAATTGTAAAGAAAAAATAGTAATAAGAATTTAGAACCACGTGCTTTCAAGGCACGATGTAATGCATGTCATCTGATAAGTTCTTGCATTATACTAACAGTAATGTGAGGTGTTTTATTTGCTACATCTGGTAACAAAGAAAAATCTAATGTTTTTGAATAACGAAATTTGCACAAACAGTTCCAATTTAAAAAGATAAATCAACAAAAACACTATTAGTAAGGCACGTGCAAACACTAAGCAAGTCCGTCAAATGTTCTTCGTCCAACATTATACAAGAATTAAACACCTAGGAATATAATTGAATAGGTTATGATTACCAATTCAAGCTCCGCGCCAACCACATAGACATTTAGAACGACCTCGTAAAAACGAAGATAGGTTCACAATAAAAAGAGCGATTTTGCAGATTTCACATTGGGTACCCCGAACGAGTAAATGTTACTAATACGCAAAACCACTTTAAATACACATTATAAGCACGTTATAACAAATTATATACCGTTCTTTGTATTTTATCACAGTTTATTTAGTGAAAAACGAGCTTGGGTTCAACAAACAACATCGCATTTTTCCACACTCTCTTCAAAGCAAAAGCAAACAGTAAACAGTCTTCTCAACGTAAACAATCTATATCAACGAGGAACAAACTACAACTCTTCCTTCACAAGAAAAACAATTAAAATCGTGACGTGCTTGTAGTTAATAAATATAAAATCACTATCTTCAAAGCAACAACGGAAAGCAAACAGTATTTTAACGTAATTAACATATGTGAACCAAGCACAAACTACAAAACTGCTCGCTATTACAACCGCTTATCGACTTCTTATCTCGACTGGTATAATAACATAAGGAACAACATTTATATGAATGCAGCAATCATATCTACTAATTAATCACGAGCCGCTTATCACTTTCTACAGGCTGGAAAGTATTTAAAATTCGTTCCTCGCAATTTATTTATTAATGAAAATCAACCTTCAATTAATCTATTTTTAAATTAATACACACGAGTTAAATTGCATACAAATCTGAACTATTCGAAAGTATTTACGAATTGGGTAGTGTAAAATGTTTAACTATTAAAAAATGCCCGTTACAATCTATTCTTTTGTAATAAGCTATTTATGCTTTTTATTGTTGGTGAATACGGCACTTTAGCAAGAGCTTTGCGTTAGGTTATAATATGGTAGTCGATGAATGTGTAGACACCATTTCAGTGCCTACACTAGAAACGATTTGATTGGTGGTGAGTAGTAATCCGATCAACTTCATTCGCATCACTAAAAACGTAGCAAACACAAGTCATTCTCATTCACATTAATAAACTATTTTGCTATGCTCGCAAATAAAATTATTATCCAGTACAAATTTACTTACACAAGTAAAGGTGTATTTGTGTCACAACATACGTTTGCTGAAGCGAAAAATGCATAGTGATGTAAGTACAAGAATATTTGCAATGATTAATAATATACCTTTAACTAGAATAAATTAGTAACAAATAGCAATCTATTTCTTTCAGGGTAAGCTGTTCAATGAATTGCCTGCGGAACTGAATATATTTGTTAATCTGAAAAAAATTAAAGCAAAACTTAAAGGATTTTCTAATTCATGGCATGCCTAGAATTGAAATCAAAACAAATTGCCAGAGATTTTAAAAATTAAAAATTTCTTTAAATAATTTGTAACATTTGTTGTACTACTTATGTAGAACTGAAAACTAAATGCGGGGTTTTAAATCAAGTATTAATTAGAAAGGGTCGAGTCAATGCTTTTAGAAGACAAATTCCAATATTTGAATAGGAAATTGTTAGTATATATTTGTAATAAGAATTATAACATTTATTACAATTATACCCTACATAAATTACTAAAAATATAATATGTGTATATGTGTGTATGTGTATGTATATATGTATATGTATGTATATGTGTATGTATATATATATATATATATATATATATATATATAGTTATTAAGATGAAATGAAAACCCAACTTTGTATTTTAAAGTTGAATTACCATTTCAAATCGAACTAGTAATTGAAAACCACTAAAAGAACGGCTACAGCAGGACTTGAACCTACAACCTCTAATTTACCGGATCAGTGCTCTAACCAATTGAGCTATCTAGCCTAATTGTTTAGATGATGTTATACTTAATACTACTGAAGCTTGGCTCTTGTCAACGATCTTCAATTACGTCTTGCATTTAAGGAAATATATATATATATATATATATATATATATATATATATATATATATATATATATTATATATATATTTAATAATTATCTTACTGTTTAACGACCTTGCTTTATATAGATATAAATAAATTATTGGTTGTGGGTTTCAGGTCAGCTGGCAAGTTCAGTACTACTCTTTTTTATTGCCTAAATTTTTGAATTAATTTTAATTCTTGATCACAGGCACTACAAATGATAAATTTTAAAAACTGGTGCAATTTGGTTTTAAAGTTACATACTAAATCGAGATTTGTATAAATAATTAGCAACAATGTAAAAAATAACAGAAACTATAACGTAACGTAACTAAAAATAATATAAAATGTATAATTTAATAAAATGATACCATTTCAAATAAATTTGTCACATTGTTCTTTTATTTTTGTGTGTGACGGTATGGCAAAATAGAATGCACGCATGTATGTATGCATGTAGCGCTTCTCATGAATTAAGTGGGGTGTTAATCTGAGAGTGTGTGTGTGTGTGTGTCTGTTAATTTTTATTTTTGTATGTTTGGTTGTGTTTTGTGTTGATGTGTGTATTTTTTTTATATTATATAAATATATATATATATATATATATATATATGCATTAATACTTAAGACATCATAAGTTCAAATTTTGAAGTTTTATCTACAATATTGTATAGTAAATAAAAATTATTCTTAGGTTCCTAAATTTATAAGTTTTATTATTATTGTTATTCATATTTTCCTAATGGAACTTAAGACAACTAAGATTTATTATAATATAATCCGAAATGATGTAATTTAGATAATATGTACATATGATGATAATTTTTATTGACATAACTTAGAGCAAAATAGTTCTTTTGAATTTCAATTTATTTTAGAAAATAGTATATTATAGCAATAGAATTAATTTTTGTAGTTTATTTGATTTTAGTTATTTTACATTGAACTTAAATTTCTATGGAATAAATTTAGTTAGTCTATTTTAATAGATTTACTACTGCTACCTAATTTGTTAGTACATATCTGCCCCCACATTGTAAAACTTTCTTAAGATTTTTATCCTACTTTAATTAATTGTTAGATGAAAGGTAAGATAATATAAAAATTTCAACAGTGTATGTAGATGCACCTTGTCAAGCGGCCTAGACCTGCTTAAGGTGAATTTATGTAAATTTGTGCAATAAAGAATATTGAATTGAAGTGAATTGAAATTACATCCTGCACTTTTGGCCTTCAATTAAATATCACCCTGTATTCAATAAAATTATTATCAAGGCAAATTCTTCAAATATATCAAGCAAGTTTGCACAGCCGTAGTTTTTGTAATAAAAATGTACTCTATGGCGCCGTCAAATAAATGTACATATACCATTTTGCACAAAAAAGTCATAACTGCTTGCTATCCTCTTTAATTGTCATGTCATTATATGCGATATTGACATCTCTTATACTTTTTATGAAGATCTATAAGATTCAATTTTTATGTACAATGCAACCGTAGTATCATAATTTGGACTCAAACTGTTCCTGTAAAGCAATAAAAAGAAAAAAACTTAGCGTTTTAGCTCACGAGCTTAGCTCGGCTCGATCCAAAGCTTGGCTCAAATTCGAGCCGAACCTCAAGCCAAGCTTGAGGAAAAATTCTTGAGTCGAGCTCGAGACTACTGCTTTCGAGCCGAGCCGAGCTTAAGGAACGTTCTGCTCGGTTCGGTTCTAATTCATCACTAGGGCCGAGTAACCTGTTTGTCCAGGGCCAAGAGGAATCTTAAGGCGGCCCTGCAACGACTAACCATTTCAAACTACTCTCAAAAGTGCTTTGTACGTCCGATAAAGCTAACCTATATTTTCCTCACTCGCGGTAAGAACTCAATTCTCTTTATCTTATGGTCACACGATAGCCGAAAGCCTACAAATCACAACATTCCCAACGGAGAATTTCAGAGAGGCGCTTAGTTTAAACATAAAATTATGAGGAAATTGTATATAAAAAATTAAATAATAAAATGGATTTGATAAGCGTCCAAATGATGAGCAACATCTTTACAATAGTATGTGGTAAAGTGTTTTATTTGAAACTCATGGTGAATCGTTTAGTTTATATACATCAGAAGGTAAAGCTTTAGTGATGTTATTCGCAGCTTTCATGAAGTACACTAAGAAACTTTTCAAAGCAGAAGTTTACTGTAACTATTGTTACCTTTTAGGTTCACAAAACCTCAAACAGCTTAAATTTTGTACTGTACATGAGTGTTAGAATTCTGTAAATTATGATGCGTAATAAATGGATACTATTGTAATGTGCGTTCCCTGCTTTGAAAAAGTAGGGGTCAGCCAGTTATTGAAAACATGAGCTGGTCGTTCAATTGTTTGAAACGAATCTATGATTTGCATTCGGTTGAGTTGTTTTTATGACGAACATCCCGTTGTATGATTACATTACATAAAATTTGCGATGTTTTATGGCTTGTCTCTATTTGTTTGTCGAGAGGATATATACAAACCACGGGTTTTTGCACAATCGTTTTAGAATCAAACCGCTAAATATTTTTATTGGAACATGTAGAAATACGCCATCTGAAAACCAATGTTTATACATTTTTCTGCTCATTTTTTTTAATCGTATAAAAAAACTTGATGGCTGTGTATATGCGCCATCGCTTAGAAAGAACACACGTAGTTACTTTTTATTTGGCAAAGTTTACAGTGAACACACTATACACAAACTAGTTTAGAAACGAGAATTAAAGTTCTTTAGCTCACAAAATCAATAGAACTTCATGACAAACGTGTATTGTACAAATTGCTGTACTGATCACATTTGAAAAGCCAGATTCTTCAGCAAGTTGAAATATCTGTTATTCCCTTTTTCCTTTCTGAACTTATTACCAAGAATCCTCTTTTTGTGTAAAATAGTCTAGGATGTTATTACGTTACACGAAGGAATCTGGAAACAAGCTGTCTCCTATTTTTGAATCTAACAGCAAATTGAGCATTGTTGATTTGACGTATCCTATAAAAGGTTTAGTTAACGTAAATCAAACTAAAATAATTTGTTTTATGTAGCTTTAAAATGATAGTATTTAAACAAACTGTAGAGTATATCTCATTATAACTAAAAATTACTTCAATTTTTCATATTGCAACGAGATCAAAAACGAAAAAATTCAGCTCTTATGTAAGGGCTAGTGGTGCCACAAGACGAGAACGAGACAAGAAATGCTTACTTCTCGTTCTCGTCTCGAAATTCGAGACGAGAACTTGGTTGAGCTTTCGTTCTCGAAGGATGTTTTCGTCTCGTTCTCGATCTCGAGTCGAGATTTCTCGAATTCTCGACTTCTAAAATGCTCTGCAAGTTGCAACAATGTTTTTGAACCACCAGTTTCTTGTGAGCAATACATTCAGATAGTACCTATATGCGGTTTTAAATATTGAAACTGGAATAAATTAAATTGCTTCTGTTGTTAGTGGCTAGTAACTGTAGTCCGAAAGTCCGGAAGCAGCCAAGCGAAAATTACCTTAATATATTTGATTTTGAACACTATGAAAAATAGAAGCAAACGCTAAAAAATAAATTATGTAATCAGTTTATTATCTGTAAGTACTAAAAATTGATTGCATAAATCAACTGATAATATAAATTTAATACAGGTTGCGTTTTATTTAATCACTATCTCAGGTATTTTCTTTAAATCGTTCTTAATATTAGGAACTGAAAGTCTTTCATCTGAAAGTAATAAATTAATAAGAATGCCCTTTAATTTCAACATTCTTCTTATAACAATAAATACAAATTAAACGCATTCAAACCAAAAGATTATATACTATACTAATAGAATCATGTAATATTATGGCTAAGTGGTGGAAAAGTCAGGGTTTAAAATCTTTTACCATAGTTTTGCAATCAATTAAATTTCAAATCACTGTTTTCTGCAAGTATTTAGTCCTGGTTAAAATTGCAATTTATAACTAGGTGTGTACTTGGTTTATCTATCACATCCTACAATAAGTTGTCAGCTATAAATGCAGCTTATTAACAAATTCGTCTTGGGAAAATGTCTTCTTTTGTCTCAACCAAAAATAGTTCATTGAACGTCGCCCAATATACGCTAACACATTTCAAAATCGTTAAATATTGCATGAATCTTTAAAATACCCAACAAATTGAGTATACGATTATACATCAACCGACGGCGATGCAAAACAAAATTTGGAATTATATTTTTACTTAAGATAAATATTGCCTAAGAAACGTATAGAAGATGCATTTAAACAAAATATTGTTAGACATTTTTGTTATCTTTTTAGGGTCCAAATATTCTATACCGCATTCATCACTTCATACCTTTTAAAAAGAATGACCTTCCTTAATAAAAGAAGCTAAGTACAACCTCTACATACCGTTTCTTTCAGGGATTATCGTGACGTTGTATAAACCGTACTTAGTAACTTTGGTTTTTCTTATTTATGATTCTTATGTATTTTGCAAAACCTGTAAACTTTGTTTAACAATGTACTTGTTTAAGAAACCATGTGACTTGTATACCTAAAATTGGATACCGTACCCTGCTTTGTGCTTACTAGTTGAAGGGTACGAAAAGTATAGAAGTCTTTTGTTTTCTTATCTACTTTTTATAAGTTTCTAAAATATTGTTTTTCTTAAATCCATTGTTATAACTGCAACGTCCTGTCTAAGGAATTAGGATATTTAAAAAAGATTTAAATGTATGTCTGAAGAGTAACAATTTATCCTACAACAAATACGTGTCATCCTTGAAGTACAAACTATAAATATACCGAAAAGTAAAAGCTTTCACTTCAATATTTTTGTGTTTTGCTGCATATATAAACTCTATGACCTCTGAGTTTGCTTATTTATTCATATTTACTTGAGGTTGTAACTACTGTTAAAATTTTAAAATGTAAGATGAAGCGATCAAATGTAGCTTCTTCATATAAACAGCGAGATGAAAATGAAGGAGTCAATAATCCTGAACCATATAGCAGCGATGACAGCTTTTCTGATCGAACGCATGTTCCTGTTCTCTCAAGTTGTATTGCGAACATCACCAACTTAGATGAAAATAATCAGTACGACTACAATTCCGATATGACTTTCCCTTCCATAACCGAATCATGGTCATCAACATCATCAAATGTACAGGAAAAAGCTTTTATACCCAGTGCAAAAATAGCCAAAATATCGAAAAAAAAGTGAGCGACTATTACCACATAAATGTGGAAGACAGAAATAATAATACCGGAACATGCAAACTGTGCTTAGAAAAGAAAATCAGTACGGTTATAAAAATGAAGTGCTCTAATACTAGCGGCTTTAAAAGACACCTAATGTTTAAACACGCTGCAGTCTATAACAGTATCTTTTGTGAACCAGGAACGTCCACGTCAAAACACAAATCAAATCCCATTTTGAAGACGATTAACAAAAATAGAAGTAACTCACTTAAGGTAAGTTATAAAAAGGGTATAATTATAATGGTTACTGAATTAAGTGATACCAGCTATTTGCAATTTTTTAATTTACTTGGCAGTTTTCTAAATCGCTTTCATTCCTTGCCGTTCTAACCCTTTTTACATATATCTTTTGTTTTGAGTTTAGACTTTTGTAAGTAGATCATATTAGTAACGTTGTTAGTATTGCAAAACCTCAAAAGTAGCATGATTAATTGTTTATTTATGTTCTAAAACTTATTTTTCTTATTTCAGTCAATTGGCAAGGAACAGGACTGGGATGAAATGTTGGTTGAATGGATAGCAACCAAATATTTACCCTTTAGTTTTTTTTAAGACGATGCAACACAAAGATTGTTTCATGTGTTCAATAACACCGTAGTACTGCCTAAGCGAACGGCGATGAAAAAGAAGGTGCTGAAACAGTTTGCTATAATGCAAGAAAAAATTAAAAGTGTCCTTGCTAAAAACATTTCTAACTTTTCAATTACCGTTTGTGCTATTCACGCCTGGTATACATAATTATTTTGTTAAACTATAATCTTCCCTCTTCTTAAAATTCTGTCCTTGCATGAAAAACAATGTTGTGTTCTAGTAAGTAAGTTATATCTAAGTCAGTTACGCGTGTTTAGCGCATCCTGGAGTGCGAACGAGGTTTAACTTGTATAACCCTGCGGGTTGCGGGCAGATACGTAATCAGTTAGTTGCGCCTGAATGGTCGGCTGAATGAAATCAGGAGATATTCATTAAGAAACGTGGTTTTAGGTGATTATTTTACGTTTATATTCGCGTTGAGAATTTAATGTGGTTTCGTTGTAAAAGTGATGCTTTATAAATTAAAACTTACAGAATAACTGAAAAAGTGAGGAGGTACTAAGTTGGAATTCAGAACAGAAAATAATCTGTAGGTATCGTATAATTTACAGTATTAAGCATGCTCCAACTTTTTGTTATGAAGAAATATTAGAATTCATGGTTTGTAGATAGTGGTGATCTGGTTACAGATATTATCCAGCACTGCTTTCAACCATCACGTGTGTTTTTGTAAAAAGGTAGTTGTTTGTCTTGTATGACGATGATTCACTTGTATACGATCAACCTCGTTTGGTGTTATATTTTACTTCGCCGACGTTATCAGACCGCGGAACTTGGAAAAGAATTATATTAATAAACTTCAGAAGCGTGTTAAAGTGTAATAGTATTGGCGCGGAAATTTCGAGTTACTAATATTAGCATAATTTATGATAAGAGGTTGCTAGCATTATTATTAATACCTAAGTTTATTCTACCTATGTCCGGTAGTTGTTTGAGCCTGAATAGTTAAGAATATTTTAGCTAGAATAGGAGGGATGCAGTAAGGTTGTTTTGTATCTTTTTAAGTTTTTGTTTCGAGTAGTGAGTATAAGCGTTAACTAGGTTGTTCATTTTTCTTTATTATTGTGGGGAATAAAACCATTTAACTGGAATCCAATAATTTTCCATTTCATGTTTTTAAATAATCCACGAAAAGAACCCGTAATTAAGAGTCCATACCCTTGAGTCTAGTTCATTGGCGCCGAACAAAAAAGGCTAGAAGAGCATGAAATTTTAGGGAATATAAAATAAGTCTTGTTATTAATTATTATAAAATAAGTATTGTTACAATGGCGTAACGCGGAAAAGGGAAGAAATCAAATAAACATGTGGTAGAAGTGGAAGGAAAAAATGAAGATATGTTAAAAAAATTGACTAGCTTAATGAAGGAAATAAGTTCAAGTTTAAAGGCAAACAATGATAATTTTGAAATTTTAACCCAAAATAGTTGAAAATTGAACGGAAGGTTGGGAAATAAATCCTTAAAAAGTAAAGAGGGTACGCTGGGGCACAACGAAGTAACCGAAAAGAGTAATTGTTTTGTGGAAAAAAAAAGGTTGTCATCGCTCAGACAGACCACCGGTAATTTGCAATATTTGAGTATCTGGAAGGAACTGGGGGGTGGATTGATAATATTTAAGCCGGACGGAAGAACTAACCCGATTACGTTTGTAAATAAGTTGGAATTGTTATTTCAAAAGGCAAAGGTTCCGCCACATGAACAATTAGTTTTAGCTTTAGGAAATTTAAAGGATTTTACGGCCGATTGGGGGGAGATTAAGGGTGGAGCGTGTAGAGATTCTTCAAAAATTAAGCTGAGGTTATTGGAATGCCCAAACCCAACAGAAGGCTTTTGATGAGTTTAAATATGGTAGATGCTGAGAGAGGGTTGCGGGCCGATTATTTTTTAAAGCGGTGTAAGGAAGCAGCTTATTTAGGAGGACCTCTGGAAGAGGAGGAAATTGTTGATATACTGGCCAATCATTTTGAGCTTCATATTTGTATAATTAATTCGGGGGTGAAAACTATAGAGGAGGAGGAACGATTTTTACGTAGAATTGATGCGGTGGATGCAATTCCAAGGTCTCAATATTTAAATAATAATTCGAGGGATCCCGTTAGACAGGACCGACATTACGAAGGGAGATCAGGGGGTTCGTAACCAGATAATTCTAGTAGGGCTTATAATAAGCCACAGGAACCGAGAATCGAACGAGATAATGATTATCGAAATGCGCCGGAAGGAGATAGGGAGAGAAACAAAGTAGTTGCAACGCTGTTTAATCGTTGTAACAAAGATTTGGAAGTGGATGAACAAGAGGAAGGAGAAGGGGATATTGTTCTGCCAGTCATAGAATCTAAACTGCAAGGGCTCGAAGTTACTGTCTTAGTTGATACCGGTTCAATGATGAGTTGCATTAGCGTGGTGAATTATATGTGTATTCCATTTATAAAAAATAAAATCGTAAATAACAATTGGTGTCAAGAAATTGACAACTATTTAAATTGTTTTGCTGGGTATTCTTAATGTGCCAAGAAACGATTAAAACTTTTGAAAAGGGAATGGTTCAACTGAGAAAGCGTATTATTTTAAACATAACCTCCATATCTACATCGCTTAAGCTTTGTCTTAAGATCATAAAATCATAAATGTAAAATTAGCACAAATATTTAGTTCTCACAGCTTACCCATACATTCTTATAACTATTCAACAACGGTCTTTAAACGGAGTAAAATTGATCATGTATAATTTATAAATATTTATGGTTCCGGGTTGGAACCGTGTCATTTAATAAATTAAGGACGACGTTTCGCCTACTTTTGTAACGGGCTTCATTAGGACAAAAAAAAGAAATAAGTAATAAAATAAAAATTAAATATATATATATATATATATATATATATAAATAATAAAGATAAGAATGATAATATTACTTCGCCACAAGACACCTTTTGGGTTTGAATAGGCTAGTGAGTTTAGGAGGAACTCTTCTTTATACACTTTAACTTGTCCACTTAATATTATCATTCTTATCTCTATTATTTTTATATATATATTTTTAATTTTTTTTTTATTTTTATTTTATTACTTATTTTTTTCTTGTCCTGATAAAGCCCCTTACAAAAGTGGGCGAAACATCAACGTTAATTTATAATATGACACGGTCCTAACCCGGAACCATAAATATTTATAATGACTCCGGCCGTGAAAGCCTCCGATAATATCACATGTATAATTTGTTTGTTCTAATTAACACTGCTTCCTTGTTAAAAATAACTTTCAAAGTGATTTATTTACGTTCATAAATCACAAAAACATTTTATATTATTTAAACTAACACAATGAATAGGTACACAAAGTTTCAGGAGTCAGAATTGTAAGATTGTGAGATTTGCCAAATTTGAACAATTGAACTACAGTTGAAGACAATTATAGTAACAGAATATTATTGACGATGCTCTTCGGATGCTACTAGGCAGTTGAAGAAGCAAACTTTTCTTTTAATATCGACTAAAATAAATGTAACTGTTTCAATTTAATAAATTGTCACATTGAAAACATCTTCTTAGTTTGATAGGAACTTTATTTAATGCAAGAATTTCGAAGTTCTTATTGATACGCCCTTTACCTTATTTACTGAAATTTGTTTTTGTGTACCGGATATTTCGAGAACTTGAGAATAGTCAAAAATTCTCGACTCGAGATCGAGACGAGAGTTGTGTTTCTCGTTCTCGTTTCAAAATAGATTTTCGTTTCTCGTCTCGATCTCGTCTCAAATTTCGAAACGAGATCGAGACGAGAACGAGAATTCTCGATCTCTAACGGCATCACTTGTGAGGGCTAAACACCACACAGGATTGGAGGTAAATATTTTAATATTGCATCGATGCTAGCTGTTATTAATCTAAAAGTATTATAACGAACTTCACAACCACTGAACGTACTTCAATTTACTGTTCTTTGCTAGGTCCAATATTGGCCTGATTATTGCCAAATACTTGCGTTACCTTTAATATGCTCAAACGTTCATACAAAGATCACTGATAATTATTACAACAAGATTTACCGCATTAAAGTCTTTCCCAACACTACGATTATCCCATATTGATTATTAATTTCAACTAACTGCATACGTGGGTATAAGGGAACCTGGAGCAAAACGAGGCACAGGGACGGAATGAATTTCAACGTTTTTAGGTGTCAATATAGGGTAATTAAGCAATTTAAACCAGTAAATCGTCCCCGTGGATAGGCAACCCAAGTTGTTTAAGTTTAACAAACGTATTATTTGTATGCGTTCGGTAATCAAATTGTACCGAACATCGGTAATCATGAGTGCACGATCAGAAAAATACAACCAACCACCGAGGGTATGTGACGTTTTGAAAAGTGTGTAGCGGCGGAGATCTTCAAAAAAGGTGTCTTCAAAATTGCATCAATCCTGTTGTAAATTCCACACGCGTAGCCACGTCCTGCAAGAGATTCGCCGTTGGACAAGCAACGCAAAAGAAGCCAATTCATGTAAGTATTGTCAGATGTTGTTATCACTTCATCTGATACTTTCATTAATTTTCAGTTACAATTATACGTCTCCGCGGTATAAAAGTCAGTTGTTGATGCACTCATACACAATTCTGGAATTAAAGACAGAAATTTCAGTATTTAATTCTCTCATTAAAAAAAGAACCTTTAAATCTTATCAAAGGTACACCTTTCACCGCAGATAATTATCAATTAACCTATGAAGCACTTGCCGAAAGATATTCCAACAGACGATTATTAGTCAATCACCCTTGGAATCTAAACAAAGGTTATCCATGCTTACAAACAGAAATCCGAAGCAACTTTGAGTAGGGTATTTTGGATGTATTTGGTGCAACACCACCACCACCACCACCACCGCCGCCGCTATCTAACCTAGGTTTTACATGTAAATTCCCATAAGGAGGAAATGTGGAGATGAATCTTCGCCTTGTTCCGCCTTGCTCTCCGCCTTGCTCTCCGCCTTGCTCGGACACCCCCCAACCATTTTGATTACGTCACACCCGCATTCTTTCCACCCGCGAGATAAATCTTTTTCCACACCACCACCCACGAGATAAATGTACATTGTTTGGTATCATTTAATATTAGAATTTTCTCAGCTACTCGAATCTCTAAGAACTTTTTAGATTGCATCACCTCCCAGGGAGCTACCCTCATTTTAAGATTTTTTTACCGCTAACATTCTGAACCAAAATAGTTTTCTTCGTCTAGCCAATGCATCTTTCGAGATAAACCTACCTTGTTTGGTATCAATTAATATTAGAATTTTCTCAGCTACCCGAATCTTTAGGAATTTTTAAGATTGCATCATCCCCCAGGGAGCTACCCCCATTTTAAGATTTCTTACCTGTAGTGACTTTTGAGCGTTCTTATAAATTTTTTTAGTCATGCAATACATCTTGTTAGTCTAAAATTTTACGCACATCCCGAATCTGCAAACAGATTTAAAATCGGACTACTTCTTACAAAGTTACACTTTAAAGCTCTCAAACCTCTAGATTTTGCTCTTTGCTTTATAAGCAAAACTAACAAATAGTTTTCTTCGTCTAACCAATGCATCTTTTGAGATAAACCTATCTTGTTTGGTATCAATTAATATTAGAATTTTCTCAGCTACCCGAATCTTTAGGAATTTTTCAGATAGCACCATCCCCCAGGGAGCTACCCCAATTTTAAGATTTTTTTTTTGCTGGTAGCGATTTCTGACGGTCCTTATAAATTTTTTATACATGCAATACATCTTGTTAGTCTAGAATTTTATGTAGAATCCGAATCTGTAAACAGATTTAAAATAGGGCCACCTCTTACCATTTTACACACACTCTCTAAATTATAAATTTCCTGCGGCTCATACCTAAAAGAAAATCTAAAAACTATTCTTAAAACTTTTTATTACAGACAATTTTTACTAATACAGTTTAAATTTTGTAAACCACATTTCTAAATACATATTTACAATTTTTTTCTTAACCTAGAACTTCTCATATCGGCTTATACTTATTAATATTTATTTCTAAATAGAGCACCTTTTCCAAAGACCAACCGGACCCACATGTTTCAAATTCCTCTGATTTTGTTCTTATGGTTTCGCTTAAGACCTCGTACATATTTTCCAGATTACTAGAAGACGTTATATCCACATGTTTTGTGTTAAAGGATTTCACATCGGTAGTCTCTTCTCCCATTTTGGTGTAAACGCCGTAGAGTTCGCAATAGACTTTTACTGCTGTATGTTGTATTCTTTTTTCATTAATTAATCGAATAAATCGCTCTTTCTGCTTCCAAAGAAACTCGAACACTCCATCGTCGACACTGGCGTTCTTTATGCGATAGCTAGCCATACATAATTCGTGGTTGTTTCGTACAAGGCTCTTTAACAGCTAGCGAGGCTGAACGTTTACGGCTTAATGACATACCGTGCTGTTTTTCCTTGTGTCGCTGTAAGCTATTCTTGTAAAAGCGATACTGCAAGACCCAGAGCTTAAGTACTTTGCTGCCGACGAATGTATAAGCTTAACCGTGGACGATGTTACACCACGACATTAAATGGCAGGCTTGAATATTTTCTTTGGAAACAATCGAAGATTGCCGAAGACACTCGAAGAGTGCACAAACGCGATCACTAAACCACAATTAATAATCGCCTTTATAGGTTTAACATTTCTACCATTACCAATGACTTTAATTTCTTATTGGAGAAACCTTATTCTCCCACGCACTGTTGAGTAGCTGGATGCCCACCCTTTTGGGGATATATGCTCGTTATAGGTTGTAAGACCCTCGGTTTTACTTAACTACACTTTGTGAGATCCCTTTAATCTTTTTAATCGTGTCCTTCTCGCGCACAATACAGTAGGACTTAGCCTTACTACCTACAAATTCTAACACCAAGTCACCGTTAAACTCGTCTTTAAATTTCCCCACAACTTTTTGTTAACATGCGGTAAATTGTGTTTATTATTTGCAGGTACACCACTTTAAACCTAAAAATAAAAACAGGATAGTTTAATACGTCTATTAATAATTTATGGTAATGTTGGCGATACAAATATGTAAAACAAACTTTATCAAGAAAATATAATGTTTTAATAGAATACATACACGTATTGATAACATCTATAAACCGCTGTGGTAACCAGAGTCTGGCGAATCTGGGATAGCCAAATCTCTAAATATTTGCGCAAGCGATTGCCTTGCAGTTGAATCTTTTAAGTACTGAATGGGGAAACATTTAATAAGATCCAACACTGTCAAGTAATTTAAATTGCTGCAATCATTAGACAGAGAAATACTGGCACTGCTCTCTCCCTCTAATAACGTTTGAACCCCTTCTTCCTCCGTCGTATTTCCACATACTTTTTTTATATCACCAACAAATTTTTCGTAAAATTCTGGAAAGTTTCTACACCTTAACTCAGCCATTTTAAAACAGATCAATTCTCGCAAATTTAATAGCTTGATGCACTCGTACGCAGATAGCACAATAACATTCCCATCTTTCGTAATCTCCATATTATATAAATTCTCTTTTTCAAAATTGTTCAACAGCCTTATACTTCTATTAAAGGCTGTGCTCAGCTGCAATTTGAAATTTTGATCCAATTGTATGTCAACAACATAGTTTCCAGTAGTCAAACCATTTAATCTGACTTGTTTTGAGTCTTGAGCAAATTGGCGAATTTGAAATTCCACTTGAAAAGTACACAATTTCTTCCAATCGAAGTAAGAGAATGTTATCGTAGAATCAGCACACATACCACTACAGCAAATAACTTGGATGGCAGGTTGAAGACCACCATATAAATCAAAACCAACTTCTAATATATGGTGGTGATAATTTGAAGGAAATTCGCCTAACCTATAGGTTGACTTACCAACTAGTTGGCTGATATTTAATTGTGGTACTCGCACATCACTTGTAACGTCAACACAAGAAAAATCCATCTTTAATTTATAATTTTAATCAAACTCGACGATACTTTGACGACTAATGCACTGGAACATGGCTCTCGCCTTTTATGCCGATGGTCGAGCGTGCGCAGCTCCTTATTATATTAGTTGGCGTTATATGCAAGTCTTGACTGGAAAAGTGACGCGTATAATTGTTTTATAGTGGGTTTTACCTGTATGTATTTAACCACCAACGCCATTTTTAGAATTATTAAACAAAATTACTCTTAATAGTATTTTTAATATACCATCGTGTAAGATTTCAATTATTATTGTGTTTTCCTCAGGTTCTCAAATCCTCGGAAATTTTTCAAATCGAATGACCCTTACTGATTTGCAGAATAACCTTTTGCAAGCACCGTATATAATTCATCTTTAATCTATTTCTAAACCGTATCGCTCTGTCTTTTGAGATAAACCTCTGGTATAACCTATAAAATTAGTATAGAATTTTCCTGGGTAATTGAAATTAATTATCAGGTCTTTTAAAATTAGTTCCAACAAAGACCTGTATATATTGTATTAATATTCAAAAACCTATCAGCAAAACACCTTTGCATTTTTATTTAGATTTAGCTCGATAATAGAGTTAAACTCCAAAAATATTTATTAGTGGCTAGAATTGTTAAAATTTTCAATTAGTGAATCCACATACAAATGATTAAACCAAAAGGTATAATACATATATTAATTCTGCACGGTGACCTAGAAAGTGGTTCGATAATCTATTTTAAATGTAGTTCAACATAAGACGTATATTCTAAATAAATTTAGTGAAATGTATGATCATTAGCCTTGCATTGTTTGTCGATGACGTCTGACTATTAATTTAATAAAAGCACTTTCCACAGTTCTAGTTAATATACGAGAATACACATTCTATAATTTGATTTAAATTGGGTTAATGTAAGGACAAATTATACTTATACTTTCTCTATGTACATAAATACGGGGGAAATGATACCAAAAGTTCATTTTAAGTTTATTTTGTAAAACGTAAAGTCGTTTATAGTGTAATTAATAGTAATACTGAATTTTCAGTCTTTGGTTTAAAATTTCGTGTGAGGACTATCGACAAAGAAGAGTAAGTCTTGTTTGAATTTGCAAACGTAGAAGAAATTAATATTTACATGTATAATTCAAAACTGTTAATCAATAATTTTTTCTAGAATGAACATCTTAAGTATTGCGTGCAGTGTGTGCGAAAATGTTTTACTGGATGTGATGCCATAAAAACACAACGAAAGGCACATCGAGATGGTTTATTTTCAGGAGGAACTAAAAATTACAGCCAATGAGTGGGAACAGATTAAGGATTTGGAAAACCAATCGACCGCAGCGCATAATGAACGTATAAACGCCGCAATTCAGTTAGAACGAACCAAGTTACTATTTGAAAAACCATACACCATAACAAAATCTTCTTCCAAAATCATAATTGTAGGCCTGAACCCGTTCGACGATTACAAAATAATTTTTAGATTTGTTAACACCATTTCGCAGAGCGTACTTGATGTACCCCTCAACGTATTTAGGAAGTTTATATCAAATCTTCCACACATTATACGCACTATGGAAGTTGGCATGCAAAATCAGATATGCAAATTCAACAACTTGCGTTTTTATTTAAATAAGAATTGTTTAGTGAAGATGATGACATTTGATGGGAATTATATGATATTTACCAAAGGAACTTTAGAGCACTTTTTAGGGGTATCTCAGATCGTTCTCAACCATGCTAATACTTTAAAAGAACTAACGGAAAAGGGTACTCCTAATATAGATCTGTTTCTGTTAGATGTTGCAATGGAAAGATATAATAGGAATGATATTCCACAGAATCTCGCACATAATGTAATTAAAAGCAAATACAGTAATAGTGATATTGGAGTCATATTATACGAATTTATAAGAACCTACCCAAGATTGTTTGAAAACAGTATTTGTAAACAAGTTGAGTTTATGGAAGAATACAACAGGTTTCCATTCCACGCATTTACGAGCGAAGTTTAAATTTTAAGCCGAAGACTGAAAATTTTGTAACACTATTAATTACACTTTTGTTTTCTTATAAGTTTCTAAATTGTTGTATTTCAACTACAGATATTAATAGATGTCAATAAAATTATGTTATAGTTTTAAATAAAACGATTCTGATTAATAATTTTGTAAAACGTTTAACACCCTTTTAATAAATAATACACACCTTTGTTATAATTCTTTTCATAATTACTTAGATACCCATTTCAGTTACGTGAACATTTGAAAAATTAAACAATACCAATGTATGCTTTATATTTTAAAACATAAACAAGCTAATATATACAAAAATAATTTCTAAATTCACATCATTCATTTCTTATGATAACAGTTGTGGTGGTTAAATTTTTATTTTAAAACTTACAATTTAGTAAATATTCCATTTGAATATCTGCCAACAGTTTTATAAACCCCATCTCCTCGATTATTTCCATAAAATCATCCAGATCCTCGGGCAATGATAACACTGCAGTACAGTGCTGTATTGCTTCCTCGTATGACTGACACATAAGACATTTTTCTCCTTCTATCGAAAAGCGTTGCCCACATTCTGCTTTTTTTACTCGTAGAGCATTGCGAAATCTTCGAATAACCTCTCCAAAGTTTTTATACATATTTATTATATTGTCTCTTTAAACCGTACAATCAACAAATAATAACTTCTACGCGAACAGTCCTTTTATATGAGCTACTCCTATTCGGACATGTACCGATTGCACCCGATTTGTGTACACCTACGAAGCAACAGGTAGGGAATGTATTCTATGAATTAATCTATTACATTCCTTAACAAAATGCTAAGGACTTTAAAAATAATTATAACTCTTGTTAGACCTCTAGTCTCTAGATAAACGTTATTATTTTAGGTTGTGTCACTGTTTTCTAAATCAATTTCCTGCATACTTTTTCCTAAACTATGCGTATCAATTGACGGTTATACTTTACTCCATAACCGACTTGTATATATTTTCGTATTCGTCACTAGCTAACACGTCCGTATAATAAAGATGTACAGGCTCGTCGTAAACTGGTAACTTAATCTTTTTTAAAAGCCAGCCTTTGATTTCAACTTTAACGCTTGTTGTAGGTGTGGAAATTCTTTCCGCTATTCCTTGTGACTAGGAATCGGTAATTTTGCAAGGGATCAATCAATTGTTTGTGCACCTCATTGAATTTTTGTAGAGATGTAGCGTCTCCCTTTTTGTATGCCGCAAAGTTCTTTCGTACAGAATCCTGCATAAAATGAAGCTTACGTTTATTTACAATAAAATTGTTAACGTTCGTCATCATCGGACTCAGGATGGGAACTAACTTTTTTTGAATAATGTTAAATATTTATATTCTCATCGAAATTCTTCCTATATCGACCATTATCCAAAGTCACCCCAACACTGTAAACACATTTCTTTAAATTTCGGATATGTCATGTCACCACTTATATGATCCGAAAAGATATGTCTGAGATTGGTTTCATCCTGTTTCCATAATGCGATTACATTGGCGTTATCTCTGAGTCTATGTTTTAAGGCACTAGCGTAAGTTTGACATAGATAGAACGAATCTATTGCTTTATGTCGACCGAACGAGAAAAACTGACTGATTTTACTTTGCTCGTTTGCAGGTATATCATCAAAAACCATAATTGAATCTTCTTTGGTATCTCCGGGTTCGATCAAATCATCGTAATTTTCAAACTCATGGTACCCAATTTCTTCTTTTAATGGTGTAAAAACGTTTCTTAACAATTCGTATTTCGATTGATATAAACTCTTCGAAAATACATAGACATTTTGGAATCTAAGACCGTTCTCGTGCAAGATCAGAGATATTAAAGCGTTGGTCTTCCCACAACTCGATGGTCCCACGAATATAGCTTGTATGTTAGACGGGAACAAAGGACCATGTTTACCATCCTCTTTTGCATTAGCAATAGCAAAGTTATCATAATTTTGTATAGGTATTCTAACTTCTGGTATAACATCTCTGGATGCATCGTTGGAATTATGTAATTTCTTCAGGTACTGCAACCTTTTAACATATCTGCATAACGTTGCTCTAGGTATATTATATTTTTTACTAGCAGCGTAGAAACTCGAGCCATCCAGGATATCCTCTGCGGCTTTTGTAATAGATTGTTTGGAGCACCACTGATTGCTTGAATGCGACATCTTTCGAAAAATGTCTTACTATAACTAAGCTCAACCCAAAACTACTTCCTTATATACCAAATTTAATCTCCCTGCTCACATAACCACATGACCATATGACCATATGACCACATGACCACATGACCATATGACCACATGACCACATGACCATATAACCGCATGACCATATGACCTAATTGCTTTTTAATGAGTTTTCTCATTAAAAACCCATTAGCACTAATTGCTTTTTAATGAGTTTTTCCATTAAAAACCAAGTGTGGACCTAGGTTACATAAAAGGAAAAATTAGTAGGTTAGGTCAGCGCCGCGGCGCTGACCTAACCTACTAATTTTTCCTTTTGAAAAATTCCTAAAGATTCGGGTAGCTGAGAAAATTCTAATATTAATTGATACCAAACAAGGTAGGTTTATCTCGAAAGATGCATTGGCTAGACGAAGAAAACTATTTTGGTTCAGAATGTTAGCGGTAAAAAAATCTTAAAATGAGGGTAGCTCCCTGGGAGGTGATGCAATCTAAAAAATTCTTAGAGATGCGAGTAGCTGAGAAAATTCTAATATTAAATGATACCAAACAATGTACATTTATCTCGTGGGTGGTGGTGTGGAAAAAGATTTATCTCGCGGGTGGAAAGAATGCGGGTGTGACGTAATCAAAATGGTTGGGGGGTGTCCGAGCAAGGCGGAGAGCAAGGCGGAGAGCAAGGCGGAGCAAGGCGAAAATTCATTTCCACATTTCCTCCTTATGGGAATTTACTTGTAAAACCTAGGTTAGATAGCGGCGGCGGTGGTGGTGGTGGTGGTGGTGTTGCACCAAATACATCCAAAATACCCTACTACTTTGCCATCTTTTGGATAGTTTTTCTAAAAACATATCCATCTTACAATCTTTAAAATTTGAGGTTAGAGGTTGAGACTTTGTCCTTGTTGACCTATTACTGTGTAAACCGGACGAAGCCACACGCAGACGGTTTGAATTGTCCTTTAATTCAGCTGAAGTCATTACGAATGATGCAGTGAAAAATTTTTTGATAAAGCAGTGAACAGTTTTGGACAATCTTATCCTTTCTAAACCCTCAACGAGACCTATTCCTTCAGGGTCAGCCACAAGACAATTTTCGCGTTTTTCGTCTGATGCGAAACGTAAATAGTTCAAACTAATAGTAAACAAATGTCACAGGGAAAATCAAAAAACTTACCCCCTCGTGTTCTTTGTAAAGGAACGCACTTTTTATATGCCTACGAGCAATCCTTGAAATTGCCCCTTGCTCAACGATACGAATAAGCCAAACGCGTTGGTGTATGTTTAAACTGTCTTCGCTAATCATACGGTGACAATTTGTTCATCAAAGTTTACATGTAGCCAATGTTATCGTCGACATCATTCATCGTTACATTATGTATACTCAATTGGGACTTTGCAGTTCCCAACTGATACCACCCAAATAAATAGATTACCTTCCTACATTTCTAGCCATATTGTGTGCACTAGGATAGTTGATTCCACTGCAACGACCGACCTAGCTCTTCTGACTACTGTTTATTATGAAATTATTGATAGAAACAAGCAACTCCAAATTGTCCGTGCTCTTGTTGACACTGGTAGTCAAATCTCATTTATGACCGAAGCGTGTCGCAAGGCAATTGGTTTTTCGTCACGTCCTTCATCTGTTGCGATTTCTGGATTGGGTCAGACCTCGCAGCAAGAAATAGGTATGGTTTTAGCAAATATTCACCTCATCCAGGACTATGAATTTGTTCCGACCGATCATAATTTCAAGGTGAATTTTATGGTTCACTCACATATTTGTGAAAACCTTTCCTCCACCCCGGTAGAAACTAGGTGGTCTCACGTAGAGAATTTGAAACTCGCAGATGAACATTGGAGACGATCGACTTAGGTTCAATTGTTATTAGGCGCAGATGTCGCTGATCACATTTTATTAGATGATAAAATAACTGGTAGTCCTACTGCTCCTGGCACATTACACAATCTTCGGTTATATAGTCTTTAGTCTCTTAATCTCCTTGTCAGCATTTTGTTTACATTCCTATGTTGTGTCTGTTGACCCATGTGTCGACGCTAATCTCCAGAAGTTTTGGCAACTGAGAAAATTTTCCTCTAGAAAAGTATTTCCCCCGAGGAAGATCTGGCAAGGCAATTGTTTGACGATTCGTTGTTTCGTTTATCTAACGAAGTTTACGCCAGGTTTCCAATAAAAAGGAGCCGGATTTTAACACTAACATTGATAAATCTGTAAAATTGAATAACTGTGCTCTGAGGAAAAGTAATACTTTTAAATTTTAACCACATCAGTAGTTATTATCATCACTATTTGTTTGATCGACGGTAAATGATTTTTACTATCTACTGACGTATTTAAAGTTAAATTTCCCAGTTTCTTACTTTAATGACTATAAAGCTGACATTTGTGTATAGATTTTGGAGCACATTAGTTTGTTTTGACGTAACATCTAGCACTTTCAACTGATTATCTTTTTTTTTCATCGTCAATAGCACATGTACATTAAAATTTAATTAAAATCTTGAAGAACATATAAACAAGTTATCATTAATGAGTCATCTTGAAACTAGACCTTTCTACGCTTTGTTCGTACATATTTCTTAAATAATTTTGTAAGTATGTGACAGACCTTTAGGTCGTTCATTTACATTTCCAATGCTCCACCCGTAGGTACTACATTGGCCAGGAGGCGAGTTTTTTGTTGCCCGGAAATTTAGAATTTTGCCGAACCCTTGCCGTTCCAGGCAAGGTAGGGATCTTTAACGTGCGTGACAACACTCACACACGGGACCTCCATTTAACCTCTCATCCGAACGAGGGCGTAATTTTTGTGAAAAATGCTCACCTATCATTTTTCAAGCAGTCGGCCGTGTCGGGATTTGAACCCAGGACCTTGGGATCCGTAGTCTTACGCTTACTACATTAATCCACGGCGACGCCAGAGACCTTTAGGTCGCGGTTTTATAATAACCTTGGATGGGTAAGGATATGATATGCAACAAAAAGGCTAGTCAATGCATCGGATCCAAAAGATGAATGTGACCTGAGTAATTGAAGAAGCACGGTCGTTTTTAAATCTGGAGAATAAATTATCAGTGTTCGTAAAAGATGACTAGTTGATGTAATGGATCCCAGACAAGATGGATGGGCGATCTCATCCAGGCAGACTTATGCGAATTTCTAGCTTTTGCGAAAACAATGCAGATATATATTAATAGCCCTAAACTGCTTTTTAAAGATGCATTAACGGAACCAGTTCTATAACCGTTCGTTTAAGCAACTCATGCGAAACATAAATCATATTTCTACATATTCTGCAATCAAGACCAGTATGGCTGAACGGTTGATTAGAACAATCAAAAACAAACTGTACAAAAGATTTTATTTGTAAGGCAGTTATAGATGGTTGAATATTTTGCCTATAGTTATGGAAGAATGCAATAACGCACCACATTGAGCTATGAGAATAACGAATAAAACTTGGAATCGTTGACGATGGTGTTACAAAACGAAAGAAAATGCATCACGTGGGCGAGATTGTGCGTGTATCAAAATATAAAGCTGTGTTTGACAGAGGATTTCAGCCGAACTGGGAGTACTGAACTATTTAAAATTGTTAAAGTGCAACAAACCTGGTCGACAACCATCCATTGCAAGACTCAGATAGACAGTTAATTCTGGGATGTTTCTACGGTGAAGAAATTTAAGCCACAGCAGCGCCCGACATGTACCTAATAGAAAAAATTATAAGAAAACCAAACAATGGACGAGAGCTATTGGTTGCATGGCTGGGTGGGGACATAAGCTGGATTAAGAAGACAGATTTGCTATAGTATATAATAAAGGATTTACTCCAAGTGTGGAGATTTAAGAATCAACCATCGACAAGAACGTAGCACCATGACTTGCATCTTGGATCTACAATGGTTTCATCATAAAACAAGTGAATTTATTGTTAAAGAAAGAACAATTTTGGATGTGAAAAATAGTAAATGGAAGCATGAGATCCTTGAAATGCCTCTAGAGTTTACATACTTAAACGCAAGTTTCAGCAAACAGAATCAAGAGCTTCAGAAAAATCTGCAAGTACTTAGTTGGGAAAACCAATCGACGAATGGGCTGTCACCATTACATTTAACTTCATATTTAGAAAAGATATCCCCACCAGGTGTCACAGGGTATGTGAAGGGTGTACAAAAACAAAATATCGGATCCAGATGTTTACTATACAACCATGTTAAAAATGTAGGAAGTTTTGGTGTTGGAACTTGAAAACTTTAAGAAGATTCAGTGGACAATTTGGTCGTTGCCTTTTACACATTGAGAATCATTTAGCATGTTTAGAATGTTTTACTTATTCAAAATGCATTGTAATATATATTTAAATTTAACAAATTTTTTACTATTTCGCTTCTTTAATTCACTTTTGGTACTATTATATAAATTAAACTTGTACGAGGCCCTTATAGGCACACCACGCATTTCTCTTTGAATAAATACTGGAAATGTAAACGAACATTGCTTTCCTTAAGCATTACTAAATACGCGGATAATCGTACCTCATGGAAACTCGCACGGAAATTTTTTTTAAAATGTTAATTACGGACCCGCGACATTCTTTAATTCTAGTATACACCTATAAACGTACTGGTGTTAGAAATACCAAGTTTCACATTAAAATTCTTCTAAAGAATTAAATTTTGGCTTCGCCGTGTATTTAAACAATAAATATAAACTTATTCACACTTTGCTTTCCTACATTAGCAATAATCGCGGTCGAAAAATGAGATACAAATGGTTAAAATTTCATAAATGTTTTCTTCCGTGATTCATTTATTTGATTTGGAGCGTTTTTAGTCAAGTCTGATTTTGAATTTATTATTGATTCCAAACTACGAGGTTCTTTAAAATGTAATTGTTCATTAGTAAATATGTATAAACCTGCACCTATGTAACTTAAAATAAGTTTCCTTCCTCTTACGAATAGGTATTCTAAAATATTTAGGTAGCTCTCAGTACCAAAGGGCAAGTGGTTTGCAAATGCTAAAAGAAGTGATTATACACAATACGTTCTAGAAAAATCTTTTGATAGGAATGCATCTGTTTTGGTATTCTAATACAAACTTTGTGTTAAATTTTTTAATTACTTAAACGCTTCGATAAGGTTTAAATTGTTGTGAGTTTGTCACAAAGCTTCGGTGATACCGAAATTAGTAGGGGTTGACCCTAAAATAAATGACTGGTTGTACCAAGGTTAGCTCTTAGGTAAAAGGTCCGATAGAATGGAATCTCAATTAAAAGAGGTTTAAATGGGACCCAAAACATCGAAATAATTCTGCAGTAGGTTTTTCCTCAATTAAGGGTACTGCATAGGGATGTTTATCCGTAGAGTTAAAGTAAACTTATCACGCAGCTGTGACGTCAAAAGCCAGCGCTGGATCCGCTATGAGGAAACCCATAAGGAGAATCCGCTGTAAAAAACCCATAAAGAGAATCCGCTGTGAGGATCCTTATAAGAAGGATCTGATCGTCAATCGGCCTCATCCTCCACTTAAATGTACAATTAAAATCTATGTGATTTCATTAGCATAAAAAAGGAAAAATAATTAACCATCCACAACAAACATGCAAGAAGTATTTACAACTGACTAAGTTGAGAAATAGAATTTTCCAAAATTGAGATACGCCTGGGATTAGTTATTATTTGTGAAACTATTGGCAAAAACCAAGAGCAATTCAAAGGTGAGCGATAAAAAATTTTTAAAAATAACATCTGAAAACGTTTTGACCCAAATATTTAAAAATGATTGAGTCAGAAGTTATGCTGATGGACCAATACAATTATTTATGCAAATAAATCCTAAATTAGTGATATTATGTTCAAAGCAACTTGCAGAACATGAAAAAATACATTCGATTAAATTGCAAAACCTTTTAAATACCTTTATTTTTGTTATAACTCAAAGCATTTAAGAAATACACTACCTATACTATAATGCAAGTGTCGCTGAAAAAGGTAGGCTAGATACTTGTGTTTGAAATATCGTGACAATTATTAATAAACTTTTTGCTCATTGAACATTAGTAACTTGAATATTTAAAAGTCAGTGTTGAAATTTTCCATATATATTTGTATCTATAGCATTCGGTAAAAAATGCACTATTTTAATATCAATTTTTAACATATTAAGTTTAATAATTCATATATAAAGTATTTGAAACAAGAATTGCATTTTTCAACACATTTAATGTTAAAATTTCTCAACGCATGGTAAATTTTTACGTTACCGAATCGTAATTATCAACAAAATGACTTTGTGGTACAGCACCACGCAAGTGTATTACATACAATTGCTGGTAAAACCCAACGTTAATAATCGCCATATTCAATTGGTATATAATATATATATATATATATATATATATATATATATATATATTGCTGTGAATCTTCTCATATCTGCAGGTTATTGTCCCTTTAAAAAAAAACATTCGAGCCCCACAGTTTGGGCGTCAAGAATGCTGTGAAACCTTATAAATCACCTGGTCCGTTGATTCCTTCTGTTAATCGCCTCGGCTGCTCTTCTAGATAACTTCCATTCTCAATCATAAAAATTAAACAACACATTCCTACCACAAACATCAACGTTAACTCTATTTACATCAATATTCAGAATACATTAAATTTTCAAATTAAATTTGAACATAAAATTCAGTTTTAAAAAGAATTTCCGGATTAATTTTATTATCATTTTACTGTGCATCCAAAATTAAAGTCCTTGTTGGATGCCTACTAATTAATATAACAAGATAAGCAGACCGGAGTCTGAGTATAAAGGAGCATCTACCACCCTTTACGTTAATTAACCAGGTTTGTCTAATTGAGCTCAAAGACCTACCCAAAGTTTCATCCTATTCCCGAACATCAAAACAAAATACCCTTTTACTTAAACAAGCAAATTTCATCTTAAAATTAAATTTTTATGGTTAGAAAAATTCCACTAATGTCCATTTAAAGTAAATCAATTATAAAGTCATTCAATACACACAAAAATGTCAAACAAAATAGTACAATTTACCTGAAGGTTATTGTCCTCGTAGCTTCAGTGTAATCGTCCCTTTTGTAAATCACACCATTCCAACCGGATTCTATTTACAGCTTCAAGTTGTCAACGCTTTAAAAATGTTCTCCATCACCATTAATTTAAAGTTGTTTCTAGGCTTTTCCGGAACTCATCCGTGTATATCTGCCTCTGGTTCAGTGGATGCAGACACATTTACGAACCATTTAGTCATTAACACCCCCGAAAAATAGCAAAGAAATTCATACTTCCTTTTACCAATATTACCAATATACGCCAAAACTGCCTACTTTTGGGTATACATTTGTCGTTGTAAATTTTACTAATTGGTACCGTGATAATAAACTTTTATTACCTTGTATCTAAGTGCACTGAAGTACATTCATGTTAGCACGTAAAATAACCAACTATTTTGAGTCACTAAAATATACTAGCACACTTTAAATTATTTAATCAAACTAAAATGCACTGTTTAATATGAAGTCGCGGATGCACGAGCTTTTAACGCATCGAATCGTCGAAAGTCTAAGAGTCTAAGAGAGAAACACATATTCCCGCCTGTATATATAGCGAATAGCCGACACGTCGCTTTGTTCCTAAAACGGGTAATTCCAATGAATTCCTCATTCTACGTTCCCAGTCTGTAGCCTGCACGTCGATTTTTATGAATTTAGTCCTCACCCCATTGAGATCTCAGAAAATTTCAACACGGCCCGCAAAGTTGTCCGAGAAAACTAATTACTTTTATACAGAAATTGTTGTTCTACCTCTGATATATGCATCCTATTTTTAACCAATCGCAACCCCTTGACGTTGCTTAAATCCCGCCCTTTACAATATGTGTCTTTGCTTGACGCATTTTCTTTTCCTTTTCTAACCTGTTCGTATTGGTGCAAATTTATATTCTTTATTATCGATTATATTTTAGTCCACGCGGACTGTTATCTGGGTTTAATAAACCCGTATCGCACATTCTCGTAAATACTAAGTCCCGGTTTCTCCAAGATTCTTTGAAACATTAATTATTTGCCAAATTTACGCAGAATGAGCTTTTTAAAATACGCAGGTGTTCTGTATTTCCTGCTAAAGCATCTGATCGTTTCCAATATCCTTAGAATCAACATGTTTATCCAAACAAATTAACTTGAAATTGCCTTTTAAAAACACGCAGGGTGTTCAAACGTAACATTTTAAATAACCTTCCTACGATTTGACTATTATTGGGTTTTACAAGTTTTATGCTTATTATTAATAATGGTTCAATTAACTCCAATTAAAATTGATTTCCATCCTTTCATTTTTAGCGAATACAAATTATTATCCGTACGTTTTGTTTAATACCAGTTATTTAAAATAGAGTTCATTAATATAAATTTTGCACGTAATTTCCATTTGTTTAGGAATAATTAAATTATCCACTGCGCTTTTCAATACTGCTTCTTTTGATGTAAAGCGTCTTATAGATAATTTAAATTTCTTATTTTACTGAAACGACCGAGTTTATTTATGCTTCAAGGTTTTAATAAAGCGTATTATTTAATGAAATTCCTTATACACGGTAATTAAAATTATTTGATTTGATTATTTAATTTTCTACCCTGGTCTAAATATGAGTATTTTCCCCTATTTGAATACAAATAATCCCACTTATTCGAATTCAAATATAAAGCATTTAGACAACCAAAAATATTTAGAAAAAAATTGCCTATCTCTCTCTATCCTTATCTATCTAACTTACCTACTTTGTCTCCAATTCAAAAAAATATTTACAGCTACCCTATCCTATTCCTAATTCTCACCTAATTCTATAAACTGAAATTATCCTAACTTCATCCTACTCATCCATCTAATCCTATATACATCCTATATACCTATCCTATTCCTAACTTTTAACTACTCTTCACTATACTTTACTTCCCCCTACCTAATCCTATATGCCTATCCTACTCTTACTCTATTCCTAACTCTCCACTAATCTTATATAAAATATCTATACTTAACCTATCTTATTTTCTTCCTACATTTAATCTTTATTCTCATCCTAAACACCTATTTCTAACTATCCCCCATATTTATCCTATACCTAGCTTTATTTTCTATAAACACTTACTTCTACTTTTCTATCTACACCTATTCTATCCCTATCCTATTTAAATCTAACTCTTCTTGACCCTCCAAGTCTTTCTTCTCATCAACCTAATACTCTTCATTCCTATCTCTCCCCCTTCTATATCTATACTTAACCTCTCTATTATCTCACATACAATAAACTTATCATCCCTCTTATCCTGACTCTTAAATATTACTTCTTCTTCAGTCTCTACACTTGTCTGTTTCTCATTTATTCTTGTTTCCCTTTCTGCCGACAAACCAAACGATACTACTTTACAATTATCGATTTTTCCCTCTATGGAAAACCCTACGTACCTTCTAGAATTTTTGTGTAATGGAATCCGCCAGAATGAATCCCTTAAATCTACTTTATTAAAAACAAATTTGCCATCTTTACTTAATTTCGCCTTCACCTGCTCCTGATATGCTGCTTCTACCCCCACTACTTCTGCATGTTTTTGTATTAAAGCTTGAACCTCTACTTTCCTTTCCTCTGGACATCTTATTGTGTTGATCTGTTTACTTTCATCATCCTCTACCTCTACTACATTAATACTAAACCCCGTGTCATCCTCTGTGACTTCATAACTGCCTTTCCATGGCACTACCCTATCCTTAATTCTTATTACCTTCCTTTCCATATCTATCAAAACCCTAACTTCATCATACAGTCAACACCTAAAATGCTCTGAAACTTCAGTCCAGGTACAATTACAAACTCCTGTTCACAGCTTAAACCTCCTATATCTATCCTAAGCACCACAACACTATTTACTACCGCAAACTTCTTTTTATTTGGAGCTACTAAATGGCTACGCTTTATAGGCATAATTCTATCACAAACCTTATCCCTAATTTTGCTGACGAATTCCTCCGATATTAAACTCGCCTCTGCCCCTGTATCAAGTAATACTTCTACATTATTCTCAAAAATTTCTAAATTAATAATTGGCAAACATAATTTTTCCTCAGTTTCTGGCTCTACTTCCTCCTCAATTTTGAAAAATTCACGTGGATGTTCGTATACATTTACACAGAAATCTAGTGGTCTGTCGCGTTCTAAAATCCTGTCTCATCCTGTTTTCCGTGCTTGGTCCTGGTTGTCCTTCTACAACCTGTGCGTACGTCCTCCTCGTGTTAATATCCGTGTCCCTATCTCTATTCGGCGTGCTGGTCACAGTCCTGTTTACTTCCGGTAAACTGTTCTGTCTCGTGTAACTAGGTCCTGGCGTCGGTCCCCTAGCGCACTATTGCTCCTGTATTCCTGTCCTCGTCGTTCCCAATTCGGTCGAAAATTTCTGTTGTAGTCAGGCCGTCTCGGATAATTCGGTGTCCTGTTGTCAAACCTAACTGTGTTAACGTTTCGTTCTCGTATCTCTCTTGTCCGTCCAACACATACATCGTCATATCTCTGTAAATACTCTAAAATGTCTCCCGTTCTGTGATGTTTTGTAAGGCCACGTGTTGTCTAATTTCCAGTTCAAAATGTCGTGATAGGTACTTGATTATCTGTCTGTCCGTCAATGGTGGATTCAGTTGTTTGGCCACACTGTACTTGCGGATGGCATATTGCTCCCTAGAACCTGCAAACTCTCCCTTAAATTTTCCTGTAATCAAGTCGTCCCTAATCTGATCCTGTTTGTGATCACTCCAGTAATGTTGTAAAAATTTGTTTTCAAAGTCCTGATACGTGTCTATGTCCTGTCCTACTAAATTGTACCATGCCTCCGCATTGTCCTTTAATAAAGCCTTTACCGTATTTAGTTTAGTCTGTTCGTCAAATAAATTTCCCACTAGATTTCATACACTATTAATAAAAATTTGTGGATTTACCCTGTTATCGCCATAAAACTTCATGTGTTGGTCCAATGATAATCCACCTGTAGAAAATCTGGGACCATCCCCCGTTAAATTTGATATGTTGTATTTAATACTACTAACTTCGCGTTCTACCCTGCCTAACTGATCCCTACATGAGTCCGTTACTTCAGTCATTTTACATTAATCTCTTCTTCACAAAAATGCGTACTTCGGACCTTAAATGTCCCATTTCCTGTCGAAGACCTGTAATATCACGCTCATTTTTTCAACCCTATTTTCTACTTCCCCAGTTTCACGGTAAGACTATTTTTAAATTCTGAAACTTCTTTATTTGTCTTGTCTATTTTCTCACTTAGGGTTTCCCTAACTCCTGTTAATGTCTCATTCATTCGGTCAAATTTTCGATTTGAGTCCTCTCTCGCTCTATTCGATTCATCGCTTAGCTGTTCTAATTTTCTATTGGATTCCTCCTAGCTAATCGCATTTCCTCTAACATTCTCATCATTAACTCATTTCCTTGATCCCTGATTCCGTCCTCGACTGATCTCTACTGCCTCCAGCTTCTTCCATTTTCGAAATTTTCTCACACAATGCACTATCGTCACTTCCAATTTCCACTCCTTGACTCCTTAACCACTCCTTTCTCTGCATACGTTCAAATCACTCACACACTCTAAAATACCCTTAAATTTATACACAAACAGAAACTCTCTCTCAGATCGCCAGTTTCCTGGAATAAAATAACAAAAATTTTATTTGGAACTCGAGCCTCACTTTTGGGTCGCCAAGAATGCTGTGAATCTTCTCATATCTGCAGGTTATTGTCCCTTTAAAAAAAAACATTCGAGCCCCACAGTTTGGGCGTCAAGAATGCTGTGAAACCTTATAAATCACCTGGTCCGTTGATTCCTTCTGTTAATCGCCTCGGCTGCTCTTCTAGATAACTTCCATTCTCAATCATAAAAATTAAACAACACATTCCTACCACAAACATCAACGTTAACTCTATTTACATCAATATTCAGAATACATTAAATTTTCAAATTAAATTTGAACATAAAATTCAGTTTTAAAAGAATTTCCGGATTAATTTTATTATCATTTTACTGTGCATCCAAAATTAAAGTCCTTGTTGGATGCCTACTAATTAATATAACAAGATAAGCAGACCGGAGTCTGAGTATAAAGGAGCATCTACCACCCTTTACGTTAATTAACCAGGTTTGTCTAATTGAGCTCAAAGACCTACCCAAAGTTTCATCCTATTCCCGAACATCAAAACAAAATACCCTTTTACTTAAACAAGCAAATTTCATCTTAAAATTAAATTTTTATGGTTAGAAAAATTCCACTAATGTCCATTTAAAGTAAATCAATTATAAAGTCATTCAATACACACAAAAATGTCAAACAAAATAGTACAATTTACCTGAAGGTTATTGTCCTCGTAGCTTCAGTGTAATCGTCCCTTTGTAAATCACACCATTCCAACCGGATTCTATTTACAGCTTCAAGTTGTCAACGCTTTAAAATGTTCTCCATCACCATTAATTTAAAGTTGTTTCTAGGCTTTTCCGGAACTCATCTGTGTATATCTGCCTCTGGTTCAGTGGATGCAGACACATTTACGAACCATTTAGTCATTAACACCCCGAAAATAGCAAAGAAATTCATACTTCCTTTTACCAATATTACCAATATACGCCAAAACTGCCTACTTTTGGGTATACATTTGTCGTTGTAAATTTTACTAATTGGTACCGTGATAATAAACTTTTATTACCTTGTATCTAAGTGCACTGAAGTACATTCATGTTAGCACGTAAAATAACCAACTATTTTGAGTCACTAAAATATACTAGCACACTTTAAATTATTTAATCAAACTAAAATGCACTGTTTAATATGAAGTCGCGGATGCACGAGCTTTTAACGCATCGAATCGTCGAAAGTCTAAGAGTCTAAGAGAGAGAAACACATATTCCCGCCTGTATATATAGCGAATAGCCGACACGTCGCTTTGTTCCCTAAAACGGGTAATTCCAATGAATTCCTCATTCTACGTTCCCAGTCTGTAGCCTGCACGTCGATTTTTATGAATTTAGTCCTCACCCCATTGAGATCTCAGAAAATTTCAACACGGCCCGCAAAGTTGTCCGAGAAAAACTAATTACTTTTATACAGAAATTGTTGTTCTACCTCTGATATATGCATCCTATTTTTAACCAATCGCAACCCCTTGACGTTGCTTAAATCCCGCCCTTTTACAATATGTGTCTTTGCTTGACGCATTTTCTTTTTCCTTTTCTAACCTGTTCGTATTGGTGCAAATTTATATTCTTTATTATCGATTATATTTTAGTCCACGCGGACTGTTATCTGGGTTTAATAAACCCGTATCGCACATTCTCGTAAATACTAAGTCCCGGTTTCTCCAAGATTCTTTGAAACATTAATTATTTGCCAAATTTACGCAGAATGAGCTTTTTAAAAATACGCAGGTGATCTGTATTTCCTGCTAAAGCATCTGATCGTTTCCAATATCCTTAGAATCAAGATGTTTATCCAAACAAATTAACTTGAAATTGCCTTTTAAAAACACGCAGGTGTTCAAACGTAACATTTTAAATAACCTTCCTACGATTTGACTATTATTGGGTTTTACAAGTTTTATGCTTATTATTAATAATGGTTCAATTAACTCCAATTAAAATTGATTTCCATCCTTTCATTTTTAGCGAATACAAATTATTATCCGTACGTTTTGTTTAATACCAGTTATTTAAAATAGAGTTCATTAATATAAATTTTGCACGTAATTTCCATTTGTTTAGGAATAATTAAATTATCCACTGCGCTTTTCAATACTGCTTCTTTTGATGTAAAGCGTCTTATAGATAATTTAAATTTCTTATTTTACTGAAACGACCGAGTTTATTTATGCTTCAAGGTTTTAATAAAGCGTATTATTTAATGAAATTCCTTATACACGGTAATTAAAATTATTTGATTTGATTATTTAATTTTCTACCCTGGTCTAAATATGAGTAATATATATATATATATATATATATATATATGTTTTATTGGGGTTTTAGGTCTGCTGGTAAGTAGGTATATAAACTCTTTCTTTAACTGCCTAAATTTTCGGATTTATTTTTGAATCCTTGATCACAGGCTTTAAAATTGAGAATAATAAAAAGATTGCATCTAAATTAAAATGTAGTCGTAAAAGTAGTTTGCATTTGACTAAGGTGTAAAATTAAAAATTTGTATATTCTATTAAAGTATTTGAAATCTGTCTTTATTGAAGTTTTTAAATCTGTCTTTATTGAAGTTTTTAAAAACTTCAATAAAGACAGATTTCAAATACTTAATAGAATATACAAATTTTTAATTTTACACCTTAGTCAAATGCAAACTACTTACGACTACATTTTAATTTAGATGCAATCTTTATTATTCTCAATTTTAAAGCCTGTGATCAAGGATTCAAAATAAATCCAAAATTTAGGCAGTTAAAGAAAGAGTTTATATACCATACCAGCAGACCAAACCTCATAAAATACATTTAAATTATAGTAAGGTCGTTACTATAAAGTTTTATATATATATATATATATATATATATATAATTATATATATATATATATACGTCAAACTTAAGGTTTTTATTATTTTGACAACGATCCTAGGTCATGGATCGAAACGTAAATAAAATAGATTTTAAAAACTATGAGTGGTTTCATTCCCAAAGAAGATTAAGAATAATTTATTTCCGTTTGCTCATAATTGTAGATGTACGAACATTTTGAATATGTCAAACTTAACGTTATTTAAGCCTCTGCCGTGACTTTAACACTAATATCTAATCTAATAACTATAAGTTTTGTATGCCCGTCTTTGTGTTAAAGTTGAGAGGCGCGAATCGATCGCTTTTTTGGGATTTGCGTCCGAGGGTTTCGGAGTTGGGGGCGCGGACGGGTGGTGGTTAGGTGGAGAATTTTGCGTGCTTAGGATAGGCCGGTTTTTATGGCGGAAAACCGATAACTTGCGGAGAAATATAGATTTTCCGGGAAAAGATTAATTTGAAGCGACGTATTCGTTAACGTGTTAAAAAAGCTTCGATCCCTCAAAAAATTCCGATCTAAAAACCGAACCAGTCGTGCGACGAGGTCGGGAACTGTTCCGTTGACGTTAGTACGAGAGAGCAGAAAGATCGAGTTGGTTTGTAAAATTCGTATTCGGGCGTTAAAAAATTTCTAATATATGCCAAACAACGCTATTCGTATTCTAAAAACTGAATAATTCACCATTTGCGGGCTACCACTGCAGTTTTTTCTTAAAACACTTATTAAAAATTGTACAATTTATTCCACAAACGTCAAAATCAGGTAACGATCACCAACGGAAAATTACGAGCGTGTACCTTCAAAATCTATGGTAACATACTTCCTTTCAAATTTCTGGAATTTTCCATTACAATTCAACCTATATGATTTAGAAGTACCGTTACTTGATTTAAATTATAGGAAAACGTCGCTTTTTCACATACGCTGGCTATTTATTTCAAAAATAATAAATTTTTCATTTTTGCGTTTCTTCACGATGATAGCCGAGCATTTTCAATAGACCGTGATTTGGTCAGAATTCGGTATATTTCGTGTTTAGTCCGCTAAATTGAAAGTAATTCAGGGTAATTAAAAGTAATTGAAAGTATACTACTAACCAATTAACAAATACTGACACCACCATAGCGCGATGCTATGATATCTGGCTACCAAGCGTAAGTTTAATGGTTCAATTCCCAGTTCCATTTACTTTTTTAATTTTTGTCGTCAACTTTATAAACAACCATCTGCATTTATTTTATTTATTAGTATGCATAAAAAGAATCAGATCATTTTCATACGCTTTGCAACGGTCTATAATCTCTATAATTTATAAAATCTAACTTACACTTACTCTAAAACTGTTTAAAAAAAAATCTGACTTTCCTGGAATTGTCAAAGTTATTGGAAAAAAAATTTCTTATGCATTACATAACATACGAACAATTGAAACAAAAAACACGAAGCGCGTTCACCGGCAGCAACAACATGTCGGTTACCGTTGGTGCGAGAAAGATGTATCATCCAATTACTTTTCTAAGTTACTCTTACGCCTTTAAAACATTTCTAATATACATCATTAAACACTAACCGTATCCTACAACCTGAATTCTTAACACTTTGCAAACTCCTACTGTGCTGTTTTCATAAAACTTTCATTAAGATTGGTGCAATTGTTTCGGGATACGCAACAACAGATTCATCTAACACACACATACACACTAGATTCAATGTGTAGTTTTCAATCTTTTTCCTTATTTAACATACAACATTTACTATATATAAAAAGCTGGATTAATTTAATATCTCATTAAATAATACCCACTTTAAGAAAAATTACATAGTCCATAACGTTAACGTCGCTTTATCGTTATTTAGTTAACCGAGTTTTATCGTAATACGCAAATTTAACATCATAAATTGCAGTTCATCACTTATACATATTACATACGCAGAACATATTACATACACAGAACATATTACCTACACATAACATATTACATACACAGAACATATTACATACACAAAACATATTCCAATAGTAGATTCACATCTATTCAAATATTTAACATACACTATTTGCTGTATCTAGAAAGCTGGAATAAAATTATCGCTATTTAAATGTCCCCTTTAAAAGAATACATATCCTCTATAACTTTCACTTTGTAATACATCAAAAAACAAACATAAAAACCAATTCGCAAGAATCCGTACGCGTATTCAACTTCAACATTTAGAGTCACATATACAATTACATATACTTCTTTAATTATCCACTAACAAAACCTCTACGAATGGAAGAGCTTAACACATTTGCTTCTTTACTGTACGAACTCAAAAAGATTTGGAAGAATTTTAAACTTACTCTAGCATGCTATTCCGGGAATTGTTTTCGTTCCAACTTCTACTTAAGCACCTATATTGCTTTCTGCTTTTTAGAACTATTGCTGCAAACAACCTCACGTATTGTTTATTAATTTTGGATAACAAAAAAATTGTTGTTCTAATTATTCCAATTGCCCTATTTCAAAATTAACTACTCTTCAACGAAACGACAACTCCCAACCGGCGTTATTTAGTGGAAATTCAATAATCCTTCGAAATTGTTCTACTGCATTCCCATTTGTTCTGCTACATTCTCATTTCTTCTACTACATTCTCATTTCTTCTACTGCATTCTCATTTCTTCTACTGCATTCTCATTTGTTCTGTTCTTGCTGCATTGCTCTACATTTTTATGCATCGTTATGCATCGTTATGTTTCGTTATGCATCGTTATGCATCGTTATGCTTCGTTATTCATCGTTATGCATCGCTATGCATCGTTATGCATCGTTATGCATCGCTATGCAACGTTATGCATCGCTATGCATCGTTATACATCGTTATGCATCGTTATGCATCGTTATGCATCGTCATGCATCGTCATGCAATCGTTATGCAACGTTATGCATCGTCATACGTCGTTATGCATCGTTCCGTATCGTTATGCATCGTCATACGTCGTTATGCAACGTTCCGTATCGTTCCGAATCGTTCCGCATCGTATCGAATCGTTCCGCATCGTTCCGGAACGTTCAAAATCGTTCCATATCGCTCCATTTCGTTCCAAAACGTTCCAAAACTTTTCATACCGTTCCGTATCGTTCCGAATCGTTCCAAATCGTTCCGTATCGTTCCGTATCGTTCCGAATCGTTCTGTATCGTTCAAAATTGTTCTACTACATTCTCATTTGTTCTGATTCGTTCTGCATCGTACTGCATCGTACTGCATCGTACTGCATCGTTCTAAAACCTTCTAAGTCGTTCGAAATTGTTTCAGCACCTTCTGAATCGTTCTACAACCTTCTACAACCTTGTCACCCTTCTGCACCCTTTGGCAACCTTCTAAAACCTACTACAACCTTCTACAACCTTCTACAACCTTCTACAACCTTCTACAACCTTCTACAAGCTTCTGCAACCTTCTGCAACCTTCTACAACCTTCTACAATCTTCTACAACCTTCTGCAACCTTCTGCGACCTTCCACGACCTTCTACAACTTTCTACAGCCTTCTGAAACCTACTACAACCTTCTACAATCTTCTACAACCTTCTAAATTGCTCTTAATCGTTCTAGAACCTTCTCAGTCGTTCTTAATCGGTCTACATCGTTCTAAATCGTTCTAAATCGTTCTAAATCGTTGTAAATCGTTGTAAATCGTTCTAAATCGTTCTAAATCGTTCTAAATCGTTCTAAATCGCTCTAAATCCGATCGATTCTCCAAAGTAATTTTGACAAACCCTACTTGAGCAAAGTGGTCTTCATCCGATTGATTCTCCGGAGTGATTTTGACAAAGTCTACTTGGGCGAAGTGGTCTTGCTCCGATCAATTCTCGCAAGTGATTTTTAAAAATCTACTTGGACGAAGTAGTCTTGATCCGGTCCACACTTCGAAGTGATTTCAAAAAAGTCTACTTGGTCGAAGTGATCTTGATCCGATTGATTCTCCGAAGTGATTTCGACAAAGTCTACTACAGCAAAGTGGTCTTGCTCCGATCAATTCTCCGAAGTGATTTTGACAAAGTCTACTTGGACGAAGTGGTTTTAATCCGATCGACACTTTGAAGTGATTTTGACAAAGTCTACTTGGGCGAAGTGGTATTGATCCGATCGACACTTCGGAGTGATTTCGGCAACGTCTACTTGGGCTAAGTGGTCTTGATCCGATCGACACTTTGAAGTGATTTCGGCAACGTCTACTTTGGAGAAGTGGTCTTGCTCCGATAGGCACTTCGAAGTGATTTCGACAAAGTCTACTTGGGCGAAGTTGTCTTGATCCGATCGACACTTCGAAGTGGTTCCGGCAGTCTGCTTTGGCGAAATGGTCTAGATCCGATCGACACTTCCGAAGTGATTTCGGCAAAGTCTACTCGGGCGAAGTGATCTTGATCTTGATCTTGATTCGATCGCCTCCTAGGAGTTATTTCGACAAAGTCCATTTTAAACGGAGTGATCTTGGTCCAATCGGCTCCCAGAAGTTACAGTATTGCCCGAAATAAACAGTACTGAAATTGTAATTGTTTTGTATATTTAAAAAATACATCTTATTGACACTTTATTATATGTTCTAAATGTGCACCTCCTCGTTCGAGACAGACTTCATAACGATGTTCTAAGTTTCTGGTCATGTTATTGAATAAGGGTTGTCTCAGGGCTGCGAAGAAGACTCTAACGGCATCCTTTAATTCATCGATGGTTTGTGGTGCCCGTTTGAAAACGGCATTTTAGCCATGCCCCAAATGTATGCGTCTGGAGGTGTGAGGTCTGGAGAATGTGAAGGATAAGGAAGTCAGTAAATCGTGATATGAATTTGCTTGGAAAATGTTCTTGAAGAAATTGACGAATTGCGGCAGCAGTATGGCAAGTTGCCCCGTCCTGCTGAAAAATTGGTTTCGAAATGCCAAGTTACGTGCACGACAGAATTGACGTAGATCAGGGATAAATCGTGTTAAAATTTGTCTGTACCTCTGTTGATTAAGTGTGACTTGCCTACCATTCTCTTCGATAAAGTACGGACCAATGATTCCGTGTCCGGAAACAGCACACCAGACACTCACTTTTTCACTATGTAAAGGAACCTCTTGAACCTCATCGGGTCTGGCAAAGCCCAGAAATCGGTTTGTGCGACGATTCACATAGCCTGACAAGTGAAAATGTGCTTCGTCTGAAAACCAAACATTTTTCAAAATTCAGGATTTTCATACTGTAACGCGAGAATTCTGGCGCAATATTCCACTCTACTGCGATAATCCGAGGATGTAGTTGTTGATGTACCTGAATCACATACGAAAATGTACCCAGCTCCTTCAGGATTCTTTGAAAGGAAGTTCTTTTAAATCAAGTTGTAACGCTGTCCTTGCCTGGCTGACTTTCGGATTTTCTAAGATTTGCTCAAAACACGTTCATGGTTATTGTTGTTGTTAACTGTCCTGGGACGCCCCGAGTTTCCTTTTCGTTGGCACAATACACTACCTGTATTTCTAAACTTTTCAATAACCTTCAAAATTACAGCATTACTTGGAGAACGTTTATTAAACCTTTGTGTGAATTGATCAGACACGTATAGCAAACTTGCACCATTACGTCGGCCGATTCCGTATGAACGAAAATAATGCTCTACCAGAAACACTTTCGCTTCTGTACTTAACACCATTTTTAACAATTAGGCCCTACTAATTACTTGTTTGAGGTTTACTTGACAGGTCTATACTAGCTAACTTGAGTGTGACAGCGCACGCATAAAAACACCGCCAACTTAGTTTCAGTACTGTTTATTTCGGGCAATACTGTATTTTGACAAAGTTTGCCAGGCTTTTGTGGCAAGTTTCTAGGCTTTTGTGGCAATTCTCTAGGCTTTAGTGGCAATTTTCTGGGCTTTTGTGGCAATTTTCTGGGCTTTTGTGGCCATTTTTCTAGGTTTTTGTGGCGATTTTCTAGGCTTTTGTGGCGATTTTCTAAGCTTTTGTGGCAATTTTCTAGGCTTTTGTGGCCATTTCCAAGGCTTTTGTGGCCATTTCCTAAGCTTTTTCGAATACTATTTGCGCTTCTCCAAAGATTCTTCTATAAACACAACAAACATAGAAACTTGGTGAAACCAAAATTTAAATGTCTTTATTAACGACTTTTCAAAACCATTGTCAATAACATTAAATCTTAATTGCCGAGATATGCTCTAAACTTAAGAGAGAAGGGCGCAGAGAGTGTAAGGGCGCAGAGAGTGTAAGGGCGCAGAGAGTGTAAGGGCGCAGAGAGTGTAAGGGCGCAGAGAGTGTAAGGGCGCAGTGAGTGTTAGGGTGCAGAGAGTAGTAAGGGCGCAGATAGTGTCAGGGCGCAGAGAGTGTCAGGGCGCAGAGAGTGTAAGGGCGCGGAGAGTATAAGGGCGCGGAGAGTGTGAGGGCGCAGAGAGTGTGAGGGCGCAGAGAGTGTGAGGACGCAGAGAGTGTGAGGACGCAGAGAGTGTGAGGACGCAGAGAGTGTGAGGGCGCTCAAAGTGGTCCCGTAGAGACTACAAACCGCTTCTAGTAGTTATTATAATGTTGGTAAATTGTCTTAACACTATGCACCTCCAGAACAGCTTGCATTAACATTGGTAAAAATTCATACGTGCACGTCGGTAATCAAAACGACTGGAAGTGCATTATTCCAATAGCAATGGAACCACTAATGTTCAGGAATGTTATTAAAATTATGCTGGTCTATATAATTTAAAACAAGATTTGTGAAGTAAGTAGGTACTCCCTTTATAGTTTTATTGTTAAAGATTATAATTCTTATAGATTAAATCCAGTTTAAGTAAAATGAAAAACTCAAACATTATATCAGCAGCGGTAGTCAGCAATGCCATGAACGGTATTCGAATTACTCAAAAGCAAAGCATAAATATGGACAATTACATCACTTTCATTATGCTTTATTTATATAAAATGATTTAGTAGAAATTATTAAATTAGTGGTATCAATAATTAGAATAAATTATGTGTTAAATTGCCAACTAATTTTGAAATTTATAGAGAAACTATTGCCAATCATTTAATTTTTCTGTTTTATATGCAAGTAAGCAACGTAATTAGTTCGTACCAATTACCACGACAAAAAAGGATCGGAAGAATACCATGCTAACTTCTGGGGGCGTGGAAAAGGAAAAAAGGAGACAAGCTCAAGACCGATTCGCCCCGTAGGATTATATATAGTAGTTTAGGTTGGAGTTTGGCATGGTTTCATTTCCAAATATTCACCGTAATGCTGAATCTTTTTAATTGTAGTATTTTGCGGTTGGTAAAATCTCCATCTCTAATGCAGCCTTCCGATAGAACAAAATGTTAATATAAAATAAAAAGAACAATTCATAACATTTTTTTCGTGGTTATAAAGTAAATGTCGTGTACATAAACATATACGAAACAATCTTTTTCATATCGTAGCAACTCATTATTTTAAGCATTGTCTTACACGAACACACAGAATTCTACTATACCGAGTAAGGCCTCAGCACATCCAACCCGTACAAATTTTACAGTTTAAACTCGATTGCTTCTTAATTGTCCTTTAATCTGAATCATGTATAGAGGTTTACAACACATTTTGTCTTAAAGCAGTACAAACAAAATATTTACAAATAGCTTCACTCATTTTCTCTGGATTACTCCAATTAAAAAATTTAAAAATCTAACAACTCTACCCAAAGTTTACGCCAGGTTTCCAATAAAAAGGGGCCGGGTTTTAACACTAACATTGATGAAATTGTAAAATTGAATAACTGTGCTTTGAGAATAAGTAATACTTTTGAACTTTAACTATATCAGTAGTTATTACCATCACTATTTGTTTGATCGACGGTAAATGATTTGTACCAGCTACTCACGTATTTAAAAATAAATTTCCCAGTTTCTTGCTTTAATGACTATAAAGCTGGCACTTGTGTATAGAGTTTAGAGCACATTAGTTTATTTTGACCTAACATCCAGCATTTTCAACTGATTATTATCCTTTTTTCTTGTCGTCAATAGCACATGTACCTTAAAATTTAATTAAAATCTCGAAGAACATATAAACAAGTTATCATTAATAAGTCATCTTAAAAAGTAGTACTTTCTACGCTTTTTTCGTAGTATAGATATTTCTTAAATAATTTTGTAACTCGATAACTTCTTCGTACATGTTTAATTTTGATTATTTACGAAATTAGATATGTATTGTACATTTTAAATTACATACCCTTAAACTGTTTGTCAAATTCAACACTATCTCTTCCCAGGAGTTTTCATTTTACTTCCGTCAGACCTCATTTGTCAAGTTGTGTGTAAGTTGAGGAACCAGAGTATCAACAGGTGGACGTGTATAAGTTAAAAGGTAAGAGTATAGGGTATAGTTGGTTGCCTATTTACGCGGTTTGTAATTATAGCAAGTGTAAATTTAATGATTAGGACTGAATGGTTTTCAAGTTAATTCAACAAGGCAGGAATTTGTTTAGATATAAAATAGAAGGTAACCATGTCTTCTTGGAATTATATATTTGTGGCTATGTGACATTTATATTTGTTTTATCAAAATAAAATTTTGTTGACATAAACTTTTTTTCTTTGTGTGTGTCTTAATTTCGTACAGATACAATATAAAATGGCAAAGATTGCAATTCAAAATTGTAAAACTTACAATTTAAAATAGTTAGAATTACAATATAAAGTGGTATAGATTGGAACAACAAATGTTAATGATTGCAATTTAAGATTGTAGTGATGGCAATTTAAAATATAAATTGTAACTCTTGCATGGTACTGTTTGATATAAATTTAAGAATTATTACAAGCTCTATCAATTTTATTTTGTAGGAATTATAATAGTAGCTAGGGAAATATTTAAATATTACAATATTAATATATGAAATGTTACTACATACAATATTGAAAATTTTATCACATTTTCAGCCATAAAATTACTATAGTGTATGTTGATAAGTCATATAATAATATCCTACCAAGCTTTGGTAAATATTACAATAATTTATCCTTAGTTTATATGAAACCACAAATTGTGATAAAATTCACTACAATTGCAGTAGAATTTACAATACTTTTTTTCAATGGATTATCATACATTAATATAAGAGGTCTATTTAAATAAACATTTGCTAATTTACCGCAATCAATAGATGCTACGACGGCCAATGCATAAAAGTTTAACTACAAATGATCAGTAGCGTCGTGAACTTTATCGCAGAAAAGTTAGAATCAAAAAATGTGTAAGAACTTTAAAAACATTCTTAAGCAAAAGCCTGAATAACTTGCCAGATCATTCCAGAAAAACGTCCATCTTAAGAAATTAAGCAAAGTCTGGGAGCTATTATATAGGTTTTTTGCTCAATTGAGGAATCTCTAGTTGGTACTAGTATCCAATTAGTTCTTACACGAATATTTCTAGCCTGTGAAGTAAAGCTTAGAAAATAGGAATTACACAAAATTATTAATTGAAATTGATTTATTGTACAAGAAATGTAGCATTATAAACAAATCCGAAAGCACAAACTGGATAGAAACCAAAGAAATGCGCTTCTTGTGGATGTTGACTCCTTAAAATACTATTAATTAATTTTAAATTGAACCCAGTTTAGCTGCTGTTTGTACTTTATTTTGATCCGTCTCAACGTGAGTTTATTTAGTGGTTTCATAAAGCAAGTGATGCATATAATTAAGAGGACTTCATCCAATTTAATAGGAGAATTTCTAAAATCTTAGCGTGAAGGAAGACATTATAGTTATTTGCTTAAACCCTTTAAGGAAGGATCAAACCCAGCTCTCCCATTTGCTAGCTTGATTGCGGTGTTAATAACATAAACGCTCAGAAACTTTACTTTATTACAGGCATTACGGTTTATAGTGTCCATCAGCTTAATATGTTTTGTTATTATGGCAAGTTAATTGTTTAATTTTGGCTTGGAGCTACAAATCATTTTTATTGCTTTCTTCTGTAATATCCTTATCTAAAGGGAGCAGTTGTACTAATATTTTAAATGGGCGTTTTACTTTCTGATATCGCGGTATTTTTAAGAATTTTTAGCAATAGTCAGAGAATGATATTACGAAATTGTGATGATGATATGTATTAACATTTTCAACGTTACTACAATAATAGAAAGTTACGTGAAGTGTATTACAGAAATGCTTGAGTGACAGATCATAGTGACAAATAATAGGGAATTTTTTTGGTGTGACTTTCACAGTCTTACACATTATAGAATTCTGATTTGCTGTTCTAAACTGTTAACAGCTAATTATATTAATTGGAAAATGAACTGTACATGTGCAAATTTATTAACAAAAGCTGTATACTAGATAATTTGTAAGTTTATAATAAAGCACTTTGAAAACGGTAGGCAATTGTACTTAAAAACGAATTATAGAGGAAGACAATTACAGAATCAGGTCAAACTTAGGGATTTAGAAACAATATTATATATATTGACCTGATAAGGGGGTCACGAGAGGTCACTCTAAAAATAAATGCCACTAAAATATAATAGAATCCGGAAAAATAAATATTTCCGTAAATTCATGGTTATGCCCTGTATAATACAAGCGTACTTTTATTCATTAAAATGCCAAGTAAAAATACAATTGCGGGTGTATAAGTATCTACCCTGTATGATAGAAGCGTATTGTAAATAAATAGCAAATAACATAAGCTTTATATGTAAAAATAATTAATTTTAAGATACCTTAAAAACACCTTCAATGCGAACGCAACTCGATTATTTTAAGACAACTTCCAAAGCCAATTATTTTCACTTATTAATTAGTCTTTGTATGGCATACAAACATTGTAAATAAAAAGATGTTCTTGAAAATTCGACAGGAATTGAAAAGAAATACGTTAACTGTGTGGAACTTATTAATAAATAAGCGTTTATTCTACAAAGCGGTCCGATTATTAAAAAGCGCGCAAAATCCATGAAATAACTGATAAAAATTATTTATTACCTTTTGCAAGTACTAGATTTGTCTGCGACGCCACAATAACCTTGGGTATTAAACAAAGACGAGCAACGCACGTAACTAATAACTGGAAATAGAAAACGAGGTAAAAAACTCAATAATTTTGAACGCTAATGAGAATTTCACAGAAAATTACGTAAGATAGGCGTTTATTATTTAGAATGGAATCGCGTAAATACTACTATATTCTAGAAACAGATAATTTTGAATATATACGGAAGCGTTTATTAAATAAAGTCATTCATAAATTTGATTGCAAAATGTTATTTTGGCTCAAATCGCGAGCTGTTGCTTTGCGAATATGATATTTGAAATATGCAGTAAGCATAGCCTAATTTAATAATAATGATATAACAGTGAATATAGAAGTGATGTTTTAAACGTGACTTACATAAAATGCAAATTATTAAATACAACAAACAGTGAAAAAATTTTCAATATAACGCTATTTTAAAATTTTATTAAATAATTGTAAGGAAGATTTAAGCAAAAATGTGCTTTGGCAACTGCCTGTTTGAAACGAGGATTTTAAATATTGAAAATCTTGTAAACAGATTTAACGTCAATTTAAAATAAGTAGATATTTAATTACAAATTGGAAGAGCGCTTTTGTGGATTCTGCAAGTATTACTTTTAGATTTATTTTAACTAATATTGAAGTATTTGTCACTTAATTAAGGTAGAATAATAAGTGTTAATCATATAATTTTTTTGTGTGGATTTTTACCAAGAAGGTTTGTGTTTAGAGTTCGAAACACTCTGTCCTTTTAATAGATTATCTGTCAATGATTCTCTTATTTGCCAAAATATACTCTACAAGCGGGAATAACCAGGTAAATTTTTCATAACAAAAGAAATTTAGTTTTGTAAATTTAAAATAAGGCAAGGAACATTTTTATAATTAAGTAAATAATTACTTCTTAGAAATTATTTTAAGTTTGAAAGGAATGATGTTGTAAATGTTCTATATGCTATTGTATGAGGGAAAATATTTCATACTGTATAAATGCTTTAATATTGCTGTGTTTAATTTCATTTTATAAATTTCAACATTCCGTTGACATCCATGCAAAGTTAGGAAAGAAGGTAAGTCAACAATTTCAAGTTTTACAATTTGTTATATCTGTATTACGGCACTCTTATAGCGACTCATCAAAGCGAGTCGCTTTTACAGCACACTTTTAGTAATGCCACAATGCGAGTTATTTATCTCCCAAGTGATATATATATATATATATATATATATATATATACATATATATTCGATTGGTATTTCTTGACCTTTTATATAATATTACTTGAAATTTCAAGTAATATATATATATATATATATATATATATAAAGAAATAGAATAATCAGGAAATTATTAGAAAGTGTAATAAAAAGTTAAGTGAAGTGCAACATTGTAAATACAAGGACAATTTGTAAAGTTTATTAACGTTGATGAGAACGGATGCGCTACTTTGTATCGCACACGATAGTGACACTCCAGATGTCAGGTCACAGACGGTCAGGTACCGTGATTACTTAGAAATTACAACATTGTAATTATGAATAATAATAAGAATAAGCAGGCATGAGATCTGAAAGTTCCCACAGCCATGTGAGGGGATAGAAACATTATAAAAAGCCCGGGAGCCCAAGGACCCGGCAGTCAGTCAAGTGACCCGCTTTATCATTGCAGTTTGCTAGACTATTTATCATAGTACAATTAACTAGTGTAATTTCGATTTAAAGTAATATTTAATTAACTTGTCAAAATTCCATGAGTCAATTCTGTATTAATAAATAAATTTGCTAAGAAGTTTTGGAACTGGTTTTTAAAAATGCAGCTCCCAGGGCCCGAACCTTAACACGCGAAGCTGTATAATAACATTCTTTTGGCGGCCTCTCAAGCTGCGGCCATTTTTATATCAATATAATGACGTGATAAGGGGTCACAAGAGGTCATTGTAACCCAAATTCTAAAAGTAATCCCACTACCATATAGCAAATTCAGAAAAAAATGAAATTTTGGTATATTAATGATTACTCCCTGTGTAATACAAACGCACATTTATTCATTAAAATGCCGAACAAACAATGCAATTGCGCATGTATATATAATCATCCTGTAGGACATAAGGATATTGCAAATACATATCAAGTAACGTAAGTAGCATAGTAAAAATAATTAATTGTAAGATACCGTAAAACGCATTGTATGCGAACGCAAATCAATCATTTTAAGATAAATACAAAGTCATTTATTTTCAGTTACTAATTATCAATACATTTTTGATAAAAACGTTTTTCATTTGCTGTAAATAGCATAAAATAGCAGTAGCTTTACGCATTTAGCATAAAAACTACAATGGACGTGTATTTAAAAACTCCAGTTTTAATAAATTTTGTATTCTTAGACACGTTTTGCCATAAAAGCAAATATTTATATAAAATGCAACCCGTTTAGCATTAATAAGCAATTAAAGTTTAAATTAATTACCCTATGGATTACAAAAATTTATTTTAAATAAAGAATTTTCTAGAATATTAGTCAAAGGTATTTAGAACTACGTAAATATCTAATTAATAAATGAAACATTTATTCTAAGAAACGGCCCAATGATTGAGAAATCCGTAAAATTCCTAGAATAACTGAATAAAATTATTTATTACATTTCGCATTCACTGTTGGAGAGAAGCGATGCGACACATTAACCTTGGTGTTAAACAAAAACGAAACAGCGCGCGTCACGAATAAATGGAACGAGATTACGACATAATAAACACCGCGATTTTAGACTCTAATAAATTTTTCAGTGAAACTTGAGGCGTGCTCTGCACCCTCAAACCTGTATTTAGGAGATGTGTTGATTTAGTCACCCGCGATGAACTCATCTGCTACTAATGTATTTGTTGTTAATAAAGTAGGTTTACAGTTAATGTTAGTTTTCACTGTATTATTTTTAATCAATCCTGAAGAGTAAACTTTAAGCCGAAACATTGTCCTTCAAGCCGAAACAACTATACTTTAAATAACAAATCAAAATTTACTCTCTGCAAAAATAGTGCAATTGTAATTTGAAATTTAACGTTGACATCTTTTTGTGCTTGTATGCAAAGTTTCTATGGTTCGCACGTTTGCTCATAATGTTGGCCTCATAAAATATCACCTACTCCGCAATGCTTAAGGGGTCTAACAAAATTTTCGTAAATAATATGGGGTTCCTACATTACAAAGTTTAGGAAACCCTGCTTTAAAAGTTTTCTTTTATTCCAATGTGTTGTGAAACTTAACGCAGTCCTTGGACTTGAGTTTTTGGCCTTTGATATTTGCACAAAAGTATTCATTTAATTGATTATCTACTGTTGTTTCCGTACTCATTATTTTGTACGTTCTGGCAGTGACCATACTAAAGGAGCGGGTTGTAAACCGCATTTAGTAGAATCCTCGTCAATTCCAACGTGCACTTTAACGAAGCATTTTCATATTCAAAACGTTCGTTTAAAGAATTACGTGAAAGCTTAATATGCTTTTTCCTAATAATAGCTGTCCTTTATTTGCCAATTTTGTCTATGCTCTAACAAAACTGTTATAAAGTGAAAGTGGAATATGTCTTAAAGATAATGCTTTTGGGGTGCAACGCCGTTGTAAATTAAGTACTCTTGTTTTTGCTATAAATAAAACAAGAGAACAAGCGCTTAGGAAAGATTACGTATATAAACTTTTGCCAAACTTCCCCCTAAACTTCATCAAACCAAACGGTTGCTACAATATTGGCTTTGCTGTAAAATCGATAGTAATTACCACTTAGTTTGCAAAATTACCATAATAATTAGGAAAATATAGCCTGTATTACAGACGATTTAATAACCAGCAAATACGAACATTACATTAAATTCAAACGTACATGAATCAAATTATTCGATAACGTAAATATCATGCAAATTGCACATTATTTAATCAGCATTCATAATGTAATAAGGCGAGGGTAACCAGACGGATGCTTTTAGACGAGCCTCATGTATTACAGTTTCCTTTATGACGAGCACTGCTGGTTCTTCGTTCCATTAACTGCTCAAACGCTTAGTTAAATAGGAAAACTGCGATTTAATTTCTCTGGCGTGTATTGTAAATAGAATAAATTTTTCTAGTAGCTTTATAACGAAAGCTTACGGTATTATAACTTATAAAAACGAGCATTTCTTAATATACTGAAAAACACGTAACACGAAGCTGTTTCTGCCTTAACAGTTCTTAATACATAAAACTACTATTACTTGGCAAAAATTCCTCAATTGTGCACAGAATAAATAGTACAATGAAGTCTATTATATAAACATGTCATACGTGCGTCATAAACCGATTTATTGGAATATTATTTTTAGGTCTTAGTAAATCAACTTCAAGTACGATTCCTACGACCCAGATGGGTACGTATTTAAATAGTGAAGTAAGTGAGTCATTATGTCCACACCTATAATTTATTTTTTAATCCCTAAGCTTGAACCACCAGCTCCACTAAAAACTAATTGTTATTCTATAAAATGATTGTATAACAAAATCAACCTTTTAAAATGTAATCAAATAAGATGCTAATAAAAGCAGAATGTATATTTTATGTATGAATTGATATATAAATTAATATAGCATTGTAAAACATATTAAGAATTAGCGTACGTGACTAGAGCAAAACCGCAGAATACAGATAAGTGCAAAAGCCTAACCGTTATGAATAATAATAACAGAACAAACAAAAAGGATGATGCAAGTTAATCTTCCTATGATCAAATAACAGGATAAGATAAAGTTATAAATAGGTGAACAACATGAATCAGACTTCAGTATTGAATTGTTTAGTATTGAACAAAATGATTTGGTATAGAATTATTTAATATAGACTGAAAGCAAGTAGTTTATAGAGAAGATACTTGTAGTTCATACTCCGTATAGTTAAGGCATAGTTAATTATATGTATTGTCGGAAATAAATAGTGTGTTGTATAATTTAAATAATGTGCATGTACATATACGTGCAGCAACAGCCCAGCTTCTGTTTGTTAAGATTTTGGTATTATTTAAAATATATGATTTCTAAAAAGTAGTTTTGAGTAACCGAAACCATAAATGGCGCATTTGTACAGGATGCAAAAAAGCATTAGAGAATTTCAAAAACTGGTGAAGATTTTTCAGAAATCAAAAAGTCTTATTGTGGTGAAAAGTCTACAGGCTCGCAAGTTTCTACTCTTTGTTTAAAACAAAAACCACTCCAGGAAAAACAAAAAACTTGTCGAATTGCACTTGGAGAAAACAAAAGAAAATTGGTAAAGGGTACACAAATCGATCTTAACCAACAGTGATGCATTTGATGTGGGTACTAAATTTTTGTTTGCATAAAGAAAGCAAGTTGCTTGAGAAAATTTTTCTTTGCGTATAAATACATTAATGATTATTGATTTTGCTTACCGAATTATTGAATTGAATTGAATTGATTATTGAACCAATGAATTATTGAATTACTGAATTATCGAATTAATAAATTAAGACAGAAATTGACTTAATCATAAGATATTGATTAGTAACTATTGCATCAACCCTAAATACGAATTATAAACCATATAAGAAAACAAAACGAAACAAAACATTTCGTGATAAAAACCAAGTAAATAAACATTGACGAACTAACAAAAATCGAAAACGATTAGAAAGTTGAACCCACGACGAAATAAAAATTGAAGCACGCTACTCAATAACGAAAATAATCGTAGACATAAGTGAATTAACCAAAGGAAATCGAAAACAAAATTTTAAACTTAACAGAAAGAAAAGGTGCCGCGATGTCAACTAATAATTTGAAATATTTAGATGCGATACCAAATCACGAAGGAAATCAGGCAACCCTCGAAATATTCATAACCTCGTGTAAAATATTTTTAAACGCTTTTTATGACGAAAAAATCCTACACAAATTTCACAGGTTTTAACACTAATAATAAACAACCTATCGGGACGAGCACTAATCCCTATAGCAAACCGTAAAAACTTAAATTCATGAGAAGATTATAAACGACTTCTATTTCATACTTCGGAGATCAACGTAACACAAAATGTTTAGTCCATGATTCATTAAATTTAAGATTACGAAAAGACGAAACACCATATCATATAAATAAACGACCAATTCAAGGGTGTTTACGCTGGAGAAATTCAAACATTACATGTGATTTTCCAATGCTCCACCCGAAGGTACTACATTGGCCAGGAAGCGAGTTTTTTACCTGGAAAATTTGGAATTTTGCCGAAACCTTGCTGTTCCAAGCAAGGTAGGGATCTTTAACGTGCGTGACAACACTCACACACAGGGAACCTCCATTTTACCTCTCGTCCGCACGAGGCTGTATTTTTGTGAAAAATGCTCGCCTAACATTTTTCAAGCGGACCGTGTCGAGATAAAAAAAAATTCAGACCGCATTGGAACCCGACACGTACTTAGTGGAGAAAGCTTTACAAAAACGGAAGCATGGGCTAGAACTACTGGTTGCATGGCTTGGTGAAGAGAGAAGCTGGATTAAGAAAATAGATTTGCTTTAGTATATATTGATGGAGTTACCGCAAGTTTGGCTATTTGAGAATCAACCATCCTGGATATACAAAGCTTCCAGTATAAAACAAGCGAATTTTTTGTGAAAGAAATAGCTGGACTGAATGTTGAAACGGACGAGTTATGGCACGAAATTCTGAATATGCCGTTAAGAAGTGAAAACTTAGATGAGAATTTCCGGAGACATAACGATTTTTGTAAAAATCACCTACACAGGCTAGACTAGAACATCCCTGCTACCAATAAATTATCAGCTCACCGTTTAAGTTTATTTTTTCAAGAAATACCTGTAAATGGGGCCGTTTATGTAAAAGGGTTGTTAAAAAAAAACATCATCATCCGCTACGTTCCAGCCAACGAAGTTGCGAATCTTGAACAGTTTGTTTTTCCATATTTGAAGCAGCTACGAAAGATAGTCAATCTAACTATTGTTTATTGCATTCGAAAAAATTTCTAAACTGCGCCAGGCAAAACGTTTGTATTTTAAAGAATACTATTTTTTGAATTTTTATATTAATCTGACTCTAATTAAAGTGGCTTTATAGTATTTTTTAATAAATTTTTATATTGATCTGATTCTTTTAATTAAATGGATTTATAAGATAGATAGAGCCGGTATGTACATATAAATTAGAAAAGAGCATTGCACTTAAAATTTTAGCGAATATATATATATATATATATATATATATATATTATATATATATATATATATATATAGCTGTAGGAGGGAACGTAGAAAATAGATGAAAAGAAATAAAACTAACTGTACATGATACAGCAACACAGACTATAGGTAAGAAAAAAATAGAAGCGAGAAAACCCTGGGTAAAAAAAGAGATATTAGATTTAATAGAGAATAGAAGAAAGCTTAAACCTTTCAGAGAAGTGGATAGTGAAAGTAAGCAAAAATATAATACAGTTAGAAATAAGATAGTACATGAGTGTAGAAAAGCTAGAAATAAATGGATGGAGGAGAATTGTAAGGGAATACAAGATGATTTGAGAGTAGGTAAGACAGACAGGGCTTACGGGGCAGTTAAAAAGTTTTTTGGGGAAGATAGGAAAAAATATAATGGTGTTAGAGACGAGAATAATGAGCTTCTAATAAATAAAGTTGAGGTAGGAGATAGATGGAAAAGATATTTAGAAGATTTATATAAGGGAGACGATATGGATGAGTTAGAGAACGACCAAGAAGAGGATCTAGAAATAGGATTCTCAATATTAAGAGAGGAATTTGATAGAGCTGTTCGGAATCTTAAACTAAATAAAGCGCCAGGGATAGACGTTATTCCCGCAGAATTAATAAAATATGCAAGTCAGAAAACTTTAGACAGATTATATGAACTAGTAAAAGTAATATATGACACAGGTGAGGCTCCAATAGATTTCGAAAAAATATTATTATCCCAATCCCAAAAAAGTCAGGAGCTGATAGGTGTGAGAATTTTAGAACGGTTAGTTTAACTTCTCATGCTTCCAAAATAATTCCAAAATAGTAATTAAAAATAGAGTAGAAGCTTTGACTTATTGACTTATTTAGGCGAAGACTAATATGGTTTTCGTAAAGACAGAGGGACTAGAGAACCGATACTAATGATTAGGGTAATTATCGAAAAAAGGTTACAAAAAAAAAAAAGACTCATTTCGCGTTTGTAGATTTAGAAAAAGCATTTAATAGGGTTAATTGGATTGTTATGTTCAGGGTTTTGCAAAAAATAGGAATCTTTCAAAAACATATAATAGTATTAGTTTAGATAAAAGAAAAAGTTTCTTAAAGTCGTACGTATGGAGCGTTCTACTATACGGTAGTATGACTTGGACAATTAAAGAAGTAGATAAGAAAAAGATAAAAGCTTTTGAAACTTGGTGTTATAGGAGAATGTTAAAGATTAGTTGGACAGATAGAGTAACAAACGAGGAAGTTTATAGAAGGATAGGTGAGGAACCCTGTTTGTGGAAACAATTGAAGGTCAGGAGAGATAGAATGATAGGGCCCCAGTTAAGACATGAGGGACTATTTAGTAAAGTCTTAGATTATAGACTACCAAATAAAAATAGAGTAAGAAGGCCTAGACAAAGCTATATTAGTCAAATTATTAGAGATTTAGGTTGTGAAGAGTATGCAGACCTTTTTAGACTAGCTCAGAATAGAAAAGAATTTAGAGCTGCGTCAAACCGACTTTAAGTAAGTTCGAAAACAAAACAAAAAAAAAATAAAAATCAGTTAACTAAATGTCACCATGACATAACTCACAATTAGTTGGCGGTCTGGCATGTTGGTAGCGTTTTGTTGCTTAAGCCTTACCATAACATATAATTTAATAAACGTCACCATGACATAACTCACAATTAGGTAGCGGTCTGGCATGTTGGTAGCGATTTGTTGCTTAAGCCTTACCATAACATATAATGTAATAAACGTCACCATGACATAACCCACAATTAGGTAGCGGTCTGGCATGTTGGTAGCGATTCGTTGCTTAAGCCTTACCATAACATATAATTTAATAAACGTCACCATGACATAACTCACAATTAGGTAGCGGTCTAGCATGTTGGCAGCGATTCGTTGCTTAAGCCATACCATAACATATAATTTAACACTTTTCCTTTTTTGAAGCGGATAACCAGGTTATACTTCATTTCTTTATAAATGGTAATCATGTAAACATGTTAAAGTTCTTTAACAATCATCAGGTTGCTAATATCTATTTAGAGTCAGGTGGATAGAAAAAAGATATTAGGATATAGGAAAAAGATATTAGGATATAGGAAAACCTAGACCAAACTATATTAGTCAAATTATTAGAGATTTAGGTTGTGAAGGGTATGTAGAGCTTTTTAGATTAGCACAGAATAGAAAAGAAGTTAGAGCTGCGTCAAACCGACCTTAAGTAAGGTCGAAAACAAAATGATGATGATATATATATATATATATATATATATATATATATAATATAAAATTTTTAAGGTGTTAGAATCTTCTTTGGGAATATGTTCGTCCATTAATTAATAAAACGCTCATTTATAAATTTGTCGACGTTTCGGTAAATTTATTTCCTTAGTCATGACCTATAAGTGATAGGCTGTAATACAAATGTACAAAATAGATGTTACTTACAATCTATGTGAGCTCTGAGTAATTCGAAAATCATCAATAGAATAAAAGCAGTTACTTTTAAAACATGAAACAAATTTTAAAAATAACAGTCATAAAAATAAAATTAGTTTAAAACTTAGAAACTATAACATATAAGAACGGTCACTAATTCAAACAAGATTCTCACAATATAGTGTTGTTGGTTTGCCTGTTAATACTGATTAGTTATCGCAATTGAGAATTGATATTTTATATGAATTACATTTTAACGATATACATGGTGAGTGTGAATTATGACTTTGCTGTCTTTATGCGCCTACTTAATTTATATAGTAATGAATAAACTGTATTTAAATTATCAATATCGGATTTGAAATTTATTGCAGAATTGTTGTTTTTAATATGAAAAGATTCCAAAATAATCGTTTTTGTAATTGTTTTCTATTTCTAAAATTTGTATATCGTCAAAATCAGCGTTATGTGTTTCTTTATTTAGATGAATTGCAAGAGCACAAGATTTTTATTTATTTTATTATCGCTTTTATGCTGGCTTATACGATTGCGTAACCATTGTTTAGTTTCCCCGATATAGCATTGATTGCATTCACAAGTAATTTTATACACTACATTACTTAATAATTTTTGTTTGTAGGATCTTTTAGTGGAGTGAAGAGGTTTCTTAGGGTTCTGTTATAATTTACCGCAATCTTCATATCCGGTGTATTCAATAGTTTTATTAAGCTCGGAGTTAAGTTTCTTATATAGGGAGGCTTTTATGCAAGGTTGTGGTAGCTCTCTTATCAATTTTACTTCCGGGAGCGGTATTAAATATTATTTTTGTAGTAGGGTTCTAGGATAACCGTTATTTATTAAAGTGTTTTTTAAGTTTGTTAGATTTTGTTTAAGAAATTGTGGGTGACATATTTTAATAATTCTATTTTTTAGAGTTAGAACGGTGTTAAGTTTATGTTTAATTGTGTGGTCCGAGTAAAATTAACATACCTTCCGGAGTCGGTGGGTTTTTTATATATATCTAGCATTAGTTGGTTATTATTGTCTCTTGTTATTTTTATATCAAGAAAAGGAATACTATTGTTTTTTTCAACTTCGATTGTGAATTTTAGATTAGGATTAAAATTATTGAATGCGTTTAACGTTTCCGTTACAGAGTTACTTGGTATCGAGCAAAGAATGTCATCCACGAATTTAAGTATGAAGGGCATCTGAAATGAAAGTGACAGAAGGGTTGTTTCTATTAAGTGATCGAGTATAATCTGGGCGATAATCGGTGATAAAGGTGAACCCATTGGAGTTTCAGATGTTTGTAAGTAAAATTGATTTTGAAACGAGAAATAGGTGTTATTGAAAATTAAATTTATTGTAGCGATGAACAGTTGACAAGAAAAATTGCAGTGAGGTTGAATTTCGTCCCACTTTTCTTCTAATAGTTTTATAACTAGTGGTAATGGGATGTTTGTGAATAGTGATTCGGCATCCAGCGAGACCAAGATAAAATCTTTAGGTAATTGAAATTCTTTGAGCTTCTCCACCACATTAAAAGTGTCTTTAATACTGTAACTTTCGCTTAACGGGAATGCTTTTGTTAATATTTCGGTCATGTATTTAGCAATATTATAGGTGGGTGTATTGACAGATGATATAATCGGCCTTAACGAGAGAACTTGCTTGTGGATTTTGGGTAATCCATAATATTTTCCCGGAACCGAATTGTTTTTTGAAAGTTGTTTTCTTATATTTTCAGATATTATCTGTTTTGTATACAATGCTTTTAAATGATCATTTACTCTTTTTTGTATTGTAAACGTGGGGTCCTGTTTTAACTTTTTATATATACTAATGTCATCTAGTATTTCTAAAGATTTTGTTTCGTAATCTAGTTTGTTTAGTACCACCGTTACCTCGCCTTTGTCTGCTTTTATAATTGTTAAATCGGGATGATTCTTTAAGTATTTTTTCGTCAAGATGTACGTTTTCTCCACATTTGTTTTTCTGTTGTTGCGGGGATTTAATAGAAAATTTGTAATTTTGTTAGTTGCTTGTGCTCTAATTACTGGCCGTTGTGCTTCTGTGTGAGATTCTAAAACAAATTCCAAGTTTGCTAATAATTCACCAATGTTAACCTGTGATGCTCGAGTGGGTAAGTTAAATTTTGGTCCTAATGAAAGTATATGTTGTACATTTTCAGGAATTTGAGTAGATGTTAAATTAACTACCCATTTTTTGTTGTTATTCGTAATCAACGCTTCGTTATACTGTTGTTTTTTCTTTAAAAGCTCAAATTTATTTACATTTGCTTTCTTTATTTGTTTGAACCTTTTTTGGTAAAAAATATTCTGCCGATATCTGAAATCCTTGTAAAGTTCCCTTGGTAGTATTTCTCGTAGTGAAGCTTTAATATTTTCATTTCGCTCCTACATAAGCTGAGTTTTTATGTGTTATCTGTATCTCAAAATCCAGTATTTTCTTTTCGGTGCGATTATTAAATGATTGTATCTTATTGTTGATCTTCCAGGTCTTGTTTTCAAGCAGATTTAATATATTGCAGGTGTTTTGGCTTATGTGATTTGGCACAATTTGTTTCGCTCTGCAGCGTAGTAAGAACAATTTACGATTTTCCAAATTTACTAGTTTTCTAGATAATGTAGCCCATTGTTTCATTTCGTTTTTTGTATTACAACCATAATTACATTTGATAAAGTCGTAAAATCCCATGATGATATTGTAGTATTTTTATGACAGTTATTTTTTAAAATTTGTTTCATGTTTTAAAAGTAACTGCTTTTATTCTATTGATGATTTTTCGAATTACTCAGAGCTCACATAGATTGTAAGTAACATCTATTTTGTACATTTGTATTACAGCCTATCACTTATAAGTCATGACTAAGGAAATAAATTTACCGAAACGTCGACAAATTTATAAATGAGCGTTTTATTAATTAATGGACGAACATATTCCCAAAGAAGATTCTAACACCTTAAAAAAAATTTATATTATTATTAGTAAAAACGTCCGATAACACAGCTGCTATACTATATATATATATACACATACATATGTATACATACATATATATATATATATATATATATATATATATATATTATTATTATTATTATATACTGTGATCCTACCTTATGAGTGATAGGACTAGTATATCTATCTCTCACTCCTTGTCTTATTTTAGAGCCTTGTTGAGTTATGATAACAAATTTAACTCTAAATATTTTACACGGCTGCTGCACTTATATCTTTCACAGGGCCGTCAACCACATAGCGGAATTTATCTAGGGTGGGTCCGTCCTAGGCAAACCCCTCTTAACTAAACACCCAAACAAATATCCAAGGAGTTTCGAAAATAATTTTAAAAGCCAAAAGTATCCCCAAACACTAGTTCCACTTTTATAAATCTGATTATAGCACTGCGTAGATATTAAATACTAATACCTGGAATCCAGATTCAGGAGCCGCCTTCCAGCCGTCCTGAAGCCATGTGACCAACTCCAGGTACCTCCTGAAAAACGAGTAACTTCGAACAACTGTTAAATCTCCCGACTTTAAAACTACTACTACTGCTACAAACTTAATGTTATACAAATACTCTGATGTTAATTCAATCTAATTTCACTGTTCTATTCTTTCAAAATAATAATAGTGCCGACGATAAATCCCTATTCCAATTACTTTTCGGTGACTGCTCTTTCAATGTATTAATACCAACTTGCTTTTCTTTACTACACTCCAGTACCACTAAATCTACTTCTCTTTTCCTTGCTATCCACAGATATCGACGCTGCTTCCCAACTTCTTCTGCGTATACAATAATTACCGCTGCTTGCTCTCCTTTACGCTATTTTGCTAACTCCAGGTACAACTTAACTTTCAGATTTACTTGTAACGCTTTTCAAATGGAATAAAACTCAGAATAGTACAAAAACACGTCTATTTTTCAGTAATACCTATTTTAAGTCCCTTATAAAAAAAACCGTCTTGCATAGTTTCCGTTGCCTTAACACCTACGTATCCGCACACTATGCAATTCATAATTATTTTTTATTGATTAATGATACAGTTCTTTTCTCTAGATACATTCATTTTCTAAATGGCTTGATAATCCAGTGATATTGAACTTTTTACAATATTGAAAATATCTAACAAACTTCGGTGGTTCAGCCTTTAAATTGTACGTAGCAGGCATTAATGACATTCGGTAAACGTCTTGTCATTACATAACAAATCTTTAATTGTTAAAACATATTCAAGATGAAATTGATTTACAAATTTTTCAGGAGTATCACTTAACTCCTCAAAATTTTTTAAACGCGTAGTATTCCACACAATTTTGATATTTGTTTTTACATCCAAAAGGTTCTGAATACACTAACTACAAATTAAATTTTATATACATGCAACTTTAATAACAACTAGCCTAGCCTGGTATCTGGCCGGTATACGTTGTAAAATGGCATGCAGTTTTAAAAGCTTTGTAAATTTATAAACGTGGAATAGTTCTTAATTTATAAACCAAAATACCTAAACAAAATACCCTAACAAAACCAATTATATCCCCATTCTTGCAAGTCGTTTCAAAGCCCTATTTAAACATTTTATTAGCCCACCCCTTCTTGACAGTATAATATATATATTACTCATATTTAGACCAGGGTAGAAAATTAAATAAGCACATCAAATAATTTTAATCACCGTGTAGAAGCTTTGGGAAAAAGTACGCTTTATTAAAACCGTGAAGCATAAATAAATTCGGTCGTTTTATTAAAATTAAGAAATTTAAATTATTTATAAGACGCTTTATATAAAAAGAAACAGTATTAAAAAGCTCTGCGTGTAATTTAATTATTCCTAAGAAAGAAACAAAGGGAAATTACGGGCAAGATTTATATTAATTAACCCTATTTTAAGTAACCGGTATTAAACAAAGTGTACACATAATAATTAACATTTAATTTGTATTCGCTAAAAATGAAAGGATAGAAGTCAATTTTAGTTGGAGTTAATTAAACCATTATTAATAATAAGCATAAAAGTCTGTGAAAATCCAAGATTATAATACTAGAAAATAAAGCTCTGAGAATTAATATTATGTTTGAACACCTGCGTAGTTTAAATGTCATGTACGGCGAAAATTTTGTAGATAACAAATGGTTTCAAAGAATCTTGGAGAAACCGTGGCTTAATATTCACGAGAAGGTGCGATACGGGGTTATTTAACCCAGATAGTCCACATGGACTGAAATAATCGATAATAAGGAATATCACTTTGCACTAATAAGAACAGGTTAGATAGAGACAGATAATATGCACAAGACCGAGACACATATAGTAAAAGGCGTGATTTAAGCAACGTCACGAGGGTCACAATTGGTTGAAAATAGGATGCAAATATCTGAGGTAGAAACAACGATTTCTGTATAAAATTTAATTAGGTATTCTCAGACGTTGCGTGCCGTGTGGAAATTTTCTGAGATTTAACTGGGGCGAGAGCAAAATTCGTAAAAAACCGACGCGCGGGCTACGGACTGGGAACAGAGCATGCGAAATTCTAGAAACTGGCCGTTTTGAGGACTCGACCGACAGACAGGCTAACCTCTATATATACCCAGGGGGAATATAAACAAGCTCTCTTACATCCGCGACTTGATTCAAGATGTTAAACAGTGCATTTTAGTTTGATAAAATAATTTAAAGTTTGCTCGTATATTTTGGTGATTCAAAATAGTTTGTTCGTTACGTGCTAACATGAATATACTTTAGTGCACTTAGATACAAGGTAATAAAATTTAGTATCACTGTACCAATTGGTAAAATTTACTATGACAAATAAATACACAAAAGTAGGCAGTTTTGGCGTATCTTGGTGAAAGAAGTATGAATTTCTTTGTTATTTTTCGGGGGTATTAATACTTAAATGGTGCATAAACGTGTCTGGATCCACGAAACAAGGGTCAGATATACACAGAGGAGTTCCGGAAAAGCCCTGAAACAACTTTAGATGAATGGTGATGGAGAAAAATTTTTAAAGCGTTGAGAATCAGAAGCCGTAAATATAACCCAGTTGGAATGGTGTGATTAACAAAAGGGACGATGTACATTGAAGCTACGAGTGCAAGTAACCTTCAGGTAAATTATACTATTTTGTTTGAACTTTGAGATGTTGGTGTGTGTTGAATAACTTTCTAATTTGTTTATTTAAAATGGACAGTAGTGAAATTGTACTAACAATAATATTTTAATTTTAAGGTGAAATTTGCTTGTTTAAGTAGAAAGGGTATTTAGTATTGATGTTCTGGATTATGATAAAAATATGGGTATGTCTTTGAGCTCAATTAGACGAACCTGGTTAATTAACGTAAAGGGTGGTAGATGCTCCTTTGTACTCTGCATATATTGTTATAGTAATTAGTAGGCATCCTACAAGGACTTTAATTCTGGATGAACATTAAAATGAAAATAAATTTAATTTTGAAATTTTCCGATATTAAAATTTATGCTGAATATTAATTTTGAAATTTTAATGTATTGTGAATATTGATGTAAATAGAGTTGACGTTGATGTTTGTGGTAGGAATGTGTTTGTTTTTTATGTATGAGGATGAAAGCTATCTAGAGGAGCAGCCGAGGCGATTAACAGAAGAAAATCAACAGACCAGGTAATTCAAGAAGTTTCACAGCATTCTTTGGCGACCCAAAAGTGAGGCTCGAGTTCCAAATAAAATTTTTTGTGATTTTATTCCAGGAAACTGGCGATCTGAGAGAGAGAGTTTCTGTGTGTGTATAAATTTAGGAGTATTTTAGAGTGTGTGTGAGTGATTAGAACGTATGCAGAGAAAAGAGTGGTTAAGGAGTCAAGGAGTGGAAATTGGAAGTGACGATAGTGCATTGTGTGAGAAAAATTCAAAAATGGAAGAAGCTGGAGGCAGTAGAGATCAGTCAAGGACGGAATCAGAGGATCATGGAAACGAGATGATAATGAGAATGCTAGAGAGGATGAACGAAGAATCCAATAGAAAATTAGAACTGCTAAGCGATGAAGCTAATAGAGCTAGGGAAGAATCTAATAGAGCGAGGGAGGAGTCCAACCAAAAATTAGAGCAGATAAGCGGGAAAATTGAACAAAATACTAAAGAATTTACAGAATTTAAAGATAGTCTTACCGTGAAACTGGGGGAAGTAGAAAATAGGGTTGAAAAAAATGAGCGTGATATTAAAGGTCTTCGACAAGAAATGGGACATTTAAGGTCCGAAGTACGCATTTTTTGTGAAGAAGAGATTAATGTAAAAATGACGGAAGTGACGGACTCATGTAGGGATCAGTTAGGCAGGGTAGAACGCGAAGTTAGTAGTATCAAATACAACATGTCAAATTTAACGGGGGATGGTCCCAGATTTTATACAGGTAGCATATCATTGGACCAACACATGAAGTTTTATGGCGATAACAGGGTAAATCCACAAATTTTTATTAATAGCGTAAGAAATCTAGTGGGAAATTTATTGGACGAACAGACTAAACTGAATACGATAAAGGCTTTATTAAAGGACAATGCGGAAGCATGGTACAATTTAGTAGGACAGGACATAGACACCTACACGGACTTTGAAGACAGATTTTTAAAGCACTACTGGAGTGACCACAGACAAGACCAGGTACGAGAGACTTAATCACAGGGAAATTTAAGGGAGAATTTTCAGGAAGTAGGGAGCAATATGCTATACGCAAGTATAGCATAGCAAAGCAACTGAACCCACCACTGACGGACCAACAAATTATCAAGTATTTATCACGACACTTCGAGGTAGAAGTAAGACAACACGTAGCACTACAGAACATAGTGGACAGAGAAATGTTTTTAGAATACCTGCAGAGGTACGACGACGTAAGTAGTGGACGACCTCGGGATAATAGGGAAAGACAGATCAACACAGTTAGGTTTGACAATAGACGGGACAACTATGCTAGAAGGGGGAATAGTTACGGATACCAGCGACAGAATTGGGAACAGCGACGATCATACTTTAGAAGTAATAGTTTAGGAAGGGGACCTGCACCGAGACCGGAACCTACCAGAAGGAATAGTTCACCGGACATGAGGGGGACTGCTAATACAGACACGGAACGAGTGGAAACGCCTAGGACATACGCTGAGGTGACGGCTAGACCAGGACCGAGTAGGGAAAACAGACCTGGACAGGATTTTTAGAACGCGACAGACCACTAGATTTCAGTGTAAATGTATATGAACATCCACGTGAATTTTTCAAAATTGAGGAGGAAGTAGAGCCAGAAACTAAGGAAAAATTATGTTTGCCAATCATTAATTTAGAAATTTTTGAGAATAATGTAGAAGTATTACTTTATACAGGGGCAGAGGCGAGTTTAATATCAGAGGAATTCGTCAGCAAAATTAGGGATAAGGTTTGTGATAGAATTATGCCTATAAAGCGTAGCCATTTAGTAGCTCCAAATAAAAAGAAGTTTGCTGTAGTAAATAGTGTTGTGGTGCTTAGGATAGATATAGGAGGTTTAAGCTGTGAACAGGAGTTTGTAATTGTACCTGGACTGAAGTTTCAGAGCATTTTAGGTGTTGACTGTATGATGAAGTTAGGGGTTTTGATAGATATGGAAAGGAAGGTAGTAAGGATTAATGATAGGGTAGTGCCATGGAAGGGCAGTTATGAAGTCACAGAGGATGACACGGGGTTTAGTATTAATGTAGTAGAGGTAGAGGATGATGAAGTTAAACAGATCAACACAATAAGATGTCCAGAGGAAAGGAAAGTAGAGGTTCAAGCTTTAATACAAAAACATGCAGAAGTAGTGGGGGTAGAAGCAGCATATCAGGAGCAGGTGAAGGCGAAATTAAGTAAAGATGGCAAGTTTGTTTTTAATCAAGTAGATTTAAGGGATTCATTCTGGCGAATTCCATTACACAAGCAGTCTAGAAGGTACATAGGATTTTCCATGGAGGGAAAAATCGATAATTGTAAAGTAGTATCGTTTGGTTTGTCGGCAGAAAGGGAAACAATAATAAATGAGAAACAGACAAGTATAGGGCCTGAAGAAGAAGTAATATTTAAGAATCAGGATAATAGGGATGATAAGTTTATTGTATGTGAGATAATAAGGATGATAAGTATAGATATAGAAGGGGGAGAAATAGGGATGAAGAGTATTAGAATGGTAAGAAGAAAGACGTGGAGGGTCAAGAAGAGAGTTAGATTTAAATAGGATAGGGATAGAATAGGTGTATATAGAAGAGTAGAAGTAGGTGTTTATAGAAAATAAAGCTAGGTATAGGATAAATATGGGAGATAAGTAGGAATAGGTTTAGGATGAGAATAAAGAGTAAATGTAGGAAGAAAATAAGATAGGTTAAGTGTAGATATTTCTTATAAGATTAGTGGAGAGTTAGGAATAGAGTAAGAGTAGGATAGGCATATAGGATTAGGTAGGATGAAGTAAAGTATAGTGAAGATTAGTTAAAAGTTAGGAATAGGATAGGTATAGGATGTATATAGGATTAGATAGATAAGTAGGATGAAGTTAGGGATAATTTCAGTTTATAGAATTAGGTGAGAGTTAGGAATAGGATAGGGATATAGGATAGGTGTAAATATTTTTTTGGATTGGAGATAAGGTAGGTAAGATAGATAGATAAGGGTAGCGAGAGATAGGCAATTTTTTTTTGTAATTTTTTTTTGTCTAAATGCTTTATATTTGCATTCAAATAAGTGGGATTATTTGTATTCAAATAGGGGGAAAATACTCATATTTAGACCAGGGTAGAAAATTAAATAAGCACATCAAATAATTTTAATCACCGTGTAGAAGCTTTGGGAAAAAGTACGCTTTATTAAAACCGTGAAGCATAAATAAATTCGGTCGTTTTATTAAAATTAAGAAATTTAAATTATTTATAAGACGCTTTATATAAAAAGAAACAGTATTAAAAAGCTCTGCGTGTAATTTAATTATTTCTAAGAAAGAAACAAAGGGAAATTACGGGCAAGATTTATATTAATTAACCCTATTTTAAGTAACCGGTATTAAACAAAGTGTACACATAATAATTAACATTTAATTTGTATTCGCTAAAAATGAAAGGATAGAAGTCAATTTTAGTTGGAGTTAATTAAACCATTATTAATAATAAGCATAAAAGTCTGTGAAAATCCAAGATTATAATACTAGAAAATAAAGCTCTGAGAATTAATATTATGTTTGAACACCTGCGTAGTTTAAATGTCATGTACGGCGAAAATTTTGTAGATAACAAATGGTTTCAAAGAATCTTGGAGAAACCGTGGCTTAATATTCACGAGAAGGTGCGATACGGGGTTATTTAACCCAGATAGTCCACATGGACTGAAATAATCGATAATAAGGAATATCACTTTGCACTAATAAGAACAGGTTAGATAGAGACAGATAATATGCACAAGACCGAGACACATATAGTAAAAGGCGTGATTTAAGCAACGTCACGAGGGTCACAATTGGTTGAAAATAGGATGCAAATATCAGAGGTAGAAACAACGATTTCTGTATAAAATTTAATTAGGTATTCTCAGACGTTGCGTGCCGTGTGGAAATTTTCTGAGATTTAACTGGGGCGAGAGCAAAATTCGTAAAAACCGACGCGCGGGCTACGGACTGGGAACAGAGCATGCGAAATTCTAGAAACTGGCCGTTTTGAGGACTCGACCGACAGACAGGCTAACCTCTATATATACCCAGGGGAATATAAACAAGCTCTCTTACATCCGCGACTTGATTCAAGATGTTAAACAGTGCATTTTAGTTTGATAAAATAATTTGAAGTTTGCTCGTATATTTTGGTGATTCAAAATAGTTTGTTCGTTACGTGCTAACATGAATATACTTTAGTGCACTTAGATACAAGGTAATAAAATTTAGTATCACTGTACCAATTGGTAAAATTTACTATGACAAATAAATACACAAAAGTAGGCAGTTTTGGCGTATCTTGGTGAAAGAAGTATGAATTTCTTTGTTATTTTTCGGGGGTATTAATACTTAAATGGTGCATAAACCTGTCTGGATCCACGAAACAAGGGTCAGATATACACAGAGGAGTTCCGGAAAAGCCCTGAAACAACTTTAGAAGAATGGTGATGGAGAAAAATTTTTAAAGCGTTGAGAATCAGAAGCCGTAAATATAACCCAGTTGGAATGGTGTGATTAACAAAAGGGACGATGTACATTGAAGCTACGAGTGCAAGTAACCTTCAGGTAAATTATACTATTTTGTTTGAACTTTGAGATGTTGGTGTGTGTTGAATAACTTTCTAATTTGTTTATTTAAATTGGACAGTAGTGAAATTGTACTAACAATAATATTTTAATTTTAAGGTGAAATTTGCTTGTTTAAGTAGAAAGGGGTATTTAGTATTGATGTTCTGGATTATGATAAAAATATGGGTATGTCTTTGAGCTCAATTAGACGAACCTGGTTAATTAACGTAAAGGGTGGTAGATGCTCCTTTGTACTCTGCATATATTGTTATAGTAATTAGTAGGCATCCTACAAGGACTTTAATTCTGGATGCACATTAAAATGAAAATAAATTTAATTTTGAAATTTTCCGATATTAAAATTTATGCTGAATATTAATTTTGAAATTTTAATGTATTGTGAATATTGATGTAAATAGAGTTGACGTTGATGTTTGTGGTAGGAATGTGTTTGTTTTTTATGTATGAGGATGAAAGCTATCTAGAGGAGCAGCCGAGGCGATTAACAGAAGAAAATCAACAGACCAGGTAATTCAAGAGGTTTCACAGCAATATATATATATATATATATATATATATATATATATATATATCATTATACTAATTATAAACTGTTTGTTAAGTACAGAAAGTTTAAATAATTGCTATAAAATTGATTTAATTTTTCAAACCTCGGGAATTTACCATTATAGTGCTTACATGATTCAAACCAACACTAACTAATTAGCTTGTATTAAATACTAATATATGAGTAATCGACACTCACCCTATTTATATCAGATTATTAGAATGCGTATTTCCACAGATTCACTAGAATTGTAGCAAAGTACCTTTTACAATTAATAGTCAGACGGCATTAACAAAACAATGCAAAGCTGAGGATAATACATTCCACTAAATTTATTTAGAAAATACATAAAGAGGAAAATTTTAATATAATTTGATATGATATACTGCAGAATGTACAAAAAATTGGATATTCTAAGAAAAACCAAATATAGTGAAGTGACGTCAGTGGTGACTTGTTTAAGAAAACCTTTATCAAGAGGGTCCCCATAAAGAGGATCCGCTGTAAAAAGTCACATAAGGAGGATCCGCTGTAACAAGTCTCATAAGGAGAATCTGCTGTGAGGATCTCCATAAGGAGAATCTATGCGTCAACCGACCTGTTTGCCACGGTAATTTTATACGAGTCGACAAGAGATGGTTCTTTAGGGGATACGGTGACAAAAAGCACCTCGGCTACTAGAGACAATTCGTAAGGCGTGGATCTTAAATCTGCGAGTAGATCCGTAAGAACCAGAAGGGATCTGCCAAGGGATAAATATAAGGCGCCAGGAACTTGATTCTTAGCTAATAGAACACAAAACCTCAAGCCCGAAAGGTGTCGGATACTATCACACCTAAAGAGCAAAATCACTAGCTGTAGATTCAAAATACGATAAACATAAAATATATTACCGGATAACTTATACACAAACATAAGCTTAATATAATTATCAGAACTAGATTAATACATTGTAGCTAGGTAAGCATGATATACCAAGCAACTTCTTCAAAATATATATTTATGTAGTAATCTAAACAGATATACTCTACTATGAGCCATACATAATATATATTCAGAATATCTTTCGCCGGTAAGAATTCTATACTGGCAAGCGGTTTCTCGCCAGTATGTGTAAGGCCAACAAATGCCTTTTCCCTAATAAGTGTGAGATACAGGTCGACGGTCTTTCACCGCTATGTACATTACGTGACAAAGTTATACGCAATAAAACTTACCTGAACGCTGCAGCGAAGGGCGGTGTTCAGTTGAACCTGTAACATAAGTTAAGCATGCGAGCTCGTATTCAATACGTCAATACGGTTGTAATTTAAAATACCAACACAATAATTATAACATAACAAAGGCGAAATCGTATAAAGGTTAAACAAGAGTAAATAGCATTTACAGCAACAAATACCACTATGGAATTCAACAACACAACATTATATTTACGCATACAGCCGAAAGCCAGGGCACTGCATCAGGTTTCCCCTAACAATGCTTCAAATATCTCTCTTTGCTAGAATTAGGCATCTAGCAAGAGTTGGTTTTAATAAGGCTCCACGGCCATAGTAACGAAGATCTAACCATCGTACGGGGGCAGGACTTACTTGAAGTAGGACTAGAGCGGGGTCTACAGCGGCTAGCACTAGGACCAGGATTAGAACTATGAAGGAGGATGGACTCTGAATTAAATTAATTAAATCGCGAAAATTACTGAAATTTAAATTACCACAAAAGTGTTGGATTTAACTAATTTATATGTTTCACAGAACTACTTGGGGTGCAAACAATTCAATATTCTGAAGTGTAATAGATTAGTTTATGAAACCTAAAACGTGGCTTACCGTAAAAACAAAAAATATCCAGAAAGGCGGTATTGTGAGTAGAACGAAATGTATTACTATAAAATACCAAAAAACTACTCCACAATAAGAATTCTCTTCACATCCAAAACCGCTATTTGACGAGATTAAAATGGATGATGAGACACTGCTTCTCGAAGCGGTGCTAGTAAGAAAAATGGACCTCAGTAAAGCAAAGTTCAGGTTACCACCCCAAAATCGAAATTGCCAACTAAATAATATAAGGTATTTAGATATCGTGAAGATTTCAATAAAGAGAAAATATGAAATCAATTTAACAAATTAGAAACATTTAAAAACGACCGTTTCATATTCTTCTACTTAACACACAGAACCTTAGATTAAAACATCGACAGTGTCTACATTAAAAACATGTCTCATTTTCTTGATATGCCTTTTATATTATTTACAACTACCACTAGCTAGTTCTCAATCAAATTAAAAAAGAACGCTCCTTTGATGAGGGGGAAATGTTTTGCAAATTTTGACGCAATACAAACATATTCAGTCAACGGTAGCTATACAATTGTAATAATAAATGCCTTGTTTTTATCCTGAAAGCGTTGTCAGCTCATATTCCATACGTCGATATAAAGTAATAACTTTCCAACTACAAAAGAGCAAGAAACAGATTAATACCAAACCCTCTTTTTACATTTTTATCTCTTTAAGCTAAATTAATTTTTCCCTTGCACAACAACAATGAACCTAGGGCATTTATCAGATGCCGTAAAAGAAGTTCTCTTGGAGCTAATGACAGATATTTATTCAATTTATCAGTATTGTTCTCTTACAATTGCGTGGCTATACAAGCGTAATGAAAAGGACTGATAATATTGCCGTCATTAGCAATTGCCTACAAACCAACTATACGTAATGTTCAATATAATATACCTTTTGATTGCCTCGTTTACGACAGTTTACTGTTCTGAATATCTGCGATATGACACAAAATGTATCGATTTATTGAATTTTGCTTTGTTGAATTTACAGTGGTGAACCAGAAGTATCGGATGTAATAGCTTTCAAGGGATTATGTTTTTCGGTGTGATAAATAAATCATCATCACTTTGATTTACATGGAGTATTCTAACCATAAATGATAACTGGAAAACGGATTACTTTATGCCTCGTCAAATACTTATTGGCGTTCCTTGTCAATTATTAAAGTAACACTGAGGTACTTTTACAAAGTATTGATACCGCAATGGGCACTCGCAGAGATTTGACGCGTACTAGTACGGTCAGTTTGTCAATCACTTATTTACTGATTCTTAATACCAAAAGATAATTAGTTAGATCGACATAAATTTGTAAATAACATCAGATATCCAGTAATTAATATTCATTAAAAATGCCTACACGTAATGCTTTGGTTAAAACAAATAATCTGATTGATAATAGTCCACTTGAGAAAATCGTTGAAAAACCTCTTATGCCGGAAACATTTTTTTCTAAAAATGGCGAAATTATAAAAGATGAGATTGTATCACTATCGCTTTATTTTATGCAAACATAAGGGACTAGAAATTAGTTAGGGTTGATACTTTTAAATGTTAGTAACAGAATATTCTGTATATCAAACTGTTTTAGAATAATTAAAATTAGGCACTAGTGATTGTCGCATTTTTGTATAAGTGCATACTGCATAGGAAAATATATAATCGTTGGACATCTTTTATAAGATCCAATTGTGACCAGAAGTAATAAGATTATTTCCATTACAATGAGTCAACTGCGTAATACAAAGACGTCCAGACTTGAAAACCGTGATTATACATTTAATATAATACCAACGTAAGATATGGTTAGGATAATCGTCGGAATCATAGACCGCTGATGGTAGTTTAATATTTGAATAAGCACTTACCAGACGGCAAACACACAAAATAAAATATTTACGCTTCCATCATAAAACAATAAGACATTAAGAGCTCATCACAGCAGATTACCTACCATCTGCTGTAAAAGCGCGGGTTGGGGTGAGGTAACACAGGGCGGGACGAAATGTCGAGGTGTATATATTCATTACAAACGGATATGAAGTTAAATATTCCGCCTACTTGATTTATGAAGTGCCAGGGAGCACATATAGATGGCAGGGTTGTGAATCTTATTAGTCCAGTTATAAACCTCACAGATATTTTAATTATACATATTCTCTAACATTTATAACCAGTGAAAACCCTTTGAAATTCCGATATCTAATGTAAAAAAATTATTAGGGAACAAGAAATTACAAGATTTAACATTCCTACATTTGCATCGCACAGTTATTTTACAATTAACAAAGCTGTTCTATTAATTAATTGACTAATAAATGGAAAAAGCAGAATAATGGTTTAAACGTATCTCTAATAAAAAATGATTAGGTAAAGTGTCAAGTGGGTTTTGATTACAGTTTGTGAAAAGCTACAAATATTGGTTTGGTTTCTTTTCTTATCACACCATCGTTTCCTTTATCATTTTCTAACGACGAAATAATAAACAAAGTGTACTAAATCGGACACAGTAAACATTCCTCTAATAGAATAAAAATGCAAACTTGCATCTTTAAATAGTCCAAAGTTTGTTTTGCTTTTATTTATTTACGTTTTGCATGCAGCTTGTCATATTTTGTTCCATCACGATTGCGTACGGGAGTTTGTGAATGGTGAATTTGTACCATAATGAACAAAAGTCTTTTACGTGTATTAGAGAAGTTTCAGAGTAAAAACACTTAACTAAACATGGTTTGTAAATTATAATTAACTCTAAGAATTTTTATCACATTATTCCTTATTACTACACAAGCCTAAATATGAGTGCCATTAACGCCGTGGTTGCAATGACAAATTAGCTTACTGTTAGAAATATATATTATTATTAAAAAACACAAATCATTTAACACGCATATCAGAACAGTATGCAATAGTTTTAGAACAAATGTTCTGATATGCGTGTTAAATGATTTCTGTTTTTTAATAGTAATATCTATTTCGGCATTACTGGCGTGAGACGGTCGTTTTTAAATTTATTCCAAAACATTAATTGAACTTTGGCATAAAAATTAAACAATTCTGGGTTTATTCTCTTTTACATTACACTACACCCATTTTTTCACCATGTTACAAGCCAGTTTTTCATCAACTATATAGTATATTATTTCAAATTTTTTTTTAAAAATATAGAACACTATTGCAATGCAGTCTTTCATTATCATTTACCTCAAAACTGGGGGATACCAATTAGTTACTTCACTAAATAGGAAGCCCAACAAAAGTTTATATAAATCCAAGGTTATGAAGAACAATTCATTTCAATAAATGCTGAGGCCTAAATAATATCCATAATGAAAGTTATAAATAGATTTGCGAGCAATTACGACTATAGTCAAAAACTCTCATAATGATAGTTTGATCTCAATAGTATAGCGTTTCCTGTATGTTTGTTGTGTTTTGTTTTGTATAGCATGTATTCAAACCATTTCTATTTTACAATAGTGTGTGACATGGAAGTTCTGAATTTTTCCACGGCAGCATATTGCAGGTACATTTTTCTAAAAAAATACTAATATTTGATTTATTCAATAAATAAAGTGAATTGTAGTGTGCAATTTTGATGAAAATTCATAAAAATTATTCACACATTTGGGAAAGTTACTGGTTTTATTTATTAAATCGCTCTATTATCAGCAAAAAAAAATTTTTTTCAGTTAAAAACCTAAATGACTTTCCCACATAAACAATTATTTAATATGTAACTTTTATTAAAATCGTTTTTAATTTGGGTGCCTAATAGGAAAGAAATTTGGATCTTTAGAAATTTCAAGATGGCCGCTACTGTGATGAGCTCTAAAATTATTATCGTCACGACAGATAACCTTAGCATTCATAGGAAAACATTGAATGACAATAGTGTGTGTGTGTGTGTGTGTGTGTGTATGTGTGTGTGCGTGTGTGTATGTGTGTGTGCGTGTGTGTGTGTGTGTGTGTGTGTGTGTGTGTGTGCTTGTGCTTGTGTTATATAAGAAAAGGAGCGTAATCCTTCGTTATACCCTAGGTTAAAAATTTAAGCACAATATGAATAAGTACGATAACAACAAACACACGTTGAAATGCACGATACGCCTAAAAAGATTACTGATAAGATAGACCAAATAAGCCCCTACATTTGATTTTTTAGTGCTACACCCGATGGCACTACATTGACCAGGGAGTGAGTTTTTTTACCTGGAAATTTTGAAGTTTGACAAAGTTTTTCTATTCCAAACAAAGTAGCGATCTTTAATGTGCATGACAACACTTACGCAAGGGACCTACAGTTTACTTGTCATCTCAACGATAATGTATTTTTGTGAAAATTTTTGCTCAACATTTTCAAGCGGTCCGGGTTGGGAATCGAACACGGTACCTTGGGATTAGTAGTCATACGTAAACCTATCTAACCCACAGAGCCACCAACTGAATAGGCTGCGTCATGGCTAGCTGGGACTACTATAACAACATGAATAGCTTGCAAAAGCTAAGTGGAAATATGCCCACGCGTAAACGGACCAGGAGAAAGAACGACTTGTCACAGATGACGCAGAAGGTGCGGTTAATACGAAACGCAGCTTGACAATAGACGGATACGAAATTGGTAGTTAGGTATTCGACGACCACCACGGCGACGGGCAGACGATGTTAAGGGAAGTTATAAAGCATCTGTCAAGAACAAAGTTGTTGCAGTAAATATTACTTATTAAACCATTACTGTAAATAAAAAACAACTGTAACTCAGGTTGTCCCCATTGGTAAAAGAAAACCCTTTCGATAATCAGTTTGTAAAGTATTTAGAAACTTCATTTCAATTCAGTACGTTACTTACTGATTTTATGCAGCATTTGTTTTTGCCGATAATAACACATACAAGCTGTTCAAAAATACAGCTTTATTACTATTTCTACAAAATTAATTTTTGTTCTAAATTGTTTGCAAGTGATAGAATTAGAAATAGCTATCAAATTTTCGCGATCGCTTTTGGTTTTTCGCCCTTTGCTTTTTAGTCTTCTCGGTTCTTTTCGACTTTTTTCGGTTCCATTCGACTTTTTCGGTTCCTTTCCGTTTTTTCAGTTTCTTTCGGGTTTTTATGGATCCTTTCTGCTTTTCTGAGCTCCTCTCAATTCTTCTCAGTTTCTCTTGACTTTTCTCAGCTTCACTCGGCATTTCTCAGCTATTTTCGGCTACTTTCTGCTATTTTTGGCTGCTCTAGGCTGCTCTCTCGGTTGCTCTCTCGGCTGCCCTCCCGACTGTTTTCTTGGCTGCTCTCTCGGTTGCTTTCAGGGTTTGTCGGTTGTTCTCGAAATTTCGCAATTATTCTCGGGTTTTCTCAATTGTTCTGAAGTTTTCTCGCTAGCTCTCGGGTTTTATCGATTGTTGTCTGATTTTCGCGATTGTTCTTGGGTTTTTCTCTATTGTTTGCGGGTTTTTTCGATTGTTCTCGATTGATCTAAATTGTTCTCGATTGTTCTCGATTGTTTTCGATTGTTATCGATTGTTCTCGATTGTTCTCGATTGTTCTCGATTGTTCTCGATTGTTCTCGATTGTTCTCGATTGTTCTCGATTGTTCTCGATTGTTCTCGATTGTTCTCGATTGTTCTCAATTGTTCTCGATTGTTTGCGATTGTTATCCCCATCTTCAGCCTATTGTACCAGAAAGTACTGTATCTATTCCTGGTTATAGTTTTATCCGAAATAACAGAATGTTAAACGTCAAAGGTGTCGTTGCTGTACATGTATATAATTCTCTTAAGTTCAAGTTAGTACACACTACGTTGTCAATAGAACAACTTTGGCTAAATGTTCAAATCGGCGAAGATCGGTTATGCGTAGGTGTTGCATATAATCCTCCCAATTTTGATTATCAAATTTTTTTTCGACAAAATCGAAAACTATGCTTTATAAGTGTTGAGTAATATTAACAAACTAAAAATATTGGGCGACATGTACATTAATCTACTAGAGATTAAATCTAACACTAGCGCACTTTTGCCATACCTGGAGTAAGCATTAGACATTTCCTGAATATTGTGAAACCTCGTCTTGGACTTACCCCTTCGACAGAATGCAGACGGATTTGTTGAAATTTTTAACCTATTTATATGACGACCGAGATAAAGCACATAAATGTCTTTACACTAATGAGGAGGCCGAAATAAGCCATGCTAGGTGGAATGAAAAAAAAATTAACTCAGTAAAATGGAAATTAGTATAGCACTACGGAATACTGTTTTTTCTGTATTTTCAACAAAGCAAGCACTTTGGGATGCAGAAAGGACTTTGTAATGGAGATAAGGATAGCTAATTTCAAAATTCGACGTTCGTGTTTCCCGGCTGCAATGTCAAGGGTCCGATGTGCACTTTTCCATCTTGCATTATTTGGCTTCCTAGATAGCAGGAATTGTTAACCTCTTATAAGTTTCCATTTCCTATTTGTATCCTGATTTTAGACTTATTTCCCCTCTTTTATGTACTAGTACTCTATCTAGCTTTATTTTTGTTAACTTTCATCTCGCATCTCTCTGTTACTAGCGTTTCCATCTCATTAAGAGCTGCTTCTAACTCTTTCTTGCAAGATGCTAATACCGTTATGTCATCTGCAAATCTAAGCTTATCAATTGTTTGTCCCTGCATAATAATATAAAGGACGAACGTAGCAGAAGGTATATAGTAGCTAAAATAGCTCAAGCTAGAAAAATATTTTTGAAAAAGAAAGACTTACTAATAGCTAATAGTATTAGTTTAGATAATAGAAAAAGTTTCTTAAAGTTGTACGTATTGAGCGTTGTATTATACGGTAGTGAGACAATTAAAGAGGTAAATAAGAAAAAGAGAGAAGCTTTTGAAACTTGGTGTTATAGAAGAATGTTAAAGATTAGTTGGACAGATAGAGTAACAAATGAGGAAGTTTATAGAAGGATAGGTGAGGAACCCTGTATATGGAAGCAATTAAAGGTCAGGAGAGAGAGAATGATAGGGCACCAGTTAAGACTTGAGGGAATGTTTAGTAAGGTCTTAGACTATAGACTACCAAATAAAAATAGAGTATGAAGACCTAGACAAAGCTGTATTAGTCAAATTATTAGAGATTTAGGTTGTGAAGGGTATGTAGACCTTTGTTAGACTAGCTCAGAATAGAAAAGAATTTAGAGCTGCGTCAAACCGACCTTAAGTAAGTTCGAAAACAAAACAAAATAAATAAGTAAAAATCAGTTAACTAAATGTCACCATGACATAACTCACAGTTAGTTAGCGGTCTGGCATGTTGGCAGCGATTCGCTGCTTAATACTTACCATAGCATATAACTTAATTAACGTTTCAATGATATAACTCACAACTAGTTAGCGGTCTGACATGTTGGCAGCGATTCGCTGCTTAAGTCTTACCATAACATATAATTTAACACATTTACTTTTTTGGAGGGGGATAACCAGATAATATTTCATTTCCTTATAAATGGGAATCATGTAAACATGTTAGAGTTCTTTAACAACCATCAGGTTGCTAATATGTAGAGCCAGGTAGATAGAAAAAAGATAGAAGAGTATAGAAAGACTTAGACCGAGCTATATTATTCAAATTATTAGAAATTTACGTTGTGAAGGGTAAGTAGAACTTTTTAGATTAGCACAGAATAGAAAAGAAGTTAGAGCTGCGTCAAACCGACCTTGAGTAATGTCGAAAACAAAATGAATGCTCAAAACTACTACTTAAGCAATAGTTTTAAATTGTGCCCCAAAGTTTATATTTTTACTTCCGAAATGAACATTGCATGCTTTTTGCCTGTTCAACTGGCTACCGTACATTTTAGACATGCGATAAACGTACTTTCGCTTTCAAAATAAAATCCGATACTACATACTTATTCTGTAAGTAATAAAAGAACACAATTAGACGTATGTCGATTTAGACTAACAAAAGTAAAGTCAATAGTTTGAAAAAATATTTTCAGCTTGCAATTTGTACACCTACTTGAACATGTTGCTTTATTTCCTTATAACTGTGATAGTCAACGCGTTTCTTCTTCCGCAGGGTATTTTTCCGAAAGCTGGTACCTTTTTCAACTTAATATAGTAGCATACATATTCCCTTTTCCTTAAACTCTGTATTGCGATCTAATAGGAAACTATATGTAAAGCGATTTAATTAGAATTCCCGGAAGGATGAGACTAATAGTGTTAATGCCATGTCCTGTAATTCTAGTAGGGTAGTTTTACTAATAGTGTTAGATATTTTGGTAACCACAGCGGACAGTAAGAGCGTTTGACGCTGGATTTAGAATTGAAGGGATTAACAAAGCAGCATCAAACCAATTCAAGCTCAATGCCTAACACATTATTTCCAATTATTTCGTGGGAGCTCAAGAAACTCTTCATATAAAAAGAGCACCGAAGATTGCAACAAATTTCTTGTGACGATAGTAGATCTTGTTCTACAATATCATTGAATATGAAATAATGAAATAAATACATAAGCAACTTCAATGGTAAGTATCCTAAAACTGGCGTTCTCTATTAAAATTAATTTTGATTGCTTAGGTATTAGAAACTTCACCAATAATACTCCACTATAATACTATCACTGAATTTAGAATAGGTTATGGTACTTAAAGTACACAACGCAAAGAATTTGATTAATTTAAATTATTCCCTATTCAAATAGGTTTAACATTTCTAAAAAAAGATGAGATGAAAATTATACTCTATTGTTCAGTGTCAATACGAAACATTTGATAGTACGCCCATTAAATATAGAAAAATTTTACCAGTGAAATGACTCCACACATTATTGCTTGAGGTTTACTGGTCAAATCGAAGTTGTAATTGTTAACGAATGGTAAAACTTTTTGTGTACATTTGCTTCGACGGGGAAATGATATTTGTATCAATTGAGTTTGATTTTATTTATGTAATATATTTTTTAGCTTATCTTAGTCTCTTAGTATCTTAGTGTCTTGGTCTCACTTTTGTTTCTATTCGACACATAGACGCTGATTTCATTGGAAGCTTATCTGATGAGTCAGATGGTTATTGACCACAAAAAGAGAATACGTTCAGTTTTTTTTTAATATCTCGTATATAAACAAAACCATTAACGGGTTGGAATAATTTGTATGTTTATATATTAATGCCAATGTATATGCAGGAATTAGGAATCGCAAAACTTTAAGCATCGTAAGATAAGCAAACCTCAAGAATTTGAGGCTATGATCAGTGTTTTAAATACAAAACAGTAATAAGGAAATTATTTATAAGCTTCATTTCAGGATTATTAACACAAATGCTCTGATACAACGAATTATTATAAAAAGCAAGTTTACAGATATATATATATATATATATATATATAAATATTTACAGTTTTATATATATAATAAGGTTATATTTAGGGGTATAAAGGATCACAAGGGTAGTATACTTCATGTAAACAACACCAAAGTCAGGGAAACTAAACATATGAATCATAAAAAGTACACAATTCGTTAATTATGCAAAAAAATTATCAAACACACTGTATAACATCTACAACTAACTTATGCAATGAAAGGAATCTCATTCTTTAATAATTTAACCACATTTAATAGAAGAAATAATTCTAGACGCAATCCGATTCATTTTAGAAAACAGTATTACATTCAGCGATTTGAAATAAATACAAATTAGAAGTATCTAAAGTCAAACAAATATCAAACGAATTATTTTAAACTCGAGGCATCACTAATCATGCGTGCTCACAACAGACAGGTCTTGCAAAACAAGCATGTTTCAAAACGTAAGAAGTCAATAAAAACGCATCTAATTTACGTCATCTGTTAAAGAATCAGGTTATAAAATTTAGCCTACGTGATGTTTTAAATGTAGAAATCGCTACAATTTCAAATAATACTCAGCATATTAAATAAACAAAATATGTAAGAACAAGTTTATATACGTGAGGAATTAACAAAAAAATTTGAATAATTTCCTATGCAAAATACGAAAACATGATATTAAACGATACAAAGAACCATAGTCAACGACCTCTATAGTGTGAAATTTTGATGTCTACGTGATTTGGTAAGCATTGCAACATAATTTAGGATAGGTAACTTTATGTAAAATCCGAAGGCTTTCATGATAAGAAAAGTGCAACGCCTCAAACAACAAAGATAGTACGGTCAGCCAATGGCAGCACCTGGAAAGGCTTGCCTTTATATATTACACCAAGCGGGCAATGATCACTCTCTACATAACTAAAGTACAAACTGTACTAGTTTCAACAAAAGTACTACGCTAAGTTCAAGTGTGAATTAAAACCACGATTTATAAGTTAAAGTTCACAATTAAAAATTTGAAGTGCACGTTCAAATATACAAATTTGTTGTCGACATAAAACTGAGAAATTCTCTAAGAAAATACTCTAAGGAAATGTAGGAAACTGAGAAAATCTACTAAAAATATTCTGAGAGATTTACGGAGCGATTTAATAAACAATTCACGAAACAAATTCAATAAGAAATCTATCGTAAAAATCCAATACTACGAATAACAGATATAACAAAAGGAAAAATTCGAATCAGGATGTTTAGCTGAAAGCAACCGAAGGGCACTGGTTAGCAGTACACAGCCGCAGGTCAAAGGAAATCAACCTAGAAAAATACCAGGTTAGCGATAATTAATTAATAGCATAAGACTTAATTTTTTGAACATTTAAAACTTGCATGTATTTAAATATTTATGTGAAAGGTCATCCAAAATTTGGACTGATACGTAGAAATTACGTTAAGAAAACGAAGGGTCATTGAATGTTCAACAAGACTCCCAATATAACACAGAGTTATTTTTGTTGGCTTTATATTTTTAATAGAGTTATAATTTGGTGGTGAACAGGTTTATATTTTCACTTTGATTCGAGAGTTTTAAATAGCAAATAATAATACGAAGGTTGTAGAAGTGCAAATTGTACATATTTCATGAACTATTAAACAAGTTTCTTGGTTATTCACCTAATTTTATTTAGGTATGAAGTGTTAGAGAAAAAGAGGGGTAAAGATTTCTCTGTTACAGTATCGTCTTGCACTTTGTCTGGAATTCAACTGAGCTAGTCGAGGCATAAACCTAGTTGTGTGAAATTTAAAATTTATTCTAGATTATTTAGGAATGCAAAGTGGTGGCGGACAACAAGCAACTGTGCATTAAATACATCGAAGTACGGCGATATTATGGCATATATATATATATATATATATATATATATATATATGTAAACTGTTTTTACGTTGTCCAGGGGTTTATTACTTTTATACTTTCTTAAGATAATTCACTCGCGTAATCATATAAAGCATTTAATAAAATAAACAGGTATAATACAGTTTACGTGAACGTATACACACAATTAATGTTTAGAACTATGTAATTTTACTACACCGAAATTAACCATAACATAAGGAATTGAAAACACTTGATTAAGAAATACAGGTAGCTAATATACAAGTAAATAGATCGCGGCTCAATCTAGCATTCGTCTTTAAGATATGTTCTAGGGTCGTCTTTCCCTAGGACACACGTCTTAATCTCGTCTTAGCTCAACTTCGAATAAACGATCCCCTGCTATGAGCCTCCCTTCCATTTGTGTTCTTAAGGTCAGGTAAATATTATAGCAGTTGGTTTTTGCTCAACCTTATCCTGTATTCTTATTACGCATAGGTGTATCTTAAAAGTTTAACTTACTTCTACTAAATTAATATTAAAGATTATTCCTACATATATGTACTTTCTTGGGTTTTAGATCAATTAAAATCACTAAACTCAATTCATTTATATATATATATAACAGTATATACGATGTATAAATAAACACTAACTTTACGAAAAATCGAAAGAAAGTTATTAATTATACAAAGCAAGCTAGTAATTTGCGTAGCCATAAATGAAAGAATTTGTTTGTTTCATAAAGGGAATATATATATATATATAAGGATTAGTTATATATATATATATATATATATATATATATTCCTTTATGAAACAAACAAATTCTTTCATTTATGGCTATGCAAATTACTAGCTTGCTTTGTATAATTAATAACTTTCTTCGATTTTCGTAAAGTTAGTGTTTATTTATACATCGTATATACTGTTATATATATTCGTAAGGTTAGTGTTTATTTATACATCGTATATATATATATATATATATATATATATATATATAAGGATTAGTTATTTGCAGTCCTCAATAACGAATTTGTGTAAACAAAATAAAAAATAAGATTAAATAAACTCTTATGAAGATCATAAAAGTTTGTTCACCTATACAAATCGAGCTAATAGTTGTAGAGCCATTAAAAAAAACAAAAGCTGTATTATTTCACGCGGGGAGGAAAAATCCACTAACCTGTTTCAGCTTCTTTAAGCTTCGTCAGAGCGAATTACTTTCCAACAACCCTATGAAGTAATCGAAGCTATTATATTGATGTAAGTTCGAAGGAATCTTTGTACTATGCCGACACCCATTTCTTGCCCCAAAGGTAATTAATAATAATAATAAAAGAACAAGTTATTTGCAGTCCGCAATAAGAAATTTGTGTGAACAAAATAAAAATAAGATGTATCTGTAAATAAACTCTTATGAAAATCATAATAGTTATTTATTATACAAGGGAAAAAAGTACTAGATTTTAGCTCGAGGTGTGTGTTTGTCTCCCGACGCGAAGCGGAGGGAGACAAAACACCGAGAGCTAAAATCTTACATTTTTACCCGCGTATAATACACTATTTTTTTCTGTGACTGGCAAAACAATGATTTAATATTTAAAAAAATATTACCAATTATATTAAAGTCAAAAAATCAATCTATGTCAAATTTGAAGTTTCAAACAGGTAGGCTGATGTACTTATAGGGACAGTTAGATCTGCGTTGCTAAGGAAACCTTTAAAGTAATCAAATATCTGTCAATTTAATTTTGCGAGTGGTTACAAAATTGCGAACTTAAGTTGTTTATATCGATTGTTTTGAATATTCAAAATTCAAAAATGGACAGTACTGATTCAGAAGTTTCTCTTACTCCACCGGAATTGGTAGAGGCAGCGAAAGTAGCATCAATAAAATTATTGCCAGCTAAATCACGAAAAATTTACGAAACTGCGTATTCAAGATTCATGGAATGGAAGGCGAAAAAGACATGTAGTTCTTACTCGGAGACGGTGTTATTGGTTTATTTTTCGGAACTAGCGCAACAACAAAAGCCATCAACAGTGTGGTCGAATTATTCAATGATAAAAAGTATGTTACAAGTCAATAATAACGTAGACATTTCAAAATATTGCAAACTAATTACGTTTCTGAAACAAAATGGGAAAGGTTACATGCCCAAAAATCTGCAATATTTACGAGTACACATATTAGTGATTTTTAAATAATGCTCCTGATGAAGTTTATTTATTGGTCAAGGTTGTTGTTGTATTTGGGATTGCAGGAGCCTGTCGAATATGTGAAATTAGCCAGGTAACATTAGATGATATTGAAGACGTGGGAACGTCATTAATTGTGAAACTTAAGCAAACAAAGAATGATGTAAATAGGAGATTTATAGTTACTGAAGAATATATTAAATTTTACAGAATGTACATGGCACTTCGTCCAGCAGCAGCAAAGGATCGCCGCCTGTTTTATGCATATCGCAATGGGAAATGCGTCAATCAAGTTGTGGGTAGAAATCAGTTTTATAAGGTACCTGAAATAGTAGCCAATTTTCTTCGACTTAAAAATGCTAAGTCATATACAGGTCATGCATTTCGAAGATCGTCTGCTACACTTTTAGTTGAATCTGGGGGAGACTTGATGACACTAAAGAAACATGGTGGTTGGAAGTCATCAATGGTCGCTGAAGGGTATGTTGATGAATCGATAGTGCACAAGACAGAAATAGCTAAGAAACTGTTTAGTTTGTGTGGCAGTGCATCAGCTGAAACAGAATCCAATTTGCGAACAAGTACATCAACGGCAGTTGTGTCAGTGGCACAAAATATTATTTCAAATCAAGAAAATTCCACTGTAGCAGACATTCCTAATTGTTCAAAAAACATGTCTTTCAGGCAATGTACATTTAATAACTGTACTTTTAACATTAAGGAAACGTAACTTATACATAATAAAATATTCTAAAATTAAATATCTTCGTGTTCTTACTTATTTGCACTTACCAGGGAAAAAAGAACTCATTTTTTTCCCGGGGAAAAAAGTAATTTTATATAAAGTGACATTTTGTTACCTGTCAAGAAATATTAAATGTCACATTTTTTTCCCGTCGCAGAAAAAAAGCTTTTTCGCCTATACAAATCGAGCTAATAGTTGTATAACATTAACAAAACGATAGCTTTATTATTTCACAATGGGAGGAAACTTTCACTGACCGGTTTCAGCTTCCATATGCATCATATTATTCTCCTTGACCTTATATAGATAAATATTCTTTGTTCTTGGAAGTAGGGTAAATATTAACTAAATCAAATTGAAATATTCATATATTACTTAAAGATTCCTCTCTATTTACGCGTTTCGGTCCGGCGGACTATTTTCAAAATAACTACAACTTCACAACGTAAAAAATAAATAAATACTAAATAATGTCACATACCAGTTGTCAATTGAATAGACTGTTGTAAGTGGTCTGGTTCCATTCTATTTCGAATGTATGGAAAGCGTAAGCGATTTATTCGCTGTTATCGGAAGTCATGAAAATACTATTCATTTCTTGAAGTTAAACATTTTAGTAAAGAATTATATCTTTCCTAACGTGATACTTTAAATCGTTATAGAGTAAAAGAACCGCCATTTTTCATTTTTGTTGTAAACTGAGAATATAAAATATCTTAAGTAACTATGGACATCGAATTATTAAGTTTGCTTTACAAAATTGTAACTCGTAAGTTGTTTAGATATTTTGATTAATATTCGAATACGTTTCTTAAGTTGATGATATAGGAAATATAAAGCCAATCATATCTGAATGGAATAAAACAACTTGTAATACCAGATTTTTTAACCTTGTCCAAATTTAACTATCTGTAAACAACAAATTTATGACAAATTCGAACTTTATACTTGTTACGTTTTTTTTCGTGGCAGCCACGTTGTGCGCCAAATTTTTGTTACGTAACACAAAGAAAGTCAAAGAAATGACCGGGCTCAATCGGAAAGTAGAGGGGGTCGTAGAAAGCAGACCAACATATAATGTACGCGGCTGTAAGGAATTAGTAACAATACCTGCAAGAAAATTAGTTAAGCAAACCTGAAAAAAAAGAATAAGCATAGCAGCAATGAAACGTCTAAGTTATTCAGTACTTTGTAGAATGTAAATAAAAAAAACTGTTTAGATAAACTATATAATATAACAACGGTAAAAGCATTACAAAAATTTTTATCACAAAGTGAGGTAATATTGGGGAGTAGCAGAAACGTTTCCTCACACACCAATTAAACATAAATCAGACAAAATATTAACAAAAGATAAATAGATAAGACACAATTGATATGAGTAATTCAGCAGTATTGATTTTTTTTTCTTTTTTTTTTTTTTAATCGCAGGCAAGTCTATTGTAAAAGGTATCAGAACGACGAAGATATGGCAAAACAACGAATAGATATTTAAAGTAATAATAAGTAGGAAATAGTTCAACTTACAAAAGTCCTTCAGCAACGCTTCCTTGCAACTGAAGTGTGGGATTCAACGATGTCCTGCACTAACGAAGCACTTCACCCTTGACTGTGAGGGTGTTGATGGAACTTATCACACGTTACACTAATCACACCTACGTATTTCACTGGGGTTAGCAGCAGACAATATCACGCGTCGGAACTATGTAGCTTTGATAAATTCTATTTCCTAAGACAATTATTTCGAAATATTCTGTAGCACTAGTTTAATTTCAACTGGGACCAGATGTATATTATTTTCATAAACATCCCAATAAGCAGTGAGAAACTTCAAACAATACCTTTGTAAGCCGGTAATCTGTTATATTTCGCAAATAACGAAATTTGCGCAAGCACTGGTCTATTTTAGATTCTTGGTTGTTAGAAAACTCAGAAACTACAGTATCACTGTATTTAAATAATCCAAAGTATGCGCTATTCTGAACAGAAAAGGACCGCGAAACTAGATCGCACACACAGTTTAAATATCAAAAGACAAAACAACTAAAAAGAACCATAATGGGTAAAGCACGTGTATCACTAAAGCAAGTCCGTCAAATGTTCCTTAAAACATTTATCCTACAAGAAAAACAACTAAAAACAATTAGTAAGGCAACGCGTATCACTAAAATAATGTTCCGTAAAACAAGCACGTGCGGTCGAGTCAACAAGTTCTATCACTTTTTATCCAACAGAAAAGCAACAAAAAGAACAATTAGTAAAGCTACGCGTATCACTAAAACAATCCGACTCTTTTCAAAGCAAACAGCACACACTATTTTTAACGTAATTAATCTGTCGGATCGAAGATCAAACTCAAACTGTTTATATAAACTCGTTGTTACCATAAACTCTTGTCGACTATTATCTCCTTCGCTAATAACATAAGGAACAACCAAAACGTGAATGCCGCAATCATATCTAAATAATTAATTACAGCGGTTTATCATTTCCGATAAGTTGGACAGTAATTTACTTTATACAAACAGCGATCCACTCATTATAAATAAAATATAGAAATAGTAATTGCAGAAAGGTATTTACTAGTTGAGAAAAAGCGTAAAATGTTAAACGATTAAAAAATGCACGTTACATACTTGATTATAGTTAATTTTCGAGCAGTTCTCTAGGAGATGTGTCCTCGAACTTGCTTTTTATTGCGAAATTGATTACGATGGTTTTATTACACAGTTGTCACCTTTTTGTAATACGATAATCATTGAAATTTACTAATAGATTTAAATATGGATTTAAAAAGAAGCTGCTTATTTAAAAGTGGTCTTTCGCCCTAAAATATAATCCTTCAAAATTAAAGTATTAGTGGACGATTTACACTCTAGCAAACATTTATTTTGTGTCTATGTGGAGAACCACAAATCGCGGTCTTGGTTTAAATAATTATTTATTTTCTTTTGAAGTATAAAGTATATAGAGTCGATATAACAATCCATTTTTAGTGTTAAAATGCATTTAGCAGCAAAAGGGGTTTGTGTTTTCCTCAGGAATCTTGTTTCAGCGTCCTTATATCGTAAACGCCATGGCGCCCACGCTTTTAATGTTTCGAGCGATGAAACAAAATCGGCACAGGACCCCGTTTCATGCTAGAGCTATGAAGTAATGTTCAAAGTTAGTCGTTTCCCTAAATAGGAATTTCCTTTTTCTGATAGCCACTTACCAACCAACTTCACCCTGGGCTATAGTCATATTCAAGAAACCTCTGTATAATAGCGATTACCATAAAAAATAGACACCCTTCTCTCATAGCCACCACCAAATAACGTTACCATACCGCCAACAACAACATGCGACTACATAAGAGAAAGAAAAACCGTTACAACCTCACTAGGAAAGGGATTGTTCACTAAAATGAACAATACAAAAAATCATAATGGCTCATATTTTCGAAATCAACTAAAACGCAATAAACACAATAAAATTCTGCATTATATTTTTGATTTCTAAGAAAGAGGAGCCTAATGATTAAGAGCTCATGTGCGTGCCTCATGCGCCTGTGTGATAAACCGCCACTAACAGTGCAACACTGTGTGACTATGAATTACGTACTATTGGGGGAATGAAGAGGAGAAAATTAGAGTTTTTGAAATGTGGTGTCATAGGGAAATGTAGCAAATGATCTGGGCAGACATGATAACAAGTGGAGAGGTTTTTAGACGAATTATTGAAAAACAGTCTATTTTGAGAAATATAGCCAAGAGAAGGAATATACGAAGAGTCTTTCACTTACGACATCCAATAGTGATATTATTAATAATGAAAACAAAGGTAGGTGGAATTGAGTACTTGAACAACGGCGTGATTGTATTGTTCTATTTATAAGCAATGCAGGTATGTTGACATGCAGCAACTGATGAGGAATATGGAAGCTGAAAAATTGTATTAAACGAGCCAAGTACTATTAGCAAATGAAAATAGTAAATTATATTTATTAGCCACATATTGGTTTGTGTCCCCCTATGCATGAGTTTGTAAAACTAGAGACTAATTCAATGAGAATAAAATGAGTATAACTTAAGTGTGAAGACGCTAATAAGATCCGTAGCCCCAGGCCACGCCAAAACTGATTACGCCCCTGCTTATCTGCAAATCATGTAGAGGTCTTCCAAGAACACCAATTTAAGTTATTTACGTTAAAGTCATCTTAAAAACATTGTCAAATCAGCTGTCGATTTTTAATTCATCTGTCACTAATTTGCGTATTTAGATTTGTGGCTCAATATTATTGTTTTGATTATTATTTATAAGATTTCAGCCTTGGTTTATCTTTAACGAGTTTCGTCAAAACTACTGCAACGCAGTCTAGATTTTTTATTTGAAGGTATAATGAAGGTTTCAATTCAATTAGAGGAATAATGTTTGGTTTTACAGATTATTTTATTATTTCTGAGCTTTTAATTTTACAATGAATAACCGCAAGAAAACAGTTCACAGTCAAGGAAGAGAAATTATTTATAGCGTGTATAAGTTTATGAGAGAAGAAAAGAATGGGATGCCTGTCATTAAGGATGGACTCGGGCCGGGCCGGGCTTTTAATAAGCCCGGCCCGGCCCAACGCAGAAAAGTGACCGACCCGGCCCGGCCCGAGGCCCGACTCGAAATAAAAACTGGCGGCCCGGCCCGAAATTTCGGGTCGGCCCGACTTTCATTCAGTGAACGAGAATATATATATTTTTACAGTTGTGTTCAACAAGTAACTATCACTCTTTTGTTTAATTTAAGGTTATAATGATTTTGAGTTACAATCAAGATGCTTGTGGAACATACCATAGTATTTCATTTGATTTTTGATGGTTTAAAAAATCCTAGAAATATGTAATAAAGGTACAAAATGTTTAGCAATTTTCAATGTTTATGAAATTGTTGCAGACCGATTTTTATAGCCTTTTTTTACTTTGAGAAACTGAAACTTTTGAAGAGAATTTAATTTAAGGGTATAATGATTTTGAGTTACAATCAAGATGCTTGTAGAACATACCATAGTATTTCATTTGATTTTTGATGGTTTAAAAAATCCTAGAAATATGTAATAAAGGTACAAAATGTTTAGCAATTTTCAATGTTTATGAAATTGTTGCAGACCGATTTTTATACCCTTTTTTTACTTTGAGAAACTGAAACTTTTGAAGAGAATTTAAGTTTGATCTATAATTTGATTGTCTTTGTTCTAGTTTGTTTAAATTTTTATTTGACCGACTGACAAATCGTGCCAATGTTCAAGATTTAACACTTTTGATGAATTACTGAATACTAAAAGTTAAATAAATTGTTTATAGGTCACGGTATAAACGGTTCCAAACTTCATCGGTTAAGATCTCAAGCAATTGAAAATTGGTACCTAGTGCTATTAGAACTTAAAGAACCTGAAAGTCAAATAATATACTGAATGTTTCCTTTAAAAAGTTGGATTTTCAAATTGAGGTATGTAGAGGAAACCTAATTCTTTAGAAATACATATTATCTGATGGAATAGAAGTAAAATAAAGTAGTTGCTTTAGGTTGAAAAATTTTTTAAAAAATGATTACCAATAAAATTTTATTTACCTTATCCTTTTTTTTATGGCAAGAGTTAGATAATGGCAAAGTATTCAAAGTATGAAATTCAAAATTTCAAGTACCTTTGAAGTGTCTTCTATAACTATAGTCTACGAATAGACGATTAACGTACTGTTTTCGAAAGTTTTATTGAAATCGTTATTTTAAAATGCATGCAGCAGTATAAGGAATCTAACACTAATTAATATATACTACGTGGTAGCGTTTAAATAGTTATTTGTATATCAAGACCGCGAAATTACTTTTTAACGTACCGAAAAAAAGTCTATCGCATAGATCACTTGCGACGGAAGCAATATAATTTCGAGGTCGCCAAAATAATTTCGTGGTCAAGGTGCTACTGTTTGCATGGTTTTATTAAACAATTTTTTCACTTAACTTTGCTAGAATTTAGATGTTTATATAGTGGCTTTACATCACACGCTGCTATGGAAATGACATATTTAAAACAGCGACAGTATTCTTAAAAATTCCTGAAAATATCAGGCTATGCAAGTACTACATGGTTCAATTTTCTACACTATTTCAGAGCTCGGAGTCTTATAAACTCAGCTTTCTGATTTACTATTCCACACCTGAAAAATCTTAAAGCCGGTGCGAAAATTTTTAGAAATATGTATTTTACTTAATAAGAAGTAATTAACCCTTTCTTGTAATATCTTCGCGAGAATCCTTAAGAGATTTTTGTATTATATAAGTGTACTGGGATAAAATAGTAAGATTTTTGTACTTAAGTAACTAACTGTTGGATTAAAAGTCAACCATAATAATAAAATTGGTAGTAGCTAACCTTAATAGAATTTTAGTCTTCACTTTTACCTTCTGGGAATTAGGTATAGACTTTGACCCAACCAACACGGAAGAACACCTGCAGAGTTATTTGTATACTGCATGATATTTACCTGTAAGAACAACAAAAAACATACTGTTTTTGGACCTTTAGATTGCTTTAGAGAAATAGAGACAACTTTTAATATTCAGGGAAATAAACCTTATTGTCCATTGATACTGCTTCGACCGTTGACCCGCTTGTATTGCTTAAAAACTTTTGTATTTTTTTATTTTGTACCGTTTAATATTTATTTGACAATAAAATAGAGTGGGTTCTTAAAATGCTTTAAAGGTATTTATAAACGAATGTCATACGCTTTCTTTAATATATGTGTAGGTACCTGCATCAAAACTTCAAATGTAGGTTTACATATTACCGAATTTATTTCAGTCGTTTTGATTTATAATTGGCATAGAAATAATTATAGTTTTCGATTAGTTTGACAGTACATTTGATTGATATTTTGATCATAGTTAAAATATTTACGTTTGACATAATATGTAATTTGACAAATAAATATAAACTTGTAGATGTTGTTGCTTTGCAATCTTTAAAACACTAGTGCGATAAAGATCAATTTAGGCACGCTAATTAGTTCTTTAATATATATTTACGTAACCAGTTATGAAAAGACTAACTGTATTTGACGAATTTAATATTTGCAAAACGAACGAACGCGGTGAGCGAGTTTTGCAAATTTTACGAGTCAAATAAAATTAAGGTTTCATAACGTGTTAAGTACAATATTTTATCGAAGTCCGCTTTAAAATATAACGAAAGGATTGTGCGGTTCCAAATGTAAAACATTCAGTTTAATCGCTTTATCTGAGCGTTGCTATGAATTGATATTTAGTAAATACCTATTGTCAGTGCTAAATTTTTGATTCCAAATTACGCTGAAAACAAGTTATTCTGATGTAGATATTGTTTCCTAAATAAAAACTAAGGTTTAAGTTACGTAAAAGTTCATTACATTACTAGTGATGTAGTGACTGACAGTTATAAAAAATGTGACGTTTCATAACGTCAAAAATGCATTTAAAATTTGACATATCGTAACGGAGTTAAATAAATTAGTATGTACCTATGTATTATGGTATAGTTAAATTAAAAATCTTATAATTCAAATTTATTAACACATATTATTATTATGACAAGATTAAACCAACACATTAAACTAATTTAATTATACATATAATTGCTTTTGTTCCTTCCCATGAATTTAGACATAATAAACTCCTAAGCTGATTCAGAACTTAATCTGTTTCTTTGCTTTCTTATTACACGAAATACTCTTCAAGTTTACTTCAAGACACTGTTTTTTACTTCTTTCCAAGCATTATAGCATATTTGTTTTCAAAAGGATTTTTACACCTTACTTCTAGCAAAAGCATTACAAAACAGCATCCTCATATTTAGAGCGTTAACATTTTATATCTTTTTCGTGTTATAAACTTGGACATTATATCTCTAAATTAATTTACGGAAACAACGCTACAAAAAGTCATTTATTTTCTCAATATTTATACAGAAAGCCAACAACTAAATGTAAGTTTGTACCCTAGGCATTTGGTTTATGTCAAAATTAAGGCGCCTTAAATAAAAGCATTCCTTCCCTGTATTTAGATAAAACAAAGGTGTCCTGTATTTTAATAAAATACAAACACTAAAGGTGTGTTAATTGCGCATGTGTAAATGTCAAATAAGGGAAAACTTTATTCGAAAATTGGTAAAATGAACGTTGCAATAACTTTCTAATGTTTTAGGCGGTAGACTTAAACTATACACGCGATTGATAATATCGACGTTCGCCGCATGATTGAAATTTGAAGTATATACATATACATAATATAAATCGTGCAAACTTTTGAATTATGAATAAATCACCTAGTTTGATGTTGCTGGCCATTTTTAACTTGCCTAAAGTACAACATGAGGAACATTAAATAGAACTAGAAAAAAATATTCGGGATAAGAAGTGAGTTATAATATCACGTCTCCTTTACATTAAACAAGACGAAAAACTGATTATTAATGGTTTCATAAAGAGACTACGTGAAAATATAATTAAGAACGTTTACTTATTCAATGTGAGATAGAAGTGAAAAGACGGTGGAGTATTTACTCGTGCGTTTTTCGGCCCGAAAAGTTCGGGCCGGCCCAAATCGTTTGGTCCGGCCCGGCCCGAAAAAAGCTACGCCCGGTCCGGGCCCGGCCCGAATAAAGTAGTCAACGGCCCGGCCCGGATTCGAGCCCGAAATCGGGCCGGCCCGAAAGCCCGAGCCCGAGACCATCCCTACCTGTCATTCCTATGAATAATTCACAAGAACGAGTAGCAACAGCAACTGAGGTTGGACTAAACACAGTCGAGCGAATTATTTCAAAAGCGAACAGCAAACCAGAGAGTGGCAAATTTGTATCACCAAGGAAGAAAATTAATAAGAAAAGTCCTAAATCAAATGTGGACCAATTTGAGGATTGTGATAGTAATTTTATGATTTTTTAGATTAAATTTTTATGAAATATGCATTCTTAAAAAATAATAAAAGGACAGTATTTTGACTGTCAAAAGTTTTTAAAAAAATTAGCGTTTATTTTTATCCACGCATGCATTGTAATTTTATAATTTATATATGTTGATAAATTAATGGTTATGCAATCCACATAGCGCAGCAGTTGAGTTAATTCAGAATATGCATCCGATTTTCAATGTTTTTAGATTTTACTTATATTGTATTGTTTTTTCTTTTTATACGATACCTCACGCTTCCTTCATTGCGCATCTCAGCCCATGAGATTTTGAAAGACCTATACTATAGTTTTAAATAATGTCTTATTTTGCAGATAAAACAGTATTCATCTAAAAGGCAAGTAGTACTTATCATCGTGATAGGCTTCAATGCAAAAGAGAACAATTATTCAGGAATCTCATTTTTAAAGCAAATGAACATTACGGAGTATAGTTATTTTCCGTTAAATTGTTTGGTTCAATTACACCCTGCCAAATGGCTTTTGTTTATTTTAAAATTCCTTATAAATACCCCCGCGCTTTCGTTTCAATATTTTTTAACTACCTGTTATAAAAAAACTCCCCTGACTGTACCTCTGAAGCTTTTTTTTTTTTTATATCTATAGCTAGCCTCACGCATGGGCGCCAGTGAAACTAATTTTTTCTATAAGGCTGGCCCCACGTTGTGAGCCAGTGTAACGAAGTCTTCCGACATAACTAGGGGTCTATTCCTTGGGCAGAGCTATGAGAAATGGGGGGGGTAAGTCGAAATCTGTTTGTAGATCAAACTTAATCTAAACCAAATAGGCGCCACCAAGTCCTGACTTAATTATGATAATTGCATGGCATATTTCTAAGGGCGGACGTGGAGACCCAAAGAAAAAAAGATCGCCTTCGCTGACAAAAACCTGTCTTAATAAAATAAGACGCAGCTCCTGTAAGAAATTGTAATAGTTAAATACATAAAAGAGTGGAACACTATTTGTGTCCAGCAAAAATACATAAAGAAGTAGTAAAAAGGTATTTCCAATATAAAGTTGGCATCAAAAACCTATTCATAAGGATGTTAGCTTTATGTGATTAGATTTGATCATACTTGATCAAAATAAAAAACTTTAATCCTGAACCAATTGTTTACTAAGAAGAATCTCTTTTAAAATAATATGATTTGTAACAAAAATTTAATCAATAACTGTATCAATCTACTGCTTTCAACTTCATGTTTATCTTAATTATTTTTAATCAAATACTTTACAGTATAACATGAACTTGTTATACAAATAGGGTTCCGACCTGTGCAGATCTGTTCAGGCAGATGACAAGTTAATAACTTCTAAAAATGTTAGCATTCAAGTTTTCTAAATTACATATGCAAGTTTTAATTTATATAAAGCTGATCACAAAAATAGACGTGTTTACATCTCTTGTACTAAAGCTGTTCGAGGCACTTGCCTTCAAAAATACATCTGTCAGTAGTACACAGCAGAAAAATATATGACGTCAGTAACACCTGTTGACGTTACCGACGATTCATAATGAACCACGTGTGTTGTTTTCTTAAAACATCAAATCAGTAAACTTTAGTTTTAATACTGGAAAGTCCAGCTCAGCAATTAGTTGAAACTTTTACAATATTCATGCTTTTACGCAAACAAATTAACGTGTTCCTGGTTTGAAACACATAAAAAGAACTTATCGCTATCTACGAACCAAAACTGCATTTGTCGCATTGTTGTAAGGAAAGATGAGATCCACGTTATTTCAAGCAACGATAACAGCGTTGTAGTGTGAACCAAATTCATCCAAAACAACTTCTACTATGAATTCGTCCCACGTGTCGAATCAAATCCTGTTACAATACATTCTGCAGCCGTTGTAATCCTGAAGTTGAATTACGCCGCCTTACTAAGGTAGCATTTTTACATTGTCATTGTGTGTCTTAAAAGTTTGCATTGCAAGTGTCGTCTTCTAAAAATTGCCTTCTAAATTTTCTATTCTAAATTTCGTGTTCTAAGAGTTGCATTGTAAGTTGTCGCGCTAAATAAATTATCTCAAATTAAACAAGTTAACAAACTATATACGTTACCGACCGTTATTCGAAGATGTGTTCACTCATTGAAGTAGATTCGCAAATTGCCGGCCTGCAATCTAGGGTACATGTTATTGCTTCTACTACATATGGCCGACTGACTACAAAACTAGCTCGGGCGGCCGAGTCGTCCGGAGGGGGACCGTCAAACAAAGATGTGTTTGTAAATAGCTGTAGATGACACAGATATTTAACCACACGTAGAATACCAAAGGACGATGCGGGCTTAACGTATTACTATTGTTGTTGAATGTAATTTACTATTGTTGTTAATAAAATTGTTATATTATTCTCGCAATTTTTTGGAGGGATTTATTATCAAAAATAAAATTGTTACACTACCCCTTTCCTAAAAGAAAAAAATCTTTTTTTAACAAAGAAAAATTTAAGGAAAACAAATACAAAAGATTTTTTATATATATATATATTCTATATATATATATATATATATATATATATATATTCTATATATATATTCTACATTCTTAATTATCATTATAAATTCTTATGAACTTATTAAAACGAGGGGGACAAATATCTACAAATTTGAGTGTGTCGGTAACTACGTGTACCAAGCGTCCATAGGGAGGCAAAATCGGGGAGTCGCAATCGGTGTATGTCAAAATTGAGAGAGGTCAAACACTCCGCGGGACAAAAAAATTAATCAAAGTCTAAATTTAAAGTAACCCTTTAACTAGAGTTTTCTTACTCCTACTAAGGCTAGTATCTACTAACTATAACTAAACACATTACAAATTATCTTAATTTCCAAAAATAAAAACTCCACTTCCTGGAGCTCAAGCAACTCTATCTACCAAAAAAAAGGAACGCTACAACATCAAAATAGCATAACTATTCAAAATATTATCATTATAAAGTGATAATCAAAAGGGTAACCTAACTAATAGGTATAAATTCAAAATATTATTATCACAAAGTGATAATCAAAACTAAGGTAACCTAACTAACAGGTTACTCACAAAAATCGAATACAAAATATTATCATCACAAAGTGATAATCAAAACTAAGGTAACCTAACTAACAGGTTACTTACAAAACTTGAATTCAAAATATTATTATCACAAAGTGATAATCAAAACTAAGGTAACCTAACTAACAGGTTACTTACAAAAATTGAATTCAAAATATTATTATCACACAGTAATAATCAAAACTAAGGTAACCTAACTAACAGGTTACTTACAAAAAATCGAATTCAAAATTGAACCAGTTAGGGCTGTAATCTCCTACACCCTACTGATTATCCTATCACTAATTTTCAAACAACACATCCTATTAGTTATGGATCAAATGGTGAGGTTCACCGTGCAAACCTCTGACCTTATCAAACAAAAATTTCTGAAAGGTCCGAAATAAGGGAAAGAATAAGCCAATATTTTCTCTACCTAAATATGTAAAAAATCAGGACTAGCAACTTAAATAGTCAACTTATTCTACTCTCTAATGATATCTTCGAATGATATCCTCTAATGATATCTTTTAAAGACATCATCTAATAACATCTTCTAATAACGCGCGACGAAATCAACCAGCATGCACACTAATGCACACCACAAAACTACTACACAAAACCTTAACCACATGTTTCAATCCTCAAACAAAATTTTCAAACAAAATAAGTTACAACAGGACAGTCTCCATTTAGTGTTAGTTAAACACACTAAATCAAAAATTCGAACAAAACGAAGCAAACAATGATTGTTTTAATTACGATCAAAGAAATGACTAGACTGGAACTAATCGTCAGGATCATCATTCTCATCTGGATATGATGCTTCAACGGGTTTCAAGTCCTTAACATGCCATTTTCCGGCTTTTGTTCCATCCTCATTTTCTAATTCATACACTAAATTGGAATGTTTTTTACGAACTTTACACAAAATGAACTTTGGAGCTAACTTAGCGGAGAATTTATCATTAGCACTCGAAAGTACCTTATTAGTTCTCCAAACGCTTTCTCCGACTTGGAATGAAATGTCTCTTCTTCTAAGATTGTAGCGTTTACTCGAACGTTGATAAGCTACATGTAAATTTTCACGGACATTCCCAAAAATATCAAACAAAGGTTGACGATCCAAAACATAGGAAGGTCTACTACCTGAAACAACATCTACATCCTCACCGGGTTCAAAATTGTTACTATATGCTCTTCCACTTAAGGGTACCTGACGACCAAAGACTAAAAAATTTCGAGAATAGTTGGTGGATTCGTGTTTTGCTGAATTAACTGCGTACTGAATTTTTGATATCTCATTATCCTATGTATCATGTTCTTCTACGTAAGAACGGATGGCAGTACCAACCGTCTTATTAATTCTTTCCACAAAATTGCATTGGGGAGCATAAACAGCATTGTACCAAATATTTTGGATTTCGTACCTTGCACACAAAGCTTTAAAAACACGTCCAATCAATTGTGGAACATTATCACAAATAACAAATTGTGGTACACCATAGACAAGAAACACTTTTTCTTCCAAAAACTTTTCAATCAAATGTGCCTTGGCACTGCGCAAAGGTTGTAAAATCGAATACTTGGAGAACCAGTCACCAACAACTAAAAGCCATTTATGTCCGCGTTTGGAACGAGGGAACGGACCCATCAAATCTAAAGCAATGGTTTGGAATGGAAGTCCAACCTCTTTTCCCTTGCCCATCATGCCAAGGGGACCTTTATTGGACGGTTTTTGAGCACCACAAATCAAACACTTCCGACCAAATTTACGTACATCAAAGATCATCTTTGGCCAATAATATAATTCTTGGACACGAGACAAAGTTTTCAAAGAACCAAAATGTCCTGCTGTAGGGGGGTCATGACATGATTTAATGACGTCTTTACGCTGAGATTTCGGTACTAAGTGCTTCCACTCTACAATATTCGCCGAATGCGGTAATTTGGAAAGAATAAACTTAAAAATGAACCCATCTTCCACTTTCCATTGTGGGTAGCTTTTGGGTGACGACAAAATTTTCTTTCTCAAAGATTCATACCACAAGTCTACATTGTCAAGTTTGATCTCTACTAAATTAATTTCTGGATCTTCTATAGGAACGCCATGACTAAGACAGTCTGGAACTATATTAAATTTTCCTTTCCTATGTACCAAATCAAATGAATGTTGCCTTAATCGAACAGACCATCTGGCAAGTTTTCCAGTAGGATTCTGAAGATTACTCAACCAAAGTAACGAAAAATGATCAGTGACAACTGTGAATCGAACACCTTCCACCCACGGACGAAATTTCTCAATTGCAAAAATAACTGCTAAACACTCTTTTTCTGTGGTGGAATAATTGCGCTCTGTACGGCTCAGGGTTTTGCTTGCGTACGAAATTACACGTTCTTCTCCTTTTATATTTTGTATCAGAACAGCTCCTAACCCAGTGTTGCTGGCGTCACATTCAACAATAAAGGGTGCCGAATAATCTGGCTGTGAAAGAAGAGGTGCTGAAACTAATGCTTGTTTAATCAACACAAACGAATTTTCTGCTTCCGCGCTCCAATTTACAGTTTGACCTTTTTTGTTCTTCTTAATGAGATCATTAATAGGCGAAACTAATGACGAAAAATTCTTTATAAAGCGACGATACCAACTGCACATTCCTATAATCCTCTTAATTTCTGTCGTGGTTTTCGGTCGAGGAAAGTTAACCATAGCCGATACTTTATCGGGGTCTGTACGAAGTGAATTTCAACCTACTATATAACCCAAAAATTTAAGTGTTTTTTTGAAAAATTCACATTTTCCTATATTTATAGTAAGGTTAGCCTCTTTTAGACGTTGCTTAACCTCTGACAATAATTTCAGATGTTCTTCAAACGACGACGAACATAGTATTATGTCGTCCAAATAACAAAATACATGAGGTTCAAAACGTGGACCAAAAATCGCATCTACTAATCGCTGTTGAGTCTGTGCAGCATTCTTCAACCCAAATGGCATGCATGTAAATCTATATTGTCCTCGCGAAATAACACTAAAAGCAGTCTTATCTTTAGATGACTCACTAAGAGGGACTTGCCAAAACGATTTTCTCAAATCAAGTGACGAAATATAGTTCGCACCTCCCAACATATTGAGAATTCTACCTACATTCGCAAGGGGGTACGAATCGTGAACAGTTAAGTCGTTCAAGGCTCTACCATCAAAACAGAAACAATATTCTCCATCTGCTTTTTTAACCAACAAAACTGGAGAGGACCACGGACTAGTACACGGTTCTATAACTTTAAGTCTAAGCATGTCGTCCAACTCATCATTCAATATCTTGCTCATATATGGTGACATCACATATGGTTTCTTATGGAAGGGCTTAGCATTACCTGTATCTATATCCATTTCGATTAGGTTAGTACGTCCCAACCTATCATCACTGCTAATTTCATTGAATGAATTTATAATCTCTTGTGCTTGCACACACTGAACATCCGAAAGGTCATGCAAATCAAATAAGTAATCTTTAGTGTTCAAAGGGATAGAAGATGAACCTAAATACACAATATTGTTCTTAATGTTACTCTGAATAAACCAATTATTGTTCCTAAAATCGGCAACTACACCAAATAATTTTGCAAAGTCACTACCGAATATAAAGGCATGAGGTAGGGACGGGACCACTAATGCATTAAGAATACGACAATCATTACCTACACAAATTGGTAAATCAACGGAACCTAAAACAGACTTTACTGAACCATCAGCTGTAGTAATACCTGTTTTTGCTGAACTAAAAATTTTTAAGTCTAATTTTCTAATTATCGAAAGAGCTAAGGATCCAACCACTGAGGTAGTGCATCCTGAATCTAGAAGACCGGTAATATCTCTATCAAGTAACTCCACCATAATGTAGAGTCGATTATCACACTACTTTTCAATGAACAAGGAATTATTCTTAGGCTTCGTAGAGTTCTGACAAAAAATTTTTACAACTGTAAGCCATCTCGACCAATCATCTTTACAAAAATATTTTTCTTGTGTACATATCATAACTGTAGCCTTATGACGCGGAACAGAATGCCGACCACTATGCACCTGCCGCCTTACTGGTTTTTTGAACATTGTAGACACGACGTTGCTTTAACACCTTTTCGACCACATCCAAAACAAAAAATCTTCTTGGTTGCTCTACAATCTTTAAACCAATGTCCATTACAGGAGCAATTCCAACAAACAAAATTATTTCTCTTATCAGGACTAAAAGAATTGAAAACTGAAGACTCCAAAGTACTCTTATCCGCTACTGTTGTTTGAGGATTAACTAATTTATTTTGATAAACCCTACTCTTAACAGCATAAATTTTTTCATTCATCACGGGATGTTTAGTCTCGAATGGATGCTTAGAAGGACTACAAGTCTTGTTGGGCTTACTAGAAGATGCAGAAACTGAGCTTAGTTTCATCAAAGAAGCTTCTTCTAACTTTTTGCACAAATTTACTAAGGTAGATACATCTTGAATGTCCGACAACGCAAGTGCTGAAATGTAATCAGGAATCAAATTTTTTCTTATCATCTTAACTTTAGTGACTTCTGCTGGCTCGTTAGTAAGTCTACTAAATAAAGTTTGCATATGCGCAACAAATAAAATAATCCTTTCATCTTTACCTTGACGACGATGTCTGATTTTTTCTCAAATATCATCATCTGAAAAACCGGGTAGAAAATCTTCCTTTAAACGTTCTAATAAAGAGTTCCAATCTCTCAATGAATTTTTTACTGTTCTAAACCAAATCAAAGCATCTCCCACAAAAAGTTCACATGCTGATCCAAATAAATCAGCTTCGAGTACCTTACGAGATTGTGCTAAATCACTAACTCTATCTAAAAATGAATATAGTTGTTTAGGGTCTCCTGAGAATTTTACGGGCCATGAACCTATAGGTAAAGAAGGTGTTATATACGAAATCGAATGGGTAGGCGCACTAGCAACTGAAGGAGATACTACAACAGACCGATCAAAATAGGTGGACTCTGTACTCTTATTGATTTTATCATATAACTCAGCTTCTAGGGTTAGTATGGTTGCTACGGTCTCATTTCTGAACTTAATTGCTTCCTGGGAATCTATTGAAGGAATTTTCATACGCTTAACTCGACCAGAAAGGTGGATCAACCTTGAACAAGCTCTCCTAAAAATTGAATCTGATGAATCGCCTTCAAATTCGGACAAAACATTTCGAACTGACTCAACTGAAACAGAAATCTCTTTACTTTCCGTTGCAAAATCTACTTCATAACACGAAAAGTCAATCAAACAACCAGGCTTATCTACTTCTTTAGCTAACAATCTTCCTAAAATTTTCCTTTTCTCCAACACTGGCCTCTCACTCACTATTCCTCTAATTTTCAGTTCATACTCCAGTTCCTCTTTAAGTAGACAAACAATTTGGAATTTTTCCGACATGATTGCAATAGCCTAATATTTTAATGAAATCAAACTGATAAATCTAAATGATTTGGGCCTTACGAAAATTGTCAAAACAAATTCGGGCAACTAAAGGTAAAAGTCAAAAAGTGTATTTGGTAAAATAAATTTTGCCAAAACAATATCAAAAAAAATTATATTGGGTCAAAACAGAATGAAAGTTAAAAATAAATTTGACTAAGGTAATTAATTGACTGAATGGGGGTTAACGTCTCAACCAAACTTATATCAAGAGCAAATTTAAACAAACAAATCTTAATGCAAAATAAATTTTGAGCAAACAAATTTCGAGCCCTACGAATTTTGAGCAAACAAATTTCGAAGCAAAACAAATTTTGAACAAAAAATTTCGAAGCAAAATAATTTTTGAACAAACAAATTTCGAGGCAAAATAATTTTGGAACAAACAAATTTCGAAGCAAAATAATTTTTGAACAAACAAATTTCGAGGCCCTAGACGTTGGGCGCTAGTGAAGCTGTATTTTTTTTTATCTCTAGCTAGCCTCACGCATGGGCGCCAGTGAAACTAATTTTTTCTATAAGGCTGGCCCCACGTTGTGAGCCAATGTAACAAAGTCTTCCGACATAACTAGGGGTCTATTCCTTGGGCAGAGCTATGAGAAATGGGGGGTAAGTCGAAATCTGTTTGTAGATCAAACTTAATCTAAACCAAATAGGCGCCACCAAGTCCTGATTTAATTATGATAATTGCATGGCATATTTCTAAGGGCGGACGTGGAGACCCAAAGAAAAAAAGATCGCCTTCGCTGACAAAAACCTGTCTTAATAAAATAAGACGCAGCTCCTGTAAGAAATTGTAATAGTTAAATACATAAAAGAGTGGAACACTATTTGTGTCCAGCAAAAATACATAAAGAAGTAGTAAAAAGGTATTTCCAATATAAAGTTGGCATCAAAGACCTACTCATAAGGATGTTAGCTTTATGTGATTAGATTTGATCATACTTGATCAAAATAAAAAACTTTAATCCTGAACCAATTGTTTACTAAGAAGAATCTCTTTTAAAATAATATGATTTGTAACAAAAATTTAATCAATAACTGTATCAATCTATAGCTTTCAACTTCATGTTTATCTTAATTATTTTTAATCAAATACTTTACAGTATAACATGAACTTGTTATACAAATAGGGTTCCGACCTGTGCAGATCTGTTCAGGCAGATGACAAGTTAATAACTTCTAAAAATGTTAGCATTCAAGTTTTCTAAATTACATATGCAAGTTTTAATTTATATAAAGCTGATCACAAAAATAGACGTGTTTACATCTCTTGTACTAAAGCTGTTCGAGGCACTTGCCTTTAAAAATACATCTGTCAGCAGTACACAGCAGAAAAATATATGACGTCAGTAACACCTGTTGACGTTACCGACGATTCATAATGAACCACGCGTGTTGTTTTCTTAAAACATCAAATCAGTAAACGTTAGTTTTAATACTGGAAAATCCAGCTCAGCAATTAATTGAAACTTTTACAATATTCATGCTTTTACGCATTAAAACAAATTAACGTGTTCCTAGTTTGAAACACATAAAAAGAACTCATCGCTATCTACGAACCAAAACTGCATTTGTCGCATTGTTGTAAGAAAATATGAGATCTTCGTTATTTCAAGCAACGATAACAGCGTTGTAGTGTGAACCAAATTCATCCAAAACAACTTCTACTATGAATTCGTCCCACGTGTCGAATCAAATCCTGTTACAATACATTCTGCAGCCGTTGTAATCCTGAAGTTGAATTACGCCGCCTTACTAAGGTAGCATCTTTACATTGTCCTTGTGTGTCTTAAAAGTTTGCATTGCAAGTGTCGTCTTCTAAAAATTGCCTTGTAAATTTTGTATTCTAAATTTCGTGTTCTAAGAGTTGCATTGTAAGTTGTCGCGCTAAATAAATTATCTCAAATTAAACAAGTTAACAAACTATATACGTTACCGACCGTTATTCGAAGATGTGTTCACTGATTGAAGTGGATTCGCAAATTGCCGGCCTGCAATCTAGGGTACATGTTATTGCTTCTACTACATATGGCCGACTGACTACAAAACTAGCTCGGGCGGCCGAGGCGTCCGGAGGTGGACCGTTAAACAGAGTTGTGTTTGTAAATAGCTGTAGATGACACAGATATTTAACCACACGTAGAATACCAAAGGACGATGCGGGCTTAACGTATTACTATTGTTGTTGAATGTAATTTACTATTGTTGTTAATAAAATTGTTATATTATTCTCGCAATTTTATGGAGGGATTTATTATCAAAAATAAAATTGTTACACTTGCTCATTAAACCTATCAATCTATTCCTTTAAAGCGTATTCTGAAACGCTGGAAATATATACCTATTCAACATCCTGTATGTTTTAATTTGTACAATTGTTATCTTGTGACTATAACCAGTGTTTTTGTAATAGAACAATAGTTTATTTATCAAAAACGTGGCTCTCAAAAATATTATTCAAGCAAATATATTGGATTATTTACAATTGGTGACTTCTAAAGCATGCGCATTCGTTCTATTTTTAAACAGGAATACGAGTTTGAATAACATAAGTAGAAATGCTTGGAGTTCCCTTCCCTGTTCGTTGTTCTGGGTTTTGTTTTGAATCTGTTTAACCTAAAAATAATTTAATCGTATTTGAATGAATTACATACGCCATGTTTGAAAATACTTTTTGCTAATGTCGTCTCGGTTACATAAGTTTCAGCTAAAAATTGTATTGCTTCCTTTTCTGCCTGACTATTTGTGGTGATACTGGTAATTACTTGTGGGACCAACTTTGGTGATGTATGCTAGTTTGGTTGAAACGTGTCGTTGATCGCGAACTCTACAGCTCGCAGACTAAACAAGACTAACTAATAATAGAAAATTTACAATTTGGCATACCTGCAGAAAAAATAAGGATATGAGGATTACCATCAGTCTTTCCATCTTTAATAGTTCTTAAATAAACATAACGTTTGCTATATCAGGTGTTTTATAAGGTAGTTTTTTTTTATTGCACTAGTATTTTATAATTTTGCATTAATAAGCAAACATGTTACTTATTCGGAAAATAATTTGCATGAAAAAGTTATGACGATCTAAAAACATTAACTGTTAAAATTTTTGCCCGTGGCATTTTTAGTAAGATCGAATAAATTTGGGATTATCATTCTTTAATTGTTTTGGTTCATTGTAAATGCCAGGAGCAATGCAAACAGTTTGCGGTTTCACAAACAAGGATATCTTGCTGGATGCATTGCTCTTCGGCTAGTCTGATCTGTCCTCAGTCACGGACCCCTTTGTATCTTCACCGTAAACACTAAAAAGCTTGTTACTGAGGCCCGAAATGATTCGGCTAAAGGAATTTTCGTCGTGCCTGACACAATAAATGTAGCTAAAATGATGGCAACGTGTAATGTTGAAGGAAAAGTTCAGGTTTATATTTAGTGAACCCGGATCGATGGTGCTTGTTGCAGTTGCTATAAAGATTTTGCCTGCTCCTGTTCGTGTATCTGTTGTTGGAAAGGAAGCAAATCCGATTGCCGTAGATGTTCTACCCGTTTTTATGTCTTAGTCTACTGCGGTTTGAAAAAAAAGCAAGTTCCAATGCCACTGAAAGTCTCCATAGGTTTTACTGGTTGATTGTAGCAATTAAGTTTCCGCATATGTGTTTTTTATGCGACTTGTTTCAGGGACACTACTACCACGCATGCTGGCGTCCGGAGTGCACTCCGACCGGCATCTGCTGGTGATCATGAAAATCACTTAAGTAATTTATTTTCAATTTACTCATAAACGGTTACATGCCTATGAACACAAAGATTTAACATCGTAATTTCAATTGTAATGTTTTTCTTATTGTGAGTAATACCGGAAAAAAATCCTTTGGGCTAATTTGTCCTATATGAATTAATATTTCCGTCGCAGGCTGATTTTGATTTTCGTTATTTTATTTGCTTATACCACATGTTTCTCTAGTTATTTGTTGTTTGTTTGTTTATTTATTGTTGTACACTATTTCTGGGTCAAAGGCCTAAACTAGTGATTATGAACATCAGTTTTACAAATAACATAAATTACAATAAATTTGCAATGTATATCAGTTTTCGATGTAGTACGTTGATAATCTTGAGTCTTTTCTTTTATTGTCGAGTTAATCTTGGACTGTTGGCAAAGAAGTTGGTGTGCACTGAAGTGTTGTGAAGGTAGGGATGTTGGTTTGGATGGGATACTATTATTGGACCGGGGGTTTCGCGATAAGGATTTCATTTAAGAAATAGTCAAATTGGAGAGTATAGTTAGTTGCGTGGAAGTTGATGTTAGGTAGTAGGTAAAGGGATCAAGTTGGATCGCATGTTTTAAGTGGGTTTGGTGAAGAATGGAGTTAGGGCATAAGTATATTAAGTGGTGGAAGGTTTCAGTAATGTTTTGGTTCGAGCAGGGACAGAAAGGAAAGGGAATTAGTTGGAAGCAGTGTAATTTTTGTCGGAATTTGCCGTGTTTGTCAGGAATTGAATAGTGAATCGGTTGGAGTAGGGGATATGTGCGGGGATGTTCGTAATATCTGGGAAAATGTCGTATGTGTGTCTACCTGTGATTTCGTTGTTCCATTGGTCTTGCCAGCTGTGCGTAAGAGGTTCAGTAATTAGGTTGTTTATGTTTGTCATTGTCATTGTTTCATATTCTGTGGGTTGTAGGGTGCGATCATGTAATTGTATTGGTCTTCTTTTCTTTAGGTTTTGAAGTTGTATTTTGGAGTCGAGCAGGATGTTTAGGGGTGGTTGTTTCAAAATTGTGTATAATGCTGAGGTGAGGATGTTCTAAAGGCTCTTGTGGAAAATAGTAGGAAAGGTTTTATGATTGGATTAAGGTTTCTACGAGAATGGGGTGTTGTAAGGGGATACTTGAAGTCTATTGCGTAACTTAGGAGGGAATTATTATTTGTTGTAGGATTAGTTTACGAGTGGGGCAGTCAGTTCAATGGATTTTGGTAGGGAATGGTGTATATCATTAAGGGTTGCTTTGGTTTTGGATCAGAGATATAATAGATGGGCGTGCATTTTCAGTCTTGTTTCGATTTGGATTCCAAGGTATGTGGTTGATTCGGATAGGGTTAAAGGTGTGTTAAATATGTGGATAGTGGGGGCGCGCTGGAGATGGCCTTTAAGTAATAGGATTTTGGATTTAGCGGGTGATAAGGGTTTTTTTGTTTAGTAAGGACCAGGATTCTATTTTTTGGATCAGGAGGTTGGCGGTGTTTTCTAAAGATCTACGAAAGTTTCCATGTACGAGGTAGATTAGGTCATCAGCATAGGCAAAAGTAGAAATATTAGGGATGTCAAGGTCTAAGAGGGAGTTTATAGAGAGGATCCATAGCATGGGTGAAAGGACCGATGCTTGCGGACAGCCCTGGGACAGGTGTTTGCTGATGGAAAAGCTTTGCAGAACGTGAGTGTAGGTAGGATTTTGTATATATTTTGAGGAAAGTTGGCTTTTTTAATTTGTGAGAGAACATCGTGCCACCTTAAAAGATCAAAGGCAGATTGGAAATCAAAAACAATTGCTGTTACAAATTTGGAGGTAGATGTTCGGACGGTGGTGATTAGGGATTGGATGGTGTGCTCGGCAATATGTCGGGGACGAAATCCATATTGGTTTACAGAAAGGAGGAAGTATTTATCTATATGGGAGTTGATCTTCTGGATAAGGATACGCTCTAGGATTTTACCAATTGTGGGTAGAAGTGCTATGGAGCGGTAGGATTTTGGGTCTTCAGGAGGTTTGCTGGGGTTTTAATATGAGGATAATAGAAGCTTTTTTAAGGATATTTGAAAACGTACCGGATTTAAGGCATTTACCGATAAGTTGAATCATGGAATTTTTAATGATATGACAAGATTTTTGTATCATAAGGTTGGAGATTTGATCTGGGCCGGGGGCTTTGTTTCTCTTGTGCAAATTATAACTTTTAAATAAAATATATACCTTGATACTGCCTGATTTTTCTTAAGTAAGAAAATTTGTCACATCCTGACTCACCCTACTTTCCGCTTTTGTAGCTAGATTCCAGTTAGTGTTTTTTTTATAGACGTTTCCTCCCCTTTTAAATGTAACAAAATTTATCAAGACTTGAACACTTCATTATGGAATGTTACAAAATTCTTCTCTTAAGCGCATTACAATTTGTACAATGAAGTTGTTTACCAGAACCTTCGTTTATGAGAATATTAGGAAATTAGTTTGTGGAAACAATTACCTAAAACAAGCAATAAATTCCTACACATTCCTAATATTAATTATCAAGGTACATATGTTTCTAACTATTTCCTTTAAAATACAAATTGGAAAAAGCTTCGGATTAAGCAAAATCCATTGTTATTTGAAATCTTAACAAGTTACAAGATAAATATTTTCAGTGCCAAGTGCCGGTCTTAACTACACATAAAAACCCAATTCCAACCCAATTTGCTATTCAAAAGCAAATCACTGTTTATTGATTTTATACGAATCAGCTAACTTCTTAGTGCTAAACACGATATTTGCAAACACTTGAAAATTTTGTGCCAGCACTTGATTAAATTACATCTTCCGGATGTCCGTTTAAACAAACAAATCGTACTAAAATCAATGCTCTAGAACGAGATTTTCAGTCACCGTTATTTTAAATCAATCTTTAGAGGATTTGTATGGTTTGTAGGTAGTAACTGAAGAATCGAATTTGCTAAATGTTTTACTTTTCGTAGTTGTTAATTTTCTGAGAGGTAGCCTTTCCACGTTCAAGATATACAAGTTAATAATGATTTAATTTAAATTAATTTATAATTTAATTTAATATGAAATATGCAGGATCTTGATCCTAGTTATATATTTCAACGCGATAAAGGTTAGTCTGCGAATGTGTTTGCGTATGCGAACGGGTGTGATTGAAGGTGTGAGTGTGTGTGTTTGAGGGTGCGTGTGGGGAGGGAGGGTTCGCGTGTTCTGTGTAGTACTAATCTGTTACGTCTACCTTTCAACGGTGTACTAAACCTTACACCATTTTATTTTATTATTCATTCGCATTGATTCTGCTTTTGATACTCATAAACGATCCTGACAATTTCATTTAAACCTATTTGCCGCGAAATGAAAAGTTTTTCTATAATTTAAATAGTTAGTACCTTGTTTCAAGTATCCGTCGGCGTGAGGTATATTACTATAGAGTGTAATTAATTCTTATAATATCCAAACCTTAAGACTCGTTGAAATAATAAATCACACTTCTCTGATAAAGTTTGTTTCGAGTTTCTATTAACACCTGTGTGCCTGATAACGCTGGGATTGAATTTAATTTTGGCTATAGAATAAGTTCATTTTATTATTTCTGCATACGACCAAGAAAATTTGTCGTTTTTCATTATTTCCCTAATTTTGTACACACCGTTGTGTGGTAAGTGCTTTCAGTTTCAAAAAATGTACTTTTGTTGGTAAATGATCTAATCTTTAAACGTACATCTTACAGCTTCCTCTGGTGGACATGACGATCCATTGCTTTAACCCTGACTGACGAGGGGGTTGCCGCTTCTTTTGTATGAAGGCCGCACGAATTGCGTGGTCCCCGGTCCATCTGTTCCTCTCTGTCCTTGGGGAGGGTGTGACCAATCTAACAACCTGAACGCGTGGGTGAGGGTTTTTTCACTCCTATTTATATGAGTCTTATGTAATTGCCGACGCCTCTAATTTTCTTATATAACTACCAAGAAAGGATTTCCCGGATACTAGTTGGACGTATCCCGTTTGTTACTGGTGTGACTGAAGAGTATGATATATTCAAGCAGGAATTCCTTTCACGTTACTATTTGTACCTATGCTATTTAACTGATAGGAGAAACAAATTCCTAACGTACTGCTATTATACATATATGTATTCTCTTTATACTTAGATATTGCCGAGACTAGAATCCATTCGAGTTTTATCAATTGGGGTGATGGAGGGAAGGCGCTTTCACTTAGCCCAAGGGTGCCGGACAGTAATTGTAAATAGTGTACATATTGTAAGATTGTAAATTATAAATATTTTCTCGGTGGATATGCTCTGTAGTGGTGAAACCGTGGCGAAACCGTTAGGTTAAATGCAGTTTAACCCAATAAACCAGTTAATTTTTTTATGTAATTACTTAATGTGTTGATTTCTATTGCAGGTCGTACTGAAGTTTTAATTTTTTATTGCAGCAATTTCTGTACTTGTAAAACCTTGTCTACTCACCGATTGAGCCCGGTCATTCTTTCCGTTTCCTTCCGCTTACGTCTATGTACGTAGCAAATCTCATATAATATTATGCTTTATCATCATCATTAGGTTTTTAGTCCTGGAACTGGTTAGACGCGTGCCCTCATTGTTTCCTATTCTAAACTAACCTACACATTTTCCTGAAATTTACACAGTCTGCATGCATCACTATGTGATCTAAGTCTACATCTACCTCCTTTTTTCTATCTCTGCTTGTAATATATCCCATATTATTCTCCAAAAATGCTTTAGAACGTATTCTGTCCTTCTATTTCTCCTATTTTTATCCACAGATATCTTTATTCTCCTACTATTTCTATAACCTATTTGTTATTAACTTTGTCTGCCCATGCTATCATTCTCATACATCTGAAGTACAACATTCCAAAAGGCTGCTACCGTTTTTCTGTCTGCTTTTCCTACTACCCGTATTTCATAGGCATACTGTGCTATGCTCCACACATACGCTTTCAACAATTTTCTTCTAGTTTCTATGTTTGTTGTCTTTGATCACAGGCTGTTTTTTTTTGTTATTTTGCTTACTGAAAATTTATTATTTGGATTACCAATCTTCTAAACTCTGTTTTAAATGCACAATTATTGTATGTTGGCATTATTTTTACTATTCTGGAATTTGTAACGCCAAAAGACATTTTCAAGTCTATTCAAATTCCAAACAAATTTTTTTGCCCATCACTGACAATTCTACATAAAATGTAACCCAACACTGACAGAATTAATATGGTTACACAACCCTAGTTTGGTTTTGGGTGACAGTTGACAACCTAAAGGACCATAACCTATGTCAACTGATATCTAACATCCCTTGCAATTTAGGAATTTTTAAAATATGGTGCCAAAGGAAATGCTAGTTTGTTCTAGAAAATTAGAAACCGGTAGTGTTGCAATAAATTTCTAGGTCAGGTTTAGAGATCGCTTAACTTGCCCGGTAACTCGCATTTAGAAGCTTCTATTGAAATACAAACGCGTATTAATAAATTCGAAAATATTATTAATGACTTTCAAACTGTTCAATCAGAGATTGAACTATTAGACTTAGATTTTGATGCTCAACTTTTGAAACGAAAATTGTTCGAAAAAACTTATTATAAAGCTATGTCCATTGCAAAGGGCATGATTTGGGACATAGGCAAGTCTGATAGTGAAGGCGATGATGAGGGATCGGTGACCGGTTCTGTGTCCGGACAGCCTGATATTGCCACCCAAAATAAATTTACTTCAATAACGCTTCTCCAAATAAAGCATCCAGTCTTTAACGACTCGTACAACCCCTCGTTAGAGCTCAAAGATATGCTCGGGTAGTTAATCCATGACAGCGATATTGCGCCAATTCAAAAATTCCATTATTTAAGGGCTGCCCTCCAGAGTTTTCCGCACAGAATATACAATCACTCGAATTTTCCGCCACGTATGAAATCGCGTGGAACACTTTGTGCAACAGATATGATAACAATGCTCTTTTAATACAAAATCATGTAAAAGCCGTTTTCAATTTGCGTACTATGCCGAAAGAATCTGCTACCGTACTTTGCAGTTTTGTTGACAGTCTATTCACACACTTAAAGGTCTTGCAAAGCTTGCAACAGCCTGTAGATTTTTGAGGCACCTTAATCATTTTTACTGTCATTGGAGAATTGAACAAGGTAACTCTCAGAGACTGGGAAAAGCGAAAACCTACAAATGTACTCCCAACATTAGAGGAACTACACCGCTTTCTAAAATCAATGGAGTCAGAACATGCCACGAAAGCTCCAAATAAGCATTCTAAGGGCGGCTACAATACTCTAGGGTGGCTCCGTGGCGTAGTGGTATGTGTGTGACTACTACACCCAAGGTCCGTCCCGAGTTCGAATCCCGACACGATCCGCTTGAAAAATGTTAGGTGAGCATTTTTGACAAAAATACACCCTCGTTCGGATGAGAGGTAAAATGGAGGTCCCGTGTGTGAGAATTGTCACGCATGTTAAAGATCCCTACCTTACTTGGAACAGCAAGCGTTCGGCAAAATTCCAAATTTTCCAGGAAAAAAACTCGTTTCCTGGCCAATGTAGTACCTTCGGGTGGAGCATTGGAAAATCACATGTCAGCGTACAATACTCTGCTTGTCAATGCGACAGTAGAAAGCTCTTATACCTTTTCCCCAACAAATCACACTATCTACGTGTGTAACAAATTCTTAGCTCTATCCTCAAGGGCCGTTATGAAGAAGATAAACAGCGCCAGTTTTACGTAAATTGTTTACGTCCTGCCCTTGATTTTAAAACATGTAAAAATACTGGCAAATGTATAAATGTAATCTTCGTCATAATACGCCACTACATTTTGACCAATCACCTTCTAATTCTGGGACAAGCCCAAGTGGGTCTACAGCGTCAACATTGGTCAAGAGTGGCCTCGTATTTTTATCTACGGCCTCACAAGGTCATGGAGTAACTCTAACAAGCAGTATCCCCTTTGAGTCTAACTCGGTTTTACTTTCAACGGTAACTGTTCAAATATATGACTCTTATGGAGCATCTCATATTTGTAGAGCTGTTCTTGAATCGGGATCACAATCAAATTTCGTAACAAGTAAACTTTGCAAAAAACTAAACGTATTTCTCGCTAATATTTCTGCTTCAATTGTGGATATTAATCAAGTTGCTTCTAATCTCCGATATAGATGCGATATTAAAATAGAAAGTGTTTATTGCAATTTTCAAGCATGCTTACCTTTTCTAGTCATTGATAAAATTAGAGCCGATCTTCCTTCTATAAAATCAAAGGCTCAAACGTTAAAATACCGTCTCATATACGTCTTGCTGATCCAATTTTCTATAAACCAGGACCCGTAGATCTGTTGCTAAGTGCAGGAATTTTTTGGCGATTGTTGTGCATAGGTCAACATTTATTGGGACCTAATACCTCAAGCTTGCAAAAAACCAAGTTAGGTTGGATTGTGTGTGGGTCAATGCCGTCAAACTCTCAGAAACAAGCATGTGTTTGCAATTTTGTTGCAAATTTAAGACGCTCAGAATCAATTTGAAAGATTTTGGGCCATAGAAGAAATTAACGACAACATGCGTTTTTTCTCTATGGAGGAGACAGAGTGCGAGTCAACATTTTCTAAAACTACAACTACAACTCCTGATGGACGTCTAGTGGTTACAATTCCAATGGTCGCCGCTTGAATTAGAGGATTCTAAAAATATTGCTACAAAACGTCTGCTTGTCCTTGAACGAAGATTTGAGCATAAGCTAGAAATAAAAACTTTATACATTTAGATTATGACTGAATATGAAGCCTTGGGGCATACGAATAAGGTTCTTGAAGATAACTTTTCTCAACCAAATTATTTTCTCCCACACAATGGGGTACTCAATGGAAAGAGTACAACGACGCGTCTTCGAGTTTTTTTTATGGATCTTCTCCCTCCGAGTAAGACATGTCATTGAATTACCTACAAATGACTGGACCTGTGGTGCAGGATGACATCTTTTCTTATCTAATACGTTTTCACCAAGTCCCTTTGTAATAGGGACAAATATTTCTAAAATGTATCGAAAAATTCTTGCCAATCCTAATCAGAGACAGTTTCAACAAATCGTTTGGAAAAATGACAGGTCGAAGCCTATATCTACTTATCTATTGAATACCGTAACTTACGGCACTACATCTGCTAGCTATTTAGCTACCCATTGTCTTCAACTTTTAGGTGAACAAAATAAGCAAAGGTATCCAGATGCTTCTCATATTATCTTAAACAATTTTTGCGATATGTTTGTTAGTGGTTTATCTGCTTCTAAGCTAGCTTCTAAAGTTAGTCGAGTCAAGGAAATACTCCAGGCGGCTGGATTTCCGCTAACTAAATGGATTTCAAATTGTCACGCAGTGTTGCAAGAGCGGGGATTTTGTCTTAACAATCTTACAATTTCATTTTGGAAAAGGCGAGAGCATTTCCGCACTTGTATTTTTTGGGGCTGCAAAGGGATTCCCTGCAATTTCTTATTAGAACCCCATCAGACAATAAAGTCGTATCCAAAAGATCCATACTACCTGACATAGCTTCTATATTTGATCCATTGAGACTTATAAACCCGTGTATTGTAGTGGTAAAAATTTTGTTGCAACACCTATGGCTTGAACGGTTATCATGGGACAAATCTACCCTTTTCTACGTCTATACAAACTGGAAGGAATTCAGAAATCGGCTACTTAGTTTGAATGAATTTGTAGTTCCGCGATACGCTTGCCTAAATAAACCAATAAAGGTAGAAGTGCACGGTTTTGCTGATGCGTCTCAAGAAGCGTATGGTGCTTGTGTCTATCTACGTAGCATCGATGTTTCTAAAAAACATAATTACACATCTATTGTGTGCTAAAAGTCGTGTCGCCTCTATAAAAACTCTAACTATGCCTAGATTGGAATTGTGCGCAGTCCTAATGCTAGCCAAACTAATTAATAAGGTGCGACAAACATTAACCATAACTACACACTCTTAAAAATTGTGGTCATATTTATCTGTAGTATTGCAGTGGCTCTTACAAATATTCGTTGCTAACAGAGTGTCCTTTATTCAAGCACTTACTCACCTTGCCTCATGGCCGCAAGTAAGAAGCGAAGAGATAACCCTGCTGATATTCTATCCAGAGGAGAACCTCTGAAGTTATTGCAAAATAACACGTTCTGGTGGTACGGTCCCGCATGGTTACAACTGTCGGAAGATCAATGGCCTGAGACACCAGTTGAGATCATTAGTACTCTGCCGGAACTGAAGAGGAGACCAAATTCTGTTTTGCTCACATCAAATAATTCAATTTCAAGTTTTTTAAAAAACTATTCTTCTTTAAATAGACTAAAACGCATTATTGCAGGCGATTCTCCTTCAATTCTTCCCGGAAGGATCCTCACAATAGGTTGGTTGGGGAGTTATCAAAACGGGAGTTAGAATCATCTATTAATCAGTTAATCAAGATGGTGCAAAAAGATAACTATTTAGAAGAAATAAAATCTTTAAACAATTTAAAGGTTGTTTCTAAAGGTAGCAAAATCTTTAAATTAAATTTTTTTCTAGATAACAAAAGTCTATTGCGCGTAGGTCGTCGGCTGAGTTCTCAGGACAAGAAGCACCCCTTGATATTACAAAAAAGTCACCATTTAACTAAACTTACTTTTAGGCACGAACATGAAGCTCTCTGTCATGCCGGACCCCAATTACTATTAGCATCTGTGAGAGACACCTTCTGGCCAATTGCAGCCAGGAAACTTGCTCGCAAAGCTGTAAGCGAATGCATTATATCTTTCCGCACAAATCTACAACTTTTAAACCCACCCTTGCCTAAGTTTTGGGTCAATCCAGCTCCACCCTTTTTAGTGGTGGACGTCGACTGGTCGATATCATTAACCTTTAAAGTGTTATATTGCCCTCTTTGTGTGTTTTGTAGTGAACGTAGTCCACATTGAGCACGTTACTGATCTCACTTCGGAGGTCTTCTTAGTCGCATTGTGTAGGTTTTCCTCTTGTCGGGGTAATCCCGTTTGCAAATACTCCGATAACAGACGCACCTTTGTAGGTGCTCGGTCTGAATTAAAGACCATCAAGAATTCTTTCTCTAACAATGAATACAAAATTTGCCGTAGTTTAGTTTCTGAAGGCATTAATTGGCAATTTATACCTTCTTGTTCACCTCACTTTGAGGGCCTTTAGGAGACGGGAGTCAAGTCTACTAAATCTCATTTAAGCGAATCTTTGGTTACCAATCTTTTATCTTTGAACAGTTTGCTACAATGTTGACGCAGATTGAAAGCATCCTTAACTCACGTCCTCTAGTTCCACTCTCACCCGACCCCAGAGATCTGGAGGCATTAACACCGGCTCATTTTTTAATTGGTCGGAAACATACAACAATCATAGATTATGACTTAGCGCAAGTTCCATTAAATCGGTTGTCACACTTTCAAAACATGCAACAAGATTATCAACGATTTTGGTCACGATGATCGAAGGAGTACATCGACGAATTACAAGTGCATGTGAAATGGCGATATCAGACCAATAAACTACAAGTTGGCGATCTTATGCTAATTAAGGATGGTCACTTTCCGCCACTTAAATGGCATCTTGATCGGGTTATTGCTTTAATGTTAGGAAGAGACAATGTTTGCAGAGTTGCAAAACTTCGCACTGCAAACGGCGATTTCACAAGGACGCTAGTTAAAACTTGTCCTTTACCTAAAGACTCTTTCCGTTAATGCAATTTTAAATTGAAACGAATGAACCATCTCTATCCGTGCTACATTTACCCTAAAGGAATGTATCGTCTAACGGTACTATCAAGTTTAATCATCTTTCAGGCCTTAATACTCTGAAAAACTCGTTGGGTTTAAGGCTTGAAACTACAAATAATACAAGTCCGCGATGAAAGGTCGTCTTCAACGGTCGACTGGAGACGTGTTTTGTGATGAACGCACTCCGACGTCAAATAATCTTAATATGTAATAAGTTTTAACAATTCACTCCTGTACATATTGTTATGTTTTTTTCGCGGCCGCCCGTGTTCGGGCGCCAAAAATCTATGTTACGTTGGCTCGTAGCCGTGCGTAACAAAAAGAAAATCAAAGAAGAAATGACCGGGCTCAATCGGAGAGTAGGAGGGGTCGTAGAAAGCGGACCAACATATCATGTATGCGGCGGTAAGGAGTGACAATACCTGCAAGAAAAATAGTTAAGCAAACCTGAAAAAAAAGAATAAGCATAGCAGCAATGATAAGTCTAAAATTATTCAGTACCTTGTAGAATGTAAAAAAAAAGAACTGTTTGGATAATCTGTATAATATAACAACGGTAAAAGCAATATAAAATTTTTTAGTACAAAGTGAGGTAATATTGGGGAGTAGCAGAAACGTTTCCTCACACACCAATTAAACATAAATCAGACAAAATGTTAACAAAAGATAAATAGATAAGACACAATTGGTATGAGTAATTTAGTAGTATTAATTGTACTTTCTTTCTCTTTTTTTTTCTTATGTTTTAAAATAGCATGCTAGTCTATTGTAAAAGGGTATCAGAACGACAAAGATATGGCAAAGCAACGGATAGATATTTAAAGTAATAACAAGTAAGAAATAGTTGAACTTACAAAAGTCCTTCAGCAACGCTTCCTTGCAACTGAAGTGTGAGATTCACGATGTCCTGCACTAACGAAGCACTTTACCCTGGACTGTGAGGATGTTGATGGAATTTCTTACACTTTACACTAATCACACCTATGTATTTCCTGAGACAATAATTTCGAAATATTTTGTAACACAAATCGAAAAAAATGGTAATAAAAATTTAGAATCACGTTTTCAAGGTACGATGTAATGCATTAAACTAGCAGTAACGCGAGGTGTTTTATTTGCTACCTATGGTAACAAAGAAAAATCTAATGCTTTTGAAAAACGAAAATCGCGCAAACAATGATCTCTTTTAGATTCTTTGGTGTTTAGAAAAATGCAGAAACTACAGTATCCACTGTATTTAAATAAGCCAAAGTATGCACTAGTCTGATAAAACAAAGGGACACTAGACTAGATCGCACACACATTAATCCTAAAGAAAGAATCGGTCAGTTTAGCAAGTTCTATCACTTAAATTTCCAACAGAAACTCAACAAAAACAACAATTAGTAAAGCAACGCGTATCACTAAGTCAATGACCTTAACCGCACTTGTGGTCAATCAAACACGTTCGCTATAAAGCATACTTTCTTCAAAAAGGCATTAGAACTACACACTGCTACAGTTAAAATACAACTTTTTCCTCACACGAAAAACAACTAAAATCTTGCCGTGACTATTGTCAAAAGCAGAGAGGAAAACCGTATTTTCAACGTAATTAATTTATAGGAACGTAGAACAAACCACGACTCTCCGTCTGTTTATTCAACTCGTTCTCTTACAACTTCTTATCGTCTCTTATCTAGACCCGTATATTCACATAAGCAACAAAATTTATATTTACCACAAGACAAGGACGATGCAATTTATAATCAATTACACGGTTTATAATTTTCAATTTATCTATTTTTAAATTACTACACACGAGTTAATAAATATCAAATATAGAACTAGTAATTTGTAGCAATGTATTTATAAATTGCGTATAGCGTAAAAGTTTAAAACTACAAAACTTGCACGTTACAAATTCCCCCCTAGCAAAATAAAGACGTCGGGGTGAAAGAAAAAAAAGAAAAACGACAGACAAGGAACCAAACAAAAAAAATTATTTTTATCCGGTTCGAAGGACCAACACCAGTATAAGAAAAAGAACATTTTTCCAAACGAAGAGAAAGTCATCTATCGTAACCAACAATGACAGAATAGGTAAAGAAAGTATTAAGTAAACACCCAATGAGAATTAAAGGTTATAGCTACTTTCAAAATCGTCAAAAGACGGATGTCCCCAAAAGGGACATTTCTGTTTTCCACCTCAAAGAAACGTTTTGGTTTCCCGCGGAGAAACCAAGAAAAAAAAACGAGGAAGAAAACTCGTAGCAAAACTGCCACCCTCAAGTGTGCAGCAAAGAAAGAACCAAGACAAAGAAAAGGGCAAAGGCAAGCTAGTACACAATTTAGAATACTTCCAACTGAGGTAACACAGATTCGTATGAAACGATAACTCAAGCAGAGTATGGCTAACAGACCTACAGAAGCGACCAAGTCGAAATTCCTAAAGGAAAAGAAAATAGATCTGAAGCCTACCTCAAGGAATGGATGTAGAAAGCGACTATAATAGTCAAATAGCGAACAAATGGTGGCACTAGCCAGAAGAAAAAGTCACGGGATGGGCTAGCTACAAAAAGATGAATAGGAATACGAAATTGGCGCCAGTGTTTTCCGGACACAAGCTTATCAAAGAAAACACAAGACCAATAAGCCACAGAAAGAATACTTAAGAACAGACATAGTGAGAGAATAAAAATGACATAAAAAGATGCAAAGACAATTAAGATTAAGTTTAGGATTAAAATACAATAAACAGAGACAGATGAAAAATTAAGATAAAAAATGTTGTAAGAAGGAACCAAAAATGTATTAGAATAGGTAATAAGTAGTAGAGAACAGAAGAAAACGATTCAGATTTAGCTTTGAATGGTAAATAAAGTAATAATGATAGAAGCGTATTTACTGTATTCTCTAAAGAGAATGGTTATTTGAAGATAATAGCTCCACGTTTATCGAGCCCCTAGTTTATCGAGGCCCCACGTTGGGCGCCAAATTTATTATGTTTTTTTCGTGGCCGTCCGTGTTCGGGAGCCAAAAATCTATGTTACGTTGGCTCGTAGCCGTGCGTAACAAAAAGAAAATCAAAGAAGAAATGACCGGGCTCAATCGGAGAGTGGGGGTCGTAGAAAGCGGACCAACATATCATGTATGCGGCGGTAAGGAGTTAGTGACAATACCTGCAAGAAAAATAGTTAAGCAAACCTGAAAAAAAAGAATAAGCATAGCAGCAATGATAAGTCTAAAATTATTCAGTACCTTGTAGAATGTAAAAAAAAGAACTGTTTGGATAATCTCTATAATATAACAACGGTAAAAGCAATATAAAAATTTTTATTACAAAGTGAGGTATTATTGGGGAGTAGCAGAAACGTTTCCTCACACACCAATTAAACATAAATCAGACAAAATGTTAATAAAAGATAAATAGATAAGACACAATTGGTATGAGTAATTCAGTAGTATTAATTGTTCTTTCTTTCTCTTTTTTTTTCTTATGTTTTAAAATAGCATGCTAGTCTATTGTAAAAGGGTATCAGAACGACAAAGATATGGCAAAGCAACGGATAAATATTTAAAGTAATAACAAGTAAGAAATAGTTCAACTTACAAAAGTCCTTCAGCAACGCTTCCTTGCAACTGAAGTGTGAGATTCACGATGTCCTGCACTAACGATGTAACAATTTTATTTTTGCAGTAGGAGAATCCATTCATTAAACGTACAATGAATAGTAAAATACCTTTATTAATTAAAATAAATATTCAAGTAACAATCAAACTTTTATAGTATTATAATATCAAGGATTATTAGTCGAGTTGTTTCCGAGTTCGGTGTAATTTCACAGCCACTGGCGCGCGCGTGAGAGGTTCGAGAACTAAAATCCGGAACCTCCCACCATACAAGAAAGCAGCGAGGGCACTCGTCGATAGTTAAAAGTAGCGTCAAGATGCATTCTAAGAGAATGGCGAGTGACCTCCGAGTCGCTCTATGTTTGTGAAACACTTCCTGAGTAACGGTTAGTACCTAATCCACATTTTGTATATTCGTTGTCATATTAGCTAATTTACAAAATTTATTTAGCGCAACGACCCATTTGAACTCGCAACGACCCATTTGAACTCGTAACGACACATTTGAAATCCCAACGAGAAATTAGAAAACTGCATGGATAACGTATATATCGCACACCACGTCGAAAATCGCAACTGTAAAATTTGAGACAACATGATCCCTTTGAAGTTACAATTTAGAAAGCTTAATTTGTTGGCTACGCAATGAAAAATTATTTTAGTAAATAAATTTAGACAACGGAAGATTACGTTACAAAGTAATGCTGCCGTGATCCAAGTAAGGAACCCGCTTTGCTCCTACACCTGTGTTAAAGCATGGAAAGCAAGTATAATTAGTTGCTGTTCCCGCGCTGCGAGGTAATTTCCATTACATCAAGGGACAACTGCTGCTCTTGGGTTCGTAATAGAATTAAGATTTCTGAGTACTTTCCTTCTGAAAGTACATTATTTCATTTTGTTTGTTAGACGTACAAAATTGTTATTCAGTTTACCTGTAAATAAGCTGGTTTTCCCCAGTATTAAATTTGCTTTCACTTAGCTTCGTAAATACGTGATCACACGTGGCTTCAACGTAATTTAACAGCTGCTATTACATCACCTGTTTGTTTGTTCACTATTGTCAACAATTGCCCAATGGCTAACACATGTTTAGCATTTTAGTACAACCACTATTGATAACATTAGAGAATATCTTGGTGATTATTTTGACTTCAAACTAAATTTAAGTTTGTTAACCTAAAGAGAAAATTTCGTATATTCATTTGTAAATGACTAACACAGATCTGATTGGGTTATAAAGAAACTCTAGCATTTTTAGTTACATAGAATTATAAAATATTTGAGTAAGGATTAGTTGATAACCTTTACTACCAGTTTTGCAAGTACTTCAAATTTTTATTTTTATTTAATTACAATGATACTTTATTTACTGAAACCAAGAAAATTCTTATTAGTAAATTAATATTCTTCATTTAAAGTTTTTTATTCTGATCTAGTCTGATCAGACTTGGTAAACAAAAAGCAATAAGAACTAAAATTTTATGATCCCATTATGCAGAAAATATTCTCTATACTTTTAGGTATACTTGAGGGACGCAAATAGTGTTCCCATTTTTATGTGACTTAATTATTATTCTTTCTTACAGGAACAGCGTCTTATTCTGTTAAGACAAGTTTGTGTATCAACGAAGGCGATCTCTTTTTTGGGTCTCCAAGTCCGCCCTTAAAAATAGCTATGCCCCTAAAATAAATCAATTTGGACTTGGTGGCGCCTGTTTGTTTTTTTGTTAAGTGTAACCCTCCATAGATTTCGACTTACCCCCATTGCTCATAGCTCTACCCAAGGAATAGACCCCTAGTTACGTCGGAAGACTTTGTTTTGCTGACCCCAACTTCTAGAGTCAGATGTATGTATTAAGAAGAGAGCATTAGTTAAGCTCAATTTAGGAAAGAATGTGACCGTTTGGGGTTAGCGATCAAGAAAATATAATGCGTTTCACTAGCGCCCAACGCTTGGGGCTTCGAAATTTGTTTGATCAAAATTTATTTGGGGCTCGAAATTTGTTTGTTCAACGAGTAATTTGTTGAAATTCGTTCGTTCATAATTTAATTTAGCTCGAAAGTTGTTTGTTCATAATTTGATTTACCTTAAAATTTATTTGTTAAAATTAATTTGCTTCGAAATTTATTTGTTCTAAATTTAATTTGATTCGAAGTTTGTTAGCTCTAAATTTATTTTCCTTTGAAGTCCATTTGTCCAAAAATTATTTTGCTCGAAATTTGTTTGCTTAAGGTTTATTTGACACTTAGATTTGTTTGTTTGCTTTTGATAAAAGATTGGTTGTAACGGTAATCCCCATACACTCAATTCGTTAATTTGGTCAAATTTACTTTTGACTTTAGTTCTGTTTTGACCCTTAAATTTTTTGATATTGTTTTGGCAAAAATAATTTTACCAAAAACATTTTTGATTTTTACCTTTAGTAGTACGAATTTGTTTTGATAGCTTTTGTAAGATTCGGATTAGTTAGATTTATCGGTTTGATTCCATTAGGTTGTAGTAACCATGTCGGAAAAATTCCAAATTGTTTGTCTACTTAAAGAAGAATTGGAGTATGAACTAAGAATCAGAGGAGTGGTAAGTGAGAGGCCAGTGTTGGAGAAACGGAAAATTTTAGGTAGATTGTTAGCTAAAGAAATAGATAAGCCTGGTTGTTTGGTTGACCTTTCGTGTTATGAAGTAGATTTTGCAACGGAAAGTAAAGAAATTTCAGTTTCAGTCGAGTCAGTTCGTAATATTGTGTCCGAGTTTGAGGGCGACTCATCAGACTCAATTTTAGAAGAGCTTGTTCAAGGATAAACCACCTTTCGGGACGAGCTAAGCGTATGAAAATCCCTTCAATAAATCCCGATGAAGCAATTAAGTTTAGAAATGAGACCGTAGCAACGATATTAACTCTTGAAGCTGAGTTGTACGATAAAATCAATAAAAGTACAGAGTCCACCTATTTAGATCGGTCCGTTGTAGTATCTCCTTTAGTTAGTGCACCTATCCATTCGACTTCGTATGTAACACCTTCAGTACCTATAGGTTCATGGCCTGTAAAATTCTCAGGTGACCCCAAACAACTACATTCATTTTAGATAGAGTTAGTGATTTAGCACAATCTCGTAAGGTATCCGAAGCTGACTTATTTGGATCAGCATGTGAACTTTTGTGGGTGACGCTTTGGTTTGGTTTAGAACAGTGAAAAATTCTTTGCGAGACTGGAACTCCTTGTTAGAACGTTTAAGGGAAGATTTTCTACCTGGTTCTTCGGATGATGACATTTGGGAAAAGATCAGAAATCGTCGTCAAGGTAAAGACGAAAGGATTATTTTATTTGTCGCGCATATGCAAACCCTCTTTAGTAGACTGACCAACGAGCCAGCAGAAGTTACTAAAGTTAAAATGATTAGAAGAAATTTGGTTCCTGAATATATTTCGGCACTTGCATTGTCGGACATTCAAGATTTGTCGACCCTAGTAAATTTGTGTAAAAGGTTAGAAGAAGCTTCTTTGATGAAACTAAACTCGGTTTTGGCGTCTTCTAATAAACCTAATAAGATTTGCAACCCTCTAAGCATCCATATGAGAACAAACATCCTGGGTTGAATGAGAAAGTTTATGCTGTTAAGAGTAGGGTGTTTCAGAATAAATTAGTCAATCCTCAAGTAACAGTAGCGGATAAGAGCTCTTTAGAGTCCTCGGTTTGTAATTCCTTTAGTCCCGATAAGAGGAATCATTTTGTTTGTTGGAATTGCTCCCGTAGTGGACATTGGTTTAGAGATTGTAGAGCAACAAAAAATTTTTGTTTTGGATGTGGTCGAAAAGGCGTTAAGGCAACGTCATGTCCACATTGTTCAAAAACCAGTAAGGCGGCAGGTACATAGTGGTCGGTATCCTGTTCCGCGTCATAAGGCTACAGTTATGATTTGTAAACAAGAAAAATACTTTAGTAAAGACGAGTGGTCGAGATGGCTTACAGTTGTTAAAAATTTTGTCAGGACTCTTCGAAGCCTAAGAATAATACTCTGTTCATTGAGAAGCAGTGTGATAATCGACCCTACATTATGGTGAAATTAATAGATAGAGACATTACCGGTCTTCTGGATTCGGGATGCACTACCTCAGTAGTAGGATCCTTAGCACTTTCAATTGTTAGAGAATTAGACTTGAAAATTTTAGTTCAGCAAAACAGGTATCACTACAGCTGATGGTTCAATAAAGTCTGTTGTAGGCTCAGTAGATTTGCCAATTTGTATAGGTAATGATTGCCGCATCCTTAATGCATTAGTGGTTCCGTCCCTACCGCATACATTTATTTTCGGTAGTGACTTTGCAAAATTATTTGGTGTAGTTGCTGACTTTAGAAGTAATAATTGGTTTATCCAAAGCAATGTTGGGAACGACATAGGGTATATAGGTCCGTCTTCCATCCCTTTGAACACTGAAGATTCTTTATGTGGTTTACATGACCTCTCAGATGCTCAAAGTGCGCAAGCACAAGAGTTAATAAATTCATTTAGTGAGATTAGCAGCGACGATAGATTAGGACGAACTCACCTAATCGAATTGGACATAGACACAGGCAATGCCAAACCCTTCCACAAGAAACCATATGTCATGTCACCATATATGGGTAAGATATTGAATGAGGAATTGGACGACATGCTTAGACTTAAAGTTATAGAACCGTGTACTAGTCCGTGGTCCTCTCCAGTTTTGTTGGTTAAGAAGGCAGATGGAGAATATCGCTTCTGTTTTGATGGTAGAACCCTGAACGACTTAACTGTTCATGATTCGTACCCCTTGCGAACGTAGATAGAATTCTCAATATGTTGAGAGGTGCGAACTACATTTCGTCTCTGGATTTGAGAAAATCGTTTTGGCAAATCCTCTTAGTGAATCGTCTAAGGATAAGACTGCCTTCAGTGTTATCTCACGAGGACAATATAGATTTACATGCATGCCATTTGGGTTGAAGAATGCTGCGCAGACGCAACAGCGTTTAGTAGATGCAATTTTTGGTCCACGTTTTGAACCCCATGTATTTTGCTATTTGGACGACATAATATTATGTTCGTCATCTTTGAAGATCATCTAAAGTTATTAGTAGAGGTTAAGCAACGTTTAAAAGAAGCTAACCTTACCATAAATATAAGTAAATGTGAATTTTTAAAAACACTTAAATTTTTGGGTTATATAGTAGGTTCGAACTCACTTCGTACAGATCCCGATAAGGTGTCGGCGATGGTTAACTTTCCCGTCCGAAAACCACAACGGAAATTAAAAGGTTTATAGGAATGTGCAGCTGGTACAGGCGCTTTATAAAGAATTTTTCGTCTTTAGTTTCGCCTATTAATGACCTCATTAAAAGTAAGAAAAAAGGTCAAACTGTAAACTGGAGTGCGGAAGCAGAAAATTCATTTGTGCTAATCAAGCAAGCATTAGTTTCTGCACCTCTTCTTTCGCAGCCAGACTACTCGGCACCCTTTATCGTTGAGTGTGACGCAAGCAACACTGGGTTAGGAGCTGTGTTGATTCAGAATGTAAACGGAGAAGAGCGTGTAATTTCGTACGCAAGCAAAACCCTGAGCCGTACTGAGCGCAATTATTCCACCACTGAAAGAGAGTGTTTAGCGGTTATTTTTGCAATTGAGAAATTTCGTCCGTGGGTAGAAGGAGTTCGATTCACCGTTGTCACCGATCATTTTCGTTACTTTGGTTGAGTAATCTTCAGAATCCAACTGGAAAACTCGCCAGATGGTCAGTTCGATTAAGGCAACACTCATTTGATTTGGTGCATAGAAAAGGAAAGTTCAATATAGTTCCAGATTGTCTTAGTCGTGGTGTTCCTTTAGAAAATCCAGAAGTTAACTTAGTAGAGATTAAACTTGATGCAGTAGACTTGTGGTATGAGTCTTTGAGAAAGAAAATTTTGTTGTCACCGAAAAGCTACCCACAATGGAAAGTAGAAGATGGGTTTATTTATAAGTTTATACCTTCCTTATTACCGCATTCGGCGAATGTTGTAGAGTGGAAATATTTGGTGCCAAAGTCTCAGCGCGTAGATGTCATTAAATCATGTCATGACCCCTTCAGCAGGACATTTTGGTTCCTTAAAAACTTTGTCTCGAGTCCAAGAATTGTATTATTGGCCAAAGATGATCTTTGACGTACGTAAATTTTGTAGGAAATGTTTGATTTGTGGTGCTCAAAACCACCCAATAGAGGTCCCCTTGGAATGATGGGAAAGGAGAAAGAAGTTGGACTACCATTCCAAACCATTGCATTAGATTTGATGGGTCCGTTTCCTCGTTCCAAACGCGGACATAAATGGCTCTTAGTTGTTGGTGATTGGTTCTCGAAGTATTCGATTTTGCAACCTTTACGTAGTGCTACCGCACATTTGATCGAGAAGTTTTGGAAGAAAAGGTATTTCTTGTCTACGGAGTACCACAATTTGTTATTTGTGATAATGGTCCACAATTAGTTGGACGTATTTTTAAAGCTTTGTGTGCAAGGTACGAAATTCAAAAATTTGGTATAACGCTGTTTATGCTCCCCAATGCAATTTTGTGGAAAGAATCAATAAGACAGTTGGTACAGCAATCCGTACATACGTAGAAGAACATGATACGTGGGATGTTGAGATATCAAAGATCCAATACGCGATCAACTCAGCAAGACATGAGTCCACCAACTATTCACCAAATTTTTTAGTTTTTGGTCGTCAGGTACCTTTAAGTGGAAAAGCTTATAAGGATAATTTTATACCTGGTGAGGATGTTGATGTCGTCTCCAGTAGTAGACCTTCTTATGTTTTGGATCGTCAACTTTTGTTTGATATTTTTGGAAGTGTCCGTGAAAATTTGCATGTAGCTTATCAACGTTCGTGTAAACGCTACAATCTTCGGAGAAGAGACATTTCATTCCGAGTCGGAGAGTATGTTTGGAGAACTAATAAGGTCCTCTCGAGTGCTAGTGATAAATTTTCCGCTAAGTTAGCTCCTAAGTTCGTTATGAGTAAAATTCGGAAAAAACATTCCAGTTTAGTATATGAGTTAGAAAACGAAGATGGAACAAGAGCAGGAAATGGCACATAAAGGACTTGAAACCAATTGGAGTATCAGATCCAAATGAAAATGATGATTTTGACGATTAATTCCGGTCCGGTCATCTCTTTGATATTAAGTAATGACGTAGTGGTCTGTTTTGTTTTGTTCCAATTCTTGATCTAGTGTCGGTCCACTAATATTGAGTATTTTGTTTGAGGAGTGAAATAAGTGGTTTGAGATTTTGTAAGTTTTGTAAGTTGAGGTGTGCCTTGGTGCACGCTGGTCGTTTTGCTCGCGCGTTGCTCGGAGATGTGTTTGGAGGATGTCTTTGACAGATATCCTTACAATGTAGAAGTAGGTGGGCTATTTAACTATTGGTCCTGATTTCTACATGTCAAGGTGGAGAGAATGAATTGTTCTTTCCCTTGTTCCTTTTGACCGTTAGAAGTTCTTAGATTTGATAAGGTCAAAGATGACTTGGTGATTTTCACCGTTTGGTCCATCACTAATGAGATCAGTTGTTCGTTGGCAATTAGTGATAGGATGATCAGTAGGGTGTAGGATTCTACAACCCTAACTGGGTTATTTTGGGTTTGAAATTTGATGAGTAACCTGATGGTTAGGTTACCTTTGTTTTGATTATCTCTTTGTAATAAAGTGATAATATTTTGTATTTGAATTTGTTAAGTAACCGTATGGTCAGGTTACCTTTGTTTTGATTATCTCTTTGTAATAAAGTGATAATATTTTGTATTTGAATTTGTTAAGTAACCGTATGGTCGGGTTACCTTCGTTTTGATTATCTCTTTGTAATAAAGTGATAATACTTTGTATTTGAATTTGATAAGTAACCTTTTGATTAGGTCACTTTTGTTTTGGTTATCACCTTGTGATGATGCTTAAATTTAGACCTATTAGTAGGGTATTTCTTTTGATTCTCACCTTATAGTGATGATATTTTGAATGGTAATGCTGTTCTGATGAGGAAGCATTCCTGTTTTTTGTAAATAGAGCTAAATGAGCTCCTGGAAGTGAAGTTTTTTGAAATTAGAAGTAAATTGTAAGTGTTTGATTTTAGGTCAGAAATATTAGCCTTATTAGAAGTAGGAATCTCAAGTCAAGAAATTTTGTAAATTTAAATTCTTTTGTCCCGTGGAGTGTTTGACTCTCTAATTTGACCCCTCCCAATTTTGATTATTACCGATTGTGACTCCCCGATTTTGTCTCCCGATGGACGTCAGGTACACGTAGTTACCAACACACTCTCAATTATAGATGAAGGTCCCCCCCATTTGAGTAAATTTATAAACTTGCATAGTTGGTTAGGAAGATAGGAAAGGCTAGTATTGTTGTAAAAAAATTTTTTGTATTAGTTATATTTGAAGTTTTTAAGAAAAATTTTTTTCTTTTAGGAAAGAGGTAGTGTAACAATTTTATTTTTGCAGTAGGAGAATCCATTCATTAAACGTACAATGAATAGTAAAATACCTTTATTAATTAAAATAAATATTCAAGTAACAATCAAACTTTTATAGTATTATAATATCAAGGATTATTAGTCGAGTTGTTTCCGAGTTCGGTGTAATTTCACAGCCACTGGCGCGCGCGTGAGAGGTTCGAGAACTAAAATCCGGAACCTCCCACCATACAAGAAAGCAGCGAGGGCACTCGTCGATAGTTAAAAGTAGCGTCAAGATGCATTCTAAGAGAATGGCGAGTGACCTCCGAGTCGCTCTATGTTTGTGAAACACTTCCTGAGTAACGGTTAGTACCTAATCCACATTTTGTATATTCGTTGTCATATTAGCTAATTTACAAAATTTATTTAGCGCAACGACCCATTTGAACTCGCAACGACCCATTTGAACTCGTAACGACACATTTGAAATCCCAACGAGAAATTAGAAAACTGCATGGATAACGTATATATCGCACACCACGTCGAAAATCGCAACTGTAAAATTTGAGACAACATGATCCCTTTGAAGTTACAATTTAGAAAGCTTAATTTGTTGGCTACGCAATGAAAAATTATTTTAGTAAATAAATTTAGACAACGGAAGATTACGTTACAAAGTAATGCTGCCGTGATCCAAGTAAGGAACCCGCTTTGCTCCTACACCTGTGTTAAAGCATGGAAAGCAAGTATAATTAGTTGCTGTTCCCGCGCTGCGAGGTAATTTCCATTACATCAAGGGACAACTGCTGCTCTTGGGTTCGTAATAGAATTAAGGATTTCCTGAGTACTTTCCTTCTGAAAGTACATTATTTCATTTTGTTTGTTAGACGTACAAAATTGTTATTCAGTTTACCTGTAAATAAGCTGGTTTTCCCCAGTATTAAATTTGCTTTCACTTAGCTTCGTAAATACGTGATCACACGTGGCTTCAACGTAATTTAACAGCTGCTATTACATCACCTGTTTGTTTGTTCACTATTGTCAACAATTGCCCAATGGCTAACACATGTTTAGCATTTTAGTACAACCACTATTGATAACATTAGAGAATATCTTGGTGATTATTTTGACTTCAAACTAAATTTAAGTTTGTTAACCTAAAGAGAAAATTTCGTATATTCATTTGTAAATGACTAACACAGATCTGATTGGGTTATAAAGAAACTCTAGCATTTTTAGTTACATAGAATTATAAAATATTTGAGTAAGGATTAGTTGATAACCTTTACTACCAGTTTTGCAAGTACTTCAAATTTTTATTTTATTTAATTACAATGATACTTTATTTACTGAAACCAAGAAAATTCTTATTAGTAAATTAATATTCTTCATTTAAAGTTTTTTTTATTCTGATCTAGTCTGATCAGACTTGGTAAACAAAAAGCAATAAGAACTAAAATTTTATGATCCCATTATGCAGAAAATATTCTCTATACTTTTTAGGTATACTTGAGGGACGCAAATAGTGTTCCCATTTTTTATGTGACTTAATTATTATTCTTTCTTACAGGAACAGCGTCTTATTCTGTTAAGACAAGTTTGTGTATCAACGAAGGCGATCTCTTTTTTGGGTCTCCAAGTCCGCCCTTAAAAAATAGCTATGCCCCTAAAATAAATCAATTTGGACTTGGTGGCGCCTGTTTGTTTTTGTTAAGTGTAACCCTCCATAGATTTCGACTTACCCCCATTGCTCATAGCTCTACCCAAGGAATAGACCCTAGTTACGTCGGAAGACTTTGTTTTGCTGACCCCCAACTTCTAGAGTCAGATGTATGTATTAAGAAGAGAGCATTAGTTAAGCTCAATTTAGGAAAGAATGTGACCGTTTGGGGTTAGCGATCAAGAAAATATAATGCGTTTCAACGAAGCACTTCACCCTGGACTGTGAGGATGTTAATGGAATTTCTTACACTTTACACTAATCACACCTATGTATTTCACTGGCGTTAGCAGCCGACATTATCATGCTGATGGAACTATGTAGCATTGATAAATTTTTGTTAACTCTATTTCCTGAGACAATAATTTCGAAATCTTTTGTAACACAAATCGAAAAAAATGGTAATAAAAATTTAGAATCACGCTTTCAAGGTACGATGTAATGCATTAAACTAGCAGTAACGCGAGGTGTTTTATTTGCTACCTATGGTAACAAAGAAAAATCTAATGCTTTTGTATAACGAAAATCGCGCAAACAATGATCTCTTTTAGATTCTTTGGTGTTTAAAAAAATGCATAAATTACAGTATCCACTGTATTTAAATAAGCCAAAGTATGCACTAGTCTGATAAAACAAAGGGACACTAGACTAGATCGCACACACATTAATCTTAAAGAAAGAATCGGTCAGTTTAGCAAGTTCTATCACTTTAATTTCCAACAGAAACTCAACAAAAACAACAATTAGTAAAGCAACGCGTATCACTAAGTCAATGACCTTAACCGCACTTGTGGTCAATCAAACACGTTCGCTATAAAGCATACTTTCTTCAAAAAGGCATTAGAACTACACACTGCTACAGTTAAAATACAACTTTTTCCTCACACGAAAAACAACTAAAATCTTGCCGTGACTATTGTCAAAAGCAGAGAGGAAAACCGTATTTTCAACGTAATTAATTTATAGGAACGTAGAACAAACCACGACTCTCCGTCTGTTTATTCAACTCGTTCTCTTACAACTTCTTATCGTCTCTTATCTAGACCCGTATATTCACATAAGCAACAAAATTTATATTTACCACAAGACAAGGACGATGCAATTTATAATCAATTACACGCGGTTTATAATTTTCAATTTATCTATCTTTAAATTACTACACACGAGTTAATAAATATCAAATATAGAACTAGTAATTTGTAGCAATGTATTTATAAATTGCGTATAGCGTAAAAGTTTAAAACTACAAAACTTGCACGTTACAATATAATTTAGATGAACACCCACTTTACGAAGAATCGAAAGAGAGTTTTTAACTATACAAAGCAAGCTAGTAATTTGCATAGCCATAAATGAAAGAATTTGTTTGTTTCATAAAGGGAATAAACATTCATCGACTAATTTCGATCTCACTGGATCTCATGAGGATGAAGTGGTTTATAATCCTTATGAAACAACCAAATACAATAAGCAAAAATAACTTCGAAAGAACTTCTGTAAGATAGCAAGAGTAAACTCAGAACGCCATCAGTTGAATAACCACTAGTATTAAACTAGTCAAGTACAGAAGTAAATTCGAAATTAAGTCGCTAATTTATAGATGGCCATAACAAATACGTTTCACCTTTGGGCTTGTTCGATGTGTTAAACGCAAGAATTTTTGCAAATTTTTGTAAATATATTGCAAATATATTGCAAATATATTGTGAGTTATTAATACAATTTAGTGGGGCTGACAAATTCTATAACTATTGCCGATCACCATATTTATAATTTTTTATTCATTGTCTCAGACATCCAAGCTTTCAAAACTAAATCTTATCTCACCGAAGAGATCGTTAGTGGATGTCGGTGTTTAAATACAGAAAAGTAATGTTACTTTTTTTTTTCGGGGCAGCCACGTTGGGCGCCAAAGTTATGTTACGTTGGCTCGTAGCCGTGCGTAACAAAAAGAGAATCAAAGAAGAAATGACCGGGCTCAATCGGAGCGTAGGGGGGGTTGTAGAAAGCAGACCAACATACAATGTAAACGGCTGTAAGGAGTTAGTGATAAAACCTGCAATAAAAAAATTAGTTAAGCAAACCTGAAAAAAAAAGAATAGGCATAGCAGCAATGAAAAGTCTAAGTTATCCAGTACTTTGTAGAATAAAAAAAAAGAAACTGTTTAGATAAACTATATAATATAACAACGGTAAAAGCAATACAGAAAAATGTTTAGTACAAGGTGAGGTAATATTGGGGAGTAGCAGAAACGTTTCCTTACACACCAATTAAACATAAATCAGACAAAATGTTAAAAAAATAAATAGGTAAGACACAATTGATATGAGTAATTCAGTAAATAAATAGGTAAGACACAATTGATATGAGTAATTCAGTAAATAAATAGGTAAGACACAATTAGTATGAGTAATTTAGTAATATTGATTTTCTTTCTTTCTTTTTTTCTATGTTTTAAAATAGCATGCACGTCTATTGTAAAAGGTATCAGAACGACAAAGATATGGTAGAGCAACGGATAGATATTTAAAGTAATAACCAGTAGGAAATAGTTCAACTTACAAAAGTCCTTCAGCAACGCTTCCTTGCAATTGAAGTGTGGGATTCACGAGGTCCTGCACTAGCAAAGCACTTCACCCTTTACTGGGAGGGTGTTGATGGAACTTATCACACGTTACCCTAATCACACCTACCTATTTCACTGGTGTTAGCAACAGACATTATCACGCGACGGAACTATGTAGCCTTGATAAATTTCTTGGTAATTCTATTTCCTAAGACAACAATTTCGAAATATTCTGAAGCACTAGTTTAATTTCAACTGGGACCAAAGGTATATTATTTTCATAAACATCCCAAAAAGCAGTGAGAAACTTCAACCAATACCTTTGTAAGCCGGTAATCTGTTATATTTCACAAATAACGAAATTTGCGCAAGCAATGATCTATTTTAGATTCTTTGGTGTTAGAAAAATGCAGAAACTACAGTATCCACTGTATTTAAATAAGCCAAAGTATGCACTAATCCCAAAAGAAAAGGACCGCGAAGCTAGATCGCACACACAGTTTTAATATCAAAAGACAAAACAACTAAAAAGAACCATAATGGGTAAAGCACGTGTATCACTTAAGTACGTCCGTCAAAAGGTTCCGTAAAACACTTTTGTACAGTTAATATACAATTTTTATTTCACAAGAAAACAACTAAAAAAAATCGTGCCGTGCTCGTACATGAACAATACGAAAATTAAATCCCGCATTAATTCTAACTAGTCAAAGCAAAGAGGCAACAGTATTTTTAACGTACTTAGTATATCGGCATCAAGAACAAAACACGACTCTTCATCTGTTTATTCAACTCGTTCCATTCCAACTTCTTATCGTCTCTTATCTAGACCCGTATATTCACATAAGCAACAAAATTTATATTTACCACAAGACAAGGACGATGCAATTTATAATCAATTACACGCGGTTTATAATTTTCAATTTATCTATCTTTAAATTGCTACACACGAGTTAATAAATATCAAATATAGAACTAGTAATTTGTAACAATGTATTTATAAATTGCGTATAGCGTAAAATGTTAAACTATAACAAAACTGCCCGTTACAGTAACACAGAAGTTTCATTTTTGAGTAAAATAGCTAGTAAGGATTGATTTTAAAATAAGCTTTTTATGGTTAAAGACTTCTAAGTTGTAACTAAAGTTTTAAAGCGAATGTGTAGTATACAAAGGGTCTTATTTCTATTTTAATGGAGCTACAGACAACCTATTCCATACATTATTCCGTTTGATTTTAGCTTCTATTAAAGCTGTCTAACACTTGTACTGCATTATGCATTATTAATGATCTTCAGCTGTTTGGAGTTTAAAGGTATTGATGTGTTACGATATTCCGTGCGGACAAAAAAGAAAAGTAAAGTAACCAAAGAAAATAGCCTGCACCGGGTAGCGCAATAAGAAAAGAGAATCCCAAAGGATGCCGTGTTAGCTAAAAGGTTGTGGAGTAGGGTGAGTCACAAAGAAAGAGAAGAAATCCTCAAGAAATAAATAACATTTACATAACGTCTAATTAAAAAAAGTACAAGAAAAGGGAGACATACATATATATATATATATATATATATATATATATATATATATATATATTACTCATATTTAGACCAGGGTAGAAAATTAAATAATCACATCAAATAATTTTAATCACTGTGTATAATGAATATTATTAAATAATACGCTTTATTAAAACCGTGAAGCATAAAAATTTATTAGTTTCAGTAAAAATAAGAGATTTAAATCATGTACAAGACGCTTTATATCAAAAGAAGCAGTATTAGAAAACTTTACGGGTAATTTAATTATTCCTAGTAAAGAAACAAAGCGTGCAAAATTTATATTAATTAACTCTATTTTAAGTAACCGGTATTAAACAAAGTGTACACATAATAATTAACATTTAATTGTATTCGCTAAAAATGAAAGGATAGAAGTCAATTTTAGTTGGAGTTAATTAAACCATTATTAATAATAAACATAAAAATCTATGAAAACTTGTAAAAACCCAATAAAATAAAGCTCTGAGAATTAATAGTATATTTGAACACCTGCGTAGTTTAAAAAAGCTCATTCGGCGTAAATTTTGCAGATAATTAATGGTTCAGAGAATCTTGGAGAAATCGTCGCATAATAGTTACGAGAAATGCTAAAGGTGGGTTATTTCAAGTCCACATGGACTGAAATAATCGATAGTAAGGAATATCAATTTGCACCACTAAGAACAGGTTAGAGAAGGAAAGATAATGTGCGTAAGACAAAGACACATATAGTAAAAGGCGTGATTTAAGCAACGTCACGAGGGTCACAATTGGTTGAAAATAGGATGCAAATATCAGAGGTAGAAACAACGATTTCTGTATAAAAGTCAATTAGCTATTTCCAGACGTGGCGTGCCGTGTTGAAATTTCGGAGATTTAACTGGGGCGAGTGAAAAATTCGTAAAAACCGATGCGCGAGCGACGGACTGGGAACATAGCATGAGAAATTCTTAAGAATTGTCTGTTTTGAGGACAAAAGCGACGTGCCGGCTATCCGCTATATATACCGGTGGTAATATGAATTTCGCTCTCTTAGACTTTTGACTATTCGATGCGTTAAAAGCTCTCTTACATCCGCGACTTGATTCAAGATGTTAAACAGTGCATTTTAGTTTGATAAAATAATTTAAAGTTTGCTCGTATATTTTGGTGATTTAAAACAGTTTGTTATTTACGTGCTAACATGAATGTACTTGAGTGCACTTAGATACAAGGTAATAAAATTTAGTATCACTGTACTAATTAGTCAAAATTTACAACAACAAATGAATACCCATTAGTAGGCAGTTTTGGCGTATATTGGTGAAAGAAGTATGAATTTCTTTGCTATTTTGCGGGGTGAATAATTAAATGGTTCATAAATGTGTCTGGATCCACAAACAAGGGTCAGATATACACAGATGAGTTCCGGAAAACCCCAGAAACAACTTTAAATAAATGGTGATGGAGAAAATTTGAAAAGCGTTGAGAATCAGAAGCTGTAAATATAATCCAGTTGGAATGGTGTGATTAACAAAAGGGACGATGTACCTTAAAGCTACGAGTGCAGTAACCTTCAGGTAATTTATACTATTTTGGTTGAACTTTGATATTTTTGTGTGTGTTGAATAACTTTATAATTGATTTACTTTAAATGGACATTAGTGAAATTGTACTAACCATAAAATTTTAATTTTAAGATGAAATTTGCTTGTTTAAGTAGAAAGGGGTATTTAGTATTGATGTTCGGGAATATGATGAAAATTTGGGTATGTCTTTGAGCTCAATTAGACGAACCTGGTTAATTAACGTAAAGGGGTGGTAGATGCTCCCTTTATACTCAGACTCCGGTCTGCTTATATTGTTATATTAATTAGTAGGCATCCAACAAGGACTTTAATTCTGGATGCACATTAAAATGATAATAAAATTAATCTTGAAATTCTTTTTAAAACTGAAATTTATGCTGAGTTTTAATTTTGAAATTTTAATGTATTGTGAATATTGATGTAAATAGAGTTAACGTTGATGTTTGTGGTAGGAATGTGTTTGTTTTTTTTTATGAATGAGGATGAAGGTTTAACTAGAGGAGCAGCCGAGGCGATGAACGAAAGTAATCAACAGACCAGGTAATTCAAGTGGTTTCACGGCAGACATGACGCCCAATTCGTGAGGCTCGATTAGAAAGAGGAGTACCCGGATTTTGGTGGTTTCACAGCAATATATATGTATATATATAAATATATATATATATATATATATATATATTTAATGCTGTAATTATAGGGTTAGTTTAGGGGTAGGTTAAGTCATTGGGGTCGTAGAATAAGCAAGGGAAACTCCCAAGTAACAGAAGCACGGAATTATAGATATTAGAAAAGTAAATAGGTTATTATAAAAATTATTAGTTGCGAGCACACTGTATATAGCAGTACAAAGAATTAAAACACATATCCAAGAATAGCCACTAGCAAAGATTAGGATTTAGAAAAAGGTAACGAAACGCATTAAAATTAAATCAGTGAAAAACCTGCATGAAGTGGCTAAATAAACATTCATAAAGTGTATAAAGAAATTATCGTAAAAGCACGCAGAAATTATGCATTATTTAAAAGCGTACGTGATCTAAAAAAATCACAGTTGTTCGAAAATCCAATTTATTGGGAAATTAACAAACACCAAATTTATTCAATTTAGATTAAAATAAGACCAACAAACAAGACTACGTGATCGATATGTACGAAAATTCCTAGAATTCTTGAAGTAGATATAAGGTATAACAATTGAATTACGTGACTTAAAGCATGGCGGCATGCAATTAAAATACATACAATTGGTAAATTTTCCCAAAATAACAAGTGATAATATGCTTGCCTCGCCTAGCACGTGAAGTCAGCGAATCACAAACAAAAGTGGGACGATCCTATAAATATCTTAAGAATGCAATATCAAGTGAGTATACTTTGAAACTGGGCAGTGACTATACTCGAAGGCGCCAAATATTTACATGAATAATAAATATTTGTTAACAGTGAAATTATAAAGTGTATAATTGTGAATATTGTGCCGTACCTCTGAGACGTAAGTAAATAAGATTTAGGAAATTATAACATTTCTAATAATAAATAAAACAGGGCTCTGAATGTCCATCTAAATTCCTCTCTGAAGGTCGATCTAAATTCTTCTTGGAATGTCAATCTGAATTTATCATCTCAATTACCATCGGAATGATCATCTCAATTACGATATAAATTACAATCATAAATTACAAGTACAATAATGTTACGATTCCTGTAGAACTTTAAATTACGAGCCATTACGATCAAAAATACAATTTTGGAGAATGCTGCCTGTTCAAACAAATTGATGGTAAATATTCTATTACGGAAATGGAAAACTTTTCATTGAAATAAACGCACCAATAACGATTTGGATATCAACTTTAATTTTTAAGAGCACCTATAAGAATCATTCAGGTTAGAGATTTTGATATGACTTATTTTTAAAACTGTTTTATCTCAAATATTTTTGATATGATTTATTTTTAAACTGTTTTATCTCAATCAGAATTTAAAGTGTAAAAGCCGACAAATTGGGGGTTTTCTTGCGAAAATATTATGAAAAGTTACAGACAGCTTAAAACGTTTCAATAAGTCTTTAAAAGTAATAAAAATCTCGTTTTGCTGGCTTGATTTTCTAATAATTTAACAGATGTATATGGTATAAAAAGGGAGAATATAGTTAAAAGAGTTGTAAATATTCAATCATTATACTGTGTATTATAGAAGTGCTTTATTTAATTGAATCCGCTAGTCGAGGCAAAAGAAAATTATAAATTAACATTTTCACAAGTGTTTGAGTGGTATAAGGGGCTGTGAGAGAGTAACAGGGGTTAACACAGCATTTTTATGTACGCCCATGTTGTGGGTCTCGTATATCACAGCATTTTTATTGCACCCAATCGTAGGGGCTGTGAGTAACACAGCAATATATATAGTTGAATATATGGTAAAAAGGAATTATTGACAAGTGACTCAAATTCAGCCATGAAGGCATCCTATCGACGCGTTTTGCCTTAATTAGGGCTCATCATTTAATACATCACCTACCTCACAATTTGTGTCTCCGTGTCGTTTCACCTGACATCGCAGGTTTTTAGCAACAGTCGGCACAGAGGAAATCCGGTTCAATTGCCTTTTTCCATAGCCAAAAGTTATAATTATAATTATAATTATAATTAAATTATAATTTAAGAAAACGCGTCGACAGGATGCCCTCGTGGCTGAATATGAGCCACATGCTAATAATTTCTTTTTACTTTGTATTAATTTAAGACTCATTAAATCTACTTTTCTTTTAAATTATAACTTTTGGCTATGGAAAAATGCAGTTGAGCCGGATTTTCTCCGTGCCAACTCTTGCTAAAACCCTGCGATGTCAAGTGAAACGACATGAAGACACAAATTTTGAGCTAGGTGATGCTGTACTTTCCATAATGTGTCTGTATTAAATATTACAACTTTGCTACTCCAGTCCTGATGAACCCCAATTAGGGAGAAACGTGTCGACAGGATGCCCTCATGGCTGAATTTGAGTCACTTGCCAATAAATCCTTTTTACTTTTTATTAATTTAAGACTCATTAAACCCATTTTTCTTTTAAATTATAACTTTTGGCTGTGGAGAAAGGCAGTTAAGCCGGATCTCGTCCGTGCCGACTGTTGCTAAAAACCTGCGATGTCAAGTAAAACGACACGAAGGCACAAATTTTGAGCCAGGTGATGCTGTATTTCCCATAATGTGTCTGTATTAAATATTACAACTTTGCTACTCCTGTCCTGATGAACCCCAATTAAGGCGAAACGCGTCGATAGGATGCCTTCATGGCTGAATTTGAGTCACTTGCCAATAAATCCTTTTTATTTTGTATTAATTTAAGACTCGTTAAACCTACTTTTCTTTTAAATTATAAGTTTTGACTATGGAAAAAGGCAGTTGAGCCGGATTTCCTCCATGTCGACTGTTACTAAAAACCTGGGATGTCATGTGGAACGACACGAAGACACAAATTGTGAGCTAGGTGATGCTGTACAACTCATAAGGTATCTGTATTAAATATTACAACTTTGCTACTTCTGTCCTGATGAGCCCCAATTAGGGCGAAACCCGTCAATAGGATGTCTTCATAGCTGAATTTGAGTCACTTGCCAATAATTCCTTTTTACTTTGTATTAATTTATGACTCTTTAAACTTACTTTTTTTTAAATAATAACTTTTGGCTATGGAAAAAAACAGTTGAGCCGGTGCTCCTCTTTCTTGTAACGCGAGTTTTCGATTGCAAAAGCATCTAAAAGCTTTCTTATCCTGTCGAGGTGTATCGTAAGTTCATAAGTAATAAAACTGCTCTTCTTGTAGCGCGGAGTGTTCGATTGCAAAACAATCAAAAGGAATTGGGAATCAAAGTGGTAATTCAAATGATTTTACTTATTTTAAAACTAAAAGGGGTTAGAAGTAAATATCTGATCAAGTGTTTTGCTTATGTATAATGAATCACCAAGTTTTACTTTTAGACCGCGAACAATAAATGTTTTTCACAAAAAATTTTAATTTTTAAATCCCCATTTCCCTTATATTAATATACCAATGGGTGCAACCTCTACATTTTTAAAGCACGAGCCGCCGTTGCTCAGATACTTGATATTCATGTTTCATGTAAATCGATTGAAAGATTATAGAATTATATTTTTATGATTTTATGATTTGAAATTGAACAATAATAAAACATCGCAAATTTGGGATGATTGCTTGCCTTCCTTCCTTCCTTCAAATTTTCACCATCCGATAGCAAATAGTTTGTTGATATTCTGTGAAAATTTCATCAGCTTTGACCTCACCGTTTTAGAGAAATGAGTTTTTAAAGCAGGGGGTCAGTACTTTTTACGCTAATAGTAATGGAATGCGGTGCATTCCAAAAAGTTTTGGAAGAATAATAATTTATATCACTACTGTCACGAGTTCTATCTATTGAAGCGCTATGATTGCGTGTAGTTCATTTCTCAACCATTATAAGAAATCACTACTACTGATACAGAATACTTACTTATTTGAAAACATTCGCAAAAGTACCCTGTAAAATTCTTCCGTTATCATCACTTTTGTACAAGCTCTTTAACACATTTAAAGTTTGCACACGTCAATAGAGTTGGGTTGTATAAAAATTCGATAAGAATTTCTTTTAACCTAACATCAGATCAACCCTTTGACACGTTTTAAGACTTGAATACATTCAAACGACGCTTTATTTATTTACAATGCAAGAGATTATGCAAGTAAGCATAATTGTAAACACTTTTGGTTTGTTGGATATTAATTTAAATTTAAGAGCTTACTTCAAAGTTTTTGATTAAATAAGGGGGTTTTGCAAGAATATAATTACAGCAAAAATTATACATTTTTAGCAAAGCTTTTCAATATGAAATATTAAGTAGGTCTTGTTAGCAAAAACGTCTTTGAAGTTGCTAAAATAAACAAAACCTCAAAGCTTTAGATTGCTATATCCGAAGAATTTATACCCAACGTCATGTAACTCTTTTTAGTTATATGGGAATAAATTCGCATGAGAGATCGTAAAGCAATTTCAGATAGTACAATTTTAATGGACCATTTCTTTTAGTACTTGTTGACGTAACGTCGCTCAATTTTATTGCCGCAAAGTTTAGTGTTAAAGACAAAGTTTCTGGTAGCTTTTAGTACTTGTAGAGTACAGTTTACTGTTAGTTATAAAAAGAAATTTTCAAGAGTTAATTAGACATTTTATTTATTTTGCTACGCCCTTACTTATCCTGCAATTATCAAAGGCTCAGTAAAAAAGCTATCTTTCGTTTAAGAACTTGTCCAACGATATGATACATAACTTAAAATATCAATATATCTTTTGGCATAACTTACACTAAAAATTAAAAGAAATTAAAATATATATTGCTCTGGAGCCGCTTAAATTTTCAACGAACTTCGTTCGTTTATGAAATCGATTTGTCGTCCGTCTGTCTGTCCGTCCGAGGCCTTTCTAATGGTCGGACATCAATGTGTGATACATCAATCGATTCAGCTCGGTGTCCTGAGCTTAAGTTTTGATGTCAGTTGAAATCGGGCCACGGGGACGCCGTGCCCCCGCGATATTCCGTCGGGAAAATTAAAATTTCAAATAGGTCCAAAATTAATGTGCGATACATATTTGGACTCCCCTAACATAGCTGAGTCGAAATATGGTACCCCCCACAAAATCTGACCACGGATACCCGACCCCCTCCCGGGGAATTAATTTTTATTTTATCTGAATACTTATAATTATTACAACATAATAATTTTAATTTCTTTAAATTGTTTTAAAGTAAGTCTACATTTGGAAGTTCGATGCGACAATGCCTTGCATTTTCAACTTGTTTTTACTGCGAAACAAATATACTTGCAAAATTAATGCGCGACATCCGTTTTTGGAACATATTTTTATTAAAAAGTTTCTTTAAAAGTGCAACTCGTACGTATCTCACGTAACCTGATCACGTAGCTATATCCAAAAAACTTATACTGCGCTTGTGTTGACACTTCCAGCCTACAGAGTACCTTGCCCAGCATGTAGAATTCTTCCTCCATAAGGCGAATATCTTTACACACACTTCGGTGGGACACGTTTTCGCTTAGTTTTGTTTTTAGGGTTCTGTAAAATTTACCTTAGGAATACAATAAAAACAAGGTATTTACAAACAGCAATACAAAGTCCTCTTTGATGAACCAAATTGATCGTAAGACTAATTATCAAACAGTAATCAAGTAAATGATTAAAATATGCCTACGGTTAAACGTGGCGGGTTTTGATTATTAAACTTTCACCTGCGGAAAACAAAAAAAAAACAAGAGAAATATCATGACGAAAGTAAAGAATCTAAATATGAGATAAAAATGTGGGAAATATATACAACGAAATTGAAAATAAATAGAAAACTAAGGTAGATGTGCCGTACCACATTAATTTCATTAATATTAAGCATTCTAGCATATACACACATATATATTGCTGTGATGCCCTGTATCATTGTCGAGCCTCAAGAATTGGGCGCCAAGATATGCTGTGATATACTCCTGTGAATGCGGGAACTGGGTCCTTTCAACAAAAAAATTCTAGTCCCACCGATTGGGCGTCATAAACTGCTGTGATCCTGTTTTCGCCTCGGCTGCTCAGCTAATTTTATAAACCTCCTCATTCATAAAATTAAACAACACATTCCTACCACAAACATCAACGTTAACTCTATTTACATCAATATTCAGAATACATTAAATTTTCAAATTAAATTTCAGCATAAAATTCAGTTTTAAAAAGAATTTCAAGATTAATTTCATTATCACTTTAACGTGCATCCAGAATTAAAGTCCTTGTAGGATGCCTACTAATTACTATAACAATATATGCAGAGTACAAAGGGAGCATCTACCACCCCTTTACGTTAATTAACCAGGTTCGTCTAATTGAGCTCAAAGACATACCCAAAGTTTCATCATAATTCAGAACATCAATACTAAATACCCCTTTCTACTTAAACAAGCAAATTTCATCTTAAAATTAAAATTTTATGGTTAGTACAATTTCACTAATGTCCATTTAAAGTAAATCAATTATAAAGTTATTCAACACACACAAAAATGTCAAACAAAATAGTATAATTTACCTGAAGGTTACTGTCCTCGTAGCTTCAATGTACATCGTCCCTTTAGTTAATCACACCATTCCAACAGGATTATATTTACGGCTTCTAATTCTCAACGCTTTTAAAATTTTCTCCATCACCATTTATTTAAAGTTGTTTCTGGGCTTTTCCGAAACTCATCTGTGTATATCTGACCCTTGTTTCGTGGATCCAGACACGTATTTGAACCATTTAATTATTAACACCCCCGAAAAATAGCAAAGAAATTCATGCGTCTTTCACCAATATACGCCAAAACTGCCTACTTTTGTGTATACATTTGTCGTTGTAAATTTTGCTAATTGGTACAGTGATACTAAATTTTATTACCTTGTATCTAAGTGCACTGAAGTACATTCATGTTAGCACGTAAATAACAAACTATTTTGAATCACTAAAATATACAAGCAAACTTTAAATTATTTTATCAAACTTAAATGCACTGTTTAACATCTTCAATCAAGTCGCGGATGTCAGAGCTTTTAACGCATCGAATAGTCAAAAGTCTAAGAGACCGAAATTCATATTACCACCGGTATATATAGCGAATAGCCGGCACGTCGCTTTGTTCCCCAAAACGGGTAATTCTAAAGAATTTCTCATTCTATGTTCCCAGTCCGTCGCTCGCGCGTCGGTTTTTACGAATTTTTCACTCGCCCCAGTTGAAATCTCAGAAATTCACACGGCACGCAAACATGTCCGAGAAAAACTAATTAATTTTGTACAAAAATTGTTGTTTCTACCTCTGATATTTGCATCCTATTTTCAACCAATTGTGACCCTCGTGACGTTGCTTAAATCACGCCTTTTACTATATGTGTCTTTGCTTGACGCATTTTCTCTTTCCTTTTCTAACCTGTTCGCATTGGTGCAAATTGATATTCTTTATTATCGATTATATTTTAGTCCATGTGGACTATCTGGGTTAAATAACCCCGTATCGCACCTTCTCGTGAATATTAAGCCACGGTTTCTTCAAGATTCTTTGAAACCATTTGTTATCTACACAATTTTCGCCGTACGTGATATTTAAACTACGCAGGTGTTCAAAATAATATTAATTCTCAGAGCTTTATTTTCTGGTATTATAATCTTGGATTTTCACTGACTTTTTTATGCTTATTATTAATAATGGTTTAATTAACTCCAATTAAAATTGACTTCTATCCTTTCATTTTTAGCGAATACAAGTTAAATATTAATTATTATGTGTACACTTTGTTTTACTACCGGTTACTTAAAATAGGGTTAATTAATATAAATTTTGCACGTAATTTCCATTTGTTTCCTTCCTCGGAATAATTAGATTACACGTAGAGCTTTTTACTGTTTCTTTTGATATAAAGCGTCTTGTACATGGTTTAAATCTCTTATTTTTACTGAAACTATTAAATTTTTATGCTTCACGGTTTTAATAACGCGTATTATCTACTAATATTCATTATACACGGTGATTAAAATTATTTGATGTGATTATTTAATTTTCTACCCTGGTCTAAATATGAGTAATATATATATATATATATATATATATATATATATATATTGCTATGAACTCTTGGAATTCTCAAGCCCCTTCGTTGGGCGACCTATTTATTTGCTATGAACTGGAATTCTCGAACCCCTTCGTTGTGCTGTTATATTAATTTTTCTATGAACTCTAAATTATTTGCGCTCCATTATTTGGACGACCATTTTTAATATTTACTATGAATAAACAAGATTGTAATTATCTCCTCCTCCGGCTGTCTTATTAATATTGCTATCAACTTAACTGGATTTTATCTTGAAGCAACCTTGTCTGCCAATTGCAAAATTCGATACGTTACCGCCTACTTGTTATCAATTTCTCATTCAACTCGTAGCCCCTCCTTGAACTACATAAATATGACCTCGGCTAGCATTTATTTGAAATTATAAAATTCAGTTAATTTCGATTTTATGTATAATGAAACCAATATATTATGTACATACAGCTTTTGTAAATTATTTGAAATACACTTTTCAATTAGTTAACGTTATAAATCTCATTTATTAACAATCATATACTATTTACTCAAAACCCAAAGTCACCAAAAAAAAACCTATTATCTTTATCAACGAAGTGTAGTATATTCTAAACCTGTTATCATATTACTCATTCTTATACGTATGCAACTTCTTTTGTTGACTTTTTCACAAGCATATTATATTAAGCAAATTCAATAAAAAAAAAATATAGAAAAACAAAATATCTTATAACTAAAAAATCTGACCTGGTTTATTTCTTCACATCGACGCTTCCATTTGAAATAAAAATTATCTTCCCCAATTCAGGATTACATTTCAATTATTGCCATTACACTATGGACTACCATTATTAATTTATGCACTTCAATTTATTGTCGTTTCATATCTGACTTATTACTTCTTATCAATCAATTTCCTCAAAGTTAAAATTGTATTATTCTTCCCCCAGACATTAAAATTGTATTACTGTATTTTCCCTTGGACATTGAAATCGTAGTCTATTTGCCTCAGACTTCGAAGCCCTATTATTTTTATGTTTTAGTTTAAAATGAATTCACGAAAAATGTACTTACGTTTTAATCGGCAATTATAATCTTCATATTAGCACTTGTTTCATCTTTCACTTTTAAAATTTACGTATTGCTTTATTTCATACCGCCGCACTTCGGCCTTTGTTGAGTTCAAAACTAACCTCGTTATCACGGTGCTTGCTAATATATTCTTCATTTCCCACTCCATCAGTGGGTATGGTCTAGAACTCGTCGCTTATTTCTGACCAATCAAATAATTACATTTAAAGCAGTTTCTGATGTAATGCTCCACGATTCCCCATAATCAAAGCCTGCTTGCAGCTGTCTTTCGTTATCAACATGCTGTGTTTTGATACATCTAATTGCCTTTCTATAAACAACTGATGCAATTCGACTTTAAATTTTCATATTTACATGCGGATTCACGCAATTTTCAATCTCCTTTCTTATCAAAAAATAGTTAGATATTTGTACGCATTTATATTAGCTATCTGAAGCTCTATTTCTTTTTCCGTATTAATCTAATTGTCTAGAACTCTTCTGAATGCGTGTCTAATTACACTTTATCGTTTACTTATAAATATACGCGTGCTTCCACTGAAAAATATTATTACTTGCTTTACCTAAATTCACTAAACTTTATCTACAGGGTATGAAACATTTACTATCTACTTAATGCATGTATTTTTCATTCCTACGCCAACTATGCGTCCTCCTATGTTTATCTGCGTCGCTTAAAACTATTTATACTTTATATACAGGGTGTTGACTGCTTACTATCTACAAACTATGTTCATTTCTCAATTCTTTCCTAAATAAATGCCGTTTTCTGCTGCCTATGCTAATTTCTGATTCTTAAACGACCTTTACTATAAAGTGCACCCTTAAACAACCCCTTATCACAGCATAATATATATATATATATATATTGCTGTGATAAGGGGTTGTTTAAGGGTGCACGTTATACTAAAGGTCGTTCAGGAATGAGTAATTAGAATAGGCAGCAGAAAACTGCACTATTTAAGGAAATAATTAAGAAATAGAACATGGTTTGTAGATAATAGTAGTCAACACCCTGTATATAAAGTAGAAATAGTTTTGGGCGACGCAGGTAAACATGGGAAGACGCATAGTTGGCGTAGGAATGAGAAATACATGTATAGTAGATAGTAAATATTAAATACCTGTAGATAAAGTTTAGTTAATTTAGGTAAAACAAACAAGGATATTTTTCAGTGGAAGCACGCGTATATTTAGGAATAAATGATAAAGTGTAATTAGACACGCATTAAAGAAAAAGAGTTCCAGACGATTAAATTAATACGGATATAGAAATAGAGTTTCAAGTAGTTAATATAAATGCGAACTAGTGGTTTTCAATTACTAGTTCGATTTCAAATGGTAATCCGACTTTAAATACAAAGTTGGGTTTTCATTTCATCTTAATAACTATTAATATATATTAAGCATTCATTTGCATTCCAAATGTGGATTATTCTTCTCTATTAATAATAATATAATTACATGTTTGTATTATTTCGAAAGTTGCAAAAATGGGATGATCAAGTTATTAGTACATGAATTATGTATATAACTAGATTCAATTTCCTTAAATGCAAGACGTAATTGAAAATCGTTAACAAGAGCCAAGCTTCAGTAGTATTAAGTATAACATCATCTAAACAATTAGGCTAGATAGCTCAATTGGTTAGAGCGCTGATCCGGAAAATCAGAGGTTGCAGGTTCAAGTCCTGCTGTAGCCGTTCTTTTAGTGGTTTTCAATTACTAGTTCGATTTGAAATGGTAATTCGACTTTAAATACAAAGTTGGGTTTTCATTTCATCTTAATAACTATTATATATATATATATATATATATATATATATATATATATTCCTTCTTTCAATTACTAACTCGATTTGAAATGATCATTTGGGCTTTACTTAAAAAGTCTAGGTTATTATTTCATCTTATTAATTGCAATACGTTAGTATCTATCAACTTACCTTGTGTAAAAAACTACTTATAATATTTATATAATAATACTTTTCTTATAGCCGTGATTTTGAGCGTTGCTTCCTGTCTATATCTGGCATAAGTCAAAAACTTGACAATTTTAGATATGATTGACAAAAATGCTAAACGTAATTGAAAGTTAGGTTTATATATGGTACTGTACACGATTTAGATTTGTAAATTTCCCAATTATAGCCATCGACCTCAGCGTAATTGGTAAACGCACAGTTCCGGCAAAACTGAGATGCAGGTTCAAATCCTATACAAGGCCTTATATTTTCCTTCTTTCAATTACTAGCTCGATTTGAAATGATCATTTGGGCTTTACTTAAAAGGTCTAGGTTATTATTTCATCTTATTAATTGCAATACGTTAGTATTTATCAACTTACCTTGTGTAAAAAACTACTTATAATATATATATATATATATATATATATATATATATATATAAAGTAGTTTTTTCACAAGGTAAGTTGATAAATACTAACGCATTACAATTAATAAGATGAAATAATAACTTCTTTATGTAAAACTAAATAATCATTTCAAATCGAGCTAGTAATTGAAAGAAGGAAAATATAAGGTCTTGGACAGGATTTGAACCTTTCCGGGACAATGCGTTTACCAATTACGCCACCGGTGGCTTACTTAATTGATGTGTGTTCGTCGACATTAGTCGTAAATATAATATTTTCTCAAACGATCCAGAAAAGTAGCTTCTTTGAAAGAAAAATACTTCAAATTAGATACTTGCAATTGTGTTAAAACATTTTTAAGATGATTTGACATTAAAGTTATTTAGAATTCTTAAAGTGAACGAATCTTTAACACCATAGAAATCGTTTATGATCTTTTTAACATTCATTAAAGTGCAATAAAAACTTGTTTTAGGAGATATTTTTAACATGCGTTAGAAACTTGTTTTTAAATTGGATTTATTATCAAGGAACTTACGTACTAAGGATTACTATAATGAGCTTATCTTACTAGAAATATTATAAAGGGTGGAAATTAAATATTTAAAATTTTAATTTTCTACGATTTGGGTGGTTTTTCATACAGAATGTAATGTTCAATGACCTTTTATAACCTCCTTTTCACATTAATATATACACCTCAAAGGTGGGTAAAGTTAGTCTCATTATCTCATCCTATTTAGTAAGCCATTAATATTAAGATTTAAAAAGGGACAAGAAATAATTAAAAAGGTAGAAAAACAGTAAAAGCAGGGGGAAGAATGTTCTACGAATCAAATCTTAGAACATTCTGGATCTTTTGAGCTTAGTGAAATTAGACAATTTAATAATAGAAATGACTAAATTAAAAATAGAACTAAAGGCTTAGTAAAATAAGGTGGTTGACAGAAGTGAGTTTAGGTAAGGAGAATTTGGAGTTATCCACTCAGGTTCAGGTATTTGTAACACAGATATGGGTTTTATTATATACAAGAAAAGTGTCATGAATGTAAACACTGTTTAACGGTTGATGATCGGATATTAGCAATCAAATTTAGTACTAAATTAACAAGCACAATATTAGTTTCCATATACATGCCCACATCAGATCATTAGGATGAGGAAATTGGTAGAATGTATTTGCAAAGCGTCGTAAATTATATGGATGTACTTTATTACCGATCTTAGTTTTTGAGCAAGCAATAAGTAAATTCAAAAGGTAGAAAAAATAGTTATCGTTATACATAGAGATCAAATTCAACTTCTAAAGTATGCGAATAATAAAATTATGTTAGTAAAGACAGATAAGAAGAAATAGAACTAAACAAAATGGAAGAATAATAATCTATAGGAACACTGTGGCGCGATTTGAATAAAAATGAAAACCCTTAACGACAAAACATATTTAAAATACTAGATACGTATTTCGACCACTATGTGGATCATCATCAGTAGGAATTTACAATTAAATAATAATTATTAGCTGTTGTTCCGGAGCACTTCAGAGGATATTCTCGTGACATTTATAGAAAAGAAACCAATGTAAATCGCTTTATTTTGTCTTCCTCCAATCATTGTATACAACATAAGTTGGCTTCATTTAACTTTTTAATTAATAGATTATTGAATTTCCCTTTAAATAAAAACATATTGAATAAGGAATTTGCTCTTATTAAACAAATAGCGAATTACAATGGTTTCTCTTCTGATATCATAGATAATATTTTTAGAAAGTGTAAAAACAGAATTAACATCCATAAATCAACGACTTTGCAATCGACCACCTCTAACGATAATGTTAACTATTTTAAACTTCCGTTTCACAAAACCACAAAGGGTCTTGATAAAATATTTAAACAGATTTATTTCAAAATTGCTTCCAGTAATACTACAGTATTGCCCGAAATAAACAGTACTGAAACTAAGTTGGCGGTGTTTTTATGCGTGCGCTGTCACACTCAAGTTAGCTAATATAGACCTGTCAAGAAAACCTCAAACAAGTAATTAGTAGGGCCTAATTGTTAAAAATGGTGTTAAGTACAGAGGAGAAAGTGTTTCTGGTAGAGCATTATTTTCGTTCATACGCAATCGGCCGACGTAATGGTGCAAGTTTGCTATACGTGTCTGATCAATTCACACAAAGGTTTAATAAACGTTCTCAAAGTAATGCTGTAATTTTGAAGGTTATTGAAAAGTTTAGAAATACAGGTAGTGTATTGTGCCAACGAAAAGGAAACTCGGGGCGTCCCAGGACAGTTAACAACAACAATAACCATGAACGTGTTTTTGAGCAAATCTTAGAAAATCCGAAAGTCAGCCAGGCAAGGACAGCGTTACAACTTGATTTAAAAAGAACTTCCTTTCAAAGAATCCTGAAGGAGCTGGGTACATTTTCGTATGTGATTCAGGTACATCAACAACTACATCCTCGGGATTATCGCAGTAGAGTGGAATATTGCGCCAGAATTCTCGCGTTACAGTATGAAAATCCTGAATTTTTGAAAAATGTTTGGTTTTCAGACGAAGCACATTTTCACTTGTCAGGCTATGTGAATCGTCGCACAAATCGATTTCTGGGCTTTGCCAGACCCGATGAGGTTCAAGAGGTTCCTTTACATAGTGAAAAAGTGAGTGTCTGGTGTGCTGTTTCCGGACACGGAATCATTGGTCCGTACTTTATCGAAGAGAATGGTAGGCAAGTCACACTTAATCAACAGAGGTACAGACAAATTTTAACACGATTTATCCCTGATCTACGTCAATTCTGTCGTGCACGTAACTTGGCATTTCGAAACCAATTTTTTCAGCAGGACGGGGCAACTTGCCATACTGCTGCCGCAATTCGTCAATTTCTTCAAGAACATTTTCCAAGCAAATTCATATCACGATTTACTGACTTCTCTTATCCTTCACATTCTCCAGACCTCACACCTCCAGACGCATACATTTGGGGGCATGGCTAAAAATGCCGTTTTCAAACGGGCACCACAAACCATCGATGAATTAAAGGATGCCGTTAGAGTCTTCTTTGCAGCCCTGACACAACCCTTATTCAATAACATGACCAGAAACTTAGAACATCGTTATGAAGTCTGTCTCGAACGAGGAGTTGCACATTTAGAACATATAATAAAGTGTCAATAATATGTATTTTTTAAATATACAAAACAATTACAATTTCAGTACTGTTTATTTCGGGCAATACTGTAATAAAATTAACGATTTGATAGGTAATCCAAAAGACCAGGTGGAAAAATTGCAAAAGTCGGGAATTTATGAAATTAGTTGTTCAGGGCCATGGTGTTTTCAAAAATATATTCGTCAGACCACAAGGAATATAACAGAAAGATTTATAGAGCACATTGCTTACTTCAAATATGGTAAATATGAAAGGTCTCAGGTGCCAAACATATTTTTGAAACCAGCCACTTCGTTAAACTAAAAAATGTTAAATTGTTATAAGCGGTACCAACGTTTTCCTTTTTAAATGCCTATGAATCAATTAAAATTGTTAAACATAAAGAACTCTTAAACACTGATAAAGGGCCCATAGGGCCATCTGCCTTGCTTTCCCTATTGGTCAACAACCAATGAGAAAGCAAGCTTAATTTGGTTCCACTTCAGAAGATTTAGAATTAGTATAAATTAAGTAGATTTTAGTTAGAACGTCATAATTCACTTGTTTGTTGTGGAGAATACCAGGCTGCGGGTGAGGAGAATATCCACGACAGTGTTTAGAGCAACATTATAGTAAATTGTATATTGCGAAGGTTCACTTCAGTCTAAGGGTGAGAAGAATATCCTCTGAAGTGTTCGGGAACAACAGCTAATAATTATTATTTAATTGTAAATTCCTACTGATGATGACCACATAGTGGTCGAAATACGTATTATTTTAAATATTTTTTGTGGTTAAGGGTTTTTATTCATTTTTATTAAAATGGAAGAACCCTTAGTGACTTTGGTTTAAAACCTAATAAAACCAAAATAAAAATAATAAGGCATGGTAGAAGGGTCGTATTAAAAATTACGTAATTAGAAGAAATATAAGCGTTATGCTACTTAGCAGGATGAATTGCAAATGGCAGCAGAAGTAAAACAGGCATAAAAGGTAAAATAACATAAGCAAAAAGTTTTTTTCGCACCGAAAAAAAAGGGAAAACCAATTTTTGGGCCTGGGATTTTTGCACCCATTTGGAAATTGTGCCAGAAGTTAGATCTGGGTACTTGTTTTTGATACATGTACGCCGCTTGCTCAAAATTCCAGACGTAAGTTTTTCGACTTTTAGGGTATGAAAGGTTGGTACTAAAATAAAAATCCTGTCAGAACTAAAATCCCCACAAAAAAGCTCTAAAACGAGTTTAAATACGATCGATTTGATTCAAGAGGAGACAAGCGACCTTTGTATATAAGAAGCTATTACAATATTTGCTATATAAATGTTCGGTTTTTTATATCATTTTCAAAAAACTGTACCAGTAATAAGAATTCTTAGTAAATATTTTATACAATTCGTAGCATTCTAACGGCGTATAGACAGTGCAGTAATGTTGTACTTGAACTAACAAGGGGCAGAAACAAACCTTTTGATACATTATTCCCTTTGATTTCCGTCCGTGTTATTGCTACCAGACACTTTACTGTAATGTGCATTCTCTGTGAAGTCTAAAGTTACGCTTTAAACTTGGTGTTTCTTCATTTAATTTCTGGAGGTTTCATTTATGATAAGACACTCATAGACTAAATCGCATTTCTGGCGATTGCTGCATCTACGCATGCCTATTAACCTAAATAAGAATAAAAACAAGTAAATGGAAATTAAAACCATTGTTAAGCAACTAAAGTTAACCTTAATATGGGGTACAATTTTTCCACAGCTGTGACACCCAAAATAAATGGAAAGATAATCATCAGCAATAAATCTTTAGACATCCGACTTATTTAATACTTTTAAAAAGGCAGGCTTTCGTATATTTCCTTTTATTAACTCCACGAGATGTGCTTGTTCTTTTGCTACATCTGCCAGTGTAGAATCTGTGTCGAACATAGTACACCAGTAAACCTTTTTGTTGATGACAGAAAACCTTTCACAACTTTTCTATGCATTACACCAAAAACAGAAATTATATTTGAAGGGATTACAGAAAATTTCTTGTATTAACGAGAAACCCAGGGTAAAATAGAATGCTCAATAGCTTATACAAAAGGAATACTTTGCTTATGACATTGTACCAGCTAAAATATTGAATCAGCGGGAGTCGTAAGAGTGGTCGTAAGTTGAATAAAACCAGAATCTGAACATATGAACACCGTATTTTTTTAATTAAAAAAACTGAAGTAAGCAATGATGAAACCAAAGTTATACAGTAAAGTATGGAAACCTAAACTAATGATTTAGCGATGCCACGAGTTGTGCTAAAACAAAATAAAACATCTACAAAGACACCATTTTCACCGTAAAAGGAGTATCCTTATAGCATCTTATTGAAAGAAATATCACCTTCTGTGCGCCCTACTTACACATTTATTTTTGTTAATAACCGCAGCCTAACTGTAACGGGTTTGCGTTACTTTGGACATAAATCAGATAAGAAAAAAAACATTTAATTTTAAACGGACATACGACAATGGACGCATCCTGTATATTAAAATTTTACAAATAGTAAACGTTAATTAAACATGACATTTGTTACCGTTGAACGCACGGGTTAGGGAGAAACCGAAATAAAAGTAGAGTAAGGACCCGCACGAATCACGATAACATTCAAAAAGATAAAAACCTAGAAATGTCATGTTAACTACAAAGGAGACGGAGGGGGGTGGAAGTCCAAAGACAAAGAAAAGACATCTCATCGAATTTTTCTTTACAGTAAACAAAAAAAAATCTATTTCAAAAAATTATATTTTACTGACAATTTTGAATAATTTATATACGAAGTGCAAATTTCGTTTTACAACATGTAAAACTGATCGTTAGTAAAAAGAATGGTAATGCATATACTTTCTTATAAACAAGCGTTATAAGTTGAAAATATATTTTTATAACAATTTCTAATAAGAATTTTAAAAAGAAAGAAAACACTACAGAAGCTAATTCCGAAACGGGTTTCGTAAACTTACTCCGTCCATCGGAGGAATGTGGCTTGAGTTTATTTGTGGATTAAACCGGCGAATACAATAATAATACAATTATACATGCCCACCTCTAGCTACAGTGACAAAGAGGTAGAAGCGATCTACAAAGAAGTCGTAAAAGGACATAAAAATTTAATAATTACGGGGATTTAAATATATTTGTAGGCGAGGGAAGGTAAGGAGCGGCAGTAGGTTTATTTGGTTTAGGCACAAGAAACGACAGGGAAATAGGCTGGTAGAATTTTGCGACAAGAACAATTTAATCATCACAAACACATTATTTCGACATCATGCTAGAAGACAATATACGCGGAAGATGCCAAGAGATATAGGAAGATATCAAATAGATTACATTCTTGCTAGGCAACGGTTTAGGCATCAAGTAAAAGACTGTAGAAACTACCCAGGACCAGATACAGATACTGACCACAGCATCGTATTTATAAAGACCGCTCTTAAATTTGAAAAAAGAAACGGGAAAGGGCAATTTGACTTTGAGAAACTAAGAGATAAAGATATCCACAAAAGATTTGAAAAAAGGCAAAGGAATTGCTGAAAGACATCGGGAAAATTTTTGATACTAAGAAAGTAGAAACAGAATGGAATAACATTAAACCCAGCTTAGACATGGCGGCCAGAGATATTCTACTGTACACACAAAAAGAAAATAAGAATCCATGGATAACAAAGGATATCCTGATTTTAATAGAAGAAAGACGAAAGTACATAAATAGATCAGATGAAACAGGAAAACAGAGATACAAAACCATAAAATGGGAAATTATTCGCAAATGCAAGAAAGTTAAACAACAATAAATTGATGAAAAGGTAAAGAGGTACAAACTAAGATAGAAATAGAAAAGACAGACGAAGCATACAAACTAATTGGAATCAATTTTATACGTATAAAACCATATAGCAAAAATATAAGGGACGCGGGACGAAACGTCATTATGGAAGATGTAGAGAAAGTGGTTAGATGACAAGAATATATAGGGAATTTGTATGCAGGAGAAGAACTGACAGCATGAGAACAGAAATCAGACATTGAAAATGATGGCCTAGGATATCCTAGACTTAGAGATGAGTTTGAATTAACATTAAATGGTCTGAAAAATTATAAAGCGCCGGGTATAGATAAAATGCAAGCAGAAACTTTAAAAGTCGCTGGACAAGCAGTAACAGAACATCTCTTCCAAGTTGTAGGTTAGTCCAAATAGGAAACAATGATGGTACGCGTCTAACCAGTTCTAAGACTGTAGACCTGATGATGATGAACAAAACAATGTGAATGCGTCTTTCATTCTCGTCGCGTTCAATTACATACGGATACATATAGTAACCTCACTTGTGAATCATGGTACTTTGACGAAATGGGCAGAGAAACAAATAACCGAGCCGAAGGTGCAACCATATTGGAAAACTATCTGCGGAGGAATGAGATTGGCGATTTAATGGATCAGACAGGTTTGCGTTTGACTACTAATTTCAGGGACCTGGGTTCGATTACCGATACGTACCGCTTAAAAATATCAGGCGATTATTTTTCACAAAAATACGCCCTGGTTAGAATGAGAGATAAAATGTGCCTTTCCTGTCATCACGCATGTTAAAGATCCCTGCCTTGATTGGAATAGCAAAGGTTTGGCAAAATTTTTAATTTCAGGTAAAAAAAACTGGCTTCTTTCAGATGGAGCAATAGAAAATCAAATGTGGGGGGAATTAGACTAGCGGATCCGTGCATCAGACAGTTTTGCGTATTACTACTGATGTCAAAGGTCCCAGGTGCGATTCCCGATACAAACCTTTTACTAATTGTTAGGCGAGCATTTTTCACAAAAATATGCTCTTGTTCGAATGAAGTGTGTGTGTGTGTGTGTGTGTGTGTGCGTGTGTTGTCGACCACGTTAAAAATCTCTTCCTCGCTTGGAATAGCAAGCGTTCGAAAAAATTAAAAATGTTCAGGTAAAAAACACGCTTCCTGGCCAATGTGCTACCTTCGGTAGAGCGTTAGAAATTTATGTGTAAGGAGGGATCAATGCGAAACCGCTCCGTGAATCACGTATAACTGCTGATTCCAAGATCCCGGGTTTGATTATAGACACTGACCGCTTTTGAATGCGAGCATTTTTCACAAAAATGTCCCCCGTAATAGAAACTTGCTTCCTGGCCAAAGTAGTACCTTCGTGTGGAACATTGGAAAACTAAACATAAGAAGAAATCAAAGCAGGGCGGCATTGTGCATCAGACTAGTTTACGTGTGGCTACTGATTCCAAAGTCCTGGGTTTGATCCCCAGCACGGACCGCGTGGAAATTTTAAACAAAAATTTTGCACAAATATGCGCCCCGTGTGTAAGTTGTCCCGTACGTTAAAGATTTCTACCTTGCTTAGAATAACAGGGATTCGGCAAAATTCAAAATTTCTGGGTGAAAAAAAAACTCGTTTCCTCGCCAATGCAATACCGTCGGGTGGAGTATTGGAAAGTCATATGTAAGGAAAAAATCACGGTGGTGGCTTGGTGGATCAGACTGGTTCACATATGACTGCTGATCCCAAAGTCCCGAGATCAATTCCCGACACGGACTACTTGAAAAGTGTTAGGTGAGCATTTTTTACATCAATACGCCTTAGTTCGGATGGTAGGTACAATTTAGGGCCCGTATGAATATTGTCACGCACGTTAAATATTTCTACCTAGCTTTGAATAACAAAGGCTTGGTAAAATTCGAAATTGCCGAGTAAGAAAAACACTCGCTTCGTAGCCATTGTTGTAGCTTCGTGTAAAGCTTTGAAAAGTTAAATGTAGGGAAGCAATCAAAGTGGCGGCTCTGTATATCAGACAGTTTGCGTATGACTGCTGATCCCAAAGTCCCTGGTTTGATTCCCGGCACGGGCCGCTTGAAAAATGTTAGGCGAACATTTGTCACAAAAATACGATTTCTTTCGGATGAGCGGTAAAATGTAGGTCCCGCGTGTGAGTTTTGTTTCGCACGTTAAAAATCACTACCTTGCTTTGAATAGCAAAGATTAGGTAAATTTTAAAATTTCTAGATAAAAAATTTCGCTTCTTGGCCAATGTAGTACCTTCGGGTGGAGCATTGGAAAGTTAAATGTAGGGAAGGATCAGACTAACGAATTGGTTTCTGAAATGGATTTAACGGCCCTTTCCGTTTTTACAAGGGGGACAGCGTGGATACTTGACTGACACCCATCTAGGCTTAGCCCTGTTGGTACTGCTGCATAGCTAAATGCAAGCAGCAACTGAAGTTATTACTTTTCCCAAAAATACACAGCCCTATCTGTATGGTTTGAATATGATATCATTCTCTCGGTGGTAAAATAGACCCCCATTCTCATTTCCGGGTGGGAACTATTCCACAAGATGTCATTACAAATGACAAACAGAATATTCTATGGATCAGAGTGTAGGGGGTCAGATGTCTGAATCGTTGTGGTAGAGTAGAAAATTTGAATAGGGAAATGAGTAAGCTGAAGTTAGGCATAGTTAAGATTATTGAGATACGCTAGAAAGAAGAGCGGAATTTCTGGTCAGGAGATTACAGAATCATTACCACGCCAGGCAACCATCGGTAGTAGAATTAATAGTGAACAGAAAAATAGCGCAGAAGATAAGCCATTATGAACAATATAAAAATGAACCAGGTTCTTGACTGTCAAATATATTCGGGAGCAGTAAACTCCCACCATAATTTGCTGGCAATGCAATGAAGGCTGAAACTAAAAAATAATAAAGAATTTTAATAAGTGAAGCCTTGCGAAGTTTAAATAAACATGATGTGAATGAGAGTTTAAAGAGAGTGTTGAACGTGGAGTAATTGAAGAAGCTCAAAAGAAGTACTCGCTAAGTGTGAAATTGACGCTAATGACCTTTGAAGTTTATTTTACCACGGCAAGGTAACAGAAGAAATGCATCAACTAGTTTACAGTGATGGGGTTGAATTCTATAACACCGCAGTACTTTTAGGGGTATACAAACTTTAACACCTTCACCTACCTGGAAAGGTCCCTAAACTTACGGTCCAATAAAAATGCTGGTCGATAACTCTTTTGGAATGTTGTATAGATCGACAGTAGGTGGTCACAGAGATGACTAAATAGTTGATGTAACCTCGTGTGCATTTTCTTTTTCCTACTAATTTAAACTAAACACAAACAATAATAAAACTCAACGCTATTCATTTAACCTATTTTAAAACATGAATATTTTACAACCAACACAAATAAACTAAATTTTACCTTAATGTGCTAATTTGCGTGTATTTAAAAGAAGTGTAATATATTAAATTTACTCAAGTTTAATTATCCAGCAGATTTATAATAATACAATTTTGGTGTTTATTACCATTACGTTATGCTTTTACTACTGGTGCAACAGCGTAAAAGTCTCAATTCCTAATAAATTGTTTGTAAATACGTCAACAAAATATGAAGTAGAAACTTAAAATTCTATAACTTGCAGCTTTTGGTTCGGGTATAAGATCTAACCAACACTTTCTATGCAGGACAAACTTGGGTATCAGTAATCCATATATCCAACTTTTGTTGAAGAATAGATTTACTATAGAAGCTTTCACAATATAACGGCAGTGGAATCCGCGAGTACTTTTGCGTTTGCGGCTTGTTTTTACAAACTGGATTTCGACGTACTATTACTCGAATTACTGTAAATTGGTTCATCCGCCCGACGATCGTGTTTGTCACTCTACTCAAGCTGGAAGCTTGTATTCAAAGATTTGAATTGAATGTGAATTGACGAATGACCATTCCATTATACGCTGACGGTATTTATAAGCCATATTATTATATGGGATTCCCAGTTTCCTCCATTCACACAGTTTGTACGATTTGAACCAAAGTTGCAGTTAAGGTCAAAGGTTTTTTTTGGTGCATGGGAATATTATGTACTTTCCCAGTTGCTATTTAATAATAACATCTGTGCCAATGAATGGATTCCTACGCATTACATTTTTATTTTATTTTATTCGGGTTGGGTAATTTACAATGATTTCGGTTCTTTTCAATGCGCGAGAATGTTTTCATCTTTACGTTTGTATGATAATTGATCATGAAAAAAATTGTTGGTATTTTTGGAAATTGACTCTCCACATGTGAAATCCCTTTTATTGTTGGTTACAAAAAATGTACTAAATACTTTTCTATTCCTATCGTAATTTCATATTATGATTAAATAGGCATGATAGTAAATTATTGATAGTAAATTATAGGCCATCCAACTTATATAACATTTTACGGGTATTTTTTTACAGATTCTGAACTAATTATGATCGATAAATGCCTTTTGATTTACGAATGTGTGTTTAATTAATGCCGAGCATTATATACTCTAGATGAGGAATGGTTAGTGCTGAAAGATGAAAGTACTAGAGCAGAAGATAAAAACTAGGGAAAAGCTCAAGATTTGTAAGAATTTCATGGACAACACAGGAGATAATGGATTTGATACATGACAGACAAAAAATTAAGAATTTAAAGGATGTGGATAGACCGTAGGAAGTAAGGGGAGCTTCAGGAATAAAATCAACAGAAAATTCAAGTTGGCAAAGGGAAAATGTTTATTGAGAAGAAAGCAATTGTACAAATTTAGGGAACTCAAATGGGAAGCCAATCACAGACCAAGAAGAAAGACTTACAGATGGAAGAAACACATGAACGACTTTATCGAAAAAGAGAACTTAGTGTTTATGTACTAGTAAGTGAATAGACAGTTGAGGAATATGGGATGCGTGACAGTATACTTAGGTATGAGTTTGACAGAGCATTGAAAAACATGGATAAGAGTAAGGCGCTTGGAATTGATGAAATGCCATCGAATTTGCTAAATGCCTTGGGAAATACGGCTAACACAAAACCGTACACGTTTGGTTTATTCGGAAGCAAAATCGTTGTGATTTTCCGAGTTAAAAGAGTGCTGGATGAATGTGTGAGTTAATCCGCGCAAAAGAACGCAGTGAAAATAATGTTGTGGACCTCAAGTGCGCACGAACCACGCAACGTATAAATAACCAGTTTCAGTGTGTAAAGTAGAATGTAGTATGGATAATTTAAAGGTGGTGATTGAATAAAAGTTTATATTAAGTTTGACGTTGATTAAAACTAGTGATACCGCATCTGATAGCGTAAGTTAAACTGAATAGCTTTGAGTTAATTACGTCTATTACTTCATGAAATAAATCATGCAAACAAAGTTTTCAGAGTACTGTCCTGAACATATATATTTTTGTCATTTTAGAATTATTTGTGAAATTTCTAGTACAGCAACGCTGAACTTTGACGGTTGACCCCCAAATTTTGGTGAACTGAAACAACTGTCGAGAGCTTTTGATTATAGTACTCGTAGTTGCAATTTATGAGGCTAAACTTGGAACATTGCCCTTTTATATTCAATAAAGTCGCTCGTAATGGTCCTAATCATCTCTACGTCAACTTTGAAACAAATGCAAAGTAATTGAACCAAGAAAGTTACATTGTACATAAGATATTTCAATTTGTACATTAGGGAAAATCAGTTTAAAATTAAATATCTTTAATTCTGGTAACATTGACGTTCAAAAATAAATAGAAACACCAGCAACAAGAGTTTGCCGCTAGTAAATATCTTGCAGATTGTAAAGAATCATTTTAAATGACTTTTCATGGAAATACCTTATTGTTGAAAAATTACTCGAATGGGACAAAGGGAACATACCTAAATTTATAGGAAATATCCTTCAGCAACAAAGCATCCAAGTAAAAGTTGGAAATACCTTATGAAAGACAGCTATCTTAGAAAACGGTGCTCCACGGTGATTTACACTAAGTGTAATTCTTTTCTCAATAGCATGTGTTGCGTTCCATTTCTTATTCTTTATTTATAAAGTTAATTCTGTTTCTACTTCTTTGAAGATGCGAATACCTACACTTTTATTATTTCAAGTCCTCTCAATTAGGCAGCCAACTGTGCTCGTCGCTTATTTAATTTTGTCAATTCAGTTTAGCTGCGTTAGGCAACAAACGTTGCTTGTTTTTATTTAATTCACGACTTTACTTGTTTATATTATTTCTGGCTGCGTTAGGCAACTAACGTTGCTTGTTCTTTTTTTAATTTACGCCTTTACTTGTTTATATTCTTTCTAATCCTTTATCTACGCAAGCATTTTTACCAATTAAGAAATTTCCTGAATGTTGTTAATGTAATGTTAATTAACTAGAGCAGATGTGTTATCTTAAGATAAATATATGCTCAAATGTATTTCTATTCTATATAGAATTTCCGTGATTACTTCTTGAAAAAAATTATTTTACAAATACATTGGTGAAAAAGTTCACTGAATATTTAGTGTGTCAAATAACACATAATATAAAACAATTATGATCAAACACAACAAACATATAAACAAGGAAAAACTTGTTGAAAACATGTGTGGAGCGCAGCACTGTACGGTTGTGAGACGTGGACAGTGAGAGAAGCGGACAGGGAAAAGGCCAAAGCCTTTAAAATGTGGTGCTAAAGACGTATGATGACGATATCATGGACAGACAAAGTTAAGAACAAAGAGATTCTCAAAATGGTATGGGAAAAAAGAAATATATGGAAAACAATAAAAATGGGAGAAATAGGATGATGGCACACATACCAAAGCATGATGGAATAGTGTGTAATATATTAGAAGCAGAGAAAGCAACATAAAGAGGTAAAGATATACCTAGATTAAACTATTATATACAGATAGTGAAAGATGCAGTCTGTGGGAATTTCAGGGAAATGTTAGGTTAGCTCAGAATAGGAAACAATGAAGGTACGCCTCCGCCCAGTTCTAGGACTGAAGACCTAATGATGATAAAGTGTAATAAACCAGAGAATCTACGTATTTATAAATCACGTCTGAAAAATATGCTATAACACGTACACACGTGCTTACATACACTCGCACACAAACTTATCACTATCACACACGGATGTACACGAACACATTTAAGAGCATAATTTAAAAACAAGTTGTTTATAATTATAATATTCACTGCTTTCTACCTTTTGAAGATTTGAATTCAAACACAGGCCACTAAGACAAAACAGGCAACGCCCTACCCGCCATTGTCCGCTAGTCCAACGCTTGCATCTACTACAACCTTCGCTCTCAAATTTAGGAGTACGTGCATCGACGTGTACGCACGCACACACGCCTGAGTACATATACGCACTCCCATGCGCATGCTTTACTAACATACGAAAGCGAAAGTGCACTCACGAGCACACGCACACAATCACCCGCAATTAGTCACGGTCGAACGTTCGCGCATCTACACGATTGCTTACACAGACACACACCCCCACACTCACCCACCCACCTTCTCGCTAGACTTCACATTCAACCGGCCCCGCGTCCACCCAATCAGTTGAAAAGATGTATCTAAAGTGAAAGAACGTACAGATTAATCTTGCTAGAAAATCGAAATACCTGTACAATATTGTTGCAATGGATGGAAAAAAAGTTGAGTTGAGTAATTATTAAAATTGAGTATAAAATATCAAGATACTACACTAGCTTATGTTAATTTTAACGATACTTAGTTAGTATTTGACTTTCAGCTCCACCCAAACAAGTAATTACCCTCAGTTGTTTAAAATTAGAATAAATTCTTTGTGTTGACCACCATACCCCCGTGCAAATTTTGTCAAATTCTAAGTGCCAACCATTATTTCTAAGCTTCGTTTAGTTTGCATTTTGTTAACGCACGAGGGGTATTATAATTTTATATATCGACTTACCTCAGCCGTATTCTATTGTTCTCAGTGTCGTCTCTACTTTTCAACGAAGTGGACTGTATGGCTATTTATTGAACGTGTTACGTACACACTATCACTGTGTTCTTTAGGGTTTATCCATAAAATCACATTCGGAGACACTAATGACATAACTCACTTTACCGAACCAACAATCGTTTCTCTTCGATGTCTATGAGCAAGTGTCGATCACTACCCCTTTAGTCCAACTTAATTTCCACAGGCACGAAGGAGGTTTTATGACAGGATATAACGGGACAAGGAATGACAGCTTTGCTATTTTATTTAGAACTACGAATTTACAACGACTTAAAATTAAATACGAAAACATGCGACCAAGAGACCAAACACATTTTAAATCTCTTAATGCAAGTTTTAAATTTGTTATTGCTCCATGTAAGCGATTTGCACAATTGGCACAAAATTCAAATATTTCCAAAATGCAGATATTATCACTCTTGAAATTGTAAGCGATTTCGATCTCCTTATTTAAATTTTTGAACCTTAAGAAATACTACAACCAAACAATCGAATAGCGAACTAAGTTTTGAATAATTCTTAGCAAGGCGATAGTGAATTATTTAATATCTCTCATTTTGCAATTTTCTGATTCTTTCAAAAGTAGAATTTAAGATGAAACACTTACAAGTATTAAGACGCCTACTATTACGCTGAAAACAAACGGGCAACGTTCCAAGACACAAACATGAATAACAAATACTACGATTCAAACGTCTAGACTTTATCAATTTAACAAAGTATTTTCGGTCAATAGTCAGAGTTCAATCTGCTACAAAACGTTTGCATATAATATTTTAATAAAAGAAGTTGTATCCTTTTTAGACCAATCTGAATAATATTCGAACATATTTAAACTAATACAAAAGAAGTACAGATGTTATTTTTAAGTTAATTAAAATTTGATGTTGCGTGCAATATAGCTCACATTAACGCTTAGTACTTTAAAAAGTAAATGCAAGCATGGAATTGTTACAAATTTAAAGCACAAGCAAGCTTACACTTGTTTACTAAGAGCTACATTCTAAACGCTTAAAGTTTGATTAACGCAGTGAAGATATTTAAACTCGTATGCCCACTTAAAAATAACATCATGACTTCAGGTTTGTATGACAGTAAACACATTTATATGTAGTTTAACTGCAAATTTATTTGAACGCTTATTTATATATATATATATATATATATATATATATATATATATATATATATATATATATATATATATATATATATATATATATATATCAGTGGATCACCTTATGAACGACTCTACTAATTCGTGCCCCTCACTTTGAGCGTCATAAAATTGCGCTGAATCCAAAAAAACTCTATGTTGAGTATCTTCTGAAGATGCTCTCTAAATTTCGAAACCTCGGCTAGCTCTGCTCACTGCGTCCTCCTAGATATTCACCCCTGCTACTCATTCTTTCAACAACCTTTCTAGTTAATAATAATAAAATAAAAAAGATATTTCTACAAAAACAAACAACCCTTTTATTCTGCTAAGATAAAAGATTAATTCTCACAATTTCAATTTACAGTAAATATTCTCGTTACAACATTTCATACTTCTATTTAAGTGGCAAACATCGATCTAAAATCCCCATAATTTTTATGTACCTCAACATTTCATATTTTATTAAAAGTAGATGAGCCTATCCTCTACCCTTACTTTACTTCCCCGGTCGATGTTGAGCTCAGTATAAACCTTGTTATTTCCTGTGCATAAAATTTTTTAATTATACCAAAGACGCGTTTACTTCTTACATTGATAACATATTATTCACGTATTTACTCTTACAGATTAATAATAGAAAATTGTCCTTTACATGTGTCCATAAAATTAAATTTTATATTTATACAAATTTTTACCACAAAGATAATAACCAAATCACTCATAATTCAAAATAATTACGCACCAGCACAACAGTTTCAATAACAAAAATCGTTACTTGGAACGTTCTTTCAGATTACCACCTCTATAGCTGACTTTTCACCAGACGGCTCGTACCTGCATTGCTCATCTTACTCGTTCATCCAAGTCATTACCCATCTGCATACGCTTTCCATCAGAGTAGCATTTAGCTTTTAATTGTTATAATTTATTTCTATTCAGCCCGTTTAATTACTCTGCACCTACTTTCGTTAACCATTCTTTGAAAACTTTTAAACTGCCACTCAATTCTAAAAATTTCCCGTACAAACATCTAACGAACTTTCAAAAACTGAGAATTTGTCCACTCCACATCACTTTTATCACGAAAACCTATGTACGTTTTCTAATCGTTTAAATTTACCGCGAATTTTGTTTTCTCTTATTCCCCTAAACAAATTCAATGCACACCCCTTATGTGCGCGTCTATATCGTTATTGCAGTCCTGCTTTTATAACAACTGTTCCTATCTTTGTCTTTCTTATTTTCCCACTATTACCATGTTGTCTACGGTTAAAGATCCCTTCTTATTTGAAAAATCGATATCGTGTAACACAAACCTGTTGCATCTGCGCCTTGCTACTAGCCTCTACACATATACTTGTTTACCACGCGATTGAAAGATGTTTGCCATTTACCCATCTGTTATTTTCATCTCACTTTGTTACGTCCTAAAGATTCTCTGTCTCCTAGTCATATCGATCTGTTTTTAAAATAGTCGTCTATTATTATAAACCTTGAGTCTGCCCGTTAGCTTAATACTCCAAATTGTTGCTTCAACGATTCTAGTCTTAATAGGAATTATTTAATTCCCAAGCTTTTACTCCTTGAAAACCTTGATTGTTTTAGCTTGTTTGTACTCTCCTACTTTGTAGCTTTTTACGAATGCTTTAATTTATAATTTTTAAATAAATGTACGTTGTTTAACTTGACGTATACAAATTAAACTTACATTATAACATGTAATTTTGTCCCAAATTGAAGCTTTTCATATTATTGATTTTTACGTACAGGGTGATTAAATAAATAAACGCTTGTCCTATGTACCCATGTTTACGCTTACCCGTACACAGTAATATGTGTATATATATATATATATATATATATATATATATATTGCTGTGTTTCCCTGTATTAGAATCGAGCCTCAGGAATTGGGCGTCAAGAATGCTGTGAATCCTACAAAAAGCTATTCATTAACTTAACTGTTCCGTTGACTTTCTTCTGTTAATCGCCTCTTTACTCTTTTCCGCCTCGGCTGCTCACCTAGTTAAAACTTTCATAATCATAAAAAAAACAAACACATTCCTATCACAAACACCAACGTTAACTCTATTTACATCAATATTCACAATACATTAAAATTTCAAAATTAAAATTCAGCATAAATTTCAGTATCAGAAAATTTCAAGACTAAATTTATTATCATTTTAATGTGCATCCAGAATTAAAGTCCTTGTAGATGCCTACTAATTAATATAACAATATATGCAGACCTGAGTCTGAGTACAAAGGGAGCATCTCCCACCCCTTTACGTTAATTAACCAGGTTCGTCTAATTGAGCTCAAAGACATACCCAAATTTTCATCATAATCCAGAACATAAATACTAAATACCCCTTTCTACTTAAACAAGAAAATTTCACCTTAAAATTAAAAATTTGTTGTTAGTACAATTTCACTACTGTCCATTTTAAGTAAATCAATTATAAAGTTATTCAACACACACCAAAACATCAAAAATCGAACAACAAAGCATAAGTTACCTGAAGGTTAATGCACTCGTGGCCCCAATGTATATCGTCCTCTGTTAATCACACCAATCCAACTGGGTTATGTTTAGGTCCTCGTATTGCTGGTCGCCTTTAAAGTTTTCTACACCACCATTCATCTAAAGTTGTTTCAGTGCTTTTCCGGAACTCATTTGTGTATATCTGAAGCTTGTTTTGTGGATCCAGACACGTTTACGAATCATTTAATTATTAACACCCCCGAAAAATAGCAAAGAAATTCATACTTCTTTCACAAATATACGCCAAAACTGCCTACTTTTGTGTATTCATTTGTCGTTGCAAATTTGACTAATTGGTACAGTGATACTAGACTTTATTACCTTGTATCTTCTTTTCTAAGTGCACTAAATTACATTCATTGTAGCACGTAAAGAACAAACTGTTTTAAATCACCAAAATATACGAGCAAACTGTTTAAATTATTCAATTAAAATCGGAAAACTAAAAGCACTGTTTAACGCATTGAATCAAATCGAAAATCTAAGAGAGCGAAACTCATATTAACCCGGGTATATATAGTGGTTAGCCTGTCTGTCGGTTTTGTCCTCAAAACGGCCAGTTTCTAGAATTTCGTATACTATGTTCCCATCTCGACCGCCTGTGCGTCGGTTCTTATTAAATTTGCACTCGCACCAGTTAAATCTCAGAAATTTCGACACGGCTCGCAACGTCTGGGAATAACTAATTAATTTTATACAGAAATGTTATTTTTACCTCTCAAGTTTGCCTCTTATTTTCAACCAATCGCAACCCAGTGACGTTGCTCAACTCACGCCTTTACTATATGTGTCTCTGTCTTGCGCATATTATCTGTCTCTATCTACCCTGTTCCGAGTGGTACAAATCTATATTCTTTAGTATCGGTTATTTTCAATCCACGTGGACTTGTGAAATAACCCACCTTATTAGCATTTCCCGTAAATATTAAGCAACGGTTTCTCCAACATTCTCTGTAACCATTTGTTATCTGCAAATTTTACGCAGAACATAAAACATTTAAAAATACGCAGGTGTTCAAACATAATACTTCTACGATCTGAATATTATTGGGTTTTTACTATCTTTTATACATATTATATGTTACTAATGGTTGAATTAACTTCAATTAAAAATAATACCCTTTAATTTTTTTTAGTGACTCCTAATCAAATATTAATTATTATCTGTACATTTTGTTTAATACCGGTTACTTAAAATTGAGTTAATTAATATAAATTTTGCACGTAATTTCCATTTGTTTCTTTACTCGGAATAATTAAATTACACGTAGAGCATTTTAATACTGCTTCCTTTTTTTATAGCAAGCGTCTTGTAAATAATTTAACTCCCTAATTTTTAATGAAACGAATGAATTTTTATGCTTCACGGTTTTAATAACGCGCACCTTTTCCCAAAGCTTCTACACGGTGATTAAAATTATTTGATGTGATTATTTAATTTTCTACCCTGATCTAAATATGAGTAATATATATATATATATATATATATATATATATATGAATAAGATGAAATAATAACTTAGACTTTTATGCAAAGCCCAAATGATCATTTCAAATCGAGCTAGTAATTGAAAGATGGAAAATATAAGGTCTTGGACAGGACTTGAACCTGTATCCTGGTTTTGCCGGAACCATGCGTTGACCAATTACGCCACCGAGACCGATGACACAATTGGGAAATTTACAAATTTAAATCGTGTACACGACGATACATCAACCTAACTTTCAATTACGTTCGGCATTTTTGTCAATCATATCTGACATTGTCAATTTTTGACTTATGTCAGTTATAGACAGGAAGCTACGCTCAAAATTATGGCTATAAGCCAAGTATTAAATATATAAATAAATAAGGTAGTTAATTACACAAGATAAGTTGATAAATACTATCGTATTATTGTGAATAAGATGAAATAATAACTTAGACCTTTATGCAAAACCCAAATGAACATTTCAAATCGAACTAGTAATTGAAAGATGGAAAATATAAGATCTTGGATAGTATTTATCAACTTACCTTGTGTAATTAACTACCTAAAATATTTATATATTTAATACTTAGATTATAGCCATAATTTTGAGCGTATAACTGACATAAGTCAAAAATTGACAATGTTAGATATGATTGACAAAAATGCCGAACGTAATTGAAAGTTAGGTTGATGTATCGTCGTGTACACGATTTAAATTTGTAAATTTCCCAATTGTGTCATCGGTCTCGGTGGCGTAATTGGTAAACGCATGGTTCCGGCAAAACCAGGATACAGGTTAGTAGTGATGTAAGGCCGGTCTGAATTCAAAACGGTGTACGCGTATGTTTTTTCCATGTAACATACACGTGCACCGTTTTGAATTCAGACCGGCTTTATATACTTTCAATGTAAAATACGTGTGGACACGTTTTGAAGTCAGGCCGGCTTTATATTACTTTCAATGGAACATACGTGTGTGACTTCAAAACACACGTATGCTACGTTGAAAAATGTAAACTACGATATCGTTATAAAGTTGATCGAATTTATTCTCCATAGACTACATACGAGCGTATTCAGCTTCTAGAGCTGGTAAGCGAGCAACAGTAGCTGTTTTTACATAATCTAAGATTCTAGTTAGCCCCGAATAGAAATATTCAAGTTTGTTTTCTAGCACTATATTATTTGCCATTTTCGCGAGTAAGCCAAATCTAAATATAAACAATGATAAATAAACAATCCCGCTTAAAATGATTAACTTGTAAACAAACACTATTGTAAGGAATTTGAATATAACCAAATAACATGTGCGATAGCGAGAATGTTGAACTTGAATTATTGGCTTTATCAATTCAACACGTTTACCTTTGAGATAACTGAATGGAATGTATTTTCTAACAATAAATTACCAACGTATTTTAACCGAGAATTTTAATATCCGGCTTGACGGACCAACACTTATGTTGGCGCCAATGGGATTTTATGAGGGCAACTGAGAGGGGTTGTAATGAACTGTAAAATAAGGGTTATAGAGAGAAATGGTTTAAATACACTTACCCCACACTTGGCTTCTGGTAGCACGACACTCACTTACTGACTTATCTTGGACTAGGGTAGAGGGATATGGATTGAAGGAAGTGAAGTTTGACCTGTGTGAGGCATTGTAGTAGACGAGAGTGTGATAATAGTGAGGAGTTTATTAATTTGAATAAGCTAATCCCGGGGTTATGAATTAGTGCTGAAACGAGAAAGGTGATTACATAAACTTTAATATGGGGGACTTCAGTTCCGAATTTGATAAACAGTGGTTATGTTTTTTTGAGTGCCGTTTTCGTAGGTACCTTTGATGTTGTGCTCGTTATCTATCCAACCTCTTTTACCTTTCACTTAAGACATTACTTTTACCACGGGCAAACACTACGTCAAAAATCTACAGAAGACCAAACCGCTGAAGACCCTGCAATGAGCACGTCGCAAAGGACCGTAGGTGATATAATTTTATAATTCGTATATAGAATTTTGCATGATTTGAACCTTAATATTTAATTAAGAATAGCACACGTCGAGATTTATAAACAAATTGATTGATACTTGTCTGCATCTATGCGCTTAAAGCGCACACTAATTGGTTTGCAAGACTTTCTGATTTAATTAAAACTCTTTATGCTTCCGTCGTGTTACAGAAATATAGCTTTAGTACTTTGAGATTTTAGATATGCATATTGAATTAATCCTGCATTTCTGCATAGCACTTAACGTAAATGTTTCATTCAAAGGATTAACTTAGAAAGCTCTATGTTAATGTAAAATGGTTCGTTAGATACTACATTATTAAAACCATACAAATAGAAATCCCTCTAAGAAACTTAGAATTCCAAGTTTACTGGTTTTCCTATTGTTCCAATGATTTTCTCCCAATTTCGTGGTATGTGTAATGCATTTTATCTATTGCCATGATAATATTTAAATGAAACGACTCGTTGGAGGTGTGTGGTTGAGAGTATAGTTCGTGGTAGGGCAGAATTTTTTTGACCATTCCTCATTTTAGATTCTACAGTAGTAATAATAGACTCCTTACCGACATGTACAACAGAAAGTTAAATTTTTAACTGAATATGAATATATTAGACATGTGTACTAGCAAACTGGTTTTTGATTGCTGTTTAAATTATTTGATTGTTTATCTAAAATCAAACCGAAAACCCTAGAGTAGTTCAGATCTTAAAAAATTTAAATAACAGGTTTTGATGGTTATCCACTAGTCTCTAACGCTTAGCTGTAGCCCAAACTAATATAATTGCTTTTAAATAGTGTAATATTTCAAGTGCTTGTGTTATACAAAATTATATCTTATACATACGTTGAACATCCGAGTTGAACGAGTACCTATTGGAGTGGTCAAGGGATGAGATAGAATACTCCGAACACGAGCACATACTCTTTGAAGAGCTACCATTAGATGGAGCTTTATCCGTGTTTTAAAATTAGCTTTTTAAAGACTGCGGACTAGCTCTGAATTTTTAAGTTTAGCGGTATTGTGATGAAACCTGCGTGGATTCGTAAAGTACGAATAATGTCAAGCGCCACTACACCTATTTAAATAAAATAAACTGTTATCGTTCGAGTGGGATGCATCTTAAAGCTAGTAGGCTTGGCTTGATTAATTGTTTAATAACATAAGCAAAAATAATTTATAAGTTCCAAAATTACACAAAAATAAAAATGAAATTGACTGATTTTAATTCTTGAAGTAGTTCGGAAGTCTTCGGTTATCTTCAGAAATCTTCGGAAGCTTGATGCTTGCTTGTGAACACCAAAATAAACTCAAACACTTATTAAATGAATGTCTTTATAGTCTGAAGGCGGCACAAACGGCTTCGATGGTCTTCAAGATTGTTCGGAAAGTACCGTTTCTTTTTTTTACCACAATGTTGAGTCACAATAGTTATGAATTGAAATTAAAAACTACTAATTTACCATATTTCCAAGTATGCAGGACTCAGAAATCTTCGGTTGTCTTCGAAACTCCCCGGAAGGCTTCGGAATTGAATAGTGAAGTTCAATAATAACGTGAATAGCAAATATTTGAAATTAAAAACTACTAATTTACAATATTTACAAGTATAGAGGGTTCAGAAGTCTTCGGTTGTCGTCGGAACTCCTCGGGAGGTTTCGGAATTGAAGTGTAAAGTGCACAATAACTTGCACGGTGGTGAATAGCGATTAATTACAGGTTTGGAAGGCCCACACGTCTTGGGTGATCTTCGGTACACTTTGGCAGACGTCGTTGGACGTGGTGCCCCAGACCTAGTAGAGTACGGCTTCGTCAAACTCTACGGGGTGTTGTCCCGAAGGTAGATCTGGCCGAAGGCATCGGCGAAATTACAGTAATTTACTTATCGGGATGTGTTTGTAGTAGATCGAATATTTCCTTCGGCGACGGCGGTATCGGAGACAGAAGCCTCGGATGCGGTCGCATGGAACGGATCGCACGTTGAAGGGCGTTCTGCGCTTGTTTTCGGGCTGCTTGATGTGCAGAACGAGGCTTACTACCCATACGTAGTTTGTTTGATTTAGACCAATGAACTATTATGACGGCCCCAGGTACGGCGGCGGACAGCGTAACGTTAAAGGCTATGATAAGCGCTGCGTTTGGAATTATAGCTAGCTATGGAGAGCGCTGCTTGGATGGCTCTACAGGCTATGGGGAGAACTGCAGAGGAGAAGATTCCTAGGCTATGGTGAGCACTACGAATGTCTTCTGCGGAATTTGAAATTATATTTATACAGTTCTGGTTCCTATTCTTCCTGTGTTAAAAAACGTGAATAATGTTTTTAAGCAATGAAATGCGTTAGTAGTATAGTAAGGCCGGTCTGACTTCAAAACGGTGCACGCGTATGTTTTTCAATGTAACATACGTGTGGACACGTTTTGAAGTCAGACTATTTAATAAAACAATAGTACTCTATGAACAAATTCACTAATTGTTCCACAAAATGCGCAATTTGTAGCTAACATGCAATAAATGTAATCAGTGCCGAAAAGAATAACGCCGATACTTTCGTATAAGTGGGTTAATTAACAAACATTAAATTTAGAAACATTTCTAGTAAGAATTTTACCATACGAAGCATTTGTTGTGACTCTAATCAGTAAAAAAAGAATACTGCTGATACGTTTGTATAAACAGATAGCTTAAGTACAAAAAGCAAAAGCATTAAAGTTTGAAACTTTTCCAGTAAGAATTTTACCAGAACAAACATTAGCGTATTTAATTTCAAATTGGGTTTATCCCTGGGTATGTTAGAAAAGGAAAACAAGTAACATAGATGGTCAGCATCGCCGCGGTAGTCAGCAACACCATGCTACTACCGTAATTTGTAACAGCGGTCTACATGCAAGAGCAGTTGATCTACATCAAGGAATAATCGGGCTACCAACAAGCAATTTAGCTTCCAGCTAAGAGCTAAAAAACAGGAAAATATTACTAATATTAACAACTCAGGAGCGCTTACCGAAACACACCAAATCTACACATTTGATAGAGGAGACACGTGCATCGCTCTTGGAGTAACAGAGCGAGTAGTTTTTACAAGTACATCGACGCACCAGCTGCAGAATCAAAGTTCTAAAAGGAATTTAAAATAACACGAACTCGAAAAGCAAACGTGCGCGTTATCGAAACGCGATTGAAGCTGGAAAACACGGTTTCACCAGAGAATAGTAGGATATATTATTTCGACGAATCTTTAGATGAGAAACCCACTAGAACGTAATTATACGTTATCGGAAGGTATAACGCGCTCACGGATACCTAACAGGATCTTGACTAATTAATTGTAGCCTAAACTTGTTGTTTCAAAACAACTAGATTTACGTTGAGAAATTCTTAGAAAGAGTATTTATTATTAATTATGCGGAAGGATTTAATAATAGACATGGAATTTATACGAACGGATAATGAATTAACAAGGGATTTGAGTTGACAATTATGGTAAAGCGAGCTTATTTGAACAAGTACAATATATCGGGTATTGGAGAATTTAATACTATAAAAGGCATTTATGTAAATAAAATGCCAAATTATCGCCGAAAATAAATGTAACAAATTTATCTGCATCAATCTGCCCTACTCCCCCCTACATACAAAGAGAAACCACATAAAGTACTTATAAATGTACATTTTATGGATAACCAAAACGACGCCATTTTTGTCACCTGATCTATTGAAACAGCAGTAGAATTTTAAAAATAAGGTACTGTGCGCAGCCAGAAACAAATTGTCCAAGAGTCACCATACAACATAAAAATTATGTTAGATCACACAAAGAATATATTTTATTTTTCGAAGTTTAATTGAATGATTTTGTCCCATACGTGAAATTTATCCTTAAATGCTCCACCTGCGCTGCCTGTTTAAAATCTTTTCAATGATCCTAGCTGTTGGCAGTAGGGAAGTATGGCACCCTAAAACACTAACTATATATTTAATCAAAACACCTAAGAATAAAACTACTGCACTAACACGCTCAATTTGGAGAATTGTAAATATAATTTCTAAACCTGATTGAAAACAGAACAGCGGTAACACATTAATAGCACCACTGACAATGAAGGAATGCAGGAATGAGAAGGGCGGGGGGTAACAGACGATTGCTTTGTTGTAGCTGACTGAGCAGCGTAGCGCACCGGGTTCTAATGAAGTTCAATGACGTTAATCATCCGTCATTATGGATTTTAGTTTAGCAGATTCGCACCACACTTCCGTACGAAATGCTTTCTGATCAGTTTTGACAGTGAACTTAAAGATCTTTTGACATCAAAGTTAGTTTTTTTAGCAAAAAATTTTTTGCGATTATTTCAACTTGGCAGCCTAGGCAACTTACCATGTTTGCATGTCTGCAGAATCTAGTTTTTCACCAAAAGGATGTGGAAACCGCGTTTAATACACCTGCAGCTTTTTGTGTCTAAACAAGTCCATATTAGAAATCGTAAAATGTCAGAATAGTTCAAGGCTTATTTGTCATTTTATTTCAAAGTGTTCGATTATTTCGCCGTCACTAACACTAACACTAAAAGCGAAAATTTCGTAGTTTATTGGCCATTTCCTTTACTTTGGCTTGTTTATTGCGGGTAATAAAACTATCTCTTCTATAAGTCTTGATGTTTAATTAGAAATGTTTACGTTTCCACCATATGACGCGAACGTCGCTTGAATGGTTGAGTTTAAATATATTTTAGGAATTATTTTACAGTTCCATTGGTATAGTATTTGGCATAATGCACAAGCTGTTTCGTTAAAGCAATTTGCTCAAAAAGCTTTGCTTCTGTTTAAAGCAAAACGGTAGCTATTCCGTTTAAGAGACTATAGATGTACATGCAAGTTCTAAAATACTTGAGTTGCTCTAGACAAACTCGTGGTTTGTTACGTATTTAGAAAGGAAAGTTTGTACAGACAAGGTTCGACTTTAACCGTTGACTATGATAATCTATTAAACTGAAGTAACAAGTTTAAAAATCTTCACTAATGGATTTATAATCATGTGCAATCACAACTTGCACCGTTTCTCCTTCGTATTCACTATTAGATATTAGAAGCTCAAAGTTTTCCACTTACTTTATCTACGTTTCAAGTTCCCTAGAAAATGGAAATTATAGACCAAATAAACTAAAGCATTGTTTCTAAAATTATATTTGGATTTGTGTCCTAAAATGTTACGAGAAACCCTATCTAAAAAAACTCAATGCACGCGTGCCAAAGTATCAGTTTTTAAATTTCTTGCGGCATATATAGAATGTAATTACACATTTACTAACGCAGATAGTATTATATCATCGTCAGCAGCTAAACGTAAGCTAATATTTATTTTTGATGACGTCATCTATGACAAATAGTAATATTTATAAATACTTCAGCAAAGTATAATTATATAAACAGCTTTGAGCTCTGTGAAGCCTATACTCGCATGCTTAGATATTTCCTACGCAACAATATTAATTAACCAATTTTACATAAACATGATGATTTGAACCTAAAACGTATCGATACCGTGTAACGCTTATACGTGATTTAAGCAAACATTAGGCAATAAGAGTAAATTTATTAATTTCAATTAGTTAAATGGGCTTAATTCACCTTAATAACATGGTTATTTTAATATAATATTGAAGTAGGACACAAAAATAAAATTAAAACACCTAATTTATTTCAAATACAAACAATAGTAAAGATCGGGGCTTTACACTCTTTGTATTAATTTAGAAAAATTTAAACAGATTTCTGTAAAAAATTAACTTATGAAAGCTTATTCATAAACATTCACACGAGTTGAAAGAACCCAAAACTATAGTAAATTACCCCAATAGTCATAAACACATTGTTACACTTTTTTTTATTTAATGTAACTACTCTACTTTATAGGCGTCAGAGCCTCTATAAATTATGAGGGGTTCCTGTCTAAGGTTTAAGCCAAGGGTAAAGTGTATGGAAAACGGCTTTGAGTGTAATAGGACCCTCTAAAGAGATCTTCCAGCCAGCTAAGCTTCAACTTAGGGCAGAGCTATGAGCTAGGGTCGTAGGATGGTATACGATAATAAAAAATTTTTAATGGACGCCACCATATCTTAATAATTGTTATAATAAGAATCAATCCGAAGATAAAATACGGAAATCTTCGAAAAGAAAAAGAATCTCCTTAATAAGCAAAACATAGAAACATAATTCTTACTTGTGACTCTGCAAACTTGAACTGGACCGACGATCTCGTACTGTCTGAAAATATAATCACTTCATAGCATTTTAGAGCTAGGGCTACATTAGAGCCTAGTCACTTTATAACAAAAAAATTAATTCCAAAAAGACTAGCTTGTTAAGATTATTCCTCAAAAAAAAATCTTACCATTACGACATCAATGATCCTTCTTTCTACACTACAAAAGTTTTATGAATTTGGTTGCTTGCTTTTGTAAAAAAATTATTGTTAACTTCAATGAAAGAAAGTTTTAAAACAACTTAGTCCACTTTCTATTGGTATAAGATATATATATATATATATATATATATATATATATATATATATATATATATTTCCGTGGTACTGGGATCAATCTCTGGAGCTCTAAAATCATTCAAGCCCCAACGTTGGGCCGTCATAAATTGCCGTGGAACCTTTATTTTTAGGTCCGGACCTCACCAGTTTTCAAAAAGAAATTTATTTTCAAACATCTAAAATTTTACAAAATTTTCTTACCCGCTTCTGCTCTATCAAATTAATTTTTTAGCAGCTTCCCTGGCTAGCTCAGCTGTGCTTCTTCTCGTATACCTAAATTTACTCTCATTCTCTTTACCGTTCACACACCATTTAATAGAATCACAAAATAGTACAACAATCATACAATATTTATTAACCACTATTTACAAATAATACTTCAAAGTTATTTACAGTTCGGTGCTCAAGTTTCACCTCAATACATGCTATCTTTGTAAAGTCCAAGTTTCTCAAATGAAAATTTCTAACACATTTAATGCAACAGGAGTAAATGGGCCCCAAATAATACATTATCTCGGTCTGTTTCTACACACTGGAGTATGATGAGCTTATGATAACCCAGTTTATTAATGTATGCTTTCTACTTTGCATACTATTACTACAAACTTAAAAAAAGACCATGTACTCTTAACAATTAAATTTAAATTCATCAAGAAATTCAATAAGCTTTACGTACACCTTTTGTTTTATATTCAAAATACCATATTAATAGTGAGCTATACGTATTCTTTTCAATACGTAAAATAACGAAAAATACCATCAAAGTTCACTTTCACACATCACAAATAATTTCAACAGTTTATAAAAAAACAGCAAATTCTAATGCGTTACCTGGAAAAACTTAAAGATTCCATCTCCGTTGACGATGTATTATGTTCCTGAACCACTCGGCCTAGTGGTTATGCGTGCGTCTCCACCAGATGTCTAACGATGAACACCATATAAGCTGCGCTTCATGCTACCCATCGAATATCAATTTCAATATCCAAATCCATGTATATAACACTTGTTTATTATCGCATTACTAATTTACGAGCTTGTTAAAGTATTCGTTGGACCTCAGTTAAATTTAAATAAACTCGACACGATTCGCGTTTCTAACTATAAGGCCACAACAATCTAATACTGTACTATTGAATTTACAAAATTTTAATACTTACAAGCCTCGTCAGTAGATTTTTGTACGTCGTAAACGATGCAAAATAAAAGAGAGAGTTATTAATTTTGCTAGCGTATTTATATGATAAAACCAGGCCCCTCTTGACCACACTTTACGCAAAATTCCTAATTGCAAAATAACATTTCCGTAAATTTTATCTAACCGTCTTTAACTCCTAGAAATATCCCCACGTCAACCACGCTATTCACGACAAACTATCACATTTACCTGTCGCGTGTTCCTCTGTTCTAAACTTATCTATTTCGACCAATGATACATTTCAGTGACGTCATAAACTCCGCCTGTGATATCTTTATTTCTGTATATATATATATATATATATATATATATAATATACATCATTGGTATCATTCTACATGTATTAATGCTTTTTATTTACCTATATTTAAAAATATCTAAGAGTTGTCTCATATTAATTTTATGAATTTTGCAAGTTTTAATTTATTAGAATTCTTTAGGAAAAGTATTGTGTTTTTAATAATGTTCTACAACTTGTACTTAATACCGAAAAAGGATCCTGTTTTGGTTTACATATTATTAATTAAACGTATTGACTTTTCATAAACTGTGGAACTTATATTTTTAATTAATTTATCTCTTGAACTAAAAGTCAAATATTCTTATAATAGGAACTACTCTGTAATGTAATTGTACTGTCAAAAAAAACTAGATTTTATAATGTGACAAACAAACACAAATTTGTCACCTGCTTAATTACAAGCACATTGCAGTTTAACCTTTTAAATTCCTAGAAAGCTATCTGAGAGAAATTTCTTTGCGTTCTTACGAGCATTTATACGACATCTAACTATTAAATCTTGAACAAAAAAATTACGTATGCCAATTTAAATCACTATATAGAATTTACAAAGAATTATTACATTTCCAGTAATCTCCAAACATGTGAATGATTTCAGTAGTACTTACAAACCAAATTATTGGGGTTCTTCTTATGCTTCTTTGGGAATTAAACCACTCATAGTTTTTAAAATCATCTTTATTTACGTTTCGATCCATGACCTAGGATCGTTGTCAAAATAATAAAAACTTCAAGTTTGACGTTTATGACCTAAATTGAAGGTTTCTTTGATTTATTGATGTTTGAAATATTTGGTTTGAGTACACTAAGCAAAAATTTTTAAAGTTTAAAAGAATGATTGCCTTCAATTTGTGTTGCGACCTGGGATCGACTTTCCTAAGGTAGCTAATACGCTTAACGTGAAATCAGCTGATTAATTTTTATTGGTGAATTTTATATAAATTCAATTATTTTATTTTTGCTTAGTGTACTCAAACCAAATATTTCAAACATGAATAAATCAAAGAAACCTTCAATTTATGTCATAAACGTCAAACTTGAAGTTTTTATTATTTTGGCAACGATCCTAGGTTATGGATCGAAACGTAAATAAAGATGATTTTAAAAACTATAAGTGGTTTAATTCCCAAAGAAACTTAAGAAGAATGCTAAACAAACCACAACAAACATACAGGGAGTATTTACAAATTATTGGGGGTCTAAATCTTATTCCATGTTCGTTAATTTTCATGTGCAATTACAACAACAACAGGAGTGCAACCTTTGCACATGCTTGACATTACAGCTTGACTACCATATAAAAAGAAATGTTAACGGATCGTTTCACAATACTCCATGGGATATGCAGCACTCGACAATTTGAACTTTCAATACTGCATAACAAAAAAAAACTTGCGTTGTATTGTTCCATAACAATTAGACTGTGCTATTTTCCATAATTAAAAATACTTTATCTACTACTACATAAAACTTACGCTAAAAAGAATCGAGGAAATGATTTAAATGCAAAATTAAAACTATTCACCTACCGTGATGATGTTTACTCTAAAGCCACAATAGGTCGGTTAAACTATGGATCGGTACTAACGGTATTCTGTTGGGACCATGCCACCTGCCTTTGAAACTGCATGTTTTTAAAAAACCTGCTGGCCTACGCCACAAACTTGTTTATGCGATCACATTCGTACGTTAAATGGCGAACTTTAGCATCAAAGCAATTTATTACTCGAGCACGCGCAGGGGACTGAATTACTGTATCAACGCATACTCGGATAAAAAAGAAACTGTGGTTCTACTTCAAGTTCATAAACATAGATGGAGTTCTAAATAACAAATGCATATTATAATATCGGAATAGAAATTGGTCTTTTCTATACAATGAAAGATCTTTGTTAATTAAAGACGTATATTACTGGAGGCTGTAATCGTATTCGTTACAACAAAAGCTCATAAATTTACAGTAATAAACAATTGCGTTTTGAACGCCGCTTCAAAGGTGTGAGCACAAGATGACCCTGAATATAAACAGAGTAACACTAAACTCAACACTAGGACAGCTTTAGATGCAAAATCTGTATGTATGAGAAAGATCAGGTAATGCTCGAGGACGTTATAACTTATATAAACCGACGGATCGTAAGGTTTTGTCTTCGGTGATTTGAGACCAACCAGCTGAGAGCTACGCAACCATCATCGTTCAAATAAGGTTGTAGAGCGGGTTGCTAAAGTGACGGTATTTAAACCGGTGTTGTTAGAGAAACAACTTCCCAAACACAGAATCCTTCAAAACAAAGTTGGAATATTTTATTACTCACAAACCCTTTATGTTGCACTACAAAGTCGCTTGAGTTTTGTATAAGATCAAAATTTACTATCCACCTGCTACACATTTCATGCTGATGTGTAGTTACTAATTGCGATAAACTGAATCAAACTTATTTCTATTATGATGACTTGTGTGTTAGTTCACCTTAATTAAAGCTCATTATGAACCAGAAATCCTTATTCGGAGAAGCACCAAAATTGTATCTGCAAAACTTATATGTACCAGCTAATTTAGTTAGATGCCTATAATTGCTAACGCTAATATGTTCTATTTCTTTTAGATATACGCATATTTGACCAATTAGGGATAGAACTTAGTTTTTGTTTTGTTGTGTTTGTTACATACTGTAATATTCATGTATAATAATATGGGTTAGGTGAACAACATTTAGAGTTTTCTTGTTATATGCGTTTATTTTAAAATTAGTAGAAGGTAAAACCAAGTACACAAAGTTCCATCAATCTGTATTGCAGCAGGAACAATTAAATCGTCTTTCAAAACATCCATCTTTCGGGTAGCGATTATTCGGCTAGGTTGACGCCAAAAAGTTTTACAAGACAGAAAGTTCAAAGATCTTTCCCGGTACTTGTAAGAATATTTAGTAAAATAGCTACAATTTATATAACCCCAAAAGCTTGTGCATTTGCTTTTATAAAACTCACTCCTCGCCACTGATAGCTATCTGGTGCATTACTTACTGGAACATAATTTTTGTCAAGTAAAACGAATTCAGGTAACAAACCTCAATTTTGCACGTAACAACCGATTTTATTACTATTAATGTAAAATTTGAAAAATTTTAGGATGTATTCGTAACTTGTTGGAAGACAAGTATGGTTGATAATTGGATAGCGAGTTAAATAGCAAAAGATGTCAAAAGCGGTTTGATCATTCTACGTATATCCAATTCAATTCAATTTAAAATAATTTATTGTTGCTCACTATACATTCCGAATGGACCTTCATCTTGAAAAAGTTTTAGATTATTAAAACTGTGGAATAGTTTGCGCGTTCCAGATCTAACAGATCCAAACTACAGGTCCATCCGAAGTAGGAAGATGTTCAATGAGGAACCAGACTAAGACAGGCCCCCCGAAAGAAGACAGCAGCTTTTTCGGTACTTAAAGTGGCAAAGACCATATAGGTCGGTATGGCTTCTAAGACGCACTACTGCGATGTGGAACGCAACGGGAAACCACCACATTATCTCCCAAGTACACAGCGTACTTAAATTGTTATTAAAGATGATGGCATACTCGGGGGTAAAAAAATCCCAAGTTAAAATAGTTCCCCATTCGGATCTCCGGGAGGGCACTACTTCGGGGGATGTGATCGGAAAGTATAAAAATAGAGTCGTGAACATTCTGCGAGTCGGAGCGTGGAATGTCAGAAGTATGAAGCAAGTAGGTAAGCTAGACAACTTGAAAATTGAAATGGATTGGTTAGCATTAGACATAGTAGGGACCAGCGAAGTTCGGTGGCCAGAGCGGGGGAATTTTTGGAGCAGAGACTTTAATAATTCATACGGATCAGAGGAAGGAAATTCGGGCGTGGGGATAGTTATGCAAAAAATGATAGGACAACGTGTAGAAAACTACTTACAAAAGAACGAAAGAGTACTCGTGGTGAGATTAGATAAACCGGTAAATACAGTAATAATACAAGTATACATGCCCAACTCTAGCTGTAAGGAAGTTGTAAAAAGCGGTGTAAATTTCGAATAGCTAATTAGGAGAGAAAAGTGGACTGTATATAAAGTTAAATAATATTGAACAAACAACAAATAATTAATGTTTTTAACCAAATCAAACGTTTACTAAACGCACTCACCTGGTAATTTAATTGCTGATGATTTATGAAGCCGTGCCGACGAAAAGAACTATGTAACAAATACTGCTCTTCTCTTCGGCGGGTGTAGCGAAGCACATTTATAACAATAGCGGTGTTATAAAGACAAGCGGTTTATGTAAATAATTTGTTCTACATAGAGCGTGTACCATAGCAATGCGAGTTATGTATCCCCCAATTACCTATATATATTGATGTATTGAACCTAATATGAATTATTAGAAATTATTAAGTAAAAGTATAAGTTCAATGCAACATTGTAACACAAGGATAACCCAGAGAGGTTATCGACAGTTCATGAGAACGGAATGCAGCTGTGCATCCGTGAGGGCAGTGATACTGCAGGTGGCAGGTCACAGGCGGTCAACAGACCGCAATTACTTAGAATTAAGTCGTTACATTGTAATAAAGTGTACAATTAAAGAGAAACGCAGACATGAGATCTGCAAGTTCTCACAGCCGTGTGAGGGGCAGGTTATTATAAAAGGCCCGGGAGCTCAATGCCCGGCAGTCAGTCTTCGAACTCCATACTTCGTTGTTCAAGCTACTCAACCGAGTCAGTCTTCAAACTCCATACTTCGTTGTTCAAGCTACTCACTAGTCAATAATTAATTTTAGTATTATGTACAAGTTCATCTGTTTCAAAGTAAAATAAATGTGTTAAAGTCAAAAGCTTTTTTAAAAAACCAGCTCCAAAGGCCCAAACTTTAACTGGCGCAGTCGGTAGGATGTCAAAAGGGCACTGAAAATCCAAAAATCGGAAGATTGGTGACCAAGAATTTTTATTCGAAATTTTGGCAGAACCCAAACCAAGTTGGAGGAAGAACATAAATCGTCTAAATCCAGCAACAAACCAAGTTGGACAAGGAACAAGAATCGTCTAAGGCCAACAAAACAAACCAAGGTGGACAAGATACAGAATCGATCGAACCCACCAAAGATACAGATGAAACTAATGTAAGTTCATTTCCATAATTTTTTCTTTAAACCAAATTATAATTGATATATGCTAGTATTATTTTATTGATCATTGTTTTATGTATGAATATTTTTGAAAATAGTTCAAAGTGAATTATTTTCAAAACGAGACTGTATAACATTTTATGAAACTTGAATGTTAAAAAGCAAATGAGACTTGATTATTTACAAAGAGATATTTTTTCTTTAAAAAAGCAAATAAGAATTGAATTTAAAAAGAGATTTTCTTTTTAAAAGTAAATGAGAATTAATATTAAGAGATTCTTACCATAATTAATAGAACGAACTCAATAATCCACAAAATAACGGGCGCACATTCACTAAACACCAAAAATAAGAAACATCAATCACCGCGATCCAACGCACGTTTATAAACCGGTAAACTAACGCGAAATTAATTTCAAAGCTAAAGCTAATTCGAACAAGCAGTACAGAACGTTTAATTAAACCACTGACCTCTATAATACTGAATAAATCACAAGAACATTCTGCATTAACTAAAACTACAGTAACTTAAAACCACCTAAAAAAACAAAGCTCGCATCTTTTATACACTTAGAACATCAGAGAAGTGCAATAACTTTCAGTAATAAAGTATAGCTTAACAACGCAATATCATATTAAAATCGCTTTCAGAATCCTTGCACAGTACTAAAGAAATAACTTTCAACTTTCAGTATAATTTCAATTTGCATCATACACGGGATAATAAAATCGACGCAGTTCCTATATTAATAAAAGCGTGTACAATTGCAATAAACTCTAAACGTTTTTCAACTAATTAATCAGCATTATAAAGTGCAGTAAAACGGTCATCATAAGAAGCTTTAATTAAAACGCTAAAACGTTATCATACGCTCATAATTGTAAACCTGAAAACCTACATAACGAAGAGTTCAATTACAAGTCAAGCAGTACCGAGAGATCTAAAAATAAAACAGACATAACACTTTACATTAGCGAGTACGGAAAGTCAATTATCTAATTCCATAAACTAACACCTGTAAGTGCAATTACCTCAACAAAGTATTCAATTTCAACCATGAAGTACAGGAGTAATCAACCTTAAGTTATAAGTAGAACACAAGACAGACGAACTGTACGTTTACGCAACTCAGTAAAACCCACGGAAAGAGTATTAAATAACAGAATTGAACTAAAACAACACAAATGAGAATAAATCCATCCATTTAAGATTCCTTAAGAAACAAGAACTCAAGATAAATTAAAAGCTGCATAAAAACAATTAATCCAAGACTACGGTAAATAAATTCAACATTATTGAAACAAGAACATCACTGCACTGTGTAATTAAATATAAATAAACAACGACTACGATTTTAAAAATAACTCGACGCAATATAAACTTAAAATTAATAAATCTAATACTACAAGTACGAAATTAATCTCAAATTCTTACCAAAATTTTATCCACCCAATCCAAACTGAAAATTAACCATTCCTAACTAAAAAAATAACGCCGAAAAATAACGAAATAAACATCAACCTTTACCAAAATTTTATTTACCTAATCTAATTGAAAAATTAACAAACCAAAACCGAAGTTAACGTTTCAAATAGCTAAATCAACATCAATTTTTACAAAACTCTAAGTTATCCAATCTAAAAAGGAAAATTTAAAAAACCAAAGCAAAAATAACGTCATAAAAAGGAAAATCATCCCCAATTTTTACAAAATCCAAAATTACTTAATCCAAAAGAAAAATTAATACATCCAAAGCATAATTAACGCTACAAATAGAAAATCAACCCCAATTTTTACAAAATTTGAAATTTTACAACCCAAACGGAAAATTAATAAATCCGAAGCAAAAGTAATCATACAAATAACGAAATAAAGCTTAATTCAAAAAAAAAAAAATAAAAATAAAATATTTTTTGAAATTTTCAAAAAATCGAAAACAACCCTTAACCAACATGAGTAACACAGACTTACGTCTCTATTTAGAGACAATTCAGACGTTCGATGGCACGCAGGCCCATCTCTCAAATTTCATTGGAGCATCTGAAATGTTCCTAAAAACCTTTTACAAACCCGGAGATGACGCAAGAAATTCATTGCTTATACGCTTAGTAATAAGTAAACTAGCCGGAAGGGCACTAACATTAATCGCCAGTAGAGACGACTTATCGGAATGGGACCAGTTTAAACAACTACTAATTGCATATTTTGGAGACCAACGTAATATAAAATGCCTGGTACGAGACCTAATAAACCTTAGAATGGAACACAATCAATCCCCCTACCAATTCGGAATGAAATGCCAAGACGTGAGAAGTTTAATTTTAACCAAATTAAAATCGAAGAACCCGATCAAAACGTTAGACATTTAAAACAAAATGTACGACGAAATGGCACTAAACACATACATAAACGCTTTACCAGAACGACTATCGGATAAAATCAGATTCCAACGACCCCAAAATCTAGAAGAAGCTATGAGCCTAGTAATAGAAGAAGAAAATGTAATGTATTACCGCAACAGACTATACAATCCCAACGCGAATAAAAGTTATTCACCAACAAAAACTATACAAGCTACAAGACAAACAATCCCTCAACAAAAATTCACACCCTTTAACTCACAAACAAATCAACCGCGAAGTAACAACCCAAGTTTTAACAATACCAATTTTAATAATCAATATAAACATTTTTCAAGACCAACATTCAACCCAACTTTTACGAAACCAACATTCCAACCAAGATTTAATCAAAACCTAAACCAACAAAGAAAAGTATTCAACGCAAACCCCAATAGAAATACACCAATGACTAATACTCATAACAACCCTAACAATTACTACAAACCAACACCAATGGACACCTCATCTGGTAACACCAGACAAAACACAAAAATAACACATATCCGACCAAACCCTCATCAGAAACGTAATTTTACATCGGAAGAATTATTTCATCAAGAAATAGAAAAATTTGACACTGACCAGAATAATGACATTGAGACACCTACGAACAATGAAACAAACCATGCAGAAACTTACGAACGTGACGAACAATACGAACCTTACGAGGAGTATGATGAAGAAAACTCGAACTCAAATTTTCAAATGGACCCGTTCATAGACAACCAAACTTAATAAACTTAAATAACATAAATCACTTAGTATTACCATACATAGAAATACCCCACGCCAAATTCAAACTATTAATTGACACCGGATCCTCTAAAACATTAATTAGCCCCAGAACCGTACAAAAACATTATTTAGATTATGTAGAAAGAGAACCATTCAAAATCAAAACAGCTCATCAAACGACACTACACCAATTCGTAGCAAATATACCCTTACCGAGAACATTTAATGTTAAAATGAAACATAAATTTTGTGTATTCGAATTTAACGACAAATATGACGGATTAATCGGAATGGACCTTCTAAGAAAATTAGGAGCCAACATTGACATTAAAATCGCTTATTAAGGACAAAATACGGAAAAATCCCAATTAAATTTCAAAACACACAAGTTGAACAAAAATACACTATAGAACCCCGAACGGAAAGAAAAATAAAAATCCCAGTAAAATCTAACAAAATTTAGGAATAATAAATCATATAACTTTTCAACAAGGAGTAGAAACCCCAACTGCCTTAGTTCAAATAAAAGATAACTTTGCAACCACAACAATATTAAATTCAAACGACTATCCCGTAGAATTATCATTGACAGACCCAATTAACGTAGAAGAACTAAATTTTAACGAAATGGAAATAGACGAAAATTTAGAAAACGAATACAACCCAATGGAACATGACGAAATGTTAAGAGAAAATTTAACTAACATCCGCTTTAATACCGATATCAATCGAGAAGAAGAAAGAGCAATTAAAACTTATGTTTTGAATACCGAGACATATTCCATTGTGAAGGAATACCATTAACATTCACCAACACAGTAAAACATAATATCGAGTTAACAGACAATAAACCAATTTTACAAAAGCATACAGACTACCTCATGCAAGCCAAGAAGAAGCTGACAGACAAGTAGCAGACTTATTAGACCAAGACATAATCCAGCACTCCAATTCACCATGGAGCAGCCCCGTGTTAATAGTACCTAAGAAATTAGACGCAACCGGAAAGAGAAAGTACAGAATGGTAATAGATTATAGAAAGTTAAATGAAAAACGGTAGATGACAAATATCCACTACCAAATATAACCGAAATTTTAGATAAATTAGGCAAATGCCAATATTTTACAACATTAGACCTAGCATCAGGATACCATCAGGTAGAGATGGAAGAAAAGACATATCAAAACAGCCTTCAGCACACCTAGAGGACATTACGAATACAAACGAATGCCATTTGGATTAAAGAACGCACCCGCTACTTTCCAGAGAGTCATGGACAATATATTACGAGGAATACACAATGAAAAATGCCTTGTATACCTTGACGACATCATAGTTTATTCCACATCACTGGTAGAACACATAGAAAGATTGAAAGAAGTATTCGAAAGACTTAGACAAGCACATTTTAAAGTACAATTAGACAAAAGTGAATTTTTACAAAAAGAAGTATCATTTTTAGGACATGTAATAACACCCCAAGGAGTAATGCCAAATCCAGACAAAACAAATGCAGTTCTAAATTACCCATTGCCAAAACAAACAAAGAAATCAAAGGATTTCTAGGACTTAGTGGTTACTACCGCAAATTCATTAAAGGTTACGCTCAGATAACCAAACCCCTGACAAATTGTTTAAAAAGGAAACAAAATTGAACACACCCGGAATTTATTAAAGCAGTAGACAAAATCAAAACATATTAACAAATCACCCTGTATTAGAATACCCAGACTTTACAAAACCATTTATACTGACGACAGACGCATCGAATGTAGCATTAAGCGCAGTATAGAGCCAAGGAAAAGTAGGTAGCGATAAACCTATCAGCTACGCATCCAGAACCCTAAACGAAACCGAACAAAAATATAGCACTATAGAAAAAGAATTATTAGCCATAATTTGGGCAACAAAATATTTTAGACCTTATTTATACGGAAGAAAATTTTACATATACACCGATCATAGACCACTAGTATGGTTATGCAAACTGAAAGAACCAAATTCAAAATTACAAAGATGGAGAATCAGACTCGAAGAGTATGATTACGAAATTATATATAAAAAGGGAATTTATAACAACAACGCAGACGCTTTAAGCCGAATCCAACTCAATGCATTAGAAACGGAATCCATTATAGGAAACGTAGACGAAGCAGAAATAAGGGAAGATCCAGACGAGATCGACACGATACATTCGACACAAAACGAAGAACCAAAAAACGCGATTAAAATTCTAAACGAAGCAATCGATATGAAACCCAACCAATTTATAATAACCGAAGTTTTAAATAACCCCAATCCAGTAAAATATACAAAAGTAGATAACAAAAAGATATATCAAATTCAAATAACAAAAGATGATAACGAGGAACAAATAATTAAAATTTTAAAAGAATACACCCCCGAGAAAAAACGATTTTATTTTTATTTCAATACCGAACATTTATACCAAAGATTTTCAGAATTATACATTAAATTATTCAATAACTCTGGACCTGAACTCATCAGATGTACTAGAAAACTAATAACACTAGACGACCCTGACGAAATAAACGATGTAATTAGAAATCAACACGAAGGAAAAACCAACCATCGTGGAATTAACGAAACAATAAAACAACATGTAAGACGTTATTATTTTAAAGACATGAAGGACTTGACCACAGATTTCATTAACCAATGGGAATTATGTGACAGAGCAAAATACGACAGGAAACCCCCAAAGATACCTTTAATGTTAACCAAAACACCCGACAAACCATTTCAAAAACTACATGCCGATACTCTAGTAGTAGAAGCGCAAAACTATCTAACAATTATAGACGCATTTACAAAAATAGGCCAAGCAATACCAATCACATCCAAAAATAGCATTGACGTGACCCAAGGATTTTTACAATATTTCACATTTTACGGAACACCCGAATCAATCACTTTAGACAATGGTAGCGAATTTAAAAATGAGACAATCCAAAACACTTTAGAACTACACAAAATAAAAATTCATTTTATAACGGAAAACCACCCTGAGTCAAACGGACTAATTGAACGATTACATTTAACCCTGTTAGAACAAATTCGATTATTAAGAATAAATTATAAAAAGGAACATATAACCAATTTAATGTCATACGCACTAATCGCCTATAATAACACAATTCACTCATCAACAAATTTTACACCCTTAGAATTAACCTTAGGACATTCAGATTCACGAAATCCCTATGACATACACTACAATAAAGAAGTATATCAACAATATGCAAAAGACCACAAAGAAAAATTAAAAATAACTTACGACAAGGTAAAAGATAAATTAGAAAACGATAAGGAACGTATCACCACAACCCGAAATAAAAATACCGACTCAAATAAATTTTCAATAGGACAAACCGTATATGAGAAAAACTTTCAAAGCAAGCGACATAAAACAGCACCCAGAAATTTAGGACCATTTAAAATTAAGAAAATATCAGATAAAAACATAGCAGTAGTAGACAACGGTAAAATAACGAAATACATTCATTTAAAAAACCTAAGACACCCTGTAATTTCAGATGGACAATCATCACCCTTACCGTCAACCTCCACCCAGGTAGAACGGACAACCAAGTAATAATATAACATATAAAACAACCCCGGTATACTACCAATTAAATTAGGAAGTATACAAAATACAATATTTACTCAAATAATATCCAACCTTACTTTAATGCAACAAATTTTAGCAACATTAAGAAAAACGAAATAATATTTTTAATAGAAATCTAGATAGTAGAAAGTAACAATTATCAATATTATCATTTATTTGCTTTTCCAACAAAGGTTACTAGCACATACCAAGTAATCATACCCAAAACCAAATTCCTATCCCTAAATGAACTGAGATATGGTTATACAAACGAAAAATGTACTGAAGTAACACCAAACCAATATTTATGTCAATCGATGACGACAACAACCATTCAAGAAGACAGCCCTTGTGAAGTACAACTATTAAAATTCTCAAATCACTACGAAAACTGTGAAACCAAACAAGTGCAAATAACTAATATGAAAATTCAAAAAGTTACAGATAACAAATGGATAGCCATTTTCCCAACAGAAGTAATAGCAACCATCCACTGCAACCAAGATGAAAATAACCAAGCATTAATCGGAAGCAAACTAATTACCCTCAAAGAAGATTGTTATGTGAAATTGAAAGATGAAGTAATCAGAGTTTATCAAGATCCCATAGCAACAAAGAAACTTGCAAACCTACCGGAACTACAATTCAAGATACAACAAGAAGACGAAGAAACAATTAAGAAACCCATGAAGCTAGAGCATCTAGACTTAGACGATCTCAACCACGCCGTGAAATTAGTGGAAAGTTATAAAGAACAATTAAGTGAAATCAAAACGCCAAAGTTACATTATAATAATATAAGTGTTTGGACAATTGTACTGATCATTTTAATAATTTTTGTAATCATGTATGTATTATACAAAATGTACCTTAGATATAAGAATGAAGGAAACAGTTCTAGATATAAGGAAACAAAGAGAAAAAAGGAAACAATAAGTATACCCTTAGAAACAATGAATTTTAAATGAATTTAAATAATGTATTTTATGTATTTAAAAATTAAGAAAACCCTTAATTTTTCATTTACGGTGGGAGGAGTTATGTATCCCCCAATTACCTATATATATTGATGTATTGAACCTAATATGAATTATTAGAAATTATTAAGTAAAAGTATAAGTTCAATGCAACATTGTAACACAAGGATAACCCAGAGAGGTTATCGACAGTTCATGAGAACGGAATGCAGCTGTGCATCCGTGAGGGCAGTGATACTGCAGGTGGCAGGTCACAGGCGGTCAACAGACCGCAATTACTTAGAATTAAGTCGTTACATTGTAATAAAGTGTACAATTAAAGAGAAACGCAGACATGAGATCTGCAAGTTCTCACAGCCGTGTGAGGGCAGGTTATTATAAAAGGCCCGGGAGCTCAATGCCCGGCAGTCAGTCTTCGAACTCCATACTTCGTTGTTCAAGTTACTCAACCGAGTC